>OX235264.1:38761472-39508361 GCA_944472135.2 Trichobilharzia regenti | reverse complement strand
GATGAATAAGCTTCAGTGACTGGTAATGATGATATTTCTGAGATTCTATTAGCCAATTTACTTAAGACATCGTTGAACGCTGCGTGAGTTGTCACGAGCACAGCCTGCGCTGTCTGTTGCAAATTGGACAGAGAAAACTTTTCAAAAAGCTTCTCAGTAAATTTGAGTCACCCTACATTCTTACGCATCCAAGAAAAAATGTATACACGAGCCACCCCGTATCTTAACACTGTGTAGGCGTTTGCCAGGTTGTTGGCGGCCACAGACGTTCTTTCACTTCACGATTGCTTCTTTAGGCGTCCTGTGGGGGTTGACTACCTCTAGTATAGGCATTCGTGCAGCAACTCACCTGTTTAATTCGCGTGACAGAGCATATCAGTGGACAAGAACATTCAACGTTTGTTTTTGGAACTGGTAGCCATTGGTGAGCAACTCGAAGGCGCGAATGGTTCAATCATGTACATGCTCGACGAAGACGATCAAAAACGAATAAAAGTACATAATAAATTTGTATAAAACATTTGTTTGTAGACTTGTATTATTCTCCGCTTCAATTGCCAAACAATATAACTTCCTTCTTACAATGTTGGTGTTTTGGAGTTAAAGTTGAGGAAAGTACATAGTATTTATCAGTTCGGAGCGTCTTTGTAACAATAGAAACTTAGGGATAAGTTCCTTGACAGAGCACCGTAATTGCTATGAATTGGAAGCATGGATCAGTTAACGCATATCGGCGTAAGTTGGCTGTGCCGCACAAAACTATCTCGTTGGACAGTCTAATCAAAGTATTACGAGACGAATGCATATGACGGTCGATCGAACTGGTATGAGTTTGGTTGTCATGTCACATATGATAAAAATCGGTTTCAGAAATGGGCAAAGATGTATGAAACAAATATATACAGCATGGAGTCAAGTCACAAAAAATACTGAAGTTTCTTGGCACCCTCACTAGTTTAGAGGATGAGGGGTATCGACGAGCATGCAAATGAAGGTCCAAATCTTCCGACTTCCGCTGTACTTGACAAAGTTGAACCAAACAGATTTTCGGAGGCCCATGTTAAATCAACAAATTGATCGTCAAAATTGGGAAGTGTATTTCGGGATCAGCAAGCGACGATACCTGCCTAGCTAACCAGAGTGTGTGCAAAGGTGATCGGTGGTATGACAGTGACAATTCTGGTGGACTCTTAACGGAACACATTTAGCTTGATCATTCCAATTAGACAGTGGATAGTAGAAGTCATTGTTGAATGATGAAAGCCATAAGCTACTAATCTTGAGTAGTTATTTGCTGCTACAAATTTAAATACCACAAATTTCAATAAGTTTTTGCGGAAATGAAGGTACTGACGTTCACGAATGGTGTGAAGTATACTAACGCAAGACCTAATATCCACGACTTCTATCGTATTCGTCCCACGTAGATCAAAGACAAAGCAAAACACCAGAATTGACCATCCAAATTACGAGTTATATTTCGGGACCAAATAGGAGCACGAGATGATTGCTTCACTAGCCAGGGATCGTGTACAAACGAAAGAGTGAACGTGACACGACGGCGTACCGAATGGCGTGGATTCTTGGCCGTGAGCCCTCAGCTGAACAAGTTGACTTAAACAGTGAGGGTCAGCATCCAATGTTCACTGATGAATGCTGTGGCTAATAAATCTGGGAAATTACCTGCCGCTACAGGTCACTCCTCCCTAGTGGAGTTGTGAGGACCCTAAGACAGAACCAGCCGGAAGTAAAAACACTCGATGGTTTAACAAACCAAGCAGTGGCACTAAGTAGCACAAAAAAGACTTAAATGATGAAATAAAACAGATAGAAGAGGCTTTGGTGTTAAATAACTATCCTATAAAATTCATTAGGAAGATCGAAAAAGGCCAAAAGAAAAATAAAATTAATTGCGAAACTAGTATTAATAACATAAATAAGAGAGAATTTAAGTCATCTACAGTTATACCATATAAAGAGGGAACATCCGAGACCCTACGTAGGATTCTAAATAAAGCAGGAATTAGGGCGGCATTTAAACCTACAAACTCACTCAGAGACAAGCTCTGTAGGCTAAAAGACCCGAGGGACCCAATTAGACAAAATAACATAATTTACAAAATACCCTGCAACGATTGTGAGGTCAACTACATAGGTCAAACTAGTAGGTCAGGGGTAGTCAGATTATCGGAACATAAGTATTTAGCTAAGGTAAGAATGGTCGACCCTGAAAAGATAAGTTATTTAATAAAAAGCTCAGCTATCGCACTTCACGCAATAACAAATAACCACACAATAGGGTGGGATAGGGTTAAAATTCCAAAAAGTAATCTAGGTAGGTGGAGAGAGAGGTTGATTACGGAATCCTTATTCATCGAGTCTACACCCAACACATGTAACTTAAATGATTCAATGCAAATACCAGAAATATGGAAGATGTGGTTACCGCAAGTCAAATCAGAAGAGGATAATAAATAATCTTAAATTTCTATTTCAATTTAAACACATCACAACATCCCAATAAATAACTTATTATGACTATAAAAAACACTCGTATAAACAGTCGTATTTCCCACACAATTGCAATGGGTCAACAACACTGGTACTATTATTTCTGAATGGACATTATCTCACACTGATTTTAAATCCAATATCTAATCGATTCCACCAATGTATATAAAAGAAAGAAAAAAGTTGTGTGAGTTACTTGATATGATTATGAGCAATAGTTTGTGCTCGAAACGTCATCAGTTAATATAACTGTACAACACTGTGTGATTTATCGAAATAAAATCTTATCCATAATGGACTTATACTCGATGGTTCCCTTATGGGTGAAAAATTCTTCTGAGCGGCTTGGTGGAGTCCCTACTGGTCCTTCTACTATGCTAATAGGGTATTTGTACATCGCTTCCTTGATGTCTGTACGCTGGATCTTGTGTTTTGTTTGCTTCTCGTCTGGTGCCCGTCGCAACTAGAAAAGAAAACAAGAATTCTAAGAACATCGTTGAAGAAGACGTACCAAATCAGCGTTTAATTTAGAAAAGTATACATCTAATTTTTTTAGTGCATGCAACATGTACGGTTATAGAAATGTGTTTTACTCGTGTTTAGTGATGCTATATGAAAAAATTGATGTGTTTGAAAAAAATGATTAATACCACAAATGAATAAGTTGGGTGAATCGCAACACTTAGTTATGTGATATAAGCATGAAGATATTGTGGGAATTTTACGTTACGTCCAGAACGCGTGTACTTAGAGGGCTCGACAGAGGGTTCGCTGGCTTTTGATGTGCTAGTGAATTCTTCGAGGACTAAAGGACATTCGATTACTTGTAGTTTATTGGGTATGCTCAGCTCTGGGCTAATAGGACTGCCTTCCAAGTAAGCCGGTTTCAGACGATCAGTGCTAACGGTGCCTTCGCGGCCTATTTTGTCTGAGAAAAGAATTTATCTATACGTTTAATGACTTTATATGGTCCATCGTGTGGGGTTCTAGAGAGCGACGCACAGAGTCACGACGAACAAATACATGTGAAGAAGTTTTTAAACACGGATGAACAAAAACATCAATGGACTGTGGACTAAAGGGAGCAGGTCTAACTGAACGCATTGCGTTTGTAAGCCTACTGACGTATGAATCGTGATCTACCGCTGGTGGGAAGCTCGAGGGAGAAACAAATTCACCAGGCAGTCGTAGTGTCGTGCCATATACTAGCTTGGCGCTAGTACAACCAGCATCGGTTTTCAAGGCGTTTCGTATCCCTAGGAGAACTAACGGAAGGGATTCAGTCTAGTGGGTGTTGTTTGCAGCTGACAGACCAGCTTTCAACTGTCTGTGTAGACGTTCTACCATGCCATTAGCTTGAAGATGGCAGGCTGTTGTTCTAAACCTCATGCAGCCTATGTTTTTAGTCAGGGCGAAGAATAACCCGCTTTCGAATTGCCGCCCACCATCACTTTTTATGGAAGATGGGCACCCAATTCTGCGATCCGTCTTTCTACAAAGACGCGTGCGACTGTTTCAGCAGATAAATCCTTGGGGGGTACTACTTCAGGCCATGGTGTGGAACGGTCGATGCAGGTTGAGATATAGATATATCCATGAGATTCTGCAAGGGGTCCAACTAAATCTAAATGAACGTGTTCGAAACGGGCGTCAGGGATAAGAAAGGTACCAAGTGGGCTTTTGGTGTGCCTCACTACCTTGCACTTTTGGCGAGCTAAGCGCATGTGTGCCCATTCCCCTACTTCTATATTAATACTAGGTCAGCAAAACCGACTGGTTATGAGCTCGAAGGTAGTTCGAATACCTGGGTGGGATAAGCCATGCAGCATATTTAAGACGTTATAGCGATAACTTTTAGGCACGATGGGGCGAGGAGTACTCGTGGAAACGTCGGATACCTAATGGTTTCTCGGCTAATTGCAGTGTTGTTTTCGACAACTCGTGTTGAAGCTCGGTTTCTTCTTTTTGAAGACGAGCCAGTTTTACAAGGTCTATGCCGTCTATTTGGATGAGGGAACAAATGCGTGACAAGTCATCTCCCAAAGTGTTGTTCACTCTGGATATGTGGCGAATATCCGATGTAAACTGTGAAATGTAATCCAGTTGTCGTGATTCCCTGTGTGAATACTTATCTGAAGTTGAATTCAGAGAGCACGTCAGAGGTTTGTGGTCAATGAAAATTATGAATTCACGACCCTCCACTGAATGTCAAAAATGATGTATAGCACGGTACACAGTCAGAAGCTCTATACCAACTGTGATGTACTTCGTTTCCGCTAATTGTAGGTGACTCAAGAAAAAGGCGAGTGGTCACCCGTCTCTGTTGGATAGTTGTAGCAGAAATGCACCAATAGCAGCGTCTAATGCATCATCGGAGATACATAACGGTGCCGTTGGATCCTGATACATTAGAATTGTGGCATTTGCAATAGCCTTTTTGACCTGAGTAAAAGCATTTCAAGCAGACGCATCAAGTTCGATGGACTTGTTATCCCCTCGAATAAGGTCTGTCAATGGCTGGATCAGAGAGGCACAGTTGGAATAAACCATCGGTAATAACTTACCAAGCCGTTAAAAGTGCGAAGAGTTTTCACTGTCTGTGGCTCTGGAAAGTTCGGTATCGCCCCGAATTTAGTAGCTAGTGGGCGAATGCCCTTGCAGTCAATAATGTGACCCAGGAAGTCGAGTGAGTCAACGCCTATCTGACACTTTTGAATATTGATGGTAACACCATGTTGGTGAAACCCTTCGTATGCCAAGTCTGAATGTCTAAGGTGAGTTTCCTTGTATGGACTTGCAATGAGGCAGTGTCTGAGCATGTGTATGCAAAGTCGAGACCACGAAGTACTTCACCAATGAAGCACTGGAATGTTTGTGCCTCATTCTGGAGACCGAATGGCATACGTAGAAATTCCGAAATTCCGAAAGGCATAATGATAACCGTTTTCGGAACATCTGGTGCCATTGGGATTTCGTTATAGGCTTTAGCCAAGTCTATTTTCGAGAATATAGTTGCTCAAGATAATGTTTCCAACAAGTCGTGTATGTGAGGCAATGGATAGCATTCAGGGGTTGTTTTGGCGTTCACCAGTCTTTGGTGTCGTCTTCAGTACCATATGGATTCGGGGTGCCCATGGGTTATTCGGTGGCTGAATGACACCAGCGGCGAATATATGATCGACTTCATTTCTGGCGAGTCGTCGTTTGTCAGGAACAAGCCGTTGCGCTATAGATGTCACAGGTTGTCCCGAAATAGTGATTTGATAAATAACACACTGGTAATGCATAATAGACAGCTAGACCGATATTGAAGTTCTTGGTACTTGTCAACGATCAGCTGAAACGATACATCAAAGATTATCTTCTTCTTAGCTAGTGACAAGTGATACCTTTAGTAGACACTTTAGTGGTACTTTCTACCAGTTGCTTTTTGCGGATATCTACGAGTTAATTATAATGGTAAAGTAGGTCCATGCCAATGATAAGGATTGCGACGTCAGCCAGAAGGAAAGTCAACTGAATAGTTTAGCGTAAACCTACGTTCAGATAAGCGTATTTCCCACCAAAGGTGGCGACTGGTTTTCCATTTGCGGACTGTAAGTTGAAGGTAAGTTCCTTCTGTCGATCTGCTTCTGCAGCAGGAAGGACGCTGACTTCGGCGCCTATGTCGACTAAATACCGAGTCTGGCTGACCACATCGTTGATGTAAAGTAGGCGACTAGTGCCACAGGCGACGGTTGCCGCTAACGCGTGCAGGCAGGATAGTTTCCCACAGACTTTCAGACATTGCCAAAATACAAGGTTTACGGTAACATTTCGCTTCCTGGCCATGGGTGTTGTGATATTAACACCAATCAGGGTTTTTTAGTGAACGTGGCTTGGACTTAGATCAGCCACGTGAGTTTCGCCGTTGAGGGGAGTTCGGGCGAGGGCAGGATGAATTAGAGGGCATATTTGACTCAAGCATCTACTGGATGGAGTTGCATGACTCTATCATTGCAGTATCCCTACTCGAAGTCTGTTTGGCCACCGAGCAAATTTCAGTGACTGACCGTTCAGTTATTTCTGGAATTTTATCTGCAGAAATATCTAAGTCATCTATA
Source organism: Trichobilharzia regenti (assembly GCA_944472135.2). Lineage (NCBI taxonomy): Eukaryota > Metazoa > Platyhelminthes > Trematoda > Strigeidida > Schistosomatidae > Trichobilharzia > Trichobilharzia regenti. The sequence goes on along the minus strand of OX235264.1, from coordinate 39,501,747 downwards.
ATAACACCCTGAAGTGTCACAAGTACAGTCTAAACCAACTGTGACAGTCTGGATAGGAAGAGTTCTCTGAAAAGTCCTCTATCGAACTGAATTTGGCCAATAACCTCTCTCATTCTTGTTAGTATGCTCACGGCTGACTGATCCCCTAACTCTATGTTACATAATAATTCCTCCAGATGCCATCGATCCGTGAGAACGTTTCTCCTGAGGAAGGATGATTTGAGGAACTCGTACGAGTTACCAACCTCTGAACTCGACATCTGCATAGTTACTCACTTGCTGAATTCTCGCGGTAGGGCTTGAACAACTGCAAGTAACTGTGAACGTTGACCGGTTATCCCATGCTCACAAAAATTAGACTCAGCTATCTGAAACCATGTTTCGGCATAATCTGGCCAATATGGTACGAGCCGAACGGTTTCTGCAGTTGAGCGAATACGAATGGCCTTGGGACTAGTATCACTGATGGCGAAATGTATGCCAGTTACAATAAAGTACAAGAACAAATACAAAAAGGAACGAACTCACCGGGGTAATCTGCGTATTTATTGAAGATGAAGTTCGCGGTTGGGCTCACCAGTCTAGAGGCTGAATGTATTGACGTTCACGGATGGTGTGAAGTATACTAACGCAAGACCTAATATCCACGACTTCTATCGTATTCGTCCCACGTAGATCAAAGACAAAGCAAAACACCAGAATTGACCATCCAAATTACGAGTTATATTTCGGGACCAAATAGGAGCACGAGATGATTGCTTCACTAGCCAGGGATCGTGTACAAACGAAAGAGTGAACGTGACACGACGGCGTACCGAATGGCGTGGATTCTTGGCCGTGAGCCCTCAGCTGAACAAGTTGACTTAAACAGTGAGGGTCAGCATCCAATGTTCACTGATGAATGCTGTGGCTAATAAATCTGGGAAATTACCTGCTGCTATAAAGCCACTCGACAGTTTGATGTAAGTAGGAAATCAACAAAGTTTTTATCTGGAGTGTTGGCATAGTATGAAATAACGATGTCTGGTATTTTCTGACTGAATGAGAACTTGGTATTACTATCGCAACATTCTCTTCAAATCCAGATGTTATGTCACATGTCACACAGGACTGTTTGACCACACTAGTGGATTAAATAATGAAAGAAGCATCACCATTTTTGAACAGCAATCTTTGTAAAGAATCTGAAAACGTATATCACTATTTCACTCTGACTAAAAAATTAGGTATGTGACTTTTCCAGAACCTTAAGTTCATGGTGAGACTGTTTTGCAGAATAGTAACAAAAGATGGTGTTGTAACTAGAAGACTGATTGATATGTATCCATATAATATGTGTTTGTTTGACAGTCTGATATATTTTGCTATGTATATATGGATCGATATTCCACTATAATTAGCCAATCATGTTAAGACTGTCTATTGATTTGTTCATTTTGAATATTCGCTCACACACTTGTGTTCACTCACTTGTTCGGACATTCATATATTTTTACTCTCACACTCTTGTGTGCCATTGATTCTCCTTGTGTTTTGGAAAATAGAAGTATCATCGCAAACCTAGTGGTCTTCTGATTTCCGTCTTTCTTGCGTCAGGACTATTAAGTTCTCGACCAGTACATGACACTGATACAGTCTCTTATTTCTCGTTTGCAATAATGACATTTGTGATATCACCGCTCAGGAAAATGTTTTCTTGTTTACTGCTGCATTCAAACTCGTTAATTGTGTGACTGCGCATAACATAAACGATCATCAACACTAAAAAATGCTATTACACTTGGAAAATGGCATTAACCAGAACAAACAAAGCGGCTTTGCACAATCTTTTCAATACTTCACACATTACAATCTATAATATGTTTCTCCTCACGTTTATTCAGTCTTATTCGAGTTCCTTCGTTTATAAGACCGCAAAGTTAACTGGCTTGATACCTTGCAACACTGAAAACTGAAACTTGAACGTTATCCTCTATGAATAATGCATACACTCCCTGTTGGAATGACATCGTTGAATTATAAATGATTTGGAAGATATAGGGGCGTTGACGTTTACGCGTAGTAACATATGTGGTGGACCTTAGACTCTGTTAGCTTAGTATCCCAAATTCAAATAGAAAATAAAATACCAAATTAGTTAAGTTACTGGAAGAATATATTAAAGTTTTGCCACTTAGGTATTTACAAGGTCCAAAATCCACAATTAACGTAATAGACTCCAGAGGTATTGCGGGAAGACTGCTCCAGTAGTAATTCTCCAATGTTGATGTTGCCAGAGGTTGACCAAAGTACGTGGGAAGAAACTACGGTGCTCCTGCGAAAATTTGAGATAGAAAGCAGGTGGTTAGAATTGATCGATGGCAGTTGAGATGGTGGAGAAGACGGAGAGTCGAAGGCAGAACTATATTTTCATTCAAAACCCGAGGTAAAGTACAAAGTACGGAGATGATGATTAAAACAAAGTGATGTACAATATGTTCATTTCTTACATAGTAGTAAAAATTCGATAAGTTTATTTTTGAGGACTCCACAGATATATGCCAATGTAAGTTATTATCCTACAACTCCTAAAGTATCTGTCAATCACGTCTCATAAACCGTTAATGCCCAGCTCTCGCTACGCTCGGGCCCACGCTGTTCCTTTGAGTTTTCAGAAACGCTTAGTTATAACGGACGCAAAAACCAAAACACCGATCTGCCGTTTGATATTTCTCTATTGTTACACCAACATATAAAAGGAATAAGCGAACTAAGCAACTAAGGTCTGAAAACAAATATTACAATAATAAATCATTGTTACTTCTGACGATGTTTCACTCTTCTTTCTGAACAGCGACCGATGAGACGATGACTGTCGTATTGATGCCTCCGCGAAAATTGGGGAAGTTGATTTTGAGCAAACAACCAAGAATTGATCGTTCAATCTTCAACTCCATTGACACTCCCCGGCAAAAAAGGGATCCAACCCTTTTTTCCTTCACGACCAATGCACGTTGACTTGGATGCCATTGCGAGAACCTGGGTCACACGGACAGAGCTGAAATGGAAAACAAACAGAAAAGCCAACACACCACAAGCATACCCACAGCACAATCTCACACATCAATGACGACCTGCGCCTCCAGACAGAGACCTCCTCTTGACATCTTGCAACACAATCGCCACTTGCTAGAATGACTCTTGCAGAATGCAAAGTGACCATGGCAGCACCTCACGATACTCTACGCACATCCTCTTAATTACTCACTACCAATTACCACTGAAATCGCTTGTCACTCATTCTGCCTCAGTTCTAGTAGCGGTGACGCATGCGAGCCTCAGTCGTTTACACTCTTTCTCCCCGGCGTGTCGGACCGCAGCTAACAATTATCTCCGTGTGCATTTCATTCTCAGCAATAGCCTAGCCTCCCCGGCGTATACGACCCATCTGCTGTCTCTAACATCAATCAATTCATTCACGGATGTAGAAGACAAGAAACAACTTCAGAAGTAATCACGACGAAAATTTTAACAAAATTATGCAATAAAAACAAGGCACGAAAACAACGAGTAAACACAACTGATCCAAAATCACAAATTGCGAAGACACACCACACGTATATACAAACAGTACACACAAACTCGCATTTCATGTCTTGATGGAATACCTTTGAAGAATTGCAGGACTTACACCAGTACGCCTACAAACCTTCACAGGTTGACGATTGTAAGTTGTGGAATGTCCGGACACAAACAAGATTAACCAACAATTACATCAATTGGAACTCACACAACTATTTAACACAAACATATGTACAATCAACACATCAAATGTTGTGGATTCTGACACGACAAACTACCCTTGAAGAACTGTAGGACTTACAGCAGTACGCCTACATTCCTTCTCAGGTTGATGATCCAAGTGGAAGTCGTCCGGACACAAACAGAATTACCAACAGCTAGATGACAGATGATATCAATTCAGTATATACAATATGAACATATGTACAAGATCATACACCAAGCACATTGGACTGCTCATTGATGCGCTACCCTTTGAAGAACTGTAGGACTTACACCAGTACGCCTACAACCCTTCTCAGGTTGACGCCCTAGGTTGGAAAATCGTCGCAGAGTTCATTTGCTAACTTCCTTCTATCAGCTATATCCTCAAATCTGAACGGCAACACGCCCATGTCATTGTATCGTAGAATATAGATGACCAACAAACACACGACATATCTCATCAACCAAGTATAGAAACAGAGTAATTTACACCAAAGATAATAACATTCAAATAGTAACTTGAAACTAGAAATGCCTTTATTCGTGCAAGTCAATTTAACAATAACTCTCTCCTTTACACTTGGCTTATCCACACTAAACTGACCATTGATATTCGTCCTTTCAAACGAACTGATACTACCATAGTCATTGCACAAGATACTTGAGTTGATGGGTGTCTGTTTCATTGTGGATGACAGCACCAACGATGACTGAGTGACACAAGGTGATGAACTTAGTGGTGGATCAGAAGCTGTTCTTGTTCGGCTCTCAGATAGTTGTCCAACTGCAAGATTACCACCACTGCTGTCTTTCACTACTAGTTCGGGTTTAGCACTATCATCTGATGATAGGTGGGCTACACGCTGATCAATTACACTGACTGTCTCACAAGTATGCACACCTTCTGGAACTGCATCTGCGTTCAATTCTACTTCACGTTGTAGTTGTACAGAACCTTTATTTAACTTAGCAGTAGTAGGCATATCCCTCATCTCATAATGATCAACCAAAGACAACTGTGAAGTATCATGATCATTATCACGAATATTCACTTTACCGTCAACTTCATCATTTTCAAACTCTTTAATAACAGAAGTAGACAATTTTGGTTCCTCCTCGCAAATCATTAAAGGTTTTATAACTTCACTCTGACTAGTAATACCTTGTAAACTTGTAGGGTCAGAACTGCACTCTGAAGCAGCAACTCTATTCTGTGACACTCTATTCAACAACGGCTTACCAGTTGCAACTACAGACTTCTTCACAACACCGTTATCGTCACACAATTCGGAGTCAGGCCTGGAGTTTACATTTAGCTTATCACTGAACTTGCTCACTGGTTCACAGTTCACTTCTGTATGCACCTCTTGCACACGTGTAAAACAAAACCGTGTTTGTCTTGCATCTTGTAACTTATCTGTTGAGGATGTACTACGAAACCTGTTACACTCACTAGGTCTATATGCATTACTAGACATCATGGAGCCTTCTCGATATCCACCTCTCTGAGGCCTACTCGTCATCAATGATTGCGTTTTACCCTCAGACTGCTCTATTCTAGGGGTGAGATCTAATAGACTGGCGAACTTGCTCATAGATTGATTGACACTAGTATTTACCAGTTTCAGGATATCATCAAACTTTGGCTCGATACCCTCATCCTCCATACGGGAGCTTATCTTCACCCACTTCCTTTGCAGTCGAGTAGGTAGACGTCTTGCTATTACTTCTAGTATAAAACTCGAGTTGAGGTCACTCATGCGATTCATCGAAATCATTCCATTCTTGTAAATTAGCAAATTATCTAAAAACTCAGTGAGTGCCTGGGAGTCATCCTGTAATTGACCACCATTACCCTTAACAGCCTCGAATAATTTCCCTGCAATCATCGAAGGTCTTCCAAACCTTTGACGTAATATGCTCATAGCCTCGTAGTAGCCCTCTTTTGGCTTCATAAACTTACAGCACTGTATAGCTCTTGCAGCATCTCCAGTGCAATATCTCATCAAATACATTAACTTCAATTCATCATTTAATAAAATACCACTCAACATGATCTCAAACTCCTTTACAAATTGTAAATAATCAGCCGGGTTTCCATCAAAACACCGTGGTTCAAATTTAGGGAGTTTGATGTTCCTATTATCCCTGAACGGCGAAACAGTAACATCAACCATGTCATGCTTAACATCAGACACATCGTTACAATTAACAGACAAGTCACCATGACTTACTTTCCTGTTTGCATCCAAGACACTCTGTCCCTTCTTTGACCCAGGCATTGTTGAACTTGACCCAATTCCAAAAAGTTCCAGATATTGCTTGTTCAAAGAGGACTTGACCGGCACCAGGAGAAATGAACGGCGACTATCCAAACTTTCACCAACTGTTTGAATCCGCCAGATCTGTTTCTATCGTCAGAAACTGTCAATCACGTCTCATAAACCGTTAATGCCCAGCTCTCGCTACGCTCGGGCCCACGCTGTTCCTTGGAGTTTTCAGAAACGCTTAGTTATAACGGACGGAAAAACCAAAACACCGATCTGCCGCTTGTTATTTTTTTATTGTTACACCAACATATAAAAGGAATAAGCGAACTAAGGTCTGAAAACAAATATTACAATAATAAATCATAAGATTACTTCTGACGATGTTTCACTCTTCTTTCTGAACAGCGACCGATGAGACGATGACTGTCGTATTGATGCCTCCGCGAAAATTGGGGAAGTTGATTTTAAGCAAACAACCAAGAATTGATCGTTCAATCTTCAACTCCATTGACAGTATCTGTTCTGCGTAGACCAAAGTCAAATCAAAACAACAAATTTATCATCCAAAAAAGAAGAAATATATTTCAGGATTAAAATTTTTGTGTGAGGATGATTGTTTAACCAGAGAGAGAGAGAGAGATTGCGGACGCACGATAGCGTGCAGAATGACATAGATGCTTGACTTCAAATTTATGAGTCGACTTAAACAATGAAGGTCAGCCAGCACCTAATGTCGAATGATGATTGCTATAGGTTGATAATTCCGAGGAATTATTTACGGTTGTAACGGCGTCTGGTTTGGAGGTAAACTTTTGGGGCATGAAGTAATTATTCATGAAAGACTTGTAAGGAGTACTTTGATTTCAAGCTAGTAGATATTTTTAAAGTCTCCATGTATCACTCTGAGAACTTCTGAGAGTTGTTGCAAGGGCAGATACGATAATAATACAATATATGATTTCCTCAAATCCCGAATACACTTATCTGGTGTACACTGAAAAATAGTTGATAAGCTGAACCAGAACAACAAATCGATCGTCCAAAATACGACATATATTTCTGGGTGAAGTTTATGCATGTGACTAATGATCCTATCCCGGAAAATCAATCCTATCGCTATAGGAACTTCAAAAAGCAGTAAAAAACAAAAAATAAATTTATTCTTCACTGAAATCGGAGAGACGAAATGAAGCCTACTGGTGAAAGCCCTTGAGAAACCAATCAGTAGATGTATTTCCAAATGAGTAAAGCAAAAATAAGCACGGTGTTCAAAACTGGCAAGGCTACTCAGATTGCGAAAAAAATGAGTTATGGCATAAAAGTGCTGGAAATCTGTGAAAGTAGATGAAACAGATGTGGATTCTCCAAATTGTTAACTTGAGAGTCAATAATCTACTCCGGTCACCTAGACGACAACCACGAGCACACCGAGAAATTAGCTATAATGATTTCCCCAACAGCAGTTAAAACTTTTATGTAGTGAGAACCAATCGCTTCCAGGATCATGATAGGAAGATTCAGCTCAAAAGGAAGGAAGGAAGGAAGCTTACTATTATCCAATTCTACGAGCCTAGAAACAACTTAGAACAAGACAAGAGGGAAGATTTCTATAGACAACTGCAAACAGTCATCAACAAGATTCCAAATAGTGACATTAAAATCCTAATCAATGCCAAACTCGTCGCAGACAACGCAGGAAGACAGCTCATCATGGGTTGGGAAGCTTTCAACGAAATGAGTGAGCACGTAGCATTCTTCTCACGCACATATAAGAATAAGGATATACGCGAGGCGACAAGGGTTCCACTTCACTGAAACAACGAAAGTCAAGAAGAATTCATCTCAATCTCAAGAAAGTCACAATACAACCTGCAGGACACAAAATCGAGAAGAAGTGCAGATGTGGACTAAGAACATTGTGTGGTGCAAGGGACTTTCAAGGTCAAATTGAGGATCTTCAGAGCAGCTGGAGACAGATGCTAATCGGAAGGAAGGAATGCGGGATTATGGGTAGCCTTGGAACCGGCTAATGACTTCTGCAAGAAGTAGGATGAAATGCAGATGCCATGCTTTAAGCCCATGTTCCACTCGATATATATATATATATATATATATATATATACGATAGATTAAACCCAAGATTTGGATACGTTACGTCGATAACACATTTGTAATAATCAAAAGAAACGAGTTAGATAAAACTCACAACTTAATAAACAACGTCTTCAACGACATCAAATTCACAAGAGAAGAGGAATCCGAGAACATAATCCCATTTCGGGACGTCCTAGTCAAACGAACAACCACAGGGAAATCAGAAACTCAAGTTTATAGAAAATCAGCTCACACGAACCAAATACTCAATTACAACAGCAACAATCCAATAACACACGAAAGGAATTGCATACAAGCACTATTGAAGAGGGCCAGTCAGGACTCATTGCAGCACCCCCACCTTAGGGAAAACTGATGAAAAATATCTCATGGACGTCTTCCAAAGAAATGGATATTCACGGAACTTCATCAAGAGACATATACCCACAAGCCAACCTATCAAACCAAGACCACCCAACGAAAGCACAAAGAAAATCGCCCTACCATATATAAAGGATATCTCAGAAGTCTCTGCAAGACTCTTCAAACCCTTAGGAACTGACGTCGCACACAAACCGACAAAATCAATTCACTCAGTTCTCCGTCAGCCGAAATACTCAACAGCGAAAGAAGATAAAACCAACATCATACACAAAATAAGTTGCGATGACTGCGAAAAACACTATATTGGCCAAAGTCGACGTCCCCTTCGTCTTCGTATCCACGAACATAAGCTAGCCGTCAAAAGACGTGACTTTCACTTCCTCATATCACCTCACTGTATACAGAAAACCACGGACATCAATTCGACTGGGACAACAAGAAGAATACTGGAGAACTTGTAGAAGCCAGCCTGGTATTCTAGTGAATCATCAATCAATAGACACATCGAGATAGACAAAATTTATCAACCGATAAAAAAGAAACCTCATACACAAAGGGTCAAAGTTTAAGTCAAAGAAACAATCAATTCCAATACAAATAACCCGGGAGGTGTGAAAACACACAAAAAAACCATTCACGCTAAAGGTCACCCACCAGGAGAGATGATTAATAAACTCGTGGAGAAATGTAAAAACTGACTTCAACAGATTGAAGTATTCGCTAAAGATGTCGCCTAGTAAGACGGGCGATGAAAGCTTCGCAAATTAACTATCCAGCTCAGAGAACACAACCACATATATATATATATATATATATATATATATATATATATATATATATAGGCATATGTACATACGATAACAGATGATGCATTTTCAGTTGATTTTGAAAGGCAATTAGAGTACCTATCATTCGTAAACACAGTCACTGAGGTAAACAATGTTTGAACATTTACATAAATAAATATTTAACGTGCCACATCATTCTCATTCCCATCAATTATTACCCGAATTAAGCTCACTGAATTATTCACCGTTTTAATAATCAATTTCAATATGCCATGTTAATTTAAAGCAAAACTAAATGCCAATAATGGCTAACGTATTTAGTGTTGCATTCTAAATACAATAGAGATACACCTAGTTATTTAAAATAAAACTAAATGTCAAATATATCATTATTTTATAATGCACATAAATATAAGCTGTCATTATTGATTTTTAGCTAATAAATGCTATTACTTGTGTGTGTGTGTGTGTGTGTGTGTGTGTGTACACCATTGCCAAATAAACAAATGCCGATCTGTCAGAAGAAAGTGAAACTATTTCAGAATTTGCAATTAAGTTATTAAGAAGACTCCTATGACCCAATGTGTATATTCCGTGAATTAAGTTATTTTTCAGAATTCAATAGTGTTTTGTAGAATTCTTCTAATTAATTAAGAATCAATGCATTCTTGTTGTTATGTCTAACGCACTTTGGTTACTACTATATGAATGTGTTATAAAGTATAGTGTAAGTTATTACTACTCTCCATACTGCCTATTTGTTGTAGTTACTTGTAAATGTATTTCTCAATGATTGAAACCCAAGAAACCAAACAGAAACACAGATTAGACAGAATTTAAGAATTTGTATTTGGCAGAATTAATTGTAATTTATGTAATAAATATTAACAAACAAAACAGTAAGCAAGCACTTAGACAACACGGTAATGGAAAAATATTCATTCAGACATCGATAAAACACAAAATAATCGAGCAAAGAATATCCTTTTCGATAAATTCCTCTTCTGGCTCTACAATTATATATGTATATATGTTTATATACATAAAATATATATTTAACTGCTCCTGTGGAGTGAGCCAGTTGCATAGGCCGTACAATTAGGCATGTTTCCCGTCGAATTTCCGAACATCACCCTGCATGGTTGGTTAGGCAAAGGACAAACAAAATCTGTTCGCAGCCCTATTCTATCTCATATTGTGAATACAGAAGACAAGATCGACGTTAACCATGCTTTCAGGGTCATTTACCGCATACCCACGAATCTCAGTTTTGCCTTAAGAGTTCCACTACTAAATATCGCTGAGGCTGTGGGGATGCATATTAACAAGTCTAATTTATGCATCCAAAAGAAGTTGGTTCAGACATCATCATTACCTTGGTTATCTAGGTTTGAATGATCCTAAATTTTTGTGGATTTTCCTAATTTTAGTCGATATTCTATTTGCTACTATATTTTCTAATTATAATTATAATTTAAGCATGTTTAATGAACCGTGGTAATTCCACTGATCATACTTTACAAATCGATATTATTTCAAGAACGCTAATATTGTTATTGAATACTATTCTAGAATATTCTATGTATATAAATATATATATATATATATATATATATATATATATATATATATATATATATATATATATAGAGAGAGAGAGAGAGAGAGAGAGAGAGAAGAGGAATTAATCGAAAAGGATATTCTTTGCTCGATTAGTTTGTGTTTTACAGTAATGGAAGACATTGACTAGCGGTCGCGCTATGTCATCGATTGGCAGAAGTTGGAATTCGTGGGCTGGCTGGCCATTGGATCGGGTCCCAGTGGCCTAATGGTCTACAAGCTAGCTCGCCTTGTAACCAGAAAATCCTGGGTTCCAAACCTGGCGGTGAGTGTGTACTGTTGAAGAGTCCCAAACTAGGCTGATGAAATAGCTGTCTGGCAGTACTCCCAATGGTTCCAATGGTTCTCTAATGGATATCATCCCACAATGAAATCCTGTGACCAGTCAATAGAATCCCTTCATACCAGTATTTGAACAGTAATAGAAATTGTAAATCACCACTTTATTTTTTCCTTTGAGTGCAGACTGAAATGGTAAGTGGATGGATATTTGATCAGATTGTTCACAATGTTCTGTGAAAATATGTGCATATATAACATAACTCGGTCAAATATGGGCAGATCTTCTATTCTGATAATAATAAAGCTTGGACCCAAATTGTTTTGGTGGATAGTGATTACACACTTCCGGTTCTTTTTAAGAAGCACTTTACGAAACCATGCAGGACTTTATTTAAAGTTACCACACTTGAAAAAATGATACAAAATTAGTTAGAGGATTTCATTATGACGTCAGTTACAGAACCATTGGAAAACCAGCTAGAAGTACTGCCAGACGGCTGTTTCTTCCATCCTAGTTTGGGACTCTTCACAGTACGCACCCACCGCCAGCGTTCGAACCCAGGACCTTCTGGTTACAAGGCAAGCTAGCTCGTAGACCATTAGGCCACTGCTACCCGATCCAATTCACGACATTACACGACCACTTCAGAATGTCTTCTTCGATGAATCAAACAAAATCCCTGCAAAATCAATACTTGAAAATTGATATAAGATTAATCGAAGGAAATATAAATAAACTGTTTTGGATAAAAGAATGTGACTTAATGCCTTCACCGTAGGACACTGCACAGAACCGCAACAGTTCGAGTTGTCATACTCCATGAAGCATACAAAGGGATACAAACGACGGAAAAAAGAGATTCGGAAGAACGATAATAATCAGCAGAAATGTGAGGAAGAACAGAATGAATGCATCTGTGCCATATTACCAACTGTCTACAGCCAATAGCTTTTACTATCCCAAGGACCCCAACCAGACAGTGTACACTTCCCAACGTGGCTTAAACTAACTGCCAACGATTTCATAGACTTATGTCATGTTTTTGGTCAACCATCACTACCTCTTTTCCAACCTAATCCGATGTCAACTAGCATTGCCTTTTGAGGAACGCGATGGTGAGGTATGCCTAATACGTGCCTCAGCCACCTCAATCAATGTAGTTTCACAACGTCATCGACATATTTTTCTGTGAAGGAGTGTATAAAAAAGGATAACCATCAAATGAAGACTAAGGAAGAATCTCAAAATGTCAAGGATGACTAAAAAACCAAAAAACACATCAGAGCTACTCTGAAAAGTTTTGAACTATCGCTCTAAGAGTCATCAACAACTGGCTCTAAGTCTCTTGAAGACATCGACTAGGTGATCCATATCAGTATTTGATGGAAAGACTCTATATTAGATAAATGTACTTGAGGTAAAACATTGATGCTACATAATTAACTGAATTGGATGTTAATATAAGAGGATAGTAACAAAAGTGATGAGTTGTCACAAATGATTGTTAAAGAAGATTTATGTAATAAAACGAAATTACAATTAGATATGTGGATGACATCTTTATTATCTGTGATGACAGTCACGATCTCAATCAGTTACTGCAAATATTCAACAAATGCCATCCAGCTACAAAGTTCACTCTTAAAATTGAAAACGAATCTGAAATCCCTTTCCTTGATGTTGAACTTACAAGGAGAACTGGCAGAACTTTACGAAGGTCCATCCATAGGAAACCCACAGGGAACGGCCTACTGACAAGCTTCTACAGCTGAGTACCAATCATTCAAAAAAGAAACCTAATTAGATCTCCTGCCACCCTGGAAGAAAAACTACACTTCCTGAAAGAAATCTTCATGCAAAACGGTTATCCATCATGATTCGTAGACAAAACCATCAAACAGAAAATCCAAGCGCAAGAGACACAATTCTTGCCAAAAAAGAAACTTTACATGAACCTCGACTTCAAAAGTGACCTACTCAGTGATGTCCTCAGGAAGAAAGTTTCCAATTCTTTAAGAAGAACTTTCTATGCGGAAACACTGAGAGTACTGTTCTCCAGTTGCCCACTGATCTGCAGAAGCTCAAAGGAGAAGATTTCGCATCTGACTACTTCTATGTGCATATATAAATTCACCTGCTGCTGTGGAGTCAGGTACATCGGTCATTCGACGCGCACCCTGTCCAAGAGGATTCAAGAACACTACTCAGCATGGTTGCGAAAAGGCAATAATGGTGCAATAAGGAGTGCAATAATCGAACATCTCGTCAACACCGATCATTTCATTTCAACAGACGCCTTCTTCAAAGTAATCTACAAAGTGAAGAACAACCTTCTAAGGACAGTACGATTCCGTCTTCTTTGCATCACAGAAGCCTTAGATATTCAATTGGAAGAACCAGAACTGTGCATACAAAAGAAAACCATTCAACCACTTCTACTCTCATGATAACAACTGCGTTGATTTGACTTAACTTTTGTTTGTATGCTTATTTTCCCAAATACTATACGGATCAGAGACTTGGCGAGTCATAAAGAGCATCTCAAACAAACTTCAGACCTTCATCAACAGTTGTCTTCGCTCAATACTCAAGATCAGATGGCAGGCCAGAAAAGACCAGCAACAGAGATCTCTGGGAGCCAACCAACCAGGAACCGATTGTGAAACCAATAGGCAAGAAGAAATGGGGATGGATTGGCCATACTCTGAGGAAACCATCAAGTGACATCACTAGACAAGCCATTGCTCGAGTGGAACCCGAAAGGGAATCGGCGAGTTGGTAGTGAATGCATGGGTGACTTGGAGGAGGTCATGTGAAGAGGAGATGAAAGCATGTGGACAGACCTGGAGCGGGGTGAAAAAGTTGGCAGAAAACCGAAGGCAATGGAAATGCGCAGCTGAAGCCCCATGTTCCTACAGGAATTAAAGAATATAATAATAATAATAAAACCCTTGTGTAATTCCGTGTATTACTTTGTTTCCATGTACACTCTGAGCACAACTCTTTCATCAAACTATTCATGTTATTATGTAACTCTTCTTTAACAATCGCTTGTGACAACTCATCACTTTTGATACCATCCTCTTATATCAACATCCAATTCACCTGACCTTAATAACTGTAATTTCGTTTAACAGATTTAATGTACACACACACACACAAAACAACCATATATATTTTCGATTGTGCAGCTATGAAAATGAATTCGCTGAAAAGGGACTCTTCGCTGAACTACTGGTCTTCTGTCTATTAATGTTCGAATGGGAACTTTTCATGAATAATTAAATGAATCACGTCTCGAATTTAATTTATTTCTCATAACTATATCAAATTACCTGCAAGATCCTTTAAAATACTTTGTGTGGTCCTACCTATTTCTACTAATCAATGGTAAACGTTACTATATATTGAAGACTTGTGTTGCATTATTCCTGTTACACATACTGGATCTTGATGATCAATGAACAGATATTCTGTGTTTCATCTGTTTCTCTCCTCTTAACTGCATTACTTTTTGAAACTTCTTGGCTGTCCTTACTTATTGTGTCACTGAAATCACAATGAAGAGTTCGAACCACATTGATCGATAGAAATGAGTAGCCTTCTCGATTGAACTGTTATACTTTTCGTAATAGTAAGCCTAATCTTATCACTGGTTTTCATGTTGCTTATTGTAATAATCATAATTAGGCCAAAAGACAATGTGATTAGGAAACATTTACTACACAAAATGAATTTAAAACAAGCAATAAAGGTTAACAAAGCAAGATTTAATAAATCCATCAAATTTCAGTCGAACTATTCAGCTGACTACTCAACATTTAGAAATACACTGGAAGATAAATAAACTACATTGAATCAATCAGGCAAAATGACACGCGTGAATGCTTTTCAGGTTATGTTCAAATAGATGGAGGGAAGAGAGTATGACAGATTAGAATTAAGATAAAATGCATTGCACTTCAATTCCATCACTTCGATAAACAATTAGTCATTAGAGAAAGAACTTGAATATATCCAGAATTCAGGGGCAAAGTGCGTCGGTAGCACAGTGGTTAGGATTCTCGTCGACCATGCACATGGTCCAGAGTTCAATACCCTGCCGACGCATACCTGATATCTATGGTCGGCCTGAGAAACTTGGGCTAGCGATATCACATGCTGAAAATTCCATACCTGTACCAAAATATACGGTGTGGAATCAAGCTGTAATCAAAAATAAAAAAATTAAAAAAAAACAATAGAGTCTCAAGCGATGGGGACTCACTAGTGACCTTCAGATGACCAATCATAAAAATGAGGAATTTTGCACAAAAAAGAAAATGCATGGAAACATATTAAACAGGGTATCTTTCTCTGACATGACATAAAAATACGTCCCTGTTATAATGAGGAGTATCAGTTACTATGTAGGACTAGTTTCTGTATACGTATTCACCGAGATAACTGAAGATGAGCTGTTTTTGTGAGTTGTTTATCTCTCTTATCCTGTCGTGCAGTCTTCCCAAAAAGCACTTGGCTGAATTACTGCGGTTTCCAGTAAGAGCATCGACAACTACTTACCAGGAAAATGTGGATAAGAAAACAGATTAAAATAAATGACATCAACTCTAAATCCATCCCTATTCGTAACCCTAACCTTAATCCTGACTGTAACCCTAAACTTCACACTAACCCTAATTACAACCCTTATCTTAATCGTACACCTAACCGTAATCCTAATTATGACGCTGATCCTAACCCTAACCCCAGTATTTAACTTAACCCTTATCTCAACCCTAACGAGTTATTAACACATTGTCTAGACAGTACTTAAAAACCTGATCTGAGTGAAATTTGCAGCTAAGCTTGTGATTGGCCCTGATATTTCAGCAGTGATAATGACAAGTGCCGTTAGCCAGCGACTAATATGCGTTCAAGGTCACTGGAACATTACCACTCCTAGGATGCTATTGTTGAACTTCACCGAATTCTGAACTGAGTAAAATTCATAGTAATAGTTATAAAAACTAATAATGTTGAAACTAGTCAAGATAGAGTTGCTGATAAAATATGGTTTTAAATGAATCAGGAATAATAATCAGAGGTTGAATAAAGTGCTAATAGTAATAATATCAATAATAACAATGAGAGTTAACAGGTAAAGCGTATTATCATGTCAGATTCAGAGTGTGATTTAATCAATACTAAACGAGCCTTCTGTATTCATGCTGAGATTATATCATCGACCGGTTGCTGAAATTTCTCATATAAGTGAATCAGTTGACACGATCAGCCATTCCTTCAAGTTGTTTAATTTTAAGTCATTTGTATCTACTTATGTTCTGTGATATAAACTACTGTGAAAAGAATAACACTGTCAACAGTGGACACATTTTAGATAGTTGGAGGCAATCGGCCACAGGAAGCCTTGCTTGACCTAAGTTTCGTGCTTGTCGGAACTCACCGGTTAGTCAGTAAGGTGTATTTGCTACCTCGAAGGAACTCATGTCACTTCTGAGGAGATTCGAACCAGCGTCATCCAGTGAGCGAGCGCTGCAGTCAGAGACGTTACCACTGAGCTATTTGGACTCGTGGCTGATCACCTGTAGGACTGTAGTGGGTATTTTGATTGGACACTAGTAAATAGTGTGACGTGTCTAGTCCTTTCTTTTTGGTGCAGACTGAATTCTATCAGTCAGGTTTGCAATGTGGCCACCGTTCTAGGTAGCTCATCATCACGGTGCACATTGATTTGATGATATTAGATAACTGGAGGCAATTGGCCACGGGAAGCCTTTCTTGACCTAGGTTTCGAGCTAGTTGGCACTCACCAGTCACCATGTCGTATCTTCAATATGTGGTTACAGTAAAAACTGGCATCTATAACGTTTACAAATATCAAATATTGGTTCACAGGGATTTCACTGGTTACATATCTAGTCACGAGCCGGCATCAGTTGGGGAACTATTGGAAAATCTAGGGATACTTAATGACTACTTCGTCCTAGTTCAGGACTCTTCATCAGTATGCAGTGTGACGGGGTAGGAACCCACAACCTACCGGTTACAAGGCCACTGGAATCCGATCTAGTGTCCAGCACATGAATCGGAACTACCACCACTATATATATATATATATATATATATATATATATATATATATATATATATATATATATATATATATATAACAGCTTTATTCCTAAACAGTATTTGTGGTACAGGTATGGAATTTTCAGCGTGCATTACAATATATTGCATCTAATTACCTCATAAATTTTACAAGATTTTAAATTCAAAAAGCAACAACCGAAAAAAGATAAATAAAAAAAATAAATGAAGAGAACAGCGTTGCGTTTACATTTCAAGCAATACACCACAGGATATGAAATATAAAATTAGTGTGTAATAGAAGATGTGAACAGCAGTGTAATAGTAACGAGGAAAGGAAAACATAAACTAATGGGACTATTTGTTAGAGTGCCGCAGTAAGTTGATCGTGTCATACCTAACGGATTTCTCATCACATAACAGCTGTGCCAGATATGGTATTTTGGAGGTTTTGTACTTGGTAGTCCTAGCATATAGCCTCATATAGCTGCTTCTAATTCTACCAGATGAAATGCAAGGAGAGAGCTGCGTATAGGGAGGATGCTCGGGGTCTGACAATATTGTATTCGCTAGTTTCTTACATGACATGATGTGTCTATTCAAAATAGTGTTAACCAAATGGTTTAACGATATCACACTCGCCCTACTAACGGCTTTTAGTGCCCTTCTCAGCAAAGCAAAGTCTTTCTTAAGTAGTCCAAAAAAGATTAGTGGGGAGCAGTAAAAACAGATGGGTAGAAAGCAAAGACTGCTTTATACCAGACTGCCTTAACTTCCTAGCGTAGAACGTTAAGCATATATATATATATATATATATATATATATATATATATATATATATATATTCACCCATGATATATTAAATCCTGAGATTATTTTTTCACTAATAATTTTTTTCTACAGTAAACAGTAAATTTTGCACTTTGTTAGGGTGTGTGCAGTAAAATAATCAGAAGGAACCTAGCTAACAATAAACCAATGGAATAAAATAACATAACCTTATTCTTCCCAGCCGCTGTTTCTTCTTTATTCAGACTCATAAGGAGGAATGTGTGTTTGAACAGAAATACTTAGTGTATCACTCAGCAACCAGGAGTTTGGCTACGAGTCACGTTTATTGTATGAGGGGTGGCAAAATCTAGCTGTTTCGATCCCGGTGTGAGTCCAAACCAACGATTTACCCGTGATGATGGTTATAGAAGTTGCACGATTATGACAGTCCTGATAGATAATTCCATCAGAGTAAGTTTTTACATCACATGACTTACATTTTAGAAAAATTCCAGGTGTATACACATAAACATAAAAGTAGTTCACATGAGAAACTATCATAGTAGGCAGTTTCAGTTCTATGTCTTATTCACACGTCTAAGCTAATTCAAATGCGAGTTATTTCTTAGCAAGTGTTGTTTATTATGATAGATTCTGATATGAACTGACGTGCTCCAAGTACTTTATAAGTTACTGTGCGTCGGTAGCACAGTGTTTAGGACTCTCGTCGACCATGCACATGGTCCAGAGTTCAATACCCTGCCGACGCATACCTGATATCTATGGTCGGCCTGGAAAATTTGGGCTATCGATATCACATGCTGAAAATTCCATACCTGTACCAAAATATACGGTTTGGAATCAAGCTGTAATCAAAAATAAATAAAAAGAAATAACCGCAAGCCAATGTCGCATGCGAGTAACTGATCGCTTACCCGACTTGGTGGATCAGCCAGTCGATATTTTTTGTTGTTGTTTTTCAATTACACCCATGATTTTTAAATGGCATTATTCAAAAATTATGCAAGCAAATAGCCGAACTTTTAGGGTGTATCTAGTTGTCGGTGTTTTTTTTCAAGAATTTATCATCTCAATGCTGAATAACTTTGTCCTTATCTTTGTAATTATATCTGGTAAAAAAAATCACACTAAAACTGATTTTTATAAAAAAAAAAGGAAAAAAAGGAGGGAATTTAATTATAGGAAATGAGATGTTGATTGTTTCTTTCTCGTAAAATTTAGGGGATAAAAATTGTCCTTATAGGAAGCAATCAATATTCCCGGTGTAAACAAATTACACATATTTCATGCATGTTTGTATCCTAAACATAGTGTTTATCCATAAACGCGTGAAGGAAGAAAATGCTTGGTTCGTTCCCACAGTTCCTTGTTGAAAGCGCTTTCAGTATGTATTGTCTCTTGTATCTATGGTTTGAGTTGCATTCAGCGCCCTTTTCACCTAATTTATTAGTCACTCAGCATCTTACGCATCTCTCGTCTTATTACGTAACTTTTTCACCATTGTATGCATATATTCAATTTGTTTACACTTGAACTGCCTGCGTAAAAAATATATATAAGCGTAATTTTCTGAGCACTGTGTTCATCAAATCCGAAACCTCCTGTCAGCTGACATTATGTAAAATTTGCAGGTATGTTAAAACTTTTCTGTACATAAACTTGGTAGTAATTTATTTAGGCTATAAGCAGCAGCTGATGAGAAGCCACCGAAATAAACAAAGGATGGTACCATATTATTCTACACAAACCACACTGTTGTTCTTGCTTTATTCAACTTCTGTATGTAGCTTGTGAAGTGGGCAGCTATTGATAAAAGTCTGCAACAGGCTGTCGGAAATGCTTTCAGTGATGCGATCGCCAAGTCTCTGAACCATATAGAAGAAGTGACAGGCTGAATATTGGTGTTAAGAACTCGGATCTTGTCTTTAATGATGAGTGCAGTGGATTTCCGAACTAACATCAGATTGATGTCTGCCTTGCCTTTCCGTTTTTGCTTTTGGCATCCTCATCCGTGACGCATGTAGTTCCAATGTCTGCCCTAGATAATGATTGGTGCTTGTAAACTGCTATTGATTGAGTTAGTCCACTCGGTAATACTTTAAACGACACCCTTCTAAAGAAATGAATGAAAAAAAGATAGATTTTCAGGGGATTTTAACATACTTTAGTAATGCATACAAAAAAGTACCACTTTTTTTTAATGGAGCAGTGCCACAGCATTATATACTTCAAATAGTGGAAAACCAGCTACAGAAACTACGCAACAGCTACTCTATAGTGATGAAAACATAAAAACGCAATTTTCAACTTGGACAGAACTCATAAAATTATGCCTTACAACATACTTCCAATTCAAATGAACAGATAAAAGAGACACCAATGGGATCGCTCATATCAGGATTAATAGCTGAAGCTATCATGCAAAGATAAGAATTAATAGCTCTACCTATAATTGAACCAGAACTCTGGGTATGTTAGGTTGATGATACATTTGTAATAATTAAGAGAAATGATTTTGAAAATACCCGTAAATTAATAAACAACATATTTGAAGACATCACATTCACCACAAGAGAAGAAGAATTAGATAACGAAATCCCATTTTGAGATGTCTTAATCGGAGAACTAACGCAGGAAATTTAGAAATGCAAGTATATAGAAAATCAGCGCACACATATCAGATACTCAAGTATACTAGCAATCATCCAATTACTCATAAAAGAAACTGTGTGCAGACATTGTTTAAAAGAATTCAAACACACTGTAGCACTCCAGAGTTGAAAAGAATGGAAGAAAAATACCTACAGATGGTCTTCAAAAAGAATGGTTATCCAACAAATTTTATCAAAAGTGTTTAAAATCGAATCACAACACCGACAAGGAACCATTATCAAACAACACAAGAAAATTCATCCTACCATACATCTCTGAAATAACAGCTAGAATACTGAAACCGTTTGATATAGATACAGCACACAAGCCAGTCCAATCACTGCATTCAGTATTGTGCAAACCGAAAGACACATCGGACAGAAAGAGGAGATAAAATCAATACCATTTACAAAATAAATTGTATGAGTTGTATGAACAGGCATTAGATCGGCCAGAGTGGGAGTCCCCTTCGAACTAGAATCCGTGAACACAAATCAGCCGTGAATATACACGATATGTATTCTTTCATATCAATGCATATAGACAATTAGGGACATCAGTTTGATTGAAATAATGTCAAAATCTTAGACAGAGGAAATACCAAAACTGCAGTCAGGGAATTCCTAGAAGCCTGGTACTCAAATGAAAATGCAATTAACAAACACGTTAATATAGACCCAATTAACCAATAAAAAGTAAATCAGGGGACGAGAAAGTTTAAAATCCAAGTCAATAGAAAATGGTCAATACATATGTAGAGATGGTTACCGGAAGACGCAATTATATCCCTCATGAAGAAAAATTTTAATCATTTCACCTTATGCAAAATATTGCGCTGAAGATGTTGTACACGAGGACGACAAAAGCTCCACAACTAAACCAACCAGCTCAGAGAACACTATTAATTGCAAAACATAGGACCAATTATTCTCCATATGAATTTGAATCGGTTTCAGGATTTCATCATGAGCTGACATTAGTTAGAGAACCATTGGAAAACCTGGGAGTACTGGACAGCTGTTTCGTCCTAGTTTGGGACTCTTCAGCAGTACGCACCCACCGGGATTCGAACTCAGGACCTTCCGGTTACAAGGCGAGCTCGTATACCATTAGGCCACTGGGACCCGATCCAATGGTCCTTGAATTCTAACTTCTGCCAATTCACGACATAGCGCAACCGCTAGCCAATGTCTTCGGCGAGTATTTGTCCTCACACCTGACCGGTTTTCCAATGGTTCTCTAACTAATGTCAGCTCATGATGAAATCCTGAAACCAATCAAATCCCTACAAACCATCACTTGAATTTGAATCTTCGATTGAGTACCATTTTTATCTGCACCAAAAATAGTGGTTTTCGCGAATCCATTACGTTGAATTAACTAAGGAGTCTGTACTTCTCAGATTTCCATGAGTGATACGATTTCTATATAAAGACTATGATTTTAGTGCAGATAACACCGACGACGTTTGACAAGAATGACAGTATGACCCTTATTGTTGGACAGATCTTAGATGATTCAGATTATCTTATCAAAACAAACTCTGAAAAAGGTACTTTTAGGTAGCAGCAATTCAAGTCAATCAATGTTTCGCCAATATTCACTAAAACGTTATATCCATACCTTTAAGCACACTAGATACGGGAAAATCAGTGCGACCCTGTCACTTTTATCCAAGGCTTCTCAAGAAGTTAAACGCGAGAAGAGCCGACAAACTAATAATAATAATAATATAATAGTCTGTCCATCAGACAAGCAGTCGTTCTGATTTACAAGAGATGATTCAGGCAATAGCCTTCAGTCTTCGACTCTTTCAGGACGAGGACAAATAATTAACAGAAAAGGCTTAGTGTAAGTTCGAAGCTTTCTGTCCTCAGTTAAAACTCTCAAATGACTCAAAACCTTTGTGTTGTGAAGAAGAAGTTTTGGACATACAAACAGAGTTACATTAGATGGTTGGAGGCAATCGGCCACAGGAAGCCTTGGACCTAGGTTTCGTGCTAGTTGACACTCGTCTGCAGCATTTAAGGAATTCATGTCCCTTGTGAGATTCGAACCCGCGTCACCCATTGAGCACTGCAGTGAGAGACGTTACCACTGAGCTAGCTCTTCGGGCTTGCCACTGACCTCCCATAGGACTGTATCGGGTACTTTGATTAGCCACTAGTCAGTGACTAATGTAGAGTGTCTAGTCTCCAAACATCTAATACCAACAGTCCAAAGTTCACCTTGATGGTGAGCCACCTAGAATGCTAACCACATTCCAAACTTGACTGGCAGAATTCAGTCTGCATCAAACAAAGGACTAGACACACTACATTATTCACTGACTAGTGTTCAATCATAGAGAGTTACAATGTTGAAAGTTGAAGAGTTTAGAAGTAGCGAATGAACAGTGTTTAATATTATTATTGTGCCCTTGGGTTCCTAGTGGAACATAGGGCTTCAAATCCACGTCTCCACTTGCTTCTGTCCTTTGCTGTACTTTTCGCCTGCATCTATGTTAGTCCATATTTTTTCAACTCCTCTTCACACGATCTCCTCCATGTCACCCTTGCATTGACGTCCCACTCGCCGCTTCCCTTTCGGTCTGGTCCCACTCGAGCAATGGCCTGACGCGCGCGCGATGTCACCCAGCGGCCTCCTCAGCCACGAGTATTTAATCCATCTCCACTTTCTCCTGCATATTTGTTGATTGGAGATTGGTTCTTGTTTTGTTTGTTCCTAGCCATAGTTTCTTGTTTTGGGTGGTTCTTTCCGGCCCGGCCATCTGATCTTCAGTATAGAGCCAGCGAAGACAGTTGTTGGTTGATGAAGGTCTGCAACAGGCTGTTGGAATTATTCTTTGTGACCCGACCGCCAAGTTTCTGATCCGTATAGAAGAACTGACTAACTTGACGTTTGTATTGAAAATCCGAATTTTGTTGGTGATGCTGAGTGACGAAGATTTCCAGATTGGCTTCAGGTTGATGAATGTGTTTCTCGCCTTCACGACTCTCACTTGACTTGACATCCTCGTCCGTTCGGACTGCCTGTAGTTGAGACAATGCTCAAGCTAGATAAGTGAAGTGAATGAAGTAGCCTCTTTCAAATCCCTCCCGTTGATGGTGGTTGGCGCTGGATGTTGTGGCTGTTGTTGTTGTTGGCTGGTTATTTTCATAACCTCCGTCTTGTCTATGTTCACCTGGAGTCCTGTCTTCGCCGGCTGCTTCTTCGACCGATTTGTCGGTTTTCGCTTGTAAGTCTTCGATTTTGTGACAGTGATATCAAACATAAATCATCCACCCGCAAAATCCAGGTCTTCTAGGTTCTTCACATCGGTCCATGATATCCCTCCCTGTCTTCTCGTTTCCCATTGTCTGACGCATAATCCAGACCACCACAATTAGGAATATCACTGGTGATAATGAGCACCCTTGTCTGACCCCTGTGTTTACTCCAAACGCCTTGCTGAGTTTTCCGTTGTGAATGACTTGACATGTGCCGTTGTCGTACAGCTGTTGAATAATGTTGATGAATATTTGGGCACCGTACGCCGTAGTACTCGAGTAATTTCCAAATTACTTCACGATCAACGCAGTCTGTCGAAGGCCTTCTCAGAGTCTATAAAGCTGAGGTAGAGGTTTGATTGCCATTCCATGCTTTGTTCTGTGATGATGATGCGTAGAGTTGCAATTTGGTCAGAAAGTGTTGAGTATGCAATATATTAAACGACAAATCAAATGGAACTATCCAGCAAATTTGCCCACTCTCATCTATCTGGATTATCTAAAGATGAGAATTTTCTTCTTCTAACTACTACTACTACTTGTATGTATTGAGTTGCATAGTTTATTTTCTACATTCCTCTTCCCATTAACGGTCGATGAATCATGTTTTTGTCTACAAAATTGAAATAGCCATATATTGATCGATTGTAGAACATGAAAACTGTTTGTGATTAGTAGAATTTCACTAGCGTTTTCAACTATATACAGTAAACTGTTTCAATTACAAGAATATTTCTCTAGTATAGACGGAGTGGAGTGAATTCACTGAATATCATCATCTGTCCTTGAGAAAATGTTTACAATGCCGACTGGCGGATTGTCATACTGTATGTTTGCATGTGTGTGTGTGTGTTGATGAATCCGTGTGTGTGTGTGTGTGTGTATATCAATGTATGGTATGGTTATGTACAGTGTATGAAAACAATGTTTTCATTTGTGATGCTTTGTGTACTGCTGCTCTGCCACTGTCAGTTGACCTGTGTATGTATGTCTGTTAAATGAATTATAAATTATTGTGTTTTGTTTTTTCAAGTGGCCAACTGAATAGCTGTTAGAAACGATCGGTTTAAACACAAAGAAAACATTACATTCTTAAGATGTAAATTTCAGAATTTCTATACTTTCACCGCATACAATACAGAAATAAACCATGCATTAAGAAGGATTCTTTCATATTGTAACTACAGAAGACAAGGGCCAGTCAACAGATCGTTTATTAAGGAAATCAACACATATTTATAGATTTTTATGTACATTATTATAGATTATTGTTAGCAGAAAAACACAGTGTTCTGATTGGTTGTTTCTCACAGAAAGTTAACCTTGCATCTCTTTGTGAGTGTTTCTTGAATGTCAGATCATCTATATGTTAACTGTATCCGCTTACACAAACCTTTGTTCTTATTTACCTCACACCCAATATTGGACGTATATTACTGTCCACCAATTTTGGGTAACAGCCAGCTCTCACCACAGACTGAAAATTCTGTTTCAAACTGTTTGGTAATGCGTATCAGTGACAAATCCTCAGTCACTACTGTTGAAGGGGTCATCTCATTCACTTATCAAGGCAGCATCGTTTCAACTACAGGCTGCAGTCTGCATGGATGAGGATGAGAAAAGGCGAGTCAGAGAAGTCAAGCAGGCTTTCATCACCTCTAAAATCAATGTGGAAATCTGCTGTACTCAGCATATTTTTCAGAAACTTGGCATATCACAAAAGGTATTTCAAGCAGTTTGTAGACTTCTATCAAGAACACCCTCCTCAGGTTCCGTCTGTACTGAAGATCAGATGGTCAGCTAGAACGGATTAACAACAATGAACTCTGGGAGTGAACCAACTAGGAACCAGTTACTCAACAACAATGAAGAAGGAGTTGGAGAGGTCGATGGGATACAATTTGAGGAAACCCTTGAGTGGAACTGCACAGTAGATCATTACTCAAGTGGAACCTGAGAAGGGAACAACGAGTTGGGCGTTGGACCGAGGTTGACACGGGGGAGGCGAAGGCTTAAGGGTACCCGTGGGGCTAGATGAGGAGGACTATGTAGAACAGGACAAAATGGAGATTTACTGTTGAAGCCCTGTGTCCTACTCTGAATCAAAAGGAATGATAATAATAAAATCTTTGTCCGAGATACAGTTGTAACCTTTCTGTGTAGGCAAACGGAGTAATGTTAGATATTATGGCAAAGATATGTAGCTTAGATGAATGATTTTGATGTAGTCATGTTCTGTGAACTGGATAATAATAATAATAGTAACAATAATTTGCTTTATTCCAAAATAGCACTTGTGATACAGAATGGAATTCTCAGCATTTTACTACAGTATTGCATCCAGTTTGAACATTAACAATAAATAAAATTCTACATAGATCAAGGATAATCTCAGTTAGTTACGACAACAACATGCCGGCATGTCAGTAGCAAAGCCAAAAATTGAACAGCGTTTTTATGTGTTAGAAAAGTAGATGGTAGCATGTTTACTGGTGTAAGCGGTAAAAAAGGTCGAGATATAGAGAGTTTGAAAGAACGAAGAAGAGTGCTTTAAGTAGAGTTTGTAAGGAAGAGAGGAACAAAACAGCACATAACAAAAAGAGAGAAGAAAAGGAAAAGAAAGAAAGAAAAAGTTGTACCTATGAGTTGGAAAGACGAGATCCAGTTGTTCTACTGACAATTTAATAAATTATAAGTGTCACCCTTGATGCTTTCTTTATCGCACAGAACACGAGCTAAGTAGGGTATGGTTGAGTTTTTGTACTTGCTAGTGCGAGCATATAGTTTTCTATATAGGCTTCTGGTTCTGCCTGATGAGATAGAAGGGGAGAGTTGTGAATGAAGAGGGTGGTGTGAGTTAGATAGAATGGATTTAGCCCATTTTTCACATGAGTCCAAGTGCCTGTCAACCAGAATATTAACAAGCTGGTTAAGTGGCACGTAGTTTACCCTGCTGACAACCTTTACTATCCTACGTAATAAGATATAGTGCTTCTTCAGTAGCCCTGGAAAAACTAAGGGGGGCAACAATAGAGAATAATATGCAGGATGCAAGAGTTAACGAATCGTAGGACTAAGGGTTGGGTTATTCCAGAAAGTCTTAACTTCTTCATGTAGAAGGTGAGACGGAATATTTTGTAAGAAATTGTGAAGATATGAGACGACCAGGAAAGATCAGCAAATAGAATGACACCAAGATATTTAATTTCGACTTGGTCTCTCTCTGTTTCAGTGCCATCGATGTTGCACACCTCGTGAGTGCTAACCAGTTTGTTTAGGTTAGATTTGTTTGCAAAGTTTTCAGTCTCCCTCCCCCCCTACTAGGCAACATCGCTTCAGTGCATACTTCAATCTGTTGAAGTGAGTTTTTAGATTTCTCCATGAGTTTATAAGTCATCTCTCCTGGTGACCTTGAACGTGATTGGTTGTGTTTTTGTATTTTCACAACCTTTAGACTACTGATATTGGTAATGATTGCTTCCTTTAGCTGAACTACCAGTTAGTGCCAAAAGAAGTATCCTAGAGTTTGTGAAAATACAAAATAACAGCCAGTCACCTTCAAGGCCACCAGGAGAGATGATTTATAAACTCATGGGGAAATCTAAAAGCTCACTTCAACAAATTGAAGTATGCGCTGAAGATGTCACCTAGTAGGGGTGATGAAAGCTTCGCAAATAAACCATTCAGCTTGGAGTAATTTCAGCTGAACACTTCTATATACATATCTACCAATTCATTTGCTTCTGTGCTGTGAGATGAATAGTCTGTCTGTTCAATGCGTGAAATACTGTCGTTTAATTTTTATCATTGTTGTACTGGTGCAATGATTTCGTATTTCAAAAAACCGATAAGGTTTTGAGAGAAATAAGCTGTATTTTAAATGCAGATAAGCTAAGTTCTTTTTCAGAGGTGTTAACTATGAGGACGAAGATATATATGCAGGTAAATTAAATCCTATATTTCTCATTAAAAATCATTCATTAGTCGACAGTGGTACATACCGGTTCATACATTTTCTTAGTTCTGACTACTGTTTATGCCGAATTCCCATTTATCAATTAAGTGGTTATTTTAGATATTTAGTTTGGGATATAGGTGGGGGTGAAATCAAGAGGTTAAAAGGTGGTCAAAACAAATAACTTATAGAAGTTAGTAACAAGATATCTAAATTTTGAAGGACGGAAGGTTGAAAATTAATTACTGAATTCAAGATAGGTTGATTTTTAGGGATTAGCAACAAGTTATTGCGTAATCGAGAAATTTGTAAAATAGCAATGATAACTAAGAAAAACCTTATGACTTAGAAGAATTACGTAAAATACAAACGAACAAATTAGTAGAATTAGCTAGAAGTGTAAAAATTAACAAAGTCAAAAGACAGTTACAAGGGGTGGGCAGAAAATAATTTTTAAAAGCTCAATACATATTACATAGTTGGCCATGACAAAGAAAGGGGCTGTACAAATTTCTTTTAAACACATAGATTTGGCTTGTTCAGATGAATTCCGATTGCGTCTGCTGTATATTAAAAGTTGTACTCATAGATCATGTGACGAGAGGTTGGTCGATATACGATAAGTAACCTTAAAAGCTTTGTTAGAGACGATTTGATGTCCAGTATCGACGAGATGAGCTAGTATTGAGCTGCATATAGCTGCTTTATTTGAACCTTTGCTAAACCAAGATGGAAGGAGGTGTTCAGAATTTTGGCGATGAACTTGTCTAATAGTACGCCCTATGTAACTAGCTCCGCATGGGCACTTAAACTGGTAAATACAACACATGGAAGCGGCGAAACAGGGGCAGTCTGTCTTTATTTCTTGAACTAAGAAGTATTGATGGACTAGTTAATACACAGCATAGCTTAGCTGCAAAGAAATTCCTATTGAAAGCTCTTCTCAGACATTGTGATAAGATCTCACTATTGACATCACCCATGAATTGTAAAATTAGGAAGACTGTCATTTTTAGGGACAGTCGGCAACTTCGACTTTTTACTTTCTGAGTTCATGTGTTTGATGTAAGAAAAAAACTATCTATTAGTGTAGAGCAAGCTGATGATGAGAAACTTAATGAAAAGGAACATATTTCTTCGCTCAATCGACTTTTTATTCGAAACAATTAGTTTCCTTTATGAATTTTTACAAATCAGTATGAAAAAGAAGTAGTTTATCTGAATCGTATAACTTATTTGAGCAACACATTTCAAACAATCTGATCCCAACCGTTATTGCTGCAGGAGTAGATATGAAAATATTTTTTAAGCGTTAGAGGATGAGAGAATAAACATAGGTCAAGCTAAAAGGTTAGATTGAAAGTCGAAATAACAATGGACACCAATCAACCAAAGAAAGACGGTATTAGTTTAACAACAGAAGACAAGGGCCAAGCAACAGATCGTTTATCTGGGAAATCAAATGATCAAATATTGGAGACGTACACATTGACGTAAATAACTGTCTACCAATTTTGGCTAACATCCAGCTCTCACCACACTCGTCCCCCGTCAAAGACTTCCGACTGAAGTTGGTTCGGTCTTCTTGGTTCTAGGGGCTTTGTTCGTTTGTCTTGCTTTCTGAAATCTCGGCACTCACTGATGTTCACCTATTTCTCTTTGTTTACCATTGCAAATGTGTGTGTGTAACCCCATCTCAACGTGAACATCTGTGGTCCTTCCCACTTTAAAATCTGTTTGCCTGACCCTGTCACACATTCGCCAGTATTTCGCCTTACACTTTCATATGCTGCTTTCTCCCCACCTCCCAGTAGCGTCCCAAGTAGCGGCCTCATCTCTGACAGATCTTGAACGCCACTCAACTGCGCAGAACCCTCAAAGTCCTGCTTGAAGATCCATATGTCTCCATCAAAAACTGCAGGGCATAGGCTTTCTATTTGTCGGTAGGCAGCGACAGCAAATGCGACAACAGAAGACAAGGGCCAGGCAACAAATCGTTTATTTAGGAAATCAACACATGACCAAATATTGGGGACGTTCACATTGACGTAAATAACTGTCTACCAATTTCGGTTAACAGCCAGCTCTCACCACATTAATACATCTGCCCTGGTATAAAACAACAAAATATACCAAAGAAGGTTTAATGTGATGATGAATTATTGCTTTGGTTTAAACTTTCTAATTGCTAGGACTTCCGTAAACTTTAGGATGCGCCCAAACACGCTCCACAGATTGGTTCAAAAGACGTGTAAACATGACTTTTTTATGTTCTGTCCCTACAAAATGCTTCTCAATAAAAGACGAAAGTTGTCTGTTTTCACAATTAATGGGTTCACAAGATTCCAGTTACTTCTGAAGCTATTTAGAGATGTGCTCTTAAACCTTTACTTGAAAGGTCAGATACGTTCTTCCTATCTGTGTGTGGCCACAAATACAAAACTGGGCGAGATAACAGAAATATATATATATATATAAAACGATACACTCAGTGATATAAAATAAGTGAAGAAAAACTTAGGACCCGAAGGATGTAGAGAAGTCAGTGTATGACTCACCATTTGTAAGTGTGTGACTTTAGCCTGTGCACACTTACAAAAAGACTAACTTATTTTACCCAAGTCTTAATCAGTACTCTGCCTATCCTGCAAGTACAGAAGAACGAATGAAAAGCAGAAATAAAAAGGATTTGCAACGTGCCTGTAACCACAAGTATATTTATAACGAATGTGATTAGAATTTAATACTATAAAAAGGTTTACAACTTATCTGTACGCAGAGGAGTAGCGAGCTCGAAGAGCGTGCTTGTAGAAGAGCACAGCCAGGGAGCAAGCATACAAGCGCCAAAAGGTAGAAGAAGCAAAGTGCAGTGAAGTGAAGTGTAGTAGCGCCAAAAAATGGATGAGTGAGTTGGAACAAAAGTTCAAAGGTTCAATGTACACTACAAATTGGTAAATACAGTGGGATGTGACATCATTTGCCATATGTTTTCAGGGCTTAGACGGATATATAGGCTTCAAATCCTCACTTATTGAGATCTTAGATTTATAGAAGTCTTTTTACCCAATATAGGGTAGCTTGGTGTATACTTCACTTTAAGAGGCGAGCTGGAAAATGAGTCTTGGTGTTCTGACCACTTTACATATATATATATATATATATATATATATATATATATATATATATATATATATATATATATATATAGAGAGAGAGAGAGAGAGAGAGAGAGAGAGAGAGGAGAGGTGATCGCTTGAAAATATACCTTAGCTTCCGTGTCTTGCCTTCTACTGTTACAAGATGACTTTTTATTCATAAAAAGCGATAACAATAACGATGAAAAAGAGAAATGAACAGAAATTTAAAAATTTCATGCGAATCTTCACAGTGAAACTGTCAGTAATCTGCAAAATGTTTCAGCTGTATTATAATGCCATTTATTATATTGCACTGATTATTATAGCTAAGAAAACAATATTTTGTTAAAATATTTCTGCAACCAAACTGGTATGACCTTTAGATTGACCTTTTAACTCTTGAAGTATTGATTTTCGGAATAATCAAAACAAGTGACTTAGCGAATAAACTCGTATCAACGAGTTTATTCTAAAGTTGTACAATCATTGTGTTCACTGAGCTAGATAGTTAATTTGCGAAGCTTTCATCGTCCTACTAGACGATATCTTCAGCGCATAATTCAATCTGTTGAAGAGAGATTTTAGGTTTCTCCACGAGTTTATTAATCATCTGTCCTGGTGGGTGACCTCGAGAGTGATTGGTTGTTTTTGGGTGTTTTCACACCTTCCACGCTACTTGTATTGGAAATGATTGTCTCTTTGACCTTGAACTTTGAACATTTGGGTGTGAGGTTTCTTTTTTATCGGTTGATAAATTTTGTCTATCTCGATGTGTCTATTGATTAATGATTCACTGGAATACCAGGCTGACTTCTAAAGATTCGCTAGCATTCTTGTTGTTTTCTCTGTCTAATATTTGAACGTCGGTTGTCCCAGTCGAATTGAAGTCCGTGGTTCTCTATATGCAGTGAGGCCATATGAAGGAGTGAATGTCATGTCTTTCAACGGCTAGCTTATGTTCATAGATGCGAAGAAAACGAAGTGGTCGTCGACTTTGGCCAACGTAGTGTTTTTCGCAGTTGTTACAATTTATTTTGTGGATGATGCTGGTTTTATCTTCTTTCACTGTTGACTCTTTTGGTTGACATAGAATTGAGTCAAGTGATCTTGTTGGTTTGTGTGCGACGTTAGTTCCTAAAGGTTTGACGTTCAAGTGAAGAAAACAATCAGTTCCAATACAGGTAACCTGGAAGGTGTGAAAACACACAAAAACAACCAATCACGTCCAAGGTCAAAGGTCATCCGCCAGGAGAGATGATTAATAAACTCGTGGAGAAATGTAAAAACTGACTTCAACAGATTAAAGTATGTGCTGAAGGTGTCGCCTAGTAGGACGGGCAATGAAAGCTTTGCAAATTAACTATCCAGCTCAGAGAACACAGCAACATGAAAATCATCCAGCTAAGTTACCAAACTTATATGTATGTATATATGGTTTTTTTTAAAGAAATTATATCCCATGAGGAGATTCAAACAAAGGCGTGAATACATGAAATAATAATAATAGTATGAAATGTAATTAAAATGTTTGTGACTATAACAATTGTTAAGCCTCATATGTCAAGTGGAAAAACAAATAATGTCATACAAATAGAATAGTTAATTGGATATACAGATTATGGAAGGGGATGTAAAGTTCAAGGATTGATAGACTAAAGCAACATAATGATTTAGAATGACAAGTAGGACAAGTGAAATAATACCGGAAACATCATACAATCGGTTCCCTTGATAAATTTCGATCAAGAGAGGAAGATGAAACTTTCAGTATAAAGTGATATCATTCTAATTCACAAGTTCTCATCAGTTGCACATCCCTACCTGAAATTACAATAGTTATATAGATGATAATAATATCCATTAATGTTTGAGTGGTAATAGAGAAGAGATACTATAAAATTGTAGCATCTAAATGAAAGTATTACAATTTTTTTAGTTTAAGTTTTCATTATCAATTTATACGCTTTTAAAGTTGAAGAGAGGGTGGAGGGGTATGACAGAAAGCAGAAAAAAATCGGTTAACAGAACAGTGTCAGCTTGTAGGTTCACATAACAACTCGAAAACCAAAGGTGGTTAGAGTTTTATGAGATTAAGATTTGTTCAGTGAGTTGACATCACTGAATTCGATGACTAATTAATGCAACCAAAATCAAAATTCAGTTACCAAGGGAGTGAGAGGTTAATCACACTCTCTTTCTGTATGCATAAGTCTGGTTGGTTTAAATCGTTCGATTGCGATCGCTTTGGGAAATCGTAGTAAATTTGCTGTCTTTTGTCTATTTAATAATTTAAAGGACTTAGAAATCTCTGCAAGATGACTAGTATCAACAATATGTCTGGTAATTGCACTATGAGAATTTTTGCTTTCTTTCAAGCACAGGTTTCTTGGGACATGTTCAGAAAACCGGATAGAAGTTATTCTTTCCATCCTTCCAATGTACTTGCTCCTGCAAGTGCAAGTAAATTAATCTAATTCAGTGATCTCAACTCGCTGAACGAATTTTTGATCTCACAAACTGTAAACTGTAACCGCTTTTGATTTTTAAGTTGAGATGTGATCCTACAAGCTAATACTGTTCTGTTAATTAATTTTTTCTGTTTTCTGTCTTACCCCTCCCCCCTCTCTTCAACTTTGAAAGCGTATAAATTGATGATGAAATCTTAAACTAAAAATTGTAATGCTTTCATTTTGGATGCGTCAATTTTATAGTATCTCTTCTCTACTACCACTCAAACATTAAAGTATGTTATTATCATCTATATATAACCATTGTAATTTCAGGTAGGGATGTGTAGCTGATGAGAACCTGTGAAATAGAATAATGGTATCATTCTGTACTACAAATTTCGCCTTCCTTTCATTATCTAAATATCAGAAACAGTTCGTAATGGTAATAATAATACTAATCATGATACTAACCGATGTAATAAGGGAAGGTGGCACAGTGGTTAGGATCCTCGCCTACCATGCACATGGTCCGGGGTTCGAGCCCACGCTGACGCACACCCGATATCTATGGTCGGCCTGCGAATTTCGGGCTACCGATATGCATGCTGAAAATTCCATACTTGTACCAAAAATACGGTGTGGAATCAAGCTGTAAATCAAAAAAAAAAAATTGAGCTAACAAAGCGAAAAATAAGTACAGCGAAAATATGAATGGGGATT
This sequence comes from Trichobilharzia regenti, assembly GCA_944472135.2. Taxonomy (NCBI): domain Eukaryota; kingdom Metazoa; phylum Platyhelminthes; class Trematoda; order Strigeidida; family Schistosomatidae; genus Trichobilharzia; species Trichobilharzia regenti. The sequence continues at coordinate 39,467,475 of OX235264.1, read as the reverse complement.
ATCATACTTTAGCATAAACGGACTAAGACCAGAGAGTTGTAGGAGTTGAACAGACATTTTCTGTATACAGGCATCTGGCTTTTGCATATCTATGACCAAAGCTTCAACCAGACAGACGAGCGGGACACAATGATTTTGGCAAATTATTTTTCGCCTTGTAGATGAAGCTACTGCAGACATAGGGTGACCAGTACCGATTAGATGTTCAATGATTTCCTCACTTCCACCTGTTTGTAACTATACAGGATAGTGTTTTCGTACCTTCTTGGACGAAACCCAGTTTGAACAACCGATATACCTAGCTTCACACGAGCAGGTGAATTGACAAACGCATTCAGATAAAAGAGAGATGAAAATACCTAGTTATCAGAGCAAACAAAGACTGATAACCACTTCTTTCTGAGCGCACACATAAATCAGGTTTCAGGCGCTTGATGGAAATGGCTTCTGCAAACTTGAGGAGAATTGAGCTCTTTTGCCTATTGATCATTTTGCACGACTTTTCGACGTCCACCTCATCACCCATGTCAAGGAGATGCCTGGCGATGGCACTGATTGATGGTGATATAAATCTATGACAATAGCGATTTTCAATAGATTCTTGTTTCCTTTATTCTCTCACCATTTTAGCTTCCATTTGACTTTTTGAATGAGAATGAAGTATGTGGATATTTGACCATTTACAATGAAAAATGATCTGCAAACATTATTGGTCCCATATCTTACAATATCCCTCATGAATTACGCATTACCTTCCCTCACGATGTAACCTGGATTACACTTGTGGATTATACCTTTATACCAATCATTATTATTAGTCTACATTGAGTACAATTCACTTGTGATGTTACGATGAAAATGCTGACAAAACTATACAAGTGTATCACTTATTTTAAATTATTACCAAATTTGGATATTAATCAATAATAAGACTCGATGCAGTAGGCACCAAAGTTATATGGGAGAATTAATTCAAGCTTTATTTTCTTCCTAAGTATTTGTAATCCATCTGAAACATACTTCGGTTTTTTTTGTTAGTGCGAAGACAATATTTCTATATTTCTTGATGTGCTCCATTGAATAACTAGTTATCATATTGTTCCCACAAACCAAAGACAAAAACGACACGACATCAACCGTGTAATTTAACCATAAATCAAATTTATGTAATTTAAATGATACTTATCCATGCCTATACATTTGATGTGTCCTACACAGGTAGGAAAAGAAGTATGTATTTTATTAAATCATTATTATTAAATATGCTTACTAATCGTATATGTAATTTATCATATTGATGATGCCTGTAAACCGGCGTCCCTCGTGTACAAAATGAGAATATATTATTATTATTTTTTTGATTTACAGCTTGATTCCACACTGTATTTTTGGTACAAGTATGGAATTTTCAGCATGCATATCGGTAGCCCAAATTTTGCAGGCCAACCATAGATATCAGGTGTGCGCCGGCGTGGGCTCGGACCATGTGCATGGTCGGCGAGAGTCCTAACCACTATGCCACCGATTAACTAGCTCGACAGCTAAATTCCCAGTTCCTTGGACTTCTTTTGCAGAAGTCATGTAAATGAAAATCTTTATTTCCATGAGATGTTTTCAAATACAAAATTAAGGACAGGTAAGTCAGAGACACGTGACGATGTCCATTTATACATTTTTCAGCTGACGCACTCCTTAATCTTGCTTGACCGATAAGTCACTTTGGTAAAAGCGGAAGGTCGGGCGTGAGGCGTCGTGTCAACTCGGAAGTATCACAGTCTCAGTACAGAATATATAGATGCTGAAATGCGGCTATGTTGTAACCGAGTGGTGGTGATTTTGTTGGTCGTTATCTATTTTGATTACAATGCGCCTCCAGACGACGAAACTATAGCTAACTGATCCTCACACTGAAGCACATACAAAAGTCATATCTGACTGCGACAACCATGACGACAAAAACTTTTATTGTTCAAAATAGAGGGTGTATATATCGTCTAAAGATCGACGGAAATTTAAAAGATAGCGGTAAAATCAATATCTAGTTGACTGCATCAGTCGTGACTTTACGGTTAACAACGCTGTCTTATCTGTCCTAACACCCTAGAAGATAAATACAAACAACAAAATAAAATTTCTTACATTTGGTCCCTTTGATAAGTTTCAATAAAGAAATAAAGAAAGACAAGATTTACACTATAGTTGAAAACATTTATTTCCCGATACGAATTTAAAACAAGCAATACAGGTTAATAAAGTAGGATTTAATGAATTCATCAAATTTCGGTAGAACTCTTGCCCAGCTGAATACTCTACACACACGGATATATATTCTTTTGAAATTACATTGGGAAATATAAGACTGATAAGTAAACAAACTACATTGAATTAGTCATGCAGAAAGACAGGTGCGAATGTTTCCCAGGTCATGCTCAAATAGATAAGGGGTGAGAGAGTGTGAGACATCAAAATTAAGATAAATTGCATTACGCTTCAATTACATCACTTAGATAATCAATTAGACATTAGAGAATATAACAAGAATTGAAAACAGAGTAATATGAACAGTAATAGTTATAATAACAATAATAATAATAATTTTTTTTATTTTTGATTACAGCTTGATTCCACACTGTATTTTTGGTACAAGTATGGAATTTTCAGCATGCATATCGGTAGCCCAAATTTTGCAGGCCGACCATAGATATCAGGTGTGCGTCGGCAGGGGATCGAACCTCGGACGATGTGCATGGTCGGCGAGAGTCCTAACCACTGTGTTGAAGTGAGTTACGATAATGCTACTGATAAAGGATAGTTTTAAATGAATCAAGAATAATAATAAGTAAAACGTATTACCATGGTAGATTCAGAGTGGCGACCATCTCCATTTTGTACACGGAGACCTGGTTTATCAACTGCACTTGCACAAGCCTCTGCAATTGCAAGCATCTTCTTGTTTCTTTATGTGCTGACAAAGGATTTTGGCACTTTGCACTCAGCCGTTTTCAACCATTTTGGCAAATGCTCCATCATGCGAGTAGACAATCGCCTTTCTGTACGACCTATGTATTTGCTTCCTCGCACAAATACACTCAAATTGAAATACGCAGTTTGGAGTGTCGAGGGTTGGCAACTGGTCTTTCCCAGATTGTTGAAGCACTCGCTTAGTGGTGTTAAGGATAACAAGTTTTGCAGCATAATAAGTTCTCTTGATGGCTTTGTCGAGTCTTCGTCTGACTACTTTCTGTACATCATCTCCTTTGGATGGCAAACTGATATAGACAGGTTTCTTCGGAACTTTTTGAATTGTTTTGCAGTGGCTCATTTCTTTAGAGTATTTACTAGTGAACTTCTCAGGATATCCATGCTTAGATAAAATATCCTTCAGAGATTTTATTTCATGTTCAAAAGTACTGTCAGATCAAATTTTCCGTGCTCTATTGAACAGTGCTCTGACTAAGTTCTTTTTGTATTCGATTGGAACAAAGCTCTTGAAATGCATGTACTGTCCTATCCATGAAGAATTTCCAAATATGGATCTTTCGATTGTGCTATCATTCATTTTCGCTAGGAAAACGTCTAGGAACTTAATAGTATCGTTTTCCTCGTCTTCTATTGTGAAATTGAGATTTGAATGGCATGAGTTGAATTTTATCAACATGTCTTCGGCTTTTGATCTGCTTCCACAGACAATAAAAATGTCATCAACATATCTTAGGTATACATCCGTTTACTGTGTATGTTGCTGTAAGGTACTGGTTTCTAGGCGTGACAAGAATAAGTCAGCGAAGAGTGGTCCTAAAGGGCTTCCAATTGCGACACTATCAACTTGACGGAAAATACGCCCGTCGAATTGGAATTGGACACTTTTAGTGCATAAAAGTAGTAATTTCCTCAATTCCGATGTTGGAATGGGTATGTCTTCAGCTTCTTTATATATGAAGTCGGTAGTCTCAATGACTGGAAAATTTGTGAAGAGGGAGGTAACATCGAAAGAAACCGATTGCTTATCCGATACAGTGAAATCTTTAATTTTCTTGACAAACTAAAATGAATCAGAAACTATATAAAACACTATAAAATGATATCATCATTCTATTTCACAGGGTCCCATCATCTGCACACCATTACGTGAAATTACAATGGTTATAAATACTGGCAATAACATACTTCAATGTTATCGTTCATTGATATGTACTCGTCGCTGAATTATTGTTATGGACTGGTCGAGAAACTAATAGTTCTGACGCAAGAAGGCGGAAATCAGAAGACCACTAGGTTTGCGATGATACTTCTATTGTCCAAACACAAAGAGACGAAAATAAATGGTCTCACACCAAAGTGATAAGTAAGTAAAGTAGTTGTAAAGTCACAAGATTGTGAATGCGAAATATATATGAATGTTCCAGACAAAGCGTGGGAACAAACCATTAGACAGTCTTAACATGAATGGCTAATTATAATGAAGTATCGATCCACATATACATAGCGAAATATAACAGACATGTCAACAATCACCATGTATGGATATATGTCACCAAGCAACGGACTGTCAACAAACACTCATATTATATATAATATAATATAAGGAGAATACACATAATTAAAGGAGACAAGTTCATACCAGTGAAATGGTCACAGACTAAGCGAGCAAACAGAAAGAGAGACCAACATACACACACACATAAATATATATATGTGGATGCATATCATTCATAATATTGAAAACTTGCTCAGTGAGCTGAAATCACTCATATGAATAACTAATATCAATTTAATCAAGATGTAGTTACCAAGATAGTGAGAGATTGATCACACTCTCTTTCTCTATGCATAAGTTTCGTTTGAAACGCTTGATTGCAATGGCTTCAGCACATCATAGTAAATTTTTTTTGCCGTTTGTATGCTTAATATTTTGAGAGATTTGTAAATCTCAACGAAATGCCTCGTATGCGCACAAGGTGTCTAGTAATTACACTTTACAAATATCTGCTTCCTTTCAGAGATAAGTTTTTTAGGATATGCTCTGAAAACCGGATAGAAGTCCTTCTTTCACTCCTTGCAATGCACTTAAGGGAGCAAGTGCATTTAAATTGATAAACCTTGTTGCACATGATATCTGATGGGTGCTTATCCAGTTTGGATTGGCTTATAAAGGATGTGAAGCTGTACAGCTTTATGGCCTTAGCTGCGGGGAAGCATCTTTCATGATACTGTTTCTCCTTTGAATGGGAGACAAATGAACACTCGTCCTTTTCTTTGCTGTACTCTTGGATAAATCCTTTTGGTTATGCATTTTCCCCCTAAGCATTTTTCAACAAGGACTAATTCTTCTTCCACCCTGTTAGGTGAACATAATTTCCTGGCTTTGGCGTACAGTGTCCCTACTTATTCAAGCTAATGGCCTGCAGAAAAGAAGCTATTGTAGTGAAGATACTGTTCGGTTCAGATTTCTTTTCTGTAGACGGATGTTTCGACTCTAACATCGTTTCTTCGTTTTGCAATAGAGTCCAGGAAATTGAACTCCTCGTTGTGTTCATATCCCATGGTAAATTTAATGTTTGGGTGAATCTTATTAAGACGGTCAAAAAAAACAAATACAGATGCCTGAATGATATCGTTACAAACAACAAACGTATCATCAACATATCTGTGACAGTTGATTATTTCATCTTAAAGGAACTCAAAGGAACTACTATTGAGTTGCACTCTAAATGTCCAATTCAAGTTCAACAACACGATTCATAGACAAAGTGACGGAGTGGCGATGGGTCCTTTACTTGCAGACTGCTTCTTTGCAATTTTGGAGAACAGTATTTTACGGCCTACTATCGATAGTTTCCATTTGTACTAAAGATACATGGATGATACTTTCATTATATGTGACGACAATGCTGACATCGAATCGATAACTAAAGCGTTCAACAGCTACCATTATGCCAACCAATTCACGTCGGAATCAGAGATGAGCTTGGAATTCCATTTTTTGGATGTTTTTCTAGAAGGGAGGTCTGATAGTCCTCTTCAAAGATCGATATACAGGAAACCAAAATAGAATGGTCAGTACACAAATTTCCATAGTTGGGTCCCTTTGAGAACAAAGAGAAATCTGATCCATTCTTTATCCTCAAGAATAAGGAGGATATGTTCCAGTGATGCAATCGATGTGGAAGTGGGACGACTCAGAGAAGTCCTCATAGAGAATGGATATCCTCCAAATTTATCGGGAAAAACATGAAGTTAAGGGAAAAGCCTGAAAGAATCCAGATGGTGCCAAAGAAACTGCTATTTATGAGTGTTAAATTTAAAGGTGGTACCGCAGCTGAGATCCTGAAGAATCGCTTATGTAGATCACTGAGGAAAGCCTTGTTTATGGCTGAGCTACGTGTCAATTTCTACAGCCGACAAATGATCAATGGATGTGTGAAGGATAAACTGGCACTTTGGGCCACCTCAATGTGTGTTTATAAATTCACCTGCTTGTGTGGAGCTAGTTATATTGGCCTCCCGCACAAAGCGCACGCTTTCGAAACGTATCTTTAAACATTGTCTGGCATGGTTAGCAAAGGGACAATGCAAGACAATTACTACCTCAATTCTCGAGCATTTGGTGAACTCAGGTCACGTAGCTCCACCAGAGTCGTCTTTCAAGATCATCTACAAGGTGAAACTAAATGGTACAAAGGGCATCAGGTCTCGGCTTTCGTGTATGGCGGAGGCGCTGGCAGTTCGTCAATACAACCCTGAACTCTGTATACAGAAGAAGTTTGTTCAGTCTCTTATTTTACCTTGGTCTAAACCTCTTCACTAGTCGTTCCCTGTAAAACAGTTTTGATTTTTCTTTTCTTTTTATTTTGCTTTTAGTATACTTTTGCTTTAATAATTAATTCACCATTATTACTCTCATATGCTCCTTCTGTACATTTTCACACTCTCTTCACACTTGTTAAATTGATACTCAAATACCTTTATTCTCACTCAATAGCAATTTTAACCTATCAAATTTCTATCTTTATGCCGTTGAGTACCACGTATTATTATTATTCCCTTGGATTCCTAGTAGAACATACGGCTTCAACTGCACTTCTCCACTTCCTTCTGTCTTCTGCTGTACTTTTCACCTGCAGCCATCTTAGTCCATACTGTTTCAACTCCTCTTCTTCACACGATCTCCTCCATGTCACCCTTGCAGTGACGACCCACTCGCCACTTCCCTTTCTGCCTGGTTTCACTCAAGCAACGGCCGGACGCGCGCGCGATGTCACACAGCGTCCTCCTCAGCGAGTATCCAATCCATCTACACTGTCTCCTGCATATTTGTTGGTTGGCGATTGGTTCTTGTTGTTTTTTTTTCCCATAGTTCCTTGTTGGTGATTCTTTCCGGAACGGCCAACTGATCTTCAGTATAGAGCCAGCGAAGACAGTGGTTGATAAAGGCCACTTCTGCAACGGCTGTTGGAAATATTCTTTGTGACTCGCCCGCCAAGTTTCTGATCCGTATAGAAGAACTGACTGACTTGACGTTTGTATTGAAAATCCGAATTTTGTTAGTGATGCTGAGTGACGAAGATTTCCAGATTGGTTTCAGTTAGTTGATGAATGTGTTTCTCGCCTTCACGACTCTCACTTGACTTGACATCCTCGTCCGTTCGGACTGCCTGTAGTTGAGACAATGCTCAATGCTAGATAAGTGAAGTGAATGAAGTAGCCTCTTTCAAATCCCTCCCGTTGATGGTGGTTGGCGCTGGATGTTGCTGTTGTTGGTACTGGTTAGAGTACCACTTCTGAGTAATTATATCAATTATGTCACCCCCTATTACTCATTAATAGACCAATATATATTTTTGTAAGTATAAATACGACTGTACAGTACAGCCTGTGAAGATGATTTCGTCAATAAAGAAAGTTTTCTTCGCTGAATCGGTCTTTTATTTTATTTTATCTTTCTAGATTGACAAACTATCTCTGAGAATGAAGATTAACTTATTACCAGAATGTACAGATATCAAATGAAAGCATATTATGAGATCTATGACTTTGGAAACTTTTATGCAATTTAACGATGGTTTTGCGAACAATAGTTAAGAATAAAATGCACAAAAATTCATTGTAAAGATTGTAGCATACAACAGTTATTTGAGTACATGTGAACATGTGCTTTTCTACATTTTTAATTTCATTATATTTAGATTTATTCTAAAATAAGTATAAGTTTATATAGGTCACCTATTGACCCTTTTAAAATTGTTTGCGTGTTCATAGCATGTAGCGGAACAAATTTTCAAAAACAAAATGTTAGTAGTAGGCTTGAAAGATTAACATTAGTCAAACGCCTTTCTTTACTTTAGTCATAATAATGTTATTGTTTTTTTTAATTTTATTCTATTCTACCACTTGAATTCGTTCCACTTCACTTCGCTATCTTTATTGTTATCATCATCGTACTCTCAATTATTTTAGACAACACTTGACCTACAATTTAAAAGAAATCTTTATACCAATTCACGTATATAGTAATGTTTAAAAGTTTTGTAATTCATCCACTTCAACTCTAACCCGCGTCCTTAGTACATCATTTCAACCATATTTGTTTTATCATATGTGCAATATTGACTGAGCAATTTCTAGTCCCACTTGAAGTTGTTCATAAGTTTGTGTATCTGGGTAGTTGTGTGAGTGTTGACGGATGAGATTTCCAACCATATAATATTGAAGGCTAGGGTGGCATACATCAACTTCAGCCACCTCTAGTGCCGTCGCGACGTTAGCCTGGCTGTCAAAGGTCGGGTATACAATGCTTCAGTGCGGGCTGCCCTGCTCTACGCCTGTAAAACCTGGCCTCTCCGAGTAGGCTGAGGATGTGCGGCGACTCTCCTTGTTCGATCACCGCTGTCTCAGCAGGATTGCTTGCGTTCTATGGCATCATCGCGTGAAGAATTCTGAGGTTCGAAGGCGTGTGTCTGAACACAGTGGAGATCCCGATTCATTGAGTGTCGTAATCTGGAAACACCGGTTCTGGTGATTTGGACATGTGCTGCGAATGTCATCCCAGAGGCTTCCGTACAGGTCTTTGTTCGCTAGCGCTGGGACGGGATGGAAAAAGTGGAGGGGTGGTCAGTCCATGACGTGGCGCCGTGGGATGAAGGATGTTTGTGCTAGATTAGCATCAGTTGGTGCGTCACGACTCCCTGGTTGGGGTCCGCGAGATAGCTCCAATCGATGGCTCGAAATGTTATCGGATATGGCCAAGAATCGTAATCAATGTCGAACGTGTTGCTATTTCCTTCTTTCTTCCCTTCCCGATGATAGTTAACGAATACTGTTTGAACTTGTTAAGCATGACTGTTTTCCTTCCAGATGAAGTTCTTTATCCGTTCTCTACTTCTATTTCTTTACTTTTGATCTATGTTGTTTTATTATTATTGTGTGGCGCATCTTTCTTGGTGCCATATTGTATCAAGTTTTTTCTGCGTTTAAATAAATAAATAAGTGCCACTTAGTGACTTTTATACGACTGTACAGCTACTTGAAAATGAAGTCGTTGGAAAGAGATATTTCTTCGCTGAACAAAAAGGAAAACTGTGTTTTTCCTGATGAATTAATGGGAAAATTTTCTCAGATATTCAGTAACAATGAAATATTTAGTAGAAACTGACAAACAACATTTGAGTTTTCTGTTTGTCGACCAACAATATACTACTTACTAATGAAGCATACTTGAAGCTAATTAGTGGTTGGTGACTAGCAGTGGAATCGAGGATAACGTGCATTTCGTCCTGTTTTGGACTCGTCCACCAGCTAGATGTACCTGCTTTCCGTAGTGAGTGATGATCGTTCCCCCAGAGACTCGAACCCGGTGCTCATAGTTCCACTCATTGGGGAACGCAGGTACATCCAGTTAGTTGACGAGTCCCAAATAGGACGAAATGGGCGTTTTCCTGGATCCCACTGCTAGTCACCAGCCACTAATTAACTTCTGATTACATTACCAGACATCGTCGAAACATCTGTACAAGAAGCCAACATGTCAACCTGAGACCTAGTACTTCGGTCCAAACAGTCAACGGGAAAATCTGAAACTGAATTACATACTTTAGGCTTGCTGAACTGTTTGTTAAACTGCAATATGCATTACTGGGCTCAGTTCTGGAATATACAGCATATGCTTGATGTGAGTTTCTAGGATTCACTCCAAATGAAAGTTTAAGTTTTATACTTGTTGGCATTCATCAGCAAGATTAAACATAAAAAACAGTACATGGGAGAGTCATTGTGGAGGGATCATATGCTGAAGATTCATCATAAACTCAAAATAACTCTTACATCTCTATTTCACTTAAATACAAGACTTTCTCTGTCAGTCCAAAATAAGACGTTAATCTTCTAACTCATAGTGTAACAGCAGAAGGCAAGACACGGTAGCCAAGGTCTTTTTTTCATTAAACAAACCGCTGTTTACAGTTTATACTCGTTAACCAATCATTGAGCGTGTGACTTTGGTTTGCATTAAACGATAGAATGTTCAAATATACATAATATTCTTTTGTTAATTCAGTATATAACCGTGGGAATTGTATTCTGTCTAACATCCAATCGAAGGTTCAAACAGATATATAGTATTCTGTTGCTAACGCTGTATTGATCTGTGGGAATATGTAACAATGATAATCCGTTGTAACACATAGTCTGTATCACACTACCACAACAGTAGTTAATTAATGAGTCTCACAATTGTAGTCTCCATCAAACAGGCAAATGACATTTTATGAAACTAAGTAAGATCAACAAACTACTGGAAGTTACTGATATAAATTCCAAAGCCAATAGCTAACGTAAAGCATTTCTAGCAGCCTACTGCAAAAATATATCAACAGCTGCATACCGTCACCACCTCTATACTGAAGACCAGATAGCCAGCTAAAAACAACTGGCAACAAGAACTAATCAAGGAGTTATCGCCCAACAAACGTGAAAAAGGAAATATAGATGGATGGGACACACGTTGAGGAGATTAATTGTCGAATGACATCATGCAGTCTGTCTGCCTGTTTTCGACAAAGAACTTTACACCGATGTGCACCAGTTCAAGTCGCCACACTCCCTCCTTGTAGCACACAAAGCAAAAGAAGGAAGTATAGGAAATACATAATAGAGACAGTAAACAGAGGTATGAAACACAGGAATAGTAATAACGAAGAACAATATAGTTTCACTGCAAATTATAGGTCATAAGGAGTGGATGCATCTGCGCCACTAAGAACGATTTTGAGCCGTGTCACCAATTGTCTCCAGCCTTCATTGGTTTTTACCGTTCCGAAGACCCCAACCAGTCAGGAAATCTACCATTTCCTACGTAAATTAAACTAACTGTTGTAGATTCCATTGACTGATGAGGCTAGCTCTTTTCCAGCCTGACCCTATGTCAGTTAACATTGCCCATCCATCGAGGAAGGCGATGACTAGGCATACGTCCTAACCACCTCAGTGTATGTAATTTCACAGCCTCGTCGATTGATTTCCCCTCTTTACCCAGCACTCGACCAAGGCCTAACCTGAATATTGCTCACCTTATTTTACCACTTCACACGGGAGATAAAGCGCAGGCACCTATGATCAAAGACAGATAATCTTCTCATGTCTTCCACTCTCAGTGGTCAGGCCTCACAGCCATAAAGGAAGACGGAGCGGACTGATGAGCAGAGCACACGCTCTTTGGTCGATATCCAACTGGATATCACGTCTACGCCAGAGACGGCGTCAACTGGCATATGCGAAACTAGCCTTCTGTATCCGTGCTGAGATTTCGTCAGAGATCAACCCGTTGGCGCTGACATCATGCGACAGGCCATCGCTCTAGTAGGAAACGACGAGATGTTCGCGATTAACATGGAGGAAGTCGTGTATCGAAGAGAAGATGAGAGCTTGTAGGCAGCCATAGATCCAGATACGGAGAACTGCAGAGAAATAGGACGAAATTGAGGTTTGCTGTTGAAGTCGTATGTTCTAATCGAAAACAAGGGGAATATGAAGAAAGAAACATGGTTTTGAAGTTCACTATAACTTGTATAGTAGGATAACTTGTTCACTAATTCGTGAACAGCAGTTTTCGAAGCGATGCTATGCTTATTTCTCTTATATCCTCTTCAGGATTGGAGTGCTGTAATGTGTTCTCGCTCTTTCGAATAATACTTGTACACAGTTTCTCTTGTGTGTGTTGATGGATTATTGCCGTTGGGTTGATCGAGCATTTCCTCTGTGATTTCTTGTGTACGCATGTTTATATATTTCCTGTATTTGTCCCCTCCCTACACCCCATCTAAGATATCTGAGAACCAACCACATGAAAATCATCTATCCGTCTGAGCAACAAGTCTCTTCCATTATCTTACAAAGTGATTATATAATAGCTTAGACAGATATCTGATAACGCGCAGATCATAGGACCAAAACTTTTCTATTTCTTGCATATGACTGTTTTAAAACAACTGCTAACTTTGCTTACTACATCAAAGATAACAAACACTGTTTATTCGATGTACATTGCTACTAATTTTCACAATATGAAATCGAATGAAAACAATTACTTATTTTTAAACTATTGAAAATATATTTCATTGATAAGTGATACATTAATGAGCATATTTTATGGCGTTCAAATTACACGTGAGATTGTTCAGTTACTTGTGATTGGTTTTGATAATGAAAAGAAGACGAAATTTGCAATATAAAATGATATCATTCTATTTCGCAGGTCCTCATCAGTTGTCACAAAAGACTGAAAGGTGCAATAAAAAGAAGCTTCCCAGCAGCAAAACTCATAACATTATACAGCAGTACTTCTTCTATAAGCCACTCAAAACTGGATAAATACCCTGTTGATGTCACCTCCAACTGCGTGTGTGCGTGAATTTACGTGCACTTGCAGGAGCAAGTACACTGGAAGGATGGAAAGAAGGGCTTCTCTCCTGTTTTCTGAACATATTCCAAGAAACCTGCACCTGAAAGGAAGCAAATATTCTCATAGTGCAATTACCAGACATATTGTTGATACTAGTCATCTTGCAGAGATTTCTAAGTCCTTTAAATTATTAAATAGACAAAAGACAGCAAATTTACTACGATTTCCCCAAGCGATCGCAATCGAACGATTTAAACTAACCAGACTTATGCATACAGAAAGAGAGTGTGATTAACCTCTCACTTCCTTGGTAACAGAATTTTGATTTTGGTTACATTAATTAGTCATCTAATTCAGTGATGTCAACTCACTGAACAAATCTTAATCTCATAAAACTGTAACCGCTTTTGTTTTTAGAGTTGCAATGTGAGCCTACAAGCTAACACTGTTCTGTTAACCGATTTTTTTTCTGCTCTCTGTCATACCCCTCCACCCTCTTTTCAACCTTAAAAGCGTATAAATTGATAATGAAAACTTAAACTAAAAAAATTGTAATACTTTCATTTAGATGCGACAATTTTATAGTATGTCTTCTCTACTACCACTCAAACATTAAAGTATGTTATTATCATCTATAAACCGTCGTAATTTCAGGTAGTCTGCGACTGATGAGAACCTGTGAAATAGAGCAATGGTATCATTCTGTACTACAAATTTCGTCTTCCTTTCATTATCAGAATTTATCAAGGGAACCAATTGTATGAAACTTGTGATTAGGTTTTAATTGGAACATAGACATCAAGTCATTTTCTAGACTGTAATTTGATAAATAACATAAATTTGGAGGAGTTCAACAATAGCGTCGCAGGAGTGCGAACGCTTCAATGACCTGGAACGCATGCCAGTCGTTGTCTAACGGCACTTTTCATTATCATGGGTGAAATATCAACGCCAATCACCAGATAAGGAGCACATTTCACTCAGATCACGTTTTTAAGTACTGTCTGGACATTGTGTTAGTAGCTCGTTAGGGTTCGGATTAGGATTAAGGTAAGTACTGGGGTTAGGGTTAGGATCAGGGTTATAATTAGGATTAGGGCTAGGTTTACGGTTAAGATAAGGGTTGTAATTAGGTTTACTTTTAGGGATAGATTTAGAGTTGATGTCATTTATTTTAATCTGTTTTATTCTCCACATTTTCCTGGTAATTAGTCGTCTATCCTCTTACTGGAAACCGTAGTAATTCATTCGAGTGCTTTTGGGGAAGACTGCACGACAGGATAAGAGATAATAATAATAATAATAATAATAATTGCTTTATTCCAAAAACAGTACTCATGATACAGCAAGGAATTTTCAGCATTCAGTACAATATTGCATCTAATTTACCCAAAAACGACAAAAAAAAATTAAAAATACACAATACATAATAGTAATAAAACGATTGTTGTAGCAGCTACGTAGCAAAATACTGTGTGCCATACGGAGAAAAATATGTATAAAGTACAAAATTGTAGTAATAATAGTAATACCAACTAATATAAAATAGCAGAGTAACGATTTAAACGATAGAAAGTGTAACACCATAAAATACAGAAAGATGAACGATAAAAGGGTCGATTCACTGTGCTAATTACATAGTAACTTGTAAGTTTCACGTCTAACAGAGTCTTCGTCACATAAAGTACGCGCTAAATAGGGTATTGTAGAATTTCTATACTTAGTAGTACGAGCATATATCTTTTTATATTGACTTCTCGTCCTACCTGATGAGATACAAGGGGACAGGTGTGAATAAAGGGGGTGCAGAGGGTCTGACATTATAGCCTTTGCCCATTTCGTACAGGAATTTATATGCCTCTCGACTATAGTATTAGCGAGCTCATGCAGTGGCAGACCACAAGCTCTACTCACAGCATTTAATACTCTTCGTAATATGATATAATCTTTTTTGAGCAGCCCAGGAAAGATTAATGGAGAGCAGTAGAGTACAATAGGTAAAATACAGGAGTTTAAAAATTGCAAAACTAAAGGTTGGTTGATACCTGATTGTCTTAACTTTTTAATGTAGAAGGTAAGACGAAACATTTTCTTAGAGATAGATAAGATATGGGATGACCATGAAAGGTCAGAGGAAAAAACTAGTCCAAGGTATTTAATACTTGATTTGGTTTCAATTTCCGTGCCATCTATGCTACAGGGATCATGAGAGTTAACTAGTTCAAGTAAGTCACGTCGATGCTTGAAAGTAAAGTCAAGCACCTGACATTTGGAAGGACCATTTGACTTGGACCAGTTGTTGATGTCCAACAGAAAGCTATTAAGTTTGGAGCTGTCAGACTCGGAAGTGATAGGCAGTGATACAGTCAGATCATCTGCATATTTAACAAAGTTAGTTTCGTTTGAATGAGGTAGGTCATGTAGGAAGAAAGAAAAAAGAAAAGGAGAGAGGACAGCACCTTGTGGAACACCGGATTTTGTAAGCGAGGTAGAAGAAGATTTGCCGTTATATACAGTATACTGCATTCTATCAGAAAAATAGGAATGCAACCAACTCTTAGCCCAGGATCCTGTTTGTGTCAACGATAGCTTATTTAATAAAAGGCCCCTAGGTACAGAGTCAAAAGCAGATGTGTAGTCTAAGAAAGCACTACGAACATATTTAGCACCTTTGTCTAAACAAGAGACAACAACAAGAGAGATAAACAATTCACAAAAACAGCTCATCTGTAGTCATCTCGGTGATTACATGTACAGAAATTAGTACAACATAGTAACTGATGCTCCTCATTATAACTGGGACGTATTTTTAAGTCATGTCAGAGAAAGATACCCTGTTTAATGTGTTTTCATGCATTCTCTTGTAAATATATACGTCATTTTTTTTATTCAAAATTCACTTATTTTTCTGATTGGTCGGCTGAAGGT
Organism: Trichobilharzia regenti; assembly: GCA_944472135.2. Lineage (NCBI taxonomy): Eukaryota > Metazoa > Platyhelminthes > Trematoda > Strigeidida > Schistosomatidae > Trichobilharzia > Trichobilharzia regenti. The sequence continues at coordinate 39,451,652 of OX235264.1, read as the reverse complement.
CACTCGTGTGTCCTCATACTTTGAGACGTTATTGTTGAACTTGGTTATTGGTTGGTACGAAACCGAATCCTTCCTTCTAATTCTATCCGAGCACCTAGATGATATCATCAACTCTCATACAATAAGTGTGTCTGACAGCCTCGAACGTGTAGAAATCAAAGCAACAACAAATGTAAAACCTACAAGAATACTAAATGTTTACCCCTTACGTATTAGAGGTATTATGGTGGGATATAATTCCATAAAGCTATCAGTCCACAGCATTTATCATTGGACATTGGATGCTGACCTTAATTATATAAGTAGACTCCCTGTCAATTAACTGCGCGATTTCGGTATGCTGTCCTGTTACATTCGTTCGTTCGTGCACGATTTCTCGCTAGTTAAACAATCATCCTAATTGATATATGTGAAAAACTTGGGCACTGTGGTAGTAAGTAATTCCATATTAGTTTGTTTATTAGATGTATCATACAGTGATACATCTAATAAACAGACTAATATGCAGTTGCATTTCCTACCTTCTGGTGCATGATCACACCAATCAATGAGCATGAAATGCATGAACTGTTGTAATTGGTGAGTGAGGACACTGTAACAAAATTTATAGTGCATAACGTGATTTACGAATGATGATATTTGAATAATATACTTGGTCGCTTAATTCACTTATGTAAGTAGTATAGTGCGTGTGCGTATGCGATACAGTCAGATCGGTTTATAGTGTAGTTAAGTAAGTGAAATACAAGATTTTGTGACAGCATTCTTCTAAAAATGACAAATTTCACGTTAATATCGTATTTTCTCGTAATTTTCTAGCATTTTTGCAAAATGCACATTTGTGGTGTGGTAGTTGATTTTATTACAGGCAATGACTGCTTCCTATAGTTTTGCGCTTTTGTTCGTCTTCGCCCAATTTTTGCAAGCCACTATGCAATTATGTTCATGGTGGCTCAAAGTAACAAAAAAAAGGTTATTCGGTGATTCTCCACGTGCATGCAGTGTGATAGATGATCTCACTTTGTACAAACCCATCGCCATGTATAGACGACTTGCTGTAAACTAGGCGTCAACTAGCCACACTATTGTGACAGTAAATATCCTTGGTCCTCTGGTATCTGCCCTCGTGAAGAGATGACGGGACACGCAGTAACCACTCCATATATATTAATGAGTCCTCTCAAGGTAAAGTGTAGCCAGATTAATCAGACTTCAGTGGGTCTGATCTCACTCATGATTTTCATTTGTTTGTATCACTGAGTGGATCTCTCTCAAGATATCCGGGTAGACAGGTCTTGGATCATTTTTATTACATGTGTTTGCAGTTGATTCGACAAACAAAACTTCCGTTGTTATCAATCCCTTCCTCCACCCTGTGACATTAGTTTTCAAAACTGTCATCCTATCCCATCCCTTTGTATGGTTGTGTGTAATTGCAAGTAGCGTTATAGCTGAACTATTCTCTAGATTTGACGACATACATGTCAAATATGCACGAGATAACAACAACAATGATGAATCTAAATCATCAATATATATATATATATATATATATATATATATATATATATGATACATCATAAAGCTACACTGCTTATTGTAGTGGACGAAAACCTTGGCGTGAAAAGTTTATTTGTCAAGTCTCTGACTTAAACACTGAAAGGCTCAAATTTCAATTGTGAAGTGACAGTCAAATTCTTCAGGATTCTAAGCTGTTTCCACCGTTGAATATATCAAATTTCAGTGTACTACATTGTTAGGTTACTAAGTTTATTTAGCCAGAAGACGAAATCTCAGTCAACTGCGAGGATTGAATAGATGCACTAATGACTGCGATGGCGATCGATTCACATGAAGACTGGCGTCGAGTGCAAGGTAAGGAGGGGAAATCAATCGACGAGGCAGTGAAGGAACATCGATTGAGGTGGTTAGGACATGTGTTACGTATGCCTAGTCATCGCCTTCCTCAACGGTCAATATTGGTAGATATAGGGTCAGGCTGGAAAGAGCTAGCGGCGGTCAAACCATAACATGGCACCAGTCAATGAAATCCACAACAGTTAGTTTAAGCTAGTCACGTAGGAAGGTGTAGACTGGCCTCCTGGTTAGAGTCCTCGGGACGGTAAAAACCAATGGTTGGAAACAATTGGTGATATGGCTCAAAATCCTGGTTCTCAATGCCTGGTGCAGAAGCATCCACTCCTTGTGACTTATGATTTCCAGTGAAACTATATTGTTCTTTTTTATTACTATTCCTTTGTCTCACAGCTCTCTATTATGCATTTTTTCAACTTTCTTCTCTTGCTTTGTGTGATACAAGGAAGGAGTGTGGCTACATGAACTGCCACACATCGGTGCAAATTTCTATATCAAAAATAGACAGACAAGCAGGCAGACATGAAGACTGAAGGTCAGTAAAACAAAATCGATGTATATATATATACAATGAGTACTTTTATATATAAAAACGTTTTGCCGAGAAAAATAATAGTTGTGATTTAAAGCCTATTTTAAATTAATAAACATTTATAAATCATGCAGTAGTATTCATAATTCGTGCATAATGATGTCAACATAATATAATTTTATAGTATGTGATTTAAATTTACACTGGTAAAATTAAGAATTATTTAATCACACCATTTAATTAGATCACGTATACATTGCTAAGTTAGGTGTATGCAATAGACAATTACGTGGTAAAAGTGAAAAATTACTTCTCTATGCGTCAGAGACTTGGCAGGCGCATCACCAGAAAAGCATTGCTGACAGACTGCTAGGAAGACTTCATATTCAACATAGCTGTCCACCTGTTACTAGCTTGAGTACTAGACGTCAGATGGCCCAGTTAGAAATTATTAGAAAGGTTGCATATACGCCTTGCTGACTGGTGAGTGCCAACTAGCACGAAACCTAGGTCAAGCAAGGCTTCCCGCCGATTGCCTCCAACCATCTAATATCATCAAATCAATGTGCACTGTGACGTCCAGCTACCTAGAATGGTGGCCACATTGCAAACCTGACTGATAAAATTCAATCTGCACCAAAGAAAGGACTAGAAATGTCACACTAGTTACTAGTGTCCAATCACAATACCCAATATAGTCATACAGGAGATCATTCGCGAGCCCGAATAGCTCAGTAGTAACGTCTCTGACTGCAGTGCTCGCTCACTGGGTGACACTGGTTCGAATCTCATAAGGGACATGAGTTCCTTCAAGGCTGCAGATACGCCTTGCTGATGAGTGCCAACTAGCACGAAACCTAGGTCCAAGGCTTCCTGTGGCCGATTGCCTCCAACCATCTAATATCATGATAAGCAACTATTGCTCAACAAATAGGGAAGAAAGAAACAGAGATGAATTGGACACATACGCTGAGGAGACTGCTGAATGACATCACGCTCTGGTGGGAGACAACGAGTTGTTCGGGGGTCCGAGGGTGATATGGAGGAGGAGAAGATGAGAGCCCGTGGACAAATGTGAGGTAAACTGAAGAGGACTGTAAACATCAGGACACTGTGAAGATGTGATTTTGAAGTCCTATGTTCCAGTCGGATCTTAAGGGAATGGTAATAATAACAATACAGTACTCTATAAAGCTGGTTAATCAATAGATTACTATGCAGTGGATCAAATGTTATCACTAAGTGGTACAAGTTAGAATTTATGGATCAGCCATGAAATCAGGTTTCAGTAGCTGAAAGGTAACGAGCTTGACTTGCAGTCTAAAGGTCCTGGGTTCGAACCTTGGAGATGGATATGTGATGCCGATGATTCCCCAAAACTAGGACGAAGGAGCTGTCCAGTACTTCTTGTTGGTTTTCAATAGTGCGCTAACTGATATCAATCTGTGTTTCAAAGTTGGAATAAATATAAGCGAAAGTAAAACGGCATCTGTGGCACAGTGGTAGAGTCCCATTATGGATAAGATTTTATTTTGATAAATCACACATTGTTCTACAGTAATATTTACTGATGACCACCTTTCGAGCAAAAATTATTACTGCTCATAATCATATCAAGTCACTCACACACCTTTTTGCTTCATTTATACACATTAGTAAAGACTGATTAGACATATGAATAAAATCAATATAAGATAAAGTACATTCAGAAATAATATCAGTGTTATCAATAAAATAAAATAAGATGTTTTTATAGACACAATAAGTAACCTGTTAGACTGTGTGATGTACTTGAACTGAATTAGAATTTTGAGATTATTTATTATCCTCCTCTGATTTGACTGACTGACTGACTGACTGACTGACTGGTAATAATATCTTCCATGCATATCTCTGGTATTCGCATTGAGTCATTTCTGTTGCATGTGTTGTGTTGGGTGTAGACTGGATTAACCGGGCAGGATTCTGTAATCGATCTCTGTCCACCTACATAGTTTACTTCTTAGAGTCTTAACCATCTCTCTCTCTCTCTTACACAGAAATGACTCAATGCAAATACTAGAGATATGCAGACGATATAGTCCTTCTAGGCGAAGACGCTGACGAAATGCAGAGTCTTCTAAACACCTTGAGCCGCAATCTACGAATGTTTGGCATGCGATTCGCTCCCGCCAAATGCAAGATGACGTTACAGGACTGGACTGGACTACATCGACGCCTAGTTTAAAAATAGGAAGTGAAGTGGTAGAGCACGTTGACCGCTTCACTTATTTGGGAAGTACCATCAGCCTCAATGGGCTGATCTCTGACGAAATCTCAGCACGAATACAAGGGGCTCGTTTCGCATTTGTTAGTTTACGCCGACTCTGGCGTAGACGAGATGTTCGACTATCGACCAAAGGGCGGGTGTACTGCTCATCAGTCCGCTCCATCCTCCTTTATGGTTGTGAGACCTGGCCACTGAGAGTGGAAGCTGTCTTTGATCATAGGTGCCTGCGTTCTATTTCCCGTGTAAAGTGGCATAATAAGATGAGCAACATGGAGGTTAGGCATCGAGTTCTAGGTAAACAGGGGAAATCAATCGACGAAGTCGTGAAGCTACAAAGACTGAGATGGTTAGGACATGTGTTACGTATGCCAAGCCATCGCCTCCCTCGACGAGCAATGTTAGCGGATATAGGGTCAGGCTGGAAAAAAGCTAGCGGCGGTCAAACAAAAACTTGGCACCAGTCAATGAAATCCACAACAGTTGGTCTAAGCCACGTAGAAAGGTGTAGACTTCCAGGCTGGGGTCCTCGGGACGGTAAAAATCTATGGTTGGAAACAATTGGTGACATGGCTCAAAACCGTTCTCAGTGGCGCAGATGCATCCACTCCCTGTGACTTATGATCTTCAATGAAACTGTTTTGTATTTCTTTATTACTCCTTTGTCTCACACCTCTGATCACTGTTTCTATTATGCTTTTCTTGTACTTTCTTCTCTTGCTTCGCGTGCTACACGGAATGTGGCGACTTGAACTTCCGCACATTTGTGCAAAGTTCTATGTCGAAAACAGACAGACAGACTAGAGATATGCATGGAAGATATTTTTACCGCCAGTCAAATCAGAGGAGGATAATAAATAATCTCAAAATTCTATTTCAATTCACGTACATCACAACATTCTAACAAGTTACTTATTATGACTATAAAAACACTCGTCTTATTACCCATCTGATTGTAATTGATGAATAACACTCATATTATTATTTCTGAATGTACATTATCCTATATTGATTTTTATTCAAATATATGGTCAATTCCACACATGTATATAAATGAAGGAAAAAGTTGTGTAAGTAACTTGATATGATTATGAGCAATAATTTGTGTTCGAAACTTTACCATGAGTTAATATTACTGCGTAACACTGTGTGACTTATCAAAATAAAATCTTATCTATAATGGAGTTACACTCTACCACAGTGCCCAAGTTTTATACTTCTATCATCAGAGATAGAATGCTTGTCAACCACGCATGTGGTCCAGGGTTCGATCCCCACGACCGACGCACTCCTTTACTTCGATAAGCCAGTAATAAGATTGGTAAAGAGGGAAGGCTGTGCATGAGGTTGCCAACCCCATCCCGTAAAAAGTAAACACCACTGCTAATGAAACTTCAAGCCTCTAGCTTCAAACCCCCTATGTTCCACTGGGAATGTACAGGAATAAAATAATGATAATAAAATAGAAATTAAAACATCTATGTACACAACAACGAGTGTCTAGTTATCTCACTGGGTTAAAATGTCCAAAGTAAAAGATCATAGCAGTGGTCTACACATACAGTCTTCAGTCTTCAAAAATTCATTTATCTTTAACAATAAAAGAAAACGGATAAGAGACTGTTATGCATTAATGTATCTTGTTGACACAAAGACATTCAGTAAATATGTGATAAAATAGTACAAAAATATAGTCAAATAAAACTAAACACAATGAACAAATTTGTAGCTCAGGTGGATGATTTTGGTGTGGTTGTGTTCTCTGAAATGGATAGTTAATTTGTGAACCATTCATCGCCCTACTAAGCGACATCTTCAGCGGATACTTCAGTTCATTGAAGTAAACTTTCAGATTTCTCTTCTTCAGATTTCACATTTAGTAGGTGTGAACATCATCTACAAAATAAATTGTAACAACTGCGAAAAACACCACAATGACCAAAGTGGACGTCACCTTCGTCTTCGTATCCACGAATATAAGCTAGCCATCAAAAGACATGACATCCACTCCCTCGCTCATATCACTACATACAGACAACCACGGACATCAATTCGACTGAGACAACCAAAGTTCAAATATTAGACAGAGGAAACACCTAGAATGCTAGAGAATCTTTACAAGCCAGCCTGGTATTCCAGTGAACCATCAATCAATAGACACATCGAGATAGAAAAAATTTATCAACCGATAAAAAAGAAACCACACACACAAAGGGTCAAAGTTCAAGTCAAAGAGACAATCATTTCCAATACAAGTAGCGTAGAAGGTGTGAAAACACCCAAAAACAACCAATCACTCTCGAGGTCACCCACCAGGACAGATGATTAAATAAACTCGTGGAGAAATCTAAAAGCTCATTCCAAAAGATTGAAGTATTCGCTGAAGATGTCGCCTAGTAGGACGAGCGATGAAAGCTTCACAAATTTACTATCCATCTCAGAGAACACAACCACATCAAAAATAATGAAGAAAGGTATTCATACCAGTCATTTAGATGTAGCCAGTGGCACCTATCTAATCCAATCACAGAGGCGACATCAATACCTTTGAGTTTGTATAAAAACGCCTTACTGATTACAGACAACAAGCAAACAACGACATCCTACTGATAGCCTCCGACAATCTAAGAGAAGACATGCGTACATACATACGCACGTCTTTACATTAAAACAAACCTATTAAATACGATAGGTTATTTCATAGTATATTCTCATTATATGAATCTAAATAGCCTTATTTTACTAGACCGTTTCGGCTATTTCAATTTTGAAGTGTACTCAGACCCGTTTTTTTAATATTCTCAGTCAACTGACTACTAAGTCCTTAATTATTGATCAATTTCAGACTATAAAAAATAGTGAGAAAATTTCAGTTTCAAGGTGAATGCAAAATACATAGACTGTATATTAACTAGACAATATATCAGAATTTAATTGGTGGATGATGACGGCTAGCAGTAGAATCCAGGAAAACGTGTATTTCGTCCTATTTGGGACTCGTCCGCTAGGTGGATGCACCAGCATTCTACAATGACTGATGATATTCTTCCCTAGGCTTGAACCCAGTGGCCATAGTTTCAAACGGCAAAGCGTTATCCACTGGACCATTTGGGTTCCACTCGCTGAGGAATGCAGGTACATCCATCTGATGAGTCCCCAACAGAACGAAATGCACGTTATCCTGGATTCCACTGCTAATCACCAGCCATCACTTAACTTCCAAATAAATGCATAGACATCACCGAAGCATATGCACAAAAAGATGACATGTCAACCTTAGAATGAGCACTTCGGTCCAATCAATCGACGGGAAAATCTAAAAATTGATTTAAATATACCATATATATATTAGTTTTGTGATTGTTTTTCTTTTGTTCGGCAATATTAAACTGACAATCTTGGTTGTGAACGCCGTTATCACCATCCTAAAATTTTTGTATTATGCATGATTACCACACTATCACTACAAACACTGCATTAGTGCTGACAATAAAAAGAAAACACAACCTGAAATGTTTATTTTATGATTGTTTAGTGTAGTTCAATCAAATTAACTGATCATCTTGGCTATAAACATTCTTAAATATCATTTCATAACTTCTTGTATGATTATAGCTGTTACTGTTCACCACGCATACACATATCATAGCTTCCACTATCATATACTGAAATATTATTCATTATTGGTGTTTATCTTCCTTTCTGCATTTTTTTGTTATTTTTGTATTTCTTTTTGTTGTTTTTTATATTTATTTTTTTTGTAATACTCCTTTTAAATGTGCGATGAAATTAGATGCAATATTGTAGATATGTGCTGAAAATTCCACACTGTAACACTAGTACTGTTTCTGGAATAAAGCAAATTATTATTATTATATTTGATTAAAGCTTGATTCCACACTGTATATGTGCTACAAGTATGAAATTTTCAGCATGTGAAATCGGTATCCCAAATTTTGCAGGCCGACCATAGATTTCAGGTGTGCGTCGGTAGGGGGTCGAACCCCAGACCGTTGCTTGGTCGGCGAGAGTCCTAACCACTGTGTCACCGACGCAATATATCATTTTATATCCTAAAAGTATAATACGGAAATGTCTGTCTGATGAAAATATTCAGCTAAACAATTTAACCAATTTATTTGGTATACATATAGATTAAAAACAAGAGATGAGCACTCAGAACTACAAGAATAATAATAATTATCATTATTATTCCCGTGGGTTCCAAGTGGAACATAGGGATTCAGCAACACACCAGCACTTTGTTCTAATTGGTGCTGTCCTCTTCAGTTGGGTCGACGATTGACCATTACCTCTCATCCCCTCCCCAACATACGATCTCCTCCACGTCACTCTAGCACAGACGACCCACTCGTCATTTTCTATTAGCATTCCACTCGAGGGCCTGTAGCGCGCGACGTCACTCGATGGCCTCCTCAACGTATACCCGATCATCTCAATTTTCTCCTACATATTTACTGACCAATCGGCTCTTGCTTGGTTGGTTTGTTCCACTACAGAGTTTCTTGTTGCTGATTTTTCTAGCCAACTGGCTATTCGACCTTCAGTATGGAGTCAGCGAAGTGGGCAGCTGTTGGAGATGCTTTGCGTGACACGCTAGCCAAGTTTCTGACCCGTATAGAAGAAGTGACTAACTACACATTTGTGTTGAACAGAACCCGAATCTTGTTCTTTATGTTGGCTGGCTGAGTCCAGAAGATTTCCAAACTGGTTTCAGGTTGGTGAATGTGAGCGTATCTTGCCTTTCCTATTATGACTGGCTTCGGCATCTTCATCCATTCCGTGTGTCTGTAGTTGAAACGGTGTTTCTTAGACAAGTGAAGGAGGTGATCTCTTTCAAATCTCTCCCACATCATGGTGATTGGTGCTAGTTGTTGGTTAGTAATTTTCACCGCCTCCGTTTTCTCCATATTCACCTAGAGTCCTGTCTTAGTTGGTTCTTCAGCCGGTTTGTAGGTTTTCGCCTGCCTGCAAGTCTTCGACTTTACGTCATATTAAAAATAAGTCATATGCGACAGCAAAATAAATCCAGTCAAATGGTCTACGGGGTTGCCTTGTAGCCAGGAGGTCCTGGGTTCAAACCCTGGCGATGGGTACGTAGTGCTGATGAGTCCTAAACTAGGAAGGAGGAAACAGCTGTCCGGTACTCCCTATATGTTTTCAGTAGTCCTCTAACTGATATCAATTCGTGGTCAAACTTGAAGCATATCAAATCCCCCTACAAACAATAACAGGAAGATTTGTCTCCCTTCTTGTACATCAGGATAATCAATGAATTACACCACCTCTGATTCCCAGATGCTGCCTCATAACTTAGTTAACGCAGACGGCAAACTGTCTCCACCGTCCCTGAATACCTCTGGAGTCATTCCATCAGGTCCCGCTGCTTTGCCTCGTGACAGCTTTATTAACCTAAGTTAGGGGTGAAAGGTATGTGTTTATGTCCCATTCAGGGGGTGTTGAGCAGGTTGAGCGTGGCTGTAGGCCAACTGAATTGCTCCTCAAAGTGCTTTTCCAACATTCTAGTCGTCTGCCATGAGAGCGAATTATGGTGCCTTTTTTCTCGGAGTCTGTTTCACTTATCATTTGTCTTTTACCACCTGTTTTCCTGATAAGTTTAAATAGTTGTCTGGTGTTACCGATCACCGATGCCTTTTCTATACCTTCCATTTTTGTCACCCACCAATATTCACAGTTGTCGCGAGGACTTATTATTAGTTTACGTTCGAACAGATTTCGCTCATCATATTCGGAGCTCGCCGGAATTTGTCTTGTTGAGTCAGTCACTTCGGACGAGGTAATAGAGACCCAACGGTTCTTATTAACTTTTGGTCTTAGGTTATTAAAATTCCCTACATTCGTGTCTACAGAGAACTGTATGATATGCCAGGCTTTCTTAGAAGTCTTGCTGTCAACCTCAGACACTCATTTCGCTATTTCTTCCTTAAGTAGGGACTGTGTCTTGATCCAGTTGGGGATGTAACTGCCTTGCTGCCAACAGCTTTTAATGTCCATTTAATCACAAGCATAAACGTGCACGAACCAGGGCGGATCGGAGTCTAAGCACGTGCTGCTGAAGGAGCGGCAGTATCTACTGACCTTCACCAACGATACCCTATCGTTATATGGTCCATTTGAGTCCAATGTTGATTTGGTGATGGAGGTTGCCAGGTTAGACGATGTCTCTCTTTGGGCCTGAAGTTAGTGCTGACTAAGAACAGATGATTATCTAAACAGCACTGTAGAAGACGGTCATCGGTGTCGACAGGGAACTCTATACGCACCACCTACACACTCCTCAGTCTGATATAACTACCCTACTTAGGCATTAAAGTTGCCTGCTAAAACAATTATATCTGAACGATTTGCAGCAAATTAGACAGTTCCTCGTATTATTGTTTCCTTTATTTCCCAGAGGAACATAGGGCTTTGGCCGAACGTCTCCATTGCGTTCGGTTCTCTGACGTTTTCACCTAGCTTCACGTCTGCCCACATGCTTCATCTCCTCTACACATGACCTCCTCCATATCACCCTAATACTGACGACCAACTCGCCACTTTCCGTCCGGGTTCCGCTCGAGCGATGGCCTGGCGTGTGTCACTTAATGGTTTTCTCGTAGTATGGCCAATCCACCTACATTTCCCCTGCTTACTTGTTGCACAATTGGTTCCTGCTGGGATGGTTCGCTCATTGCCAGAAATCCCTCCCTGTTGCTGATCTTTTCTGGCCAGCCATCTGATCTTGAGTATTGAGCGAAGACAGCTGTTGATGAACGTCTGTAGTTTGTTTGAAGTGCTCTTCATTTGAACTGCAGTCGGTTGGGGCGTAGGCAGAGACTACAAAAAGGCAACGACCGGTAGCGCCGTCTTCCCTTCTTTTAATGGACCCATTCAGACGGACCGCACACATACGACTATCTACTGGTGTCAAGTCAAGAAGTGATTTTTCTACCCTAACACTCAATGCTATCTCTACATCTACGAGATCGATGAGGAATCTCCAGACTCCCTTAAGGTGGGTTTTGCAGATTCACCTTGTTGGCCGGGTGGGGTTAAGTGAGTAATCATATTCGGGTCTAGTATACGCATCTCCAGAACACAACATACATCCATGGCTCGAGATGCCAGAGTTCTTGCTAGTGATGTCTGTTGTCCGACTTGGCAGAGTGGCTCTAAGAACTACCAGTGGTATTTTCCTGGCTTCTAGGGCTATTTGTGGTTATAGAATGAAATGAAGATGACTGACTAGCCTGTAGAACAGTATTGACAGTAGCAAGGAAGCAGGGTGACAGGGATAAAGGAAGGTTCCGTGTGCTTTCGGAAGTGTGTGGGCGGTTGTTACTTCCCAGTTGTCCACAACGTAGGAGTTGATTTATTCTTGGGGTGCCTGAAACAGAAAGAGGGTTAATGTTGAGTGCTTGCAGAGCCCAAGGGACATCTGTTTGAGGCAGGTAACACATGGCCTGTCTGAATTGATTTCTAGTTTGGTTTCGTATTGGTAATTTACTGCTGGCTCCAGACCATCGTAAGGTTAGTCGAGATGTACAATTTTCGGAGTCGACCTTTTCTAGCTCCCTCTCTGCAGAGTGAGGAGAAGATCGTCATCCGATAGAAACAGCCCATTGCTGTTAAATACCTGTTCCCCAGCAGTACAAATTCGTCCACACACACACACAGTATAGTGTAAAAAAAATCGTACACTATGCCAGTAACTGCTATTAATCTAATCGCTATCTTAACATGGTGGGACATGCAGGAACATTAGTTACAGCCTATGAAGCTTGTTGGCTCGTTGAGATACGTAAGCCCGACCACCACGCCAAAGGTAGCAGCTATCGTCCGGGCCAAAAACCTATTATTTATTTATTTTTGATTACAGCTTGATTCCACACTGTATTTTTGGTACAAGCATGGAATTTTCAGCATGGATATCGGTAGCCCAAATTTCGCAGGCCGATCATGGATATCAGGTGTGAGTCAGCAGGGGATCGAACCTCAGACGATGTGCATGGTCGGCGAGAGTCCTAACCACTGTGCCACCGACGCACACAACAACTCCCACCATTTCTTTCATAGACAGCTGTCAATAGCAGGAAAGCTTGTCTGTCTTCACAAGAAAAATGTAATTCCACTATTTTTGGCCTACAGCAGGATTAACACATGAGTCGTAAACATATGATAAAAAAAATTAACTGGTCCGCTGTTTCAGTCATTACTTATTGGTAGACTTTTTGGTTTCGTACATCCACAGTGCTTATCAAGAATTTTCACAGAATCTCCGCACGATACTACATAATATAAGTGGTTACTTGGCAATATTCATCACATTCGTGTATTACTATTTTAAGATCGTCACGATTATATCTTGACTCTCCATTTCACTGATTTTTATTCACAATTAACATTCAGACACCTTTTAATCCATTTTCAAACTGTTCTACCTCTAATTTGACCTTTAGTTTAACAGTCAAGATGTTAATGTTAAGCTATTTTTTATTTTAGAACAGATATAAATCACGCACAGCCCCTATGCGTAACTGAACTCTAAAACACTATCCGACAATGTAGTGTGTATTTAGCATTTCTATCGTTATAACATACTGAAACTAAACTGTCAAGAAAATAATTCACCAAAGGTGCACAGAAATACACCCCCCCCAATCAACGATGCCACTGAAGTGTCGGCATTGTATGTAGTATCGGTGTATACTTTTGAATTTATCAAATCTGATATTTGCACATTACGCGAAAGATAGCAAACAAGACAAGAAGAAACCACATGGTCAGAAATCGATGAGTGCTACAAGACAAGGGAGATATTGCAATTATGATGATGTCGAGCCTGAAATCTGTTGCCTGCAGAGTCTAACTACAAGTCACTGTATTTTTATAACGAACACTATACAAATGACAGCTTTATGCACAAGTATGTCATCTGCCCACATTCGAATATCATCTTACTACACTTGGTTTAACCATATTACTAAGCTAAACTCTTATGTTAGTAATTTCGCTGACTTATTGTTTAGTATGATAACTAGTGTGGACTAAATGATGGTTTTTATTTAGGCAGAAATAGAAGCTTGAAGAAGCGTTTGATTTAGTTCTCAAGATCGTTTTTTTGGGGGGTTGGTGGGAAGTATTGGTGTCTGAACAGGACAAGAGAATCCTACCTAAAGCAAGGAAGACTGTAATATTCCGAACGTACGACAGTCTAATGTAGGACGATAAACTAACACCAACTAAGTCGTTTATATAATTTGAAGCAAGTACCGCAAGAAAGATTACGACAACTGCAAGCACGGATCCCTGCGCAAACAATACACACCGTAATTAAAAAGAAATGCAGGGTAAACTCGGGAACCTCCTTTATATGCCTCAAAGTGTCATTCATTCAAGCAGGTTTCGTCACTGCTTAGTTGACCATTCCTATATCATTCTGAAATCCACACGGTGTTGGGAAAGAAACGCTATTAACGCTGGGTAAAGTTTTCATCAAAATTCCACCAGCAAAAAAGCAAATTTTGAATGACTATTACATGTCCTAACCGATGGTCCACCTTAACGACAAGTACACGGCATCAGAAGCTGACAAGTTATTGTAGGTGATTACCTTGCAGAAAAGTCTCAAATCTTAAAAATACTTTAACGAACACAGCAAAGTAATAACTTTATTACTGAAATTACGTGCTGTTTTGACTAGGTCTTCACCAAATACATGGGAAACTACGCGTAATGGGATCTCCCAGTCACTATGTATGATAAGCGTCATAGAAAAGCAATGACATATTGAAAACGATAATGGTTAATTTACAGGTTTAGTATAACACTTGTAAAATCTAACAAGGGTGCAAGCACCAGAGTCTAAGCATAATTGAACCTAGGAGACCGCGAACTAGATCATTCTTGTTCATATTACGATCCAAACTTGAACATAATACCGTATTTCTGACTTCCACTTTCCAAATTTTTGCCATCAAATTGAGTGCATAGTGCCACGCTGGCATCTAAAAATAAAGATAGCAGTTAGATTTTTACAAACACACTAAAAACAGGATGTGAACAAATTTGAAATCAAAAACTAGAAAGTCTACGTCAGTTACGTAACCACACATAACTCGACAAATGGCAGAAGCTGAAAAGTTAGGTTAGAAGTAGGTACTACGAATCGATACGTCATTAATACCAACATAAATGAGAAGTGAATAGTCAGTACGAGAATGAATGTGAATGTCAACTTTGACGAAGTTAGCGATCCCACCATTATTGACGCAACTCATTTTTTATGCAACAGAAATTAGTAAGTTAGGTGACAAGGCAATACTTCACTGATGACGAAATATGGGCCTAAATTATCCTCAATAATGTGCTAACCTGAACAGAGTGAGAATACTTGCAGTCCACTTCACTTACCCATTCGTCATGCGCATTAATTACCAGCCCAAACAACTGTTCGTACACAAAATTTTAAATCGATTCCCTTACCTTTTTGTTGTCTCACTGATTTCCATACCCAATTATAGTAAAGCTTTATATATAAACAAATTTGTTTAGCTTCGCATGGATGGATTTGTCACACATAACGCAATAGCCACATGTTGGAGATGACCACATAAGAATATCACCTTACCGATATTAATTGATCCCTTGCTTATAAGTCAGGGACTACACCTTGGGGGGGGGGGGTTGAATTAGAAAACTGTGCGCCTCAGCAATACATCTAAATGCTAAATGAAGTATCAAGCATATGAGACGAAACCTAGGGAGGAAATGGTGTTCTAGTTAAGTCCACTTGTAGGCATAACAAAATTATGGGAAGACCTTTTTGACAACCATAAATATAAGTGAGTTCTGTACAAAAATAACGTTTAAGTGCAGGAAAATGCATGAGAACCGACTAAACACAGCATCTTTCTCTGACATGGCTTAAAATTACGTCCCACTTATTATGAAGAGCATCAGTTTCTGAGGTCATTGGAGCGCTCGCATCCATTGGGACGCTATTGCTTAACTTCGCCAACATTTTATAGACTTCCTGGATGAAAAGATTGCACAAACCAACAGAAGCCACCAGTGCATAAAGACCAGGATTAAAAAAACCAAAACTTTATTACCCAAATAACCTTCAGACTACAAAAATGACTCATAAAGGATCAGCTACATGGAGTGCGGCGACTTGAACTGCTGCGCATCAGTGCAAAGTTCTATGTTGAAAACAGATAGACAAACAAAAGGATTCAGCAAACTTCGTTCCGCTCCAAGTCGTTTGACTAAACGATCTGCTGTTAGGAAATACATCGAGTATCGGATACTTTACAGGTTAAGCCTTAAATAAAGCTTCTGGAACAAAATACTGGAAATACTAAATCGGCTAGCTAGAGACCAGATAATGTACTATCGAGTGTTGCGATGAAATGACACCACAAAGAACATTGCGCAATTATCAAAATACCGTCATACACTGCACAAAGAAAAAAATGAAAAAGTAGAATAAATACCTGAGTTCAACTTCAACTTGTAAGCAAGCCCGACTAAGCAGTTTTGATCGATTCTCAATTTTACTTTACCAGTAGGATTAGTTCTATATCTAACAGCCGCTCCAAATGAAGTTTCGCGAGTTTCTGGACGCCAGCCAACGCGGAAACCAAGCTTCATATCTTTACACTTTTGAAAAACACTCAAGTCAACGTCCGACTTTCCAGTCACTGCACAATGTACCTGCAGATCTGACTGCTTGAAGTTCAAAGCAAATGTTTGTTTGCTAATCTCATTCTTTTGGCTATCGAAAACTGCTTGAGCGCCAAGACAAAAGGCTGGATAGTGAGGAACACTAAGAGGATTAAATTAACGCGATGATTTTAACTTACGGAACGACGAGTGACCCAGTTAGGAGTGGGTATTTAGACTTAAAATTCATGTCAAGATTTGCATTGAAATGTTCATGTTTGAACTTATTTTTGAGAACCAGTGATTTCGCTCTAGAAAAAACTATTACCATAAACGAAATCAACTAACCCTGAATCCGGTTCCATAGTGGTAATTATGTTGTGAGACAGGTTCTCATGTAGTTTCTTTTCCACTTCAAGTTCACTCGTTAATATCCATTTTGAATCCACTTTAGTCTTTATGGAGATTCCTGGGGCAGTTTTAAGTTTCGACTCAACGAAACCGGAAACTCTGCCAGCAGTTGTATCATGTTTTCCCCCACATGTGACTGATACATCATTTTCGGTTTTTGTTTTGAACTCGAAATTGAGTAACCCAAAGGTAAAGTTCTTGTCAAATACGTCACGCGCCGATTTCCCTAAATCACCAAAGCCAGCCACCATGTTTGTATTTAACCTAGAGACCCGCTAATGACGCAAGGTTATTCAATGTTCATTGCTTTTTATGACATTCAACAGCCAATAATTGAACATAAATGAAGTGAGTTAATGTAATGATATTTCTTTGTTCCTTGGTTGATGCTAAGCTCAGGGTAACGTATCAAAGTGCTAAGTGACCAGATAAAATTTCCAAACCTGGATACCTGAAAAGACACAAATGAGGCCACAACTTTCACGACTTCATAACCTTTCTTGCAATATATATTACTTCAGACTTACGTAACGCCCTCAGACGTGTTATTACGTTCGCACGACTCCGTTCATTCTACTTCACCAAATTCATTATCACATAATAATCGATCACTAATAGTGCTTTTAAATTTTCACCGCACAGCCGTTAGTATTTCACTATTATTATTGCTGTTATCTACCACCCTTCAGCTTACGTCCAGTCTGTAATACTTGTTGGTTTATTTCTATTTATTATTCATACTGTCTCACACACCATTGGCCACACTCACCCTTGAAACCTGTATTTTTGATTGTGTGTAAATATATATACATATCAATGAATCATTTCATCTTATTTAATCTGATGTTCTAGTCGGCCATATATATTCTAAATAATAACCAAAACTAACCAACCATTATCCCACCTTGTATTTACCAAGCAATGGAATTTCTGATATAATTCTGATTTGCCTTTACTGGGTATTGTACGCTAAGATTAATGGATTTATTATTGCGCAGGTAGAAGAAGAAATGCCTGTAAACAACTGTTCTCCATAGTTATTTGTGATCTGAAATTCGGAATTAGTGAATCACACAAAGCTGTGTAAATTTTGGAGAATAATTATCTGACCAATAAGAACGAATCCAGAGACCCCAGAGTATATATTCATGCCACTATTGCAGAATGTTTTGAGTGGATTGAAAATAGCTACTGATTGAGAAAAAGACTGTCTTACCAAAGAAGGACGAGTTTTGCTTTTGATAGAACTGGCGCGAAACCATGCTCCTTTCAGGCCAAGCGAAATATTAAGTAGCTGAATCCTGGAGAGACTGAAGGATTTTTTGGATACAGAAATGGGAAAGTAAATCATATTCAGACCCTATGCATCATCAGTGGGCAGGGTGTAGAATTATAGCCAAACATCTATATCAACTTCACAGCCTATGGAAATGCTTCCAGCGGGATCAGCGATGAAGTAAGTAATTTTATGATTCACTGCTGAAGAGTGACCAAAATCTTCATTAAAATAATATCATCCAATAGCGGTATAATGATACCACATAGCAGATGACTCAAGGCAGAAAGCCCAGTGAAGCATCTAAACTGAAGACAGGAGTGGAACATGACTGTAATCTATCACAGATGACTTTGTTGACTGCACATTACTGGACCACTCAGCAGATCGTTGAGAGATAGGTAAAAGGTACACTTTTGACTAGTGGAAACCAATGAGGATATATGGTATCATTAATCAAAATTGCGGCGATTTCGTTTCAGTACACTTGTATAGGTAGAACAGAGGTGGTAAGTTGAATTACCTCAGCTAGTGAATTTTCCACAGTTAGACCCGATGAATTCTGTAATCATGACAGATGTTATATTTAGGTGTTTTAAAGGTGTCCCACCACATCTTTTACTCGGCTATAATATCTCTATCGAGGTTTGCTTCAATTTGGGCAAAGATCCCTCCCCACAGTACTCATCCCCGGTTGATTGGAATACACTCGAATATCAGAACTTCGAGGATGATGCCACTCACAGACAAAGTTCTGGAGGCGAAAACAAACAGCTTGGAAGGACAGGTAGAGAAGGAAAGACTACAAGGTGACATATAGGAGGGGGTATCAATGTAGTTGAAGATTGAACGATCAATTCATGGTTGTTTGCTCAAACTCAACTCCATATTTTTCACGGGGGTCATCAATCCATCAGTCCTCGTCTCATCGCTCGCTATTCAGTGGAAGACAGAAAACTGTCAGAAGTATTATCGTGATTTATTGTTATAACATTTATTAATAATAATAATATATATTCTCATTTTTTACATGAGGGACGCCAGTTTGCAGGCATCATCAATTCGATAAGTTACACATAATATTAATAAGCATATTTAGTAAGGATAATATGACAAGGTACATTTTTTCCCTAGCTATGTAGGGTACACCAATTGTATAGGCATGCATAAATATTGTTTTAATAATAATATATTGCTCCCTGTTTATGCAGGAACATACCAATTGTACAGGCATGGATAAGTTATCATATAAATTACACATAATTTGGTGGGATGAATTTACAGTGTGGTTGTTCTTTCTGACATTAGAGTCCATCGGAACAGTCTGCTATAAAGTCTGTTTTTGTAGCACATAAAGAGATATAGAAATATTGTCTTCGCATTAACAAAAAACCCAGACATCAGATGAATGTAATACAAATATCTGGGAAAAATAAAGCTTGAAGTCAATTCTCTATATAACTTTGTTGTGAACAACACCCTTGGCTTAAAGATTATTGATGTATTATGTTGAGATCAGTAATATATTTATTCCATTTTTCAGCAGTCTTATCGTAGTTTCACAACAGGAAAGAAATTTGATCGTGGATGCAAAAACTAGATAAGGTCATATTAAGTTGTTTTACTGCATCAAATGGTGCCGTGGTCGATTCCAGAATTCTCCATTTGCGCCATTTGTGTCTGCATGGCGGACTGTACTCGTAAGTTGAGTAAAATGTTGTAAAACTGTTTGAAAACCAGTTGCTTCTTCATTTCATATCATGAATACTCATTTACAGCATGTTCGCCAGCGTCTTTAAATGGTAGGATTGGATCGTTCCTGGAATTCGAGTGATTATGAGATAAATGGTTTGGAATTAATCATAGCAGTTAGAATACAGTTAAACATGCAGAGAAGTACTCTTGATTCAGCAACCGGTGAGTTATTTATTCTTTTCGATCTAGTACCAGAATAACTGCGAACCATTCCATTCAAGATGTCGAATAAGGCATGCAGGAGTAGATCATTACCATCGAATGAATCAAATGATCTGAGATGCAGCTTTCAGCATGTTTTCGTTATATCATAGATATCCAGGTTTCTTGGCGCTGTATAGGCAGTGATTTGGATTATGACGTATTCTGCAGAGAGTCTCCGTGTCCATATGAAGTATACATATGCTTTGAATGGATTACTTTGTTGGCTCCTACCCCCACTGAGTGTTTATAACAGCAGCTTCGGATTTATGTATTTCCTCGCCATTTTGGTTAAAACATCGCCGCATTCTTTTTGGGAAGGAGACCAGTGGGTGGATTATAAATGATGTTCAAGTAACTTTTATCTTTTCATATGGTGTTGCCGTAAGTTTCTACCTTGTTTTCTCATATTTCATTCGTATGTTGGTTATGGTTCGCCCTTTGTATCAGGTAGACATAGTTTGATCGACTCTTGATTGAATGGGTGTTATTGTCATGACTGCCGCTTTTTTGTCTGGAATTATAAATAGAGGGAAAACAAACAACAGGTGTAGTCTCTGAGTTCATACATTAAATGGGCCTATGATTTCTGAAACTCTTACACAATATTGTTGTGTCGTGTTGGGAGGCGTACGCACTGCTTCCATCCTCCTACATCTATGGCTTCTAGGATCACCTCGTAGGTTCTCGGTCCAGTGCAGGTATCCCAGTTCACTCCAGGGAGGTTGAAATCGCCACAAACTAGTTTGTAGTCGGATTCCAGCTTAGGTACAACCTCTAGTATTTCTCCGATAACCGTATCAATCGTTATAGGGCTGTTAGGGGCTCTGTATATACATCCCACAAGAATGTTATTTTCATTCGTGTGGATGCTTGTCCACTTGGATTCTGGGAGTTTGTCTATAGTTAGGTTTGTAAAGGTATTGGAGTTAGTGGATTTGGAGGCATACATTAGACACCTGCCTCCTCTCTTGTCCACTCTGTCATTCCTGTGGATGTTATAGTTATCAATTATCAGCTTTGTGTCAGGTATATCAGTAGTAAGCCAAGTTTCAGTTACCAGAATCAGTGTTGGCCGCTCCATGTATACCAAGCTGCGAAGGGAAGTTATTTTGTTAAGGAGAGATCGAGCATTTAAAAGCATAATTTTCAGAAAACCAGGGTTGTTGGGATAGGTAGTAGGTTTTCTTGTTACTATCCCTAACTCCTGGTTGCCTATGTTATGTTCGGAGGGATCCTCATATGAGACATTGTCAGCGTATTTACTATTTCCTGGACAAATTGTGCCGCGAGGGGGGCTATTGTTTGCTGCAACCGAAAATAATCCTGCTGCATATAATCGTTTCTGGCCTCATTACGTGGGTATCTAGGATCATTTCTCTGCATAAAATAGTCTGTTTCACTGTTAACATTGTAATTTACAGGGCCATAGTACCCTGTTTTTAGGTTGTTTTGAGGATAGTGTGTGCTAGGTTTTACGTAGTTGTACATTTGCTGACTCATCTCGTGAGTGTGCCTAGAAGGACCAGGGGCCAATCCATACCCGTTATGCCGAGGGTTCGAGTATACATTTCCGTTGATATGGTACCTAGTGGTGTCCCATCTAGTAGCCTTGTGTGTAATAACCTTATTGTTGGTTACATATTGGCGTAAGAATAAAGGATTCTCGAGTCTCCAATCTGTGTTCTGGTTTTCCGTGTTGGTTGTTACAAATTGTTTTTGAAAGTCTTCCAGGGACAGCGTGAGCTCCAGCGTAGTAAGAGCTGGACATTGACAGTTTCTGAGAGTTGGGTGGCACAGGGCTTATAAAGATCCTTAGCCATTCACAAGAAGCATCAATCGCTTTCAGAGGTGGAAAACTGAAGAAAGTTGTCAATCAAGTCTCATAAACTGTCAGTGTCCAGCTCTTGCTACTCTGGACCTCACGCTGTCCCTCGAAGACTTTCAGAAACGCTTCGTATTAACCAACACGAAAACCAAAACACTGATTGGTGACTCAAGAATTCCTTATTCTAACGCCAACGTATAACCAACGATAATGTTATTGCAGAAGAAGGTCTAAGAACAAATGTTATAACAATAAATCACGATATTACCCCTGATAATTTTAATCTTCCCTATGAACAGCGATGAGGCGATGACTGTCGGATTGATGACCCGCGAAGATTATGAGGAAGTTGGGTTTGAGCAAAAAACCATGAATTTATCGTTAAATCTTCAACTAAATTGACAGTAGTTTTCTGGCAGATCGTAAGCCTATGTGAAGAGGGACGGTTGGCCGTAGGGCTAGTAACTCTACATCACCAGAAACTGTGAAACCACCGGAGAAAATTCAACACACAAAAAATATATTGGAGACACAAAAATTCAAAGAATGATGTTGTTCTTCGCTGGAATCGGAGGGGCGAAGTGGGACAGCCGGCTGGTTAAAGCCTTCCGAGAATCAGTTAGCCAATGCGTCTTCTCTCAATGAAAGCAAGAACAAGAATTTTTCATTCCTTAACGTTCTCATCGGAACATAAGGCTCCAAGCTAGAGTTTTGAAGTTTCGGTGGCAGTGATGTTTGTTTTTACGGATAGGGTTGCTAATCTCACGCCCAGCCCTCTCTCTTTACCAGTCTTAATACTGACTAGATGAGGCAGGGAGGTGCGTTGAGTAGAAATCTAACCCCGGACCACATGCGTGGTTGGTGAGCATTCTACCACTCTGCCACCGACTCACAAGAATGAGAATGGGGATGTCAAATGTCCACATAATGTACGAGACTGGGAAGGCTTCCCAAATACCTAACGAAATGCGAAGATATCGCATAGAACTGCAGGGTATCTATGAAAGCGGATGGAACGGATGCGGAATATTCAAACTGTAAACTGGAGAGTCGATAATCTGCCTCGGTCTGGTCACTAAGACAACAACCACGAGCACATTGAAGGAGTGGCCCTTGGCAGTAGCCAGACAGACATCTACAAACTGTAATGGACAGCATACCAAACTGAGACTTTTCGCGGTAAATTAGAAGCATATACCCTGTAAAATTCATTTCTGTGATGAGCATGTCCAGTAAACATGCTTTTTATGTTGGAGAAGCCACTTTTTACTTGTAGGCATATGATTGGCTTGCTTGAAGGTGTTTGTCTGCGGTATCCATTCGTCATTGTTGCCACTTTTCCACTGCAGATGACGAAGTCACGTTGGATAGAGGTAATTATATGTATGAATTCATCTCTTCCCAAACACAATAACGAGTTTAGTTACTCAGTCCTGGTTGAGAGATAAAACATACTTTCGTTTAAATAGATACAACATTACGCGACCATTTCAACCAGAATAATTTGACCGATACAGAATACCAGATAGAACTAACAGCAACAGCAATCGAACAACTGAATAATGCAGTTGTAGTCGGTGTTTGCGAGTTCAGTGGGCATTTATAGGACCACGTGGTAAGCATTAACCTACCAGACCATATAATGGAAGGGTGACAAGGTCAAGTCTTCTCGAACCTTAGGGGTGGCCTAATTGTTGCCTACAAGGTTAAAAATGGACAGAATAACCTAATCAAACGCATTCTGCCATCAAGTCAAGGACTTCCTTGTAGCAATCCATGGAAGATGATGTGTCAAAGAGCAAAGATTCGAATGCTTTCAAACCTCTGTTTGCAGTGGGAGCGCCGCTCCTGGGGCTGTTTAACAGTAGCCGTGGTCACTACACCATTCGTAAAAAGATTTAAGTGGAGGTTGGATATTCACATGGTGATGCAAGGACTATGGGCAAATGGTTTATGCCCTTAGAATTCACACAGGACACTGTTAATGGACATACGCATAAACTCATCCCTCACCAGTTTCACTTTCTCCTGCCTTACCCTTCCGACCAATCTACCCATTAATTCATTTATTTTAGTATTATGTTTTGACTGTTTTCATTTGTGTGACTTTATCGTCAAACTGTCTGCCTTTTTTGAGTCGACGTAATCAACACTGACCACACCTACTATTATTACTAATTTTTCAAACATATCGGGCTACTAACTGCTGAAAGGATCAACTACATTCACAGATGCGATATGGTCTTAACGCATAGACTACTGCAATCACATTCAATCAATCTACAGGCCGCTTTTCTTGGAGTTAGCCAAAGTCAAGGCAGTCGAGCTGTCGGACACACTACACAGAAGTTGGCCGAAGATCAGGAGTCTTTAACGTACATCCAAGAAGTGAACACAAAGAAATCGACCTGGGTTTTCTGTAACACGTAAGAATGATATTGGATTTCAAATCTAGAGGATTAAATTGATCACGCCAGGAAGTTCAGGGCTTCAAGGACTGTGTGAAGATATTCAGTATTTATTTGCATAGGCACTGTCACCTATAAAGTACTGTTGCCTAACTTCGTTTCATCTCCAGTTATTTTCAGGATTTGCAACCTTAATACGACCGGAACTACATAAGCTCCATTGACTTCCGAAAATATTTCATCTGCAAGTTGATACTTCTGTAAGGCACTGGTAGTGCTATAGGTTGGCGAAATTCCTTCTGCAATTATCAAACGTGGTTTGCCGGCCTGTCCAGTAAATTGGTATTCTACCTAACTTGTAAGTAGTGACAGCCACATGCAAACCAAAAAGAATAAATTGAATGCTAATGTAATCTGATGGGCATTTATGGGGTTCTAAACATGATTCCGATTATAATACTGCTGTACCTCCACGTTTTCATATTCTAGGGCACGCTAGCGCTGTATGCAAACAAGTATCAAACAATTTTGTATCAAGACACAGGTTAAAACTTGTAATGTATTGTTAACGGGATCAAAGTTCAAAGAGCGAGAGGGGAATGCAAGTGTTTCATTGAACAATGTATATATACATAACAAACCACAATATACAAATAACAAAATTAATATTCAATAATACAGAGGTCACTGTTTGATTAGCATACGTAAAATCAATTTCTGTGAATGTATAAGGTGGGTACATGAATTAAATATATTAGCGTGCAGTTTGAACTGACTTAAGGTTGTTAAACAGTATATCGGATTAAAATAAAAGGATGGATACTGAACAAAGAGTACTATTTTCGATAAATTCATCATCAGGCTCCAAATTTATACATGCATTATAGTGAATGAATGAGTTAGTGTTATAAACGACACTAATGTTTAAACAACATCAAATCAATAATATTGATAGATTACACCTGAATCGCATCAACATAGAATAAGCTGAATATCAGAAAAATTAAGAAAGATAATAGTACAAATTCATGAGTTTATAGCTTCTACATTAATGTCGTTTATAACACAAACTCATTCGTTCACTATAATGTATGTATAAATGTAGAGCCTGATGATGAATTTATCGAAAAGAGTACTCTGTTCAGTATCCATTCTTTTGAAAATTTTAATGGGTATTTTTAATCAGTTAAAATAAAAGGTTAAGACTTGTCTAGCTGGTCTGCTTGAAATACAGATTCGGGGAATTTGAGTGCTAACGGTGCAAAGAAAGAGTGCCGAATGGATTTCGAAACAGTCTGTAGGGTGATTGCACGTCATATCCCTTTTCGAAATGACGCCACCTACTTTTCACGGTGGGCATTAGGACTGTAAGCGCAATATCGCTTGAAATTAAGTCACGCGTAGATGGAAGCTATCCCGGTCCAGAACAAACAAGAAGCTGGTCACTGTTTCTACGGTACTATTAACAAACAAATCAATAATTATATACACAACAAACCTTAACGGTTTCAAGAGTACAAAGCACAACGCTTAACAGAAAGCTGGGTACCACTATCAGAGCGGAATAAAGTTAAAGCCAAAATTGCGAACTAGGCGGAATCAGACACGACCGTCCAGGTAAGTAGTCAGTAGAAGAATGAACCCAAGTAGGGCATGGCATAAAACAGAGAGCGGTTAAGAGATAGACCGAGCATACGCACAAAGGTAGAATTTAATTGGCTACTTAACCAGGTAGGAAGATAAAGATGAAGATCAATAAATAAGATAAACTCGACAGAATAGTACAAAGTAAGGTATAGGTCAGCAAAAATAACAGTTAATAAAATTCTCTAATTGGGTCATGAGTTCAACTGTCTGACTAAATGGATCGAGGTAAAAACACATACGCATAGTTCACTAAACAAGGGGGAATAGACACGTTAGGCATGGATAATTGGTTTGCAACAACGCTAGGCTCCTCCGGGACAGGTTGAATTGATTCAAGGATTGGAATCGAATTGATCTTACAAGGATGTTTCGATAAATAGTTCAAAACATATGTCAGCATGTGTCAATGGAGTTGAAGATTGAACGATCAATTCTTGGTTGTTTGCTTAAAATCAACTCCCCAATTTTCGCGGAGGCATCAATACGACAGTCATCGTCTCATCGGTCGCTGTTCAGAAAGAAGAGTGAAACATCGTCAGAAGTAATCTTATGATTTATTATTGTAATATTTGTTTTCAGACCTTAGTTCGCTTATTCCTTTATATGTTGGTGTAACAATAAACAAATCTCAAGCGGCAGATCGGTGTTTTGGTTTTTTCGTCCGTTATAACTAAGCGTTTCCGAAATCTTCGAAGAACAGCGTAAGCCCGAGCGTAGCGAGAGCTGGGCATTAACGGTTTATGAGACGTGATTGACAGCATGATTCCATTAAATTTCAGTATTATACAGCTAACTTTTGAATTTACTAGCTTCTTTAATCCATTATATTGCCCAATATCAAGCAAAATTTTCTGATAAAAATGCAGCAAATGTGATGCACTTCATGAGTATATACCACCCATAATATGTACGTGATAAGCATTTTAATGCAGAATTTTGTCCTTAAACAACCATGACAATTTTCTCAGGAAATACGTACCACTACATCTCCTTGGCGGTACGTTCGAAATTGGTGACATTTTTGCACGTGTTTGCTCTGAAATTTATTTACTGCTTATTGTCATATAATTCTTGAAATTATGGTCCAAATCTCTAAAAAACGTGTTCGTAGAAACACAATTGTTTTAGATAGTGGCTTAAATTCGGTTATAACTGCATTACCGCCTGGTAATACAGTATCAACTACTAGCTCTCAAAATGGTTTGAGTGCAGATCTCACTCCTGTGATACAGGTGAAAGATGTTCTGTTAGAGAACTCTGAGTTCTGTAAACTAAACCTCCTTTTGAAAGATATGCAGAGGCAAGTAAGTGAAATTCAGAAAAAATTAGATCAGTTTGATAGTATGTCACTGCCAATCTCAAATACCACGGAGAGCCGTTCTGATATTGGCCAGGTTAAGTGTTTACTGGATGTAACTCAAAATAAGCTTTTGAATTTAGACCCAATAGCCTGTCTTTTAGAAAGGCATCCTAAAATATCTCCAGACAACCTAAATAAAGCTGAAAATCTGATTGACTGCTTGGCTACGGAGGTGATGAAGCGTATAACCTCTTCTCACCAAGCTATAGTTTACAACGTCCCAGATTCTCTGCCCCTGAAAACTGTAAGACACAAAATCCTGATTTGTTGCGGCATGGCTAGTGTTCCATGTGAATGCAAACGACTTCGTAAAAAGTCTAACCAGGCTAATTGCCCAATCATTTTTAAATTCAGTAATTCCCTTGATGCTAGTAAGTTTACTAAATGTCAGGATCACTTAAGACTGAATAGCAGTTATAAGTCTATAACCGTAGCTCAGGATAAAACACCGTGTCAGCGCAGAATAATGCGTAGTAATAACCTGGTCACCTCCTCTAGCTTTGATTTACCAAATAAGGATCGTGCACAGCAACAGACACCTAGTGCTGAAACTAGCATTCAGCAAACTACACAACAACCACACCTGCCAATGGAACTAGGAACTGATTTAGATACCAGTACCCCTGTAAATAAAGCCTCATCGAAAGATGTTAAAATGACTAGAACTTCTGCAAGTTGTTCTAAGAAATTTCCCCCCAAACGTAGTAACCTCACCACGATGAACAAATTTCGCAGGGTTGAGACTAATGATGGGGAAGAATACTTTGTATTCAATAAGCCTGCTGAGAGTAAGAATGCCAACAAACCATCACTTGTTACGAAAAACTCCTCTCGAAACATAAGTATATCTGGAGGTGTTCCGCATGCTCCACCTTATAGAAAGTCAGGCTCCAAGACTCCTAAAGTCTTGCAGCCAAAGCACCTTCCTTCACAATTCCCTTTAAGTTATAAAAACAACCCGAAGGTGTATACCGGTATGACGAATAGCAGTTGGATGGGTAGACCTTCTGATGCTATGCCTTTTAACCGTCAACCTAGGCCCAACCTGTACTACCCTTATATCCAGGAACACATGGTAAATTTTCCAGGTGTCCCGAATCACTGGTACGACCCATGGCACCTAGGACCACCTCATTGCACTCCAACCCGATGTACAGACACCCAGTCCGACCTCCTTTTCATTCATAAATTCTTGCGGTGCTGACGCACAAATAGATTTAGGTTATGGTGACATTTTAAGCCAGTTTGTAGTATCCCGTGACTTATTCACGATATTGCTAATTAATGCACGTTCCTTAATCAATAAGATATCTGAACTAAGGACATTATTATTAGTCGCCAAGCCTACTGTAGCTCTGATTACTGAATCATGGTGCTCATCCTCTGTACTTGATGTGCATATAGGTATCGATGATTACACTGTACACCGTGCAAACAGAGATTGCAAGCGTGGTGGAGGATGTCTCATATATATACATAGCTCATTTGTAGTCAGTAAGGTGGAAGATGAAACAATGAATAATGTACCTGACTCACTCTGGGTTGTCTTACATGGAGATAAGTACAAACTTCTCATAGGCTGTGTTTATCGAGCACCAAGCTCAACAAAAGAAACTGATGCGTTATTAGCTAAATCGTTTGCACACGCATCCTCGTTTAGTGCTAATTACAAAATAATTGCAGGGGACTTCAATCTTCCAGAAGTCAATTGGCTAACTAGTTCCGGCCCCCAACGCTTCGACGAATTACTTGCCACTATAGACTGTTATGGATGGCAACAACACGTCCAGACACCTACTCGTGGTGACAACATGTTGGACCTTGTTTTTTGTCATGACACAATCCCAGTATCCACGTATGTTGGTAATCGATTTTCCAGTAGTGACCATAGAATGGTACTCTGCTCTCTGCCTTTCTCACCACTAAATACAGGAAACAAACAAGACTCAGGAAGCACAATATGTCGTAGTTACAAATATACAGACTGGGGATTAGTCCAAGAACTTATTCGACTCTGTCAATGGGATGACTATTTTACCACTGACTCCCTGGAGGCCTTAGTAACCCTGTTTTACAGGAATGTTACCCTTTGTCTAGATACAGTTGCTCCAAAGAAAATAGTGAAATTAAGTAGACACCGAACTGAATATATTCCAAGGGCACACCGTAATAAGTTAAGGAAGCTGAAGAAACAGTACTATTCCACTAAGGACATATCACTATTGCTCTCAATCCACGAGTCTCTTGAATCTCTCAAGCGCCTACGCTCTCAAAAGGACCTCGACGAAGAGTTAACGGCACTTGAAAGTACCTCCAAAGTTTATAACTTAACGGCACTTCTTAAAAAACGAATGCAGTCGGCGAGGGAAATCCCATACTTACTTCACGACAAAGTAATCTACAATGAACCTGCCACTATCTGTGAACCTTCAGTGATTGGTTTGCAAACTTTAGTTTAGAAACACATATGCCTGGTGAAACCGCCCCCCTTACTATCTCTTCCCTTGAAAGCATTGTGTTCACTAATCAGTTAATAGTACAAGCAATTAAAAGCCTTAAACCTTCCACTAGTACGGGACCGGATGGCCTCGCTTCGATAATTTTCAAAAACAGTGGGTGTGATATACCCTTGTTACTTCTTAAATTCTTCTCAATATCTATGGACACTGGCACTTACCCTAGTGAGTGGAAAACTAGCTTCATAATTCCACATTACAAATCTGGTGATAGGGCAAACGTCCGCAATTACAGACCCATAAATATAACCCCAGTTATCTCACGAATCATGGAGAAAGTTGTAAAAGATCAATTGTCAGACTACCTAATTAGGGAAGATCTTGTTACAAGGTCTCAACACGGATTTCTCAAAAATAGATCCTGCGTTACTTGCCACTTCGACTTTTTCAACTGCATCACTAGTAGTCGCGAAGCACGTAAGCTAGTCGTTGTTCTCTACTTCGATATATCTAGGGCATTTGACATGGTATCTCACAGTATTCTCTTTGAGAAGCTGTACTCTTGTGGAATTCGCAACCCATTACTGAACTGGTTAAAATCATTTCTAAGCAACAGGGTACAAATAACCAAAGTTGGATCTGTATTGTCTCATCCTAGGCAGATCTCAAGTGGGGTCGTGCAAGGTAGTGTCCTAGGTCCACTTTTATTCACAATCTACATTAACAGCATTTGCAAGTGCTTCACCTTAGGCAAACCATTCCTATATGCTGACGACCTCAAAGTCGTCTACTCCTGCTACACTCATGAATTAAGCGATATGGTTACTAAAATACATCTTGAACTAAGTAGCCTTGCAACATGGTGTGCTGAATCCTGTCTAAATTTTAACATTGACAAATGCGGCTGGATTTGTATCGGCAACAGTAACCTTGATCTAACTCTTGAAATAAATGGGCGAAAACTAGCTAAGCTCAACTCAGTCGTAGATCTCGGTATTAGATACTCTAGTAACCTAACGTTCGCTGAACAGACTGATTATGCCAGACGTAAAACGCGAAGGCTGATAGGATGCATAACACGCAATTTCTTTTGTTGTGAAACTAGGGTTTTATTATACA
The DNA here is from genome assembly GCA_944472135.2 of Trichobilharzia regenti. NCBI lineage: Eukaryota > Metazoa > Platyhelminthes > Trematoda > Strigeidida > Schistosomatidae > Trichobilharzia > Trichobilharzia regenti. The sequence continues at coordinate 39,420,830 of OX235264.1, read as the reverse complement.
AAGTATGTGTCCGACCTATCTTAGAATACTGCCCGTTTATTCTTAGCGGACTAAGACAAAATGACAAGCTTAAATTAGAGGGAGTGCAACGGCAGTTTACCTCAAGAACTCTTGGTTTAGAAAGTGGTCTGGAATACCATGAGCGATGCGTAAGACTAAGATTAGAACCCCTCTGGAAAAGACGCCTTAAGCTAAACCTTATCTTTTACTATAAGCTAACTAATCTTCTCTTGCATTCCTCCGAGCCAATAACTAAACCTACCGCTGTCATCAGTTACAATCTTAGAAATCATCACAACCTAGCTGCTATGGAGCACTGTCAGACTTACGTGCGGTACAACTTCTTCTTAAATAAGTTTTCAGTCATTTGGAATAGACTACCAGCTAATGTGCGCGATGCAAACACACTTCCAGTGTTCATCTCCTCAGTCACCAGACTACTCAAAGATGACAATGCACTTTTGCGCCTGACTCTTACACCTTCTTTTTCACCCTACATAGATATTTTAAGTTCTTTAAACGTGTAGTTACAACAAACTACAATTATAAATTTTAATATTATTGGAACTAGATGATTAACATTTCTACACAGGACAGTAATAATATTAGTTTACACATAATATAAAAGTTAGCATAACGGGACTAGTTAGTTTGTGTACCAAAATAACCACAGTTACTAAACAGAATATATATGTATATATTTATTAATCACTCCTTAAGGACTCCCGTTGCTTTCTTTTGCGTTGCTGTTGTTTGTCTTCTTTTTTCTCTCACCATTTCAGCTTCCATTTGACTTTTTGAATGAGAATGAATAATGTGGATATTTGACCATTTACAATGACAAATGATCTGCAAACATTATTGGTCCAGTATCTTTCAGTTGCCTGGTTAATAACGAATTAACTTTCTCCACGACGCAACCTGGATTACATTTGTGGAATATACTCTTATACCAATGGAAAAGTATCTATTTGTAATACAACGTCACGATTGTAGCTTATAACATAACTGATCGTATCTGTAAAAATAGCTTCCTTATTACCCAATTTGGATATAAATCAAATCAAAAATAAGATTCGGATTTGTACACACCCAAGTTATATTGAGGAATTACTTCAAGCTTTATTTTTTCCCAAGTATTTTTAATCCATCCAAAACTTACTTGGGTTTTTTTGTTAATGCGAAGTTAATATTCCTATATTTCATGACGTGCTCCATTGAATGACTGGTTATCATATTGTTCCCACAGACCTAAGACAAAAACGCCAGCAACCATGTAACTTAACCATAAACCAAATTTATGAAATTTATATAATGCTTATCCATGCCTGTATATTTGGTGTGTCCTACACAAGTAGGAAAAAATGTGTATTTTATTAAAACATTATTATTAATTATGATTGCTAATCGTATATGTAATTTATCATATTGATGATGCCTGTAAACTGGCGTCTCTCATGTACAAAATGAGAATATACTATTATTATTATTAAATATATTAGCGTGCAGTTTGAACTGACTTAAGTTGTTAAACAGTATATCGGATTAAATAAAAGAATGGATACTGAACAAAGAGTACTATTTTCGATAAATTCATCATCAGGCTCTAAATTTATACATGCATTATAGTGAATGAATGAGTTAGTGTTATAAACGACACTAATGTTTAAACAATATCAAATCAATAATATTGATAGATTACACCTGAATCGCATCAACATAGAATAAGCTGAATATCAGAAACATTAAGAAAGATAATAGTACAAATTCATGAGTTTATAGCTTCTACATTAATGTCGTTTATAACACAAACTCATTCATTCACTATAATGTATGTATAAATGTAGAGCCTGATGATGAATTTATCGAAAAGAGTACTCTGTTCAGTATCCATTCTTTTGAAAATTTTAATGGGTATTTTTAATCAGTTAAAATAAAAGGTTAAGACTTGTCTAGCTGGTCTACTTGAAATACAGATTCGGGGAATTTGAGTGCTAACGGTGCAAAGAAAGAGTGCCGAATGGATTTCGAAACAGTCTGTAGGGTGATTGCACGTCATATCCCTTTTCGAAATGACGCCACCTACTTTGCACGGTGGGCATTAGGACTGTAAGCGCAATATCGCTTGAAATTAAGTCACGCGTAGATGGAAGCTATCCCGGTCCAGAACAAACAAGAAGCTGGTCACTGTTTCTACGGTACTATTAACAAACAAATCAATAATTATATATACAACAAACCTTAACGGTTTCAAGAGTACAAAGCACAACGCTTAACAGAAAGCTGGGTACCACTATCAGAGCGGAATAAAGTTAAAGCCAAAATTGCGAACTAGGCGGAATCAGACACGACCGTCCAGGTAAGTAGTCAGTAGAAGAATGAACCCAAGTAGGGCATGGCATAAAACAGAGAGCGGTTAAGAGATAGACCGAGCATACGCACAAAGGTAGAATTTAATTGGCTACTTAACCAGGTAGGAAGATAAAGATGAAGATCAATAAATAAGATAAACTCGACAGAATAGTACAAAGTAAGGTATAGGTCAGCAAAAATAACAGTTAATAAAATTCTCTAATTGGGTCATGAGTTCAACTGTCTGACTAAATGGATCGAGGTAAAAACACATACGCATAGTTCACTAAACAAGGGGAATAGACACGTTAGGCATGGATAATTGGTTTGCAACAACGCTAGGCTCCTCCGGGACAGGTTGAATTGATTCAAGGATTGGAATCGAATTGATCTTACAAGGATGTTTCGATAAATAGTTCAAAACATATGTCAGCATGATTATATTAAATTTCAGTATTATACAGCTAACTTTTGAATTTACTAGCTTCTTTAATCCATTATATTGCCCAATATCAAGCAAAATTTTCTGATAAAAATGCAGCAAATGTGATGCACTTCATGAGTATATACCACCCATAATATGTACGTGATAAGCATTTTAATGCAGAATTTTGTCCTTAAACAACCATGACAATTTTCTCAGGAAATACGTACCACTACACCCCACTCCTCCCTGCTGGGATTGTGAGGACCCTAAGACGAAACCATCCGAAGTAAAAGCTCAGTGGTTTTACCGGTAAAACTGATCCAACCAGCCAAAAGATTGTGTATTGGTCGTCTGCCTACCCTCGCTAGCTGTCTGTACATTGTTTCATTGGTGTTTTTTGTGTCTCGTGCTTCACTTGCTTCTTGTCCGGTGCCTGTTGCACCTAGAAAAGAAAACAAGAATTCTGAGAATTTGTCGAGGTAAATGTAACAAAAATAACGTTTGAATAATGGTATGCATTTACCACAGAGAAAAATAATGCAAAAAAGAACATTGAGAAAAATGTAATTTTTAGTGGATGCAAAATGTACTGTAAAACAAATTTTCGATGATCTTACAGGGTGTAATGAGGAAAACTAAAGTGCCTGAAAAATACAGCACAACTGGTTGGGTCACACCACCCTACTGTGCGGGATAAGTGTGAACATGTTCTGAAAGTCACTTAGTGTGTGCAGAACGCATTTTATTGAGGTCTTGACAGAAGGTTCGGTTGCCTTCTTCGTGGTAGTGATTTTTTCGAGGAGTAAGGGGTATTTGGTCACCTGTGTATCATTAGGAATGCTTAGTTCGACGTTTATGGCATTGCCTTCTAATTAGGTCGGTTTCAGACAGTCGATGCTAACTGAGTCTTCGCGGTCATTTTTGTCTAAGGCAAAGAATTTATCCACACGTTTAATGACTCTGTATCGCGGTACGTTCAACGTTTGCGTTACATTTTTACGTGATTCGTTACATAAAATTTATCTTGTTGTAGTACTTGCACAAGTACTATACCACTTCCATACTTGTAACCACTAACTCTCATTTCTAATAGTTATGGTTAATCAAAGTAAAAAGCAACGAACCCAATCCCCTGTAAAACTGGTGTCTAATTTAACGTCCTTGATTGCTACATCAAGCAACACACCCCCTACAAACGGCTATATTGAGTCACATAACTCACTTGTATGCCGTAAGCGTCGAGCTGAACTGAGGATAAAACTGTACTGACAGCCAGTATTAGCACTACTCCTAAAAATTCAGTACCCTCTGCTCATACAGAACCCCTCCCTTCACCTTATGTGCTTATCGAAAAACTCCAGCCATCAAGCTCCTTTTCAGTACTATCTTCAGAAATAGAACTTCTAAAGTTGTCTATAGGAGAACTTAAGGCTGAGTTAAGGGAAATAAAAAACAGTAAGTCAGTAAATGCTGGAAACATCGAAACCAATACCGAGATATCCAAATTATCAGATCAGATCAGCGATATCAGATCGCAGGTCTGTGAACTGACACCTCTAACTATCCTCATGAAAACTGTAAACCTTAACAAGCTTGACACAGAATCGGTAACTAAGGTAGATAACCTCATTAACTTTGTTACCACAGAAGTAACAAAACGACTCGACGCAAAACTGAGTGCTATTGTCTACAACGTTCCGGACAATGAGGCACTAAAAAAGGTACAGCGCATCTTACTTAGTGAAGCGAAAATGCCTAACTCCAAGACTAAGTGCTACAGGCTGAAGAAGAGTCAACATGAAAAGTGTTGTCCTATTCGTTTTCAGTTCGAAACACCGGCAGAGACCAGAAAATTCATCCACTCCCAACACACCCTATCGCAAGCCAGAAACTACAAACATATAAAGGTCGGGGTGGACAAAACAGTCATAGAAAGGCGCGCACACAACTATCTCGCTAAGACTAATTGTGAAATAGGTAATAGGACATTGCAAGCAGCCATTATTCCCAACCCTGTGAAAGATACAGTAGACCCCACCGCATCACCCCTCTCAAAACACACAGAAATATCCCATCAGAGTGCAACACCAGCCGAAAGGCCACTAGACTGTAACCAAATAAATAATAAAACCATACCACCTATCACCGCAGAATCTAAAATGCCACTAAATAACCCCAGAAAAAAAGTCAAAACCCCCCGAAATTCGACTTTGTCCTCTCCTAGCCATAACTCCATTGGTAAAGATAAGGAAAATATGCCCCTAAATCATACCAACAAAAACAGTGGCAGCTTAAATAAGCCCACACTCCCACGGTCAATAGTATTAGCACTCACAACGTGCTAAATCGCACCATGGCACACACTAATATCCAATGTCACAACAATGTCACCCTCAATAGTACAAGTGGTAATAGTCAGAACTCGGCTACCAACAACTCAGGGTCTTCAGAGTATGGCACACAAACAAATTTTGACCGGATATATGGTACAAGTCTGCTGGGAACTAACCCACAATGCAGTACACACGAAACCCACACAAGGACACAACTAGCATCAAACAATAGGTGGAATAATAAGCCATGGTCATCACAAGGATCCAATCATTTTTTATCCCCCGCGTCCCTGTCAGCGTTGAAAAAACAGCTGGTAGGGATGTTAACACTCCTAAACCACTAGTGCTGGCTCCCTCCTTGCATGAAAACAGGAACGGTCTAGTGCACCCGTATCCATTAGGCACACTTGACACTTGCACAAGTATAGGTCAAATAAAGAACCCTACCCACTTCTGTAACCTAACTAAAAATAAAATTCCTTAGTCTATAGCAAATCCAGTACTCCAACTCCTAATTCTTCACCGAAAACAGCACACACCAACTCGATAGACATAGGTGAGCATGATGCTGAAACTCCTCTTAACATAGGATCATCATGTCAAGCAGAACTACTGGGTGCTGAACCATATTCGGGGCTGACTAACGAACTTAAATACTTCAAATGCTACTTCAACTCTCATCTTTACCTAATCCTCATAAATGCTAGATCTGTTCTAAATAAATTGCCGATGCTCAGAGCACTCACAGTAATATACAAACCCCCTGTAATTGTCATCACTGAATCTTGGTGTCATTCGAACATCCTGGATGAAGAAATAAGCTTAGATAACTACACACACTTTCGGTGTGACAGGGAAGGTGGTAAGGGAGGGGGTTGTCTCATGTACTTTCTGAATGCACTTACTGTATCACAGCTAGAAAGTAGTACACTTAACATGCCTGAGACTCTATGGGTTAATGTACACTTAAATAACGTAACAGCATTAATTGGATGCACCTACAGAGCACCTGGCACCTTTAGTAATTACGAGACCCAACTTATTAATACTCTGGAGCAATTATCCGACTTACAATACGATCATAAGATCCTATGTGGGGACTTTAACTTACCTGAAATCAACTGGGATATACCCACAGGCCCAACTAAATTTGATAAGTTCTTAGACACACTGGATATACTTGGCTGGAAACAAACTGTCACTACTCCCACAAGAGGTAACAACGTACTAGACTTAATCTTCTGCCACAATATAAGCCCCCTTTCAACGCTAGTAGGTTCTGAGTTTCCAGGGAGCGACCACAAAACAGTGATGTGTGCACTGCCAATTCCGCTGAGTAGCAATGCATCTCATACCTCCACTTCACAACAAGTAATATATAGGAACTATAGTAAGGCAAACTGGGCCTTAGTAGAATCGATGCTAAGATCCTCCAAATGGGATGAATACTTCACTACTGATGACCTATCGAGAGCCCTAACCATCTTCTACCATAACTCAAACACATGCTTAGATGCTGTCATTCCACTCCAAACACTAAAGGTTTCCCCACACAGAAAGTCATTCATAAAACCAAAGGATCGTACGAAACTGAAGAAACTCTCAACAAGTTACTTCAAACACCACGACTTTGGCACTCTAGGTCTAATACTTAACACCCTTAGCTCCATCTCACAAGCTCGAGATTTCCGTATGAGAAAGGAAGAACGCATCGCAGTAGCCAGTCCTGCTAGAGTGTATGCACTCACAGAAATCTTAAGGAAGCGAATGAATCGCAAAAATCACAGCATTTCTCTCCTCATAGACAAAGGTAGGCTATGCACTAACTCTGCAGACATATGTGAACTATTCAACAAAACGTTTGCAGGTAACTACCTTAAGCCCTCAGTCCAGCTACTCGATATACACCCTATTACTAATATGGCACAAACTCCATCTCCACTCACACCAAACCAAATTAGCACTGTTCAATTCACTTACGCTAATATTAACCAAACTATAAGAACCCTCAAAAGTTCAAAAGGTTTCGGTACCGACGGTATATCATCTTACTTCTATAAATATGGTGGCCCTGACATTCCTCTACTGCTGCTTAAAATATTCACAATGTCCCTAGAAACTCAAACTTACCCTGACATATGGAAGACTACATTCATTATGCCTAAACACAAATCTGGCTCGAAAACTGAAGTCAGTAACTACCGGCCGATCAATATCACACCTATAGCATCTAGAATCATGGAGAGACTAGTCAAAGATAACCTAATCAAACATATGCTTAGCTGCAATATTATAAGTCCGAACCAACATGGATTCCTGAAATCCAGATCATGTTTAACATGTCACCTAGACTTCTTCAATTTTGTAACCAGCAGTCGTGACAGACGGCAACTAGTACTTGTCATCTACTTTGACATTTCTAAGGCATTTGACCGTGTTGACCATTTACTGCTAACAAATAAACTGAACTCCTTAGGAATACGTGACCCATTATTAGGATGGCTTAAATCATTCCTTAACAATAGGTCCCAAATAGTTAAACTCGGGTCTGCAACCTCCAAACCTAGCCCTATCACTTCTGGTGTAGTACAAGGTAGTGTCATTGGACCCCTCCTATTTACACTATACATCAATGACATATGCGCTTGCTTCACGCACGGGAAACCATTCATCTTTGCAGATGACCTAAAAGTAGCTTATACATTCCAATGTGATGACTTAGGGAACTTCGAGAATGTAGTGCAGAAGGAATTAGATAAAATGACTGCTTGGTCGTCCCTATGGAATCTCCAATTTAATCTGAACAAATGTGGCTGGATCTGCTTCGGTGCACCCTCAATTGACCTGAAATTAACGCTCCAATCTGCTAACCTAACCAGACTCCGAAGTGTCGTTGACCTAGGCCTGAGGTACTCTAGTGACTTGACATTCTCTGAGCAAGTAGCATCACAGACTAGAAAATCGAGGATGCTCTTAGGATGCATACTCAGGAACTTTCACGACAATGAAGCCAAGCTAATTCTGTACAAAACATGTGTCAGACCACTACTAGAATACTGTCCATTTATTATAAGCAGCACTCGCACACGTGATAAGCTAAGGATGGAAAGTATCCAACGATATTTTACCTCAAAACTACTTGGCTACGATTGTAAGAAAGACTACATCTCACGGTGCATGATCCTAAAACTTGACCCACTTTGGACAAGGCGACTTATTATAAACCTAATATTCTTCTTTAAGGTCCTTCACAAAATATCATTCTCAGGTAACAGGGACATACAATTCGCACAGGAAGGTTCTTACGATCTGCGTAACCAAACTTCCACAGTGACAACTCATTCTTTTAGGTCAACACTCCGTGAAAACTTCTTCACAGTCATGTATTCTAAAATATGGAATAGCCTACCCCTAGATGTCAGAACTTGCTCTTCGGTTACAAGCTTCAAACGCTCTCTATACAGACTGTTTCACTCTACTGATTATATTAATAAACTATTTACTCCTAGAACGAATCAAGCACTAATCTACTACAGCACCTAAAAGACGCACTTCAACACCCTTAGCAATCTAAAAACTATAAATAAACTAGCAGCATGGATGCATAAAGACATAGTACGGAACATACAGGATTAGTTTACCCTTAGAAATAGGACCTATCCCTCATTGTAACCTTCAAACGCTTGCTATATAAACTGTTTTGTTCAAAGACTATCCCTACCAGAACCCATTAATTACTTCTAAAACGCATCAGTCATTAGAACACTAAAACGCTCAGACTCATTAATACACATTATGACACTAAATAAACTCTAAGACTTCGCATAAATACGTGAAAAGACAACTATAATTAAAAGTAATTTTTTTACTAATGTGTTATACAATTGACATAAACATTTACATATATACATTAATATCCTTTTAATGTTCACATACTTTCTATTTTTGGCACTCTGCTACTCCTATTCATCTTCTGGTCGAGGTCGAACAACCCTGCATCTAAACTGAAATGAGGATTAATTCCAAACCATCTATCTCATAACCACTGAAATTCCATGAACGATCTAATTCTACCGTTTGAAGACGCTGGCGAACATGCTGTAAATGAGTATTCATGATCTGAAATGAAGAAGCAACTGGTTTTCAAACAGTTTTCAACATTTTACTGAACTTACGAATACAGTCCGCCATGCAGACAAAATGGAGTGTAATCCCACTCGTCAAGCAATGATCTGAAACAGAGAGCAAAGCGCACGTTAGCAGTGTGATCACACAAGTGTCGCGTGCTAGTAAGAACGAAGACTCAAGGTCAAGTATTATATTTACAACCAATCGCAATACAATTAGATAAGAGGGAAGGGCACTCCTATTGGTCATCCGTTGCCTCGTCTTGAGTAACCAATCCCTGCATACTTCGCAGCCAACCTGAAAGTAGACAAGCATAGTTTGAACATCAGAAAACCGCCGAACTTACCATGTCTTACACTACCCCCTCTCCCCATAGGAGCACTGTCCGCAGTGCTAGGTGACTGTTCCAGCGGGACTTGTCTGAACTAAGGCCTGTTGTCGAAAAGGTTTTAGTCTATTGAAGTGTGTGACTAGACTATGAGAGTTATTTGGTTCCTGAATCCTACAGGTGCAGTCACTTAATACCTCTACTACAGTGAATGGTCCTTCCCAGCGTTTATGGAATTTAAGGGCTTTCCCTTTAGGTGGTGCCTCCTTAAGTAACATCACCTTGTCTCCTGGCTCCACTGGTGATCCATGTGCTTTCCTATCATAGTATTCTTTCTGGTACCTCTGGTTTGTTTGCAGTATATCTCTAGTCATCTGGTGTACCTTGTTCAGGTTTCGTCGAAGTCTGATTACGTGTTCGGATGCAATCAGTGTATCTTCTCCTAGTGTGTTTGAAGTCAGATCGATTGGCAACCGGAGTTCTCTTCCAGTGACCATATAATGAGGCGTTTGACGCGTAGCTTTGTGAATGCTTGCTCTGTATGCCATTAAGCACTGTGAGAGTGATCTGTCCCATTCCCTGGGGTTGTTTTGATCTACAAATGCCTGCAAGAGAGATTTAAGTGTCCGATTGGTGCGTTCAACTAAGCCATTTCCCTGTGGGTGGTACGCGGTAGTGCGTGTCTTCCGGATACCCATAATACGACAGAGTTCGCTGACAACGATACTTTCAAAGTTGGATCCTCGATCTGAGTGTAGTTGAAGTGGTGCCCCCCAACGGCTGACCCAGTGGTCAAAAATTGACTCTGCGATGGTTACAGCATCAATCTGTGGGATCGCAATAGCCTCGCACCATTTGGTAAAATGGTCTACCATGACTAAAATATAGTTATTATTTCTGGAAGTTACTGGGAGAGGTCCAACCAAGTCTATTTGTACTAAGTCATTCGGATGGCCAGTTATAATGGGTTCTAAGGGTGCCTTATTATATTTGTGCGGAGCCTTAATAGTTTGGCATACCTCGCAGGAGTCACAGAAATCTATGATGTCTTTCCTCTGGTGAGGCCACCAATAACGTCTTTTAGCCGCTTCAATCATTTTCCCTGAGCCCGCGTGGCCTAACTGCTGGTGTAATGACAATAGTACTGTGGGTAGTGCCGACTGTGGAGCCACAACGCGACGAGTATAAGTGGGTCCATGTTGGTAGTAGAGGATGTTATCGACAATTTTCAGATTATCCCACAGAGACCATAAACACCGGGTTTCCCATCCAAGCTTACTTATTTCCTGGGTTGTCGGTCGTTCACCTCCATTTCGAACACGTTCGTAAATCAAGGCCAGTTCAGGGTCTGAAGACTGAAGTTCAGGCCAACTATATGAAGTATGAGCCTCTAGTTGGAGCAGCGAAACTTGTGCTTCGGTGCATGATGGGCAGTCACCGTGATACCTAAGAGGTTTTCTTGACAATGCATCTGCATTTCCATGATTCTTACCCGGTCTATGCATGCATTCGAAGTCATACTCTTGTAGGTGTTCTTGCCATCTGGCAATCTGACCCTCAGCTTCTTTGAAGTTATGTAGCCAGCTAAGGGCTTTGTGATCAGTGCGTACAATGAAATGTCTACCGAGGAGATATGCCCTAAAGTGTTTAACAAAATTGACCAGTGCCAGCATTTCTTTCCGCGTGGTGCAGTAATTCTTCTCACTCTTGTTGAGTGCTCGACTTGCATAGGCTATCACCTTTTCTACTCCATCTGCGTCTTTTTGAGACAAAACTGCCCCGATACCGGAGTCGCTAGCATCTGTATCTAGGATGAATGGACCTGCCTGGTCAGAAACATTGGGATACGCTAGGATAGGGGGGCTACATAAACAGTTTTTAAGTCTTTCGAAGGCTTCCGTAGCTGATGCTGTCCAATTGAAGTCTTTCTTCTTAAGAATATCGAATAGAGGAGCTGCAAGGAAAGAGAAGTTAAGTACAAAACGTCGATAATACGAGGCTAACCCTAAAAAACTATGTAACTCGGGGGCTGAGTTTGGGAGCGGCCAGTCTTTAACTTCCTGAACTTTTGCTGGATCACATTTAATGCCTTCGGCTGAAACAATGTGACCTAAGAAACACACTTCTTTCCTGAAGAATTGACATTTCGATGGGTTCAGTTTTAACCCAACGGTCTGCATCCGTTCTAATACTTCGGAAATATCACTTAAATGTTCGGTCAACGTCTTACTATGTATGATAACATCATCTAGATATACCAAACACTTACATGGTATGAAATCACTCAAGACCGTTTGCATGAGGCGTTGGAATGTTGCTGGGGCATTGACTAACCCAAACGGCATTGTTTCAAACTCATACAGGCCTGCTTGTACAATGAATGCTGTCTTTTGCCTGTCATCTGGGTGTACTTCAACCTGCCAATATCCCGATGCCAAATCTAGAGTGGTAAACCAATTCGACCCTCTAAGGCATCAAAAGTGTCGTCTATGCGTGGGAGGGGAAAGCAGTCTCGTCTAGTTAACAGGTTCAACTTACGATAATCTACACACAACCGGAGTGTCCCATTCGATTTCTTAACTAAAACTACCGGGGAAGCCCATGGAGATACGGATGGTTTGATGACATTTTTCTCTAACAGTTCATCAACTAACCTGTTAAGCTCTTTCTGGTAATGTGCAGGTACTCGCCGTGCAGGTTGTCTACAAGGTGGGGCGTTACCCGTTTCTATGTGATGTTGGACCAGTTTTGTTCTTCCCGGGCTTTTTCCATCCCAGTCAAAACAGTCCTCATATTTGTCTAGCATTTTATTAAAGTTGGCAGCCGTTTCCGATGGTAGGGGTTCTATAGTCGTCAGCATTCGCTGTTTCTCAGTCTTAGCATCTTCCTGAACGCCAAAAGTGCCGTGCTCTTTGTCGTTCCCTATAATAAATGGGATGGAACAGTCCTTCAGTATAAGAGTCCTTTGACTACAATCTATTATTCCGGACAACTTTTCCAAGAGGTCGACTCCCAAGATTACCTGCCATGGCACCCGGGTAGAAATGATGAAATTGTGTTGAAGTGACAATGTTCCCAATTTAAGTGGCAGCAGGACCACTCCCTGAGATTGCATGCAATCTCCATTGGCTGTCGTAAGCCGCAACTTGTGAGTCCCTATTGTTGGCCTAAACGTCTCTGGAACACATGAGGAATGTATGACGGAACAAGTTGCTCCTGAGTCAACTAACATAACACACTTTTTTCCACCTATATAACCTACAACTTTCGGGGAGGAGGTGACACCGATTAGGTTTACAGTAGGCACACAATTCATATCGACATGTGACTCACCTGCATTGTGGCCACAACTCCTAGCAAGCTTACCAAACCGCCTGCAGTAGTAGCAATCGTTTCTTGAAGTGGATTGCGACTGTGGGCGTTTTTTCCACGGTGGTGTGGGATTCTGTCCACGCTTTGTTGTTGTGTGCTGATATCCCATTGCGTTTACTTGTGGGCATGTGGTTCCTGGATTTTCCAGGCTTTCCACTAGGCGTGCCCTAGCTTCCGCTTCTGCCATGGATGCTGGAGTGTGCAAGTTGAAGTCCTTCCTGTAACGGACGTCGACACCCTGCAGGAACTTGGAATATATAGCGTTCTCAACCTCTGAATATGTCTTGTCCTGCATAGCTTGACGCGCAAGCTTGCGGAGACGTAAGGTGAACTGGTTGATGGATTCACCTTGTCTCTGGTTGCACTCGCTGAATCTTTTCAGCGCTTCAATGGGAGGTACTGGTGGCACTATACGTGCTCTTAGAGTACTCAGCAGGGTGGTCAAGGGCATATGCACGTAAACCAAACCAATTGTGTACATTTCCAAGGACTGTCCAACAGAATCGATGACGATTGCGTTAGGATGAGGCACGTTCATCAGATCAATGTATCGGCACACCTTGTCCGACCACAGCTCGAAATCATCACCCACCTCCAGTGTATGCGGCAAAGGATGGACATAACGCGAAGCAGGCTGATTTGACTGACAAGCTGGAGCCCTCACTTCAGATAATTGATCAACCCCTTTGGATGCTGTATGTTTGACAGGAGAAGTGTTCTTGGAAGCCTCATTGGGTCGAGACTTAGAAGAGGAGAGTTTTTTCGTTGGCAGGCTCGCCATTTATGTAATCCCACTCGTCAAGCAATGATCTGAAACAGAGAGCAAAGCGCACGTTAGCAGTGTGATCACACAAGTGTCGCGTGCTAGTAAGAACGAAGACTCAAGGTCAAGTATTATATTTACAACCAATCGCAATACAATTAGATAAGAGGGAAGGGCACTCCTATTGGTCATCCGTTGCCTCGTCTTGAGTAACCAATCCCTGCATACTTCGCAGCCAACCTGAAAGTAGACAAGCATAGTTTGAACATCAGAAAACCGCCGAACTTACCATGCCTTACAGGAGCAAATGGAGAATTCTGGAATCGACCTCGGCACCATTTGATGCAGTAAAACAACTTAATATGACCTTATCTTGTTTTCGCATCCACGATCAAATTTCTTTCCTGTTGTGAAACTACGATAAGACTGCTGAAAAATGGAATAAATATATTACTGATCTCAACATAATACATCAATAATCTTTAAGCCAAGTGTGTTGTTCACAACAAAGTTATATAGGAGAATTGACTTCAAGCTTTATTTTTCCCAGATATTTGTATTACATTCATCTGATGTCTGGGTTTTTTGTTAATGCGAAGACAATATTTCTATATCTCTTTATGTGCTACAAAAACAGACTTTATAGCAGACTGTTCCGATGGACTCTAATGTCAGAAAGAACAACCAAACTGTAAATACATTATACATCAAATTTTGTGTAATTTATATAATAACTTATCCATGCCTGTACAATTGGTATGTTCCTGGATAAACAGGAAGAAATATATATTATTTATATAGCCCGTCGTACTGGGGTTCCAGAGGGCGACGCACAGAGTCCAGACGAACAAATACATGTGTAGCAGTTTTCAAACATGGGTGAATGAAGACGTCTATGGACTGTGGTTGGGGGGAGCAGGTTTAACTGAACGCATTGCGTTTGTAAGCCTGCTGACTCACGAAGCGTGATCTAACACTGGTAGGAAGCCAGAGATAGAAGCAAACCCACCTGGTAGTCGTAGCGTCGTTCCATATACTAGCTAGGCGGTTGTACAACCAGCATCAGTTTTCAAGGCGTTTCGTGTCCCTAGAAGGAGTAACGGTAGTGATTCAGTCCGATGGGTATTGTTTGTAATTGATAAACCAGCTTTCAACTGTTGGTACAGGCGTTCTACCGTACCATTAGCTTGAGGCTGGTAGGTTGTGGTTCTCAAACGCATACAACCTATGATTTTAGTCAAGGCAAGGAATAAGCCGCTTCCGAATTTTCGCCCGCGATCAGTTGTTATGGTGGACGGGCATCCAAAGTTTACGATCCATCGTAAGATGAAGAGGCGTGCGACTGTTTCAACAGATACATCTTTGGGGATCACTGCTTCAGGCCATCGTGTGAAACGGTGGATGCAGGTTGAGATATAGGTAGATCCATGAGATTCTGGAAAGGGTCCAACCAAATCTATGTAAACGTGTTTGAGACGAGCATCAGGGATAGGAAAGGTGCTAAGAGGGCTTCCAATGTGTCTTAATACCTTGCGCTTTTGGCAGGCTAAGCACAGCTGTACCCATTTCCCTGCTTCTATGTTTATACTAACTAGGTCAGCAAAACCGGCTAGCTACGAGCTACACGTTGGTTCGAAAACCTGGGTGGGGTAAGTCATGCAACGTGATGAAGACGTTACGGCGATAACTTTTAGGCACGATGTGGAGAGGAGTACTCGTGGGACTGCCACCCAGAATAGTGTCTCTTCCTATGCCTGAGGGTTTCTCAACTAATTGTATAGTCGTTTTCAAAAATTCACGTTGAGGCTCGGTATCTTTCTTTTGAGGAAGGGCCAGTTTCACAAGGTCTATGCCATCTAACTGGGTGAGGGAAGAAATGCGCGACAAGGTATCTGCCACAGTGTTGTTCACTCCAGATATATGGCGAATATCCGATGTAAACTATGAAACGTAGTCCAGTTGTCGTGACTCTCTCCATGAGTACTTATCTGAAGTTGAGTTCGAAGAGTACGTAAGAGATTCGCGGTCAGTGTAAATTATAAATTCACGACCCTCTACTGAATGTCGAATATTACGTATAGCACAGTACATAGCCAGAAGTTCTCTGCTGAATGTGCTGTACCTGGTTTCTGATAGTTGTAGAGACCCTGAGAAAAATGCGACTGGTTGCCTCTCTACGGTGATTAGTTATCTCAGAACTGCGCCGATCGCGGTGTTTGATGCATCATCGGAGGTGCACAACGGTGGCGTTGGATCCTTATACATCAGAAGGGTGGCATTCGCGATGGGTATTTTAAGTGATATTTTAGTAGCATGCCCTGACAAGAATTAGATTTATATAATAAGGGAAGAACCAAAATTAATACGTAGCAATAGTGTACAGCTTATCTCTTATCTGGCTGGGATAATAAGCTCAAAGAGTGAGCCTGATGGTACGTGCGAACAGTCACACTGTAAAAATCACAAAGATGGCGTGGCACCGTAGTACTTGAATGTGTTAAAACAAAAGCTCAAACATTCAAGGTGCTCTACAATACTATGGTAACACTCCATTCACTTTCCATTGTTCGGTATGTTAATGCTAAAAATATATTTAGTTTACTGTCGAATATTTGCTTAATGCTATGACTGATATGCAGTAGTTTTAAAGCCACCATTACCACTGTCTAGATATATGAGTTCGTCATTGTAGCAAACAAAATATACTTATTCTGTTCTAAGCCAAGGAAATCGATCTCTGATTCCTATTGTATAGCTAATAAAACTTCCTTGAGGCACATGCATTCACCAAAAACACTCCCGAGACAAGAAAAAGATGATTATCCTTCGATAAGTTTGAGGTACAAAACTACTACGTATAATCGAGTAGAATATTCTCAACAAGGTGGGACCAAAACTCTGTCCACACACACAGATGCTTCTCACATACAGCCCAAGGCCATAACCCCCACTTACTTAGGCAAAATCACATCGTAAAACAACACTTTACCAAAAATCACCACACGGCCACAAAACATTAAAATAACAGATTAAACATGGACAGAGACAAATAATAAGCATCAAGTAAATAGGTGACATGTAAAACATTGGAACAATGATATAGAGTCGAAGAGAAAAGGCAGTAATAATTACGAAGTTAATTGGAACTGCCAGACAAGTATAAGTATTGTGGTTTAATGGTCCAGAATGGATTTTTAAGACAGACTTTCCGTTACAAACATAAACTGCCGCTACAGTCTTTATGATGACTTTATCATAACATAAAGACACCATAGTACCTTAATAATAGCGTTAAAGGTTGATAAGCGTAAACATCATCTTCGACATCAGTCGGCGAATAAACAGGTGAAATATTCTTAGTAGGGTTGAACAAATGACTAACTCAAGTTTAGCCGCAACTGGCAAAGCAGCAAGTTGTAAACACCTCAAACGCTCTTGAGAGTTAATAGTGCCATTACATGTCATATTTAATCAGTTGAATCGAAGGCGAACAACAGAAATTGTATGCAACATAACGGTGGAGATTTTCGGTAGCGCAAGTTTCAAACAGGCCGCCGTGTGGGTGAGAGACTAAGCAACAGACTCAAGAATTATATGAATTATTCAGGTAGAAGATTAGAATAGCGTTACTTACAAATAGGATTGAGTCCACCATACTGTTCACGTGGCATGTTTCGACGGTACTTTCTCCACTATAGGTGCTACCAAGGGGTTTTCATATTCGCTGTTCGCATATGGGAGTATGCAGCTACAAGAGCTGGCATAAAAAAGAACACGAAGCGTGAAAAAAGACGAAACGTTATAAATAAACAAAGATTTTGATTAAAACAAGAGATATAGACATTGTGTCTGTCAAAGAACTTATCCCTAAGTTCCTATTGTTACGAAGACGCTCCGCACCGATAAATCCTATGTACTTTCTTCGACTTTAACTCCAAAACACCAGTGTAGTAAGGAGGAAGTTGTATTTTTTGGCAATTAAAGCGGGGAACAGTAAAGGTCTATAAACAAATATTTTAGACAAAATTATGGAGCACCTTTATTCGTTTTTGGTCGTCCTCTTCGAACTTGTACACAATCGAACCATTCGCACCTTTGAGTTGCCGACCAATGGCTACCAGTTCCAAAGCCAAACGTTCAATGTTCACCTCAATTGACAGTGTCATTATTTTCAATTTTTAACAACAACTGTATAAAATCATCATTGGGAAATCTACATCTATTTTGCTATAGGAACTTTCCTAAATGTAACTGTCAACGATTATCATCTTTCGAACATTCTCCTAGCATGTATTTGATTAGGGGGAAGCAGATGATATTGGTTAGCCGTAAACGATTGTTACTACTGTTTGGTGTTCAATCCAAATTAATCTGATGGACAACGATTAATTATTGATGTGACTGGCTTTCAACTACTCAGTATAAGTCAGTAGTATATACTTCTTTATGATTAATTTAATGTGACTGGGAATTTTTAATTTTCTAAGGCTAGATTTGTTTTTAGACAGATACAAGTGTTCTTGTATTCTACGTGGTTTCTTGAGATGAGGAGATGATTTCTGGCAAAAACCTTTTTTTGGTCCTAAGGAGTTTATCAACTCCTGAAAGTGGTAATACAATTCGACATCATAGACTGATACATAATGACAAACAAAACGGCTCTTGAATTAGATGCAGTATGAGTAGATGGTAATTAAGGGCAGCCTGTAGACGGCCGTAGGTCATTTGATCAGCCGATGGATATTGGCGTTATTTATCGGAAAAACCTCAGAGTTAGGTCATTTTTCGTTGTTTTACACACTTTTTTACTTATAGTCCTGCTAAAAGTTGATGAAATACGGTGTATTTAGCAGAAAGAGAATATGATGGTGTCCTTATCTGGACGTAGCTTACAGGCAGTTTAGAGTTTGTTGAAAAAACGTACCTTTCCGTTCAGAAAATGTCGAAATACTTGAAGACACATGTTATAACGACTTTTTGTGATTTTTATTTACAGTTTGATGGATTACACATGGACATGATGAGGTGGGATAGCTCGTTTTGGTAATTATTTCATTTACTTTGTTGTGTACTTTGCCTAAATGCTGACAAGGCTCCTCCACACGTATTTCTTTAAAAAAATCTGCTGAAATACTTAAAAATTATATACGCATAGTATTTCCTTATTTTAATGGCATAAACTTGATGTTAGCAGGCAGATGCAATATCGACCTTGTATATTGAAAAATGTTGACTGACGTAATTATGTACGATTCAACTAATTATTTCGTCATTTTAAACATATTTAACGATTAATTATTGTGTTTACACTGATAACAATGTCTACATCTGTACAATTCTTATGTTGTTTTCCAGATAATATCTACTTTCGGGGATTCCATGGATTTGGGTGATAAAGAAAAAGATACCTGCAGTGTTGTCGATTTTGTATTACATGTTAATTCATTAATAAATGTATTCCTCGTTATTCGTTTGTTTATTCTACTTGATAAGACCAAATATTAGCCCTGGCGTAATTTGTGAGGTAGAGTATATGAGGCTATCTTTGAAATACTAAGTAGGAGCAGACATTCAGAGAAGCCTATTGGTAAAAGGTTATGTTGTAGTCAAATAAAGTAAATATGTCTAAATCGTAGAGGAGGTATTGCGATTATAAAGCGTTTCGAGTTATCTATCGTCTTAGCAGAATACATATACTGATTCGCGATTCATAGTCACAAAGTGAGAGTAAATCTACCTGAGATAGTTTCCTTGTGATTTCTGCATGCCGCAGTATACCATAAGGAGAGACTATACCTATGCTGTTAGATGTATAACTCAGTGCAGCTACAGTTATCGTAATAACTAAAAACAGAATGCCTAGGGTTCTCAGCCACGGGGCACGATACGTTGCTATCTGCTCATATAATCATGTGAACAAAAGTTTTTCAGACGCCGCATTTACTCCTAACAGTTTACCCTCAACTCCTAACTTAGCACGTGTTACTTATGTTACTGGAACACAATCGCATTACAACAGAAGGAAGACAGATTCATTGAAAAATTGTTTATTAAACAAAAATCAGATTTCAAATGTACAGATAATTCAGATGAGTAGTCCTCTGTTACCGTCAGTAAGTTCCATCTGAGTACACGGCACATATATGTTTTTCCATAAGTCTGAAAAGGTTTAAGAAAGCATAATTAACTTGGGTATATGTATGATCTGAATAAAAAATTTTCCTGATAAGCATTTACAAGTAATCACTTTACAAACAATATATATAAGTAGCCCAATAGTTTTCACTAAACTTAAGGGACTTCGCAACTTATCGTTGGTCGATATCTAGTAGGTCCATCGAAGCATCATGAAATGATAAAATTATTTAACGACAAGTTATGCAGTAGTTTTCAAAGCTTGTACAAATATTTTAGCAAAAATGACAACCACTTTATGACAAATAATAGGTCTTGACAGCAATAATAATAACATTTATGTTCATAGTGACTATAAAAACAATAATAGGTATTATTATCGCAACGAATTCATCATTAACTTAGATAGACAACTAATAATAATACAATCATATCAAATAAATGTATCACTTAATCTTAAGAAGCATGTGTTTACTTACTTTCACTGTATTCTCTCAATACTGATGTGCTCAACCAGCTTATTCCATCTGAATTCAAGATTAATTCTGAAAGTGAGTGGAGATCCAGCTTATGTCAAATAAAAACATGTAACATGTATTACACTGCTTACTGAGACATCTGATACCTGCTTTCCTATCTTCATGACAAAAACACAGATTATCTACGTTTACCTACATATACATAAGTATACTTATGTATATGTTATATATGCGTATATATACGCATATGCTGCATCAACCATGCCGTTTTTATCATGATTAACCAGACCACTGTGTATATTATACTTATTTAAGGATCTCTGAAAATAATGGTCGAGCGATAATTGAAGTTGCGTGAAGTTATTACCAGTTCAGAACATTGTTTGCATTCTTGACACTCCTGAGAAGTCCTTACATATTGATATGGGATGAATTCGTGGAATTCAGCAAATAAATCCACTGGTATATCATTTCTTTCCTGAGCTGTAATAGATTGTGTTGTCAGTTATCTATCCAATTTGATAAAACGCTCCTGGAAATTCAGAACTTAACCAAGCAGCAAAATGATGTTTGAAATTACCTCAACTCGAATGACAAACTGGCCAATCACAAGCGAGCAAATCGCTTGTTTATCTCATTCGCGGTCACTCAAAATTACGGCCGTCTACAGGCTGCCCTACAGGCTGCCGACAGGCTGTCGTAATTAGGTAGTCCAAAGTTCGAACAGACCGCCAATAGAAATTTGTACATATTTTGCATGTCAGTTAATCTACTTCGCTTATAAAAAACAGTGAACACACTTCTCATTTGTGATTAGATTTTGCCTAAACTACACACCGAAAAAGGCGTCATCATTAATCAAACTTTGGAAGGTCTGACTATTAAGTAAAAGAACAAACTGTACAACAGAATCGCGTATCTAGACATCTGTTTCACTAAAAAGCAATGTGAAACACTGAGTAATTACAGCCAAGCTCAACCTAGTCGGCAGTAAGCCATACAGAGAGAGGAGGTTGGGTTTGAAGCTGCTAACCCCACCCTTTAAAAAAATAAACACTTCTCCTACTGAAACTTCAGAGTTCAAACTGGAAGCCCTATTTTCCCCTAAGAAAGTTTAGGAATAAGAAAAGAAGGGTTTAACAAACAATAGTTGTTTCTAGACTTTGCTTACTTCTTTACTTTCTATAGTTTGGTTTGTAAGGGCTAGTTTTGTTTTTACTAGTTGATCACGGATTGATATCAGTTAGAGAACTATTGAAAACAAGCAGGGAGTACTGGACAGCTGTTTCATCCTAGTTTGTGAATTATCGGCAGTACTCACCCATCACGTGGGGTTCGAGCCTAGGACCTACTGGTTACAAGCCAAGCTCGTATATCATTGAGTCACGAATTGGTAGAAGTTAGAATTGATGGACTAGCCATTGAATCGAGTCCCAGTGGCTGAACGGTATATGAGCTTGCCGGCCTTGTAACCGGAATGTTCTGGGTTCAAACCCTGGCAGTGTGGTGGGTGCGTCCTGTTGATGATTCCCAAACTAGGATGAAACAGCCGTCCATTACTACCTGCTGGTTTTCAATGATCCTATTACTTCTTTGTAGATCTATAGAGATAATAATTCAAAATCATTCTTACTCTGCTGAAACTTGAAACTCCGTAAATAAGTGGTATTAGAATCAGGAACATTAATCTGTTTGTAAGCTATTTTTAACTATGGAATAAAATTATTCTAAAGAATTGAAATTTTATCTAATAGGTGAAAATACTCCACATTGGTGAGAGTTTTGAGAGAGAAAAATGCGTGAAAATGAGGATGTAAGTATATATATAGTTTAAAAATAGAACTACTACAAAATTATTCTGCATTTTATTAATCCGCTTGAGAAAATTCTTGTTAATTTCATTGACGCAAGAACAGAGTTCGCGTGCTGTGCTTTTGAGTAATAATAACCCTACCACAATAGAATAATTTGTTTGATAAAACAAACAATGATATGGCTGGATTTATTTATTTATTTATTTACTGATACTTGATTTTGAGAAAGTTGTATGACTTTATTGATTAATTTCCTAATAAGAAGACTGTGAGTTTGATTAATATGAGAATAGAATTTGGGCACTGAAACATAATTAGATGGGCAATACATTGTATCACTTCCATATCATATAAATAAACCTAGGACTAAAATAAATAGATTAAAGTGAGGATGCTTTAGGTGTATTAAGCTCGCATCCAGCTGGGCACGGATGATATTTTACGCTGCACACATATGGATTGTGAAAGTGTATTGTTTAGCCACACTAACCAGATATGTCCTGCTGAACAAAAGATATGAAGACAACACCTTTACAATCTATCTTGATAATTCCATTTTAGCTGAGTAAAAATGCCCATTGAAATTTTTGGAAGAATGGATACTGAACAAAGAGTACTCTTTTCGATAACCCCTTCATCATAAGGCTCTACAGTTATATATATTCATTATAGAGAATGAATGAATTAGTGTTATAAGCAGCATTAATGTTGTTTAAATAACCAAGAATCAATAAGATCGATAGATTACAGCTCAATAGCATCAATATAACAATAAGCTGAATGTCATAAAAATTATGAAAGATAATATTACAAATTCATGAATTTATATTCTTCACTGAAGGCTGGCCAGAGCAGTAGTAGGGGCTGGAGATGCTTCTTTTGCACACAGAGCACTGGTTGTCTGAGGCGAATTGAAATAACCTCTGCAGTTTGCAGCATGCGGTACTTTGATGATTTTAGCAATTTATTAGGCACCCGGTAGATGGTGATAGAGAAGGATTCTTCCACACTGGCTGGCTGGCTCTGTGGCCGGTTTGCATCAGACGGTCCAATATTGAACTGTTAATGGTTTTAACTACACCTTTATTTAGCCATATGTTGAAGTTACTGAACTGTAATCTATTGATATTATTGATTCGATGTTACTTAACATTAATTTTGTTCATAACACTAATTCATTCATTCACTATAATGTATATATAACTGTAGGGCCTGATGATGACGTTATCGAAAAGAGTACTCTTTGTTCAGTATCCATTTTTTTGAAAATTCCATTTTAAATTTTGTCGTGCAAGAATTTAATAAGTACTTTTGATGTGGTTGTGTTCTCTCAGCTGGATAGTCAATTTGCGAAGCTTTCATCGCCCGTCATTCTAGGCAACATCTTCAGCGAATACTTCAATCAGTTGAAGTGAGCTTTTAGATTTCTCTACGAGTTTATTAATCATCTCTCCCGGTGGGTGACCTTGGACGTGATTGGTTGTTTTCGTGTGTTTTCACACCAAGAAGGTGTGAACATCATCAACAAAATAAATTGTAACAACTGCGAAAAACAATACATTGACCAAAGTGGACGTCTCTTTCGTCTTCGTATCCCCGAAAATAAGCTAGTCGTCGAAAGACATGACATCCATTCCCTCGTATCACTATATACAGACAACCACGGATATCAATTCGACTGGGACGACCGACGTTCAAATATTAGACAGAGGAACACCAAGAATGTCAGAGAATCATTAGAAGCCAGCCTGGTATTCCTGTGAATCATCAATCAATAGACACATCGAGATAGAAAAAATTTATCAACCGATAAGATGGAAACGTCACACACAAAGAGTGAAAGTTCAAGTCAAAGAAACAATCAAATCCAATACAAGTATCCTAAAAGGTGTGAAAACACACAAAAACAACCAATGACGTTCAAGGTCACCCGCCAGGAGAGATGATTAGTAGACTCGTGGAGAAATCTGAAAGCTCACTTCAACAGATTGAAGTATTCGCTGAAGATGTCACCTAGTAGGACGGGCGATGAAAGCTTCGCAAATTGACTATCCAGCTGAGAGAACACAGCCACATCAAAATCATTCATCTGAGCTACAAATTTTCTCTATCGTATCTAAAATTTCCATAATTATGCCTCATAACACACTTCCAGTTCCATAGTCAAACATACGAACAAAGAAAAAGAAAACCCTTAACAGGATTAACACCTGGAGCCGTGCTACACAAATTCGAATTAATAGTTCTGCCCAATAATTAAAACAGAAGCCTGGGTCCGTTATATTGATGATATATTCGTAATAATTAAGAGAAATGATTTTTTGGAATAAACCCAAAAATAAATTAACAACATATCTGAAGCAAGTAAATTCACAAGAGAAGAAGAAATATATGACAAAATTCATTTCTTAATGTATCTTATTCGACAGAATTAACACAAAAAATCTGGAAACACAACGATGCATAGAATCATCACACAGATATGCAAATCAAACACTAAACAGTACAACAGAAATAACCCAAATGATTCACAAAAGAAACTGTGTGCAAAGATTGTTTGAAAGGAGTTTTAACACACTGTAGCACTCCAGTGCTAAAAAGAAGGGAAGAGATCTACCTACTAACTGTCTTCAAGATGAATAAATAACCAAAGAATTTCATTAAAAATGCCTTGGCTCAAATAAAAATACCAACAAGAAACCATCATCAAAGACCACTAGAAAATTCATTCTCCCATATAACGGGGAATATCGTTGAAATAACGGATAGAATACTAAAACCGGTTTGAAATATAGAAAAAAATCCCCATTTAGACATTTAGAAAACAGAAAGACTGAGGGAAAAAATATTTAATTTTCAATTAGATCCTCATCTCTGTCTCTACTCTAATATATATAGCATTTTAATTACAATACACAACAACCTACCAATTAAGTGGCACTGATATGTTTGTTAACAATAATTAGTCGGTGTCAAAATGTCAGCGATGGGGTGATAATTAACCAAGAAAATCAATACACACGGTTAAAAGGTAGAAATGGTTAGAATAAATTAATTTTACAAGGAAAACACATAACTAAAGATGAAGCTGTCAGAAAAAAAGTAAATAAAATAATTTAGACAATTATAATTTTTATAGTTTTAAATGTTTAGGTGGAGGAGGGCGAAGTTGTCCGGTGTATACATTCATGTAACGATGGCCAAGTTATGGAAAGTGGCTGTATAAATTTCTTCTGAACACACAGACAGGTTTAGCTTGTTCAGGTGAATTCCTATTGCTTCAGCTGTTGTATGTAGAAGACGAACGCGTAGAGCAAAATTAAGATCAGCAGGAATGCGATAAATAATTTTAAATGCAGTATTAACGTCAACCTTACGCTCACTATCTACAAGGTGTGCTAAAATAGTGCTACGAATAGATCTTGTTTGTCCCTTGCCTAACCAAGTTGGATGACGTTGGGAAATACGATGATGAACCTGCTTAATTGTACTGCTGATGTAGCTGGCTCCACAGCTGCAGTCAAAGTGTTAGATACTCATAGAAGAGGCGAATTTAGGCAGTTTATCCTTATTACGCAAATGTAGAATAGGGGTGGTTATAAATAGGCGGCAACGTACCTATGCTGCACAATAAGCTCTTTTAACTGCATTCTTCAGTCGTTGTGTTGTCATTTTAAAATAGACAGTAACATACAAGCCAGCCAGCACAATCACTTCATTCAACATTGTGTAAACGAATTATTATAATTAATTAACATGGATAGAAGGGTGATTGGCTTTTTTGAAAGACTAAATTTTTACAATTTTCATACTGTAACCGACTAAATCAAACATATTTCCTTTTGAGTGAAGTCAAAAGTTGCCCCGAAGTTAAAGCAACAATGGCAAACTGACGAATAAGGGGGGGGGGAGATTCAGTGGAAACAGTAGTAGTAGTGGTGGTGATAACATAAATAAGAGAGAATATAAGTCATCTACTATTATACCATATAAAGAGGGGACATCTGAAACCCTACTTAGGATTCTAAATAAAGCAGAGATTAGGGTGGCATTTAAACGTACAAACTCACTCAGAGACAAGCTCTGTAGGGTAAAAGACCCTGTAGGGTGACCCAATTAGACAAAATAATATAATTTACAAAATACCTTGCAATGACTGTGAGTGAGGTCAACTATATAGGTAAAACTAGTAGGTCAGGGGTAGTCAGATTATCAGAACATAAGAATTTAGTTAAGGTGAGAATGATTGATCCCATAAAGAAAAGTAATTTAGAAAAACGTCCAGCAATTCATTGCTCTTCACGCATTAACACACAACCACACACAATAGAGTGGGCGAGAGAGGGTTAAGATTCTAAGAAGTAATATAGGTAGCTGGAGAGAGAGATTGATTACTGAATCCTGCCTGGTTCATCGAGTCTACACCAAACACAACACATGCAACAGAAATGACTCAATGCAAATACCAGAGATATGCATGGAAGATATTATTACCACCAGTTAGTCAGTCAAATCAGAGGAGGACAATAAATAATCTAAAAATTCTATTTCAATTCACGTACATCATAACATCCCTACAAGTTAATTATTATAGCTATAAAAACACACGTCTTATTTCCCATCTGATTGTAATTGATGAATAACACTCATATTATTATTCCTGAATGTACATTATACTATATTGATTTTTATTCAAATATATGGTCATTTCCACACATGTATATAAATGAAGGAAAAAGTTGTGTAAGTAACTTGAGATGATTATGAGCGGTGTTAACTTGTGTTCGAAACGTGAACGTCAGTTAATATTACAGTACAAGACTGTGTGATTTATCAAAATAAAATTTTATTCATAATGAAATTATGCTCTACCAAACTGCCCAAGTTTTATACTTTTGTCATTTGCATTTAACACAGATCGAGGTGAAATTTTATTCTGGCTGGTAAACACTAACGGTGATATCCAACTACTCATTTCATTTAATCAGTAGTATATAGCACCTTTGCATAAAATATAAAACAACTTTCAATGTTGCAAGATTTCATCATGAGCTGACATTGGTTAGAGAACCCCTGGAAAGCCTAGGAGTACTGGACAGCTGTTTCCTACATCCTAGTTTGGGACTCTTAATCAGTACGCACCCACCGCCACGGTTCGAACCCAGGAGCTCCTGATTGCAAGGCTAGCGAGCTCGTAGACCATTAACATAACATAACATAAGCTTTATTCCAAATCAGTACTTGTGATACAGAATGGAATTCTCAGCATTTTACTACAATATTGCATCCAGTTTTTACATTAACAGTAAATAAAGTTCTACATAGATTAAAGTTATCTCAACAACATATTAGTATGTCGGTAGCAAAGCCAAAATTAAAGTGTTTGAAGGTGTTAGAAAAGTAGATACTACTAGCATATTTACTGGCGTAAGCGATAGCAAAATGGTCGAGATATACAGAGTGTGAAAGAACGAACAAGAATGTTTTAAGTAGAGTTTGCAAGGAAGAGAGAAACAAAACAGCACATAACAAAAATAAATACAGAATGAAGAGCGAGAAAACGTTGTACCTATAAATGATGTGAGTTGGAAAGACGAGATCCATTGGTTCTACTGACTATTTAATAAGTTAAAGGTTTCATGCCTGATGCATTCTTTATCGCACAGAACACGGGCTAGGTAGGGTATGGATGAGTTTTTGTACTTACTAGTGCGGGCATATAGTTTCCTATATAGGCTTCTTGTTTTCCCTGAAGAGATACATGGGGAGAGTTGTGAATGTAGAGGGTGTTGTGAGTCAGATAAGTCACTTGGATCCGACCCATTGGCCAGCCAGCCCATGAATTTCAACTTCCGCCAATTCACGACATGGAGCGACCACTAGACAGTGGCTTAATGGTCAATGAGCTAGCTCGCCTTGTAACCAGAAGGTCCTTGGTTCGAACCATGGCAGTGGGTGCGTGTTGATAAAGAGTCCCAAACTAGGACACAGGAAACAGCTGTCCAGTACTCCCAGCTGGTTTTCCAGTGGTTCTCTAACTAATGTCAGCTCATGATGAAATCCTGTAACCAATCAATCAAATCCCTGCAAACTAATACTTGAACTTCCAGTGTGTTTCAGTACTCTACTTATATATGATAAATATATATTCATTTCGATAGTCTTATAATGTAAACCTTTCAGGCTTATTAGTGTTGGTTTGTTGATGACTTTGTTTGTTTACTGTCATTGTATTTCACTTGTTTATTTCAGTAGAACACTCTAAAAACGTTTAACAAAGTTGTTGGGTCTTCAAAGTTTACTTAAAAGTACGTAAAAGATTTCATCAAAAAAGTATCCGGTCAAAAATTAGCAAGGCTATCTATCTCCTCTCATATAGTCGTAAACAAAAAGTATTTATACATTACAAAGCTCTTATTTATTATTATTATTGTTATTATGACACTTTTATCACTTTTAAGGTGAGCATTAGCTTGTTTACAGCATCTGATGACGTTTTTAGATGTTTTTGTTTCTGTTTTGAATGTGTTTTGATATGATTATTCTCTTGAGTTCCAAGTTGAACATTGTACTTCAACAGCACATCACCACTTTCTTTTATATTCTGCTGTCGTCTTCAGCTAGCTAGCTTTTTGATTGACCATAATCTCTCATCTCCCTCCCTCCACACGATCTCCACCATGTAACCCTCACACTGACTATCCACTCGTCACTTTCCATTGGGGTTCCACTCAAATAATAGCCTGCATTCCGTGCGATATTACTCGACGGCCAACTCGACGAATATATGCCCTATCCATCTCCACATTCTCCTGCATATCTGTTGAGTGGTAGGCACTTGGTTGGTTTATCCTGCTACAGAGTTTCTTGTTGTAGCGTTCTCTCTGACCAACCGGCCAGCCATTTGACTTTCTATGTGGAGCCAGAGAAGTGGGCAGCTGTTGATAAAAGTGTGCAGTGGCCTGTTGGAGATGCATTTCGTGACTCACAATAATAACATCAAGAATTCAAAATTACCTCACCATTGTCTTTGAAGATCTACACAGTCTGGATAATTTTCCATACAAGTACAAAAGAAAGTACTTAAAAAGAAAGTAGGTTAACCAAAATCCAACTGTAAATAGTATCTTTAAGATCAAGCTGATGTAGTAGTAGTAGTAGTAGTGGGATCGAAGCTTTGTTTACAAGAACAAAGCAGCAGCGCTTCTTGCTGACATTCTAATATCAGAATCATCTTGATTCACTCAAAAAGAACACATTGTAAAAAAACATTACACTGCCGAAATCGTCACACAACCACAAAGAGGAGCATTAAATTTAGAGATTGAACAGGAATAGATATATAATAATACTATATTATTTATTGTCCACTTGAGTTCCTAGTAGAACACAGGGCTTCAACTCCACGTCTCCACTTGCTTCTGTCTTCCTTCTGCTATACTTTTCACCTTTATCCATATTAGTTCATGCTGGTTCAACTCCTCTTCACAAGATCTCTTCCATGTCACCCTTGCACTGACGACCAACTCGCCGCTTCCCTTTCAGCCTGGTTCCACTCGAGCAATGGCCTGACGCACGCGCGATGTCACCAGCGGCGGCCTCCTCAGCGAGTGTCTAATCCATCTCCACTTTCTCCTGCATATTTGTTGGTTGGCGATTGGTTCTTGTTTTGTTTGTTCCCATAGTTTCTTGCTCGTGATTCTTTCCGGCCCAGCCATCTGACCTTCGGTATAGAGCCAGCGAACAGAGTTGTTAGTTGATAAAGGTCTGGTCTCCAACAGGCTGTTGGAAATATTCTTTGTTACCCTCCCGCCAAGTTTCTGATCCGTATACAACAACTGACTTGACGTCGTTTTTTTTATTACAGCTTGATTCCACACTGCATTTTTGGTACAAGCATGGAATTTTCAGCATGGATATTGGCAGCTCAAATTTTGCAGGCTGACCATAAATATCAGGTAAGCGTCAGCGGGGGATCGAACCCCGGACCATGTGCATGGTCGGCGAGAGTCCTAACCACTGTGCTACCGACGCACAGGTGTGTGTTTCTCGCCTTCCCAATTTTCGCTCGATTTGACATCCTCGTTCGTTCCGGCTGACTGTAGTTGAGACAATGCTCCCTAGATAAGTGAGTGAATGAAGTAACCTCTTTCGAATCCCTCTCCCGTTGACGGTGCTTGGTGCTGGATGTTGCTGTTGTTGTTGTTGTTGTTGTTGCAGTTGGTTGGTTATTTTCATAACCTCCATCTTGTCTATGTTCACTGGAGTCCTGTCTTCGCAGGCTGCTTCTTCGACCAGTTTGTCGGTTTTCGCTTGTGAGTCTTCGATTTTGTGTGACATCAAACATAAATCATCCACGCGCGAAATCCAGGTCTTCTAGGTTCTTCACGTCGGTCCAGGATATCACTGTCTTCTCGTTTCCCACTGTCTGACGCATAATTCAGTTCAACAAGATTAAGAATGTCATTGGTGATAATAAGGACCCTTGTCTGACTCCTGTGTTTACTCCAAACGCCTCACTGAGTTTTCCGTTGTGGATCAACATATGATATGCAAAAGCTAGAACAATGGTATATAGTTTAAGAGAAAAAGCAATGGTTGAAACATTCAAATAAGTAAAAATACTGGGATTAGATTGTTCAGGCGGAATTTTCCAAACAATTATTCCTTTTATGATATTTCAGAAAATCTCGACTTTTCATCTGAAGAGTATATTCTCCATCATATGTCAAAATATGTTCCACTGTAAAATAGTTTTTTTAGTTTGATTGGTTGGAGGATTTCATCATGAGCTGACATCATTTAGAGAACCATTGGAAAACCTGCCAGAGAGTACTGGACAGCTGTTTCGCCCCGATTCGGAGGTCTTCAGCAGTACGCATCCACCACCACTGTTCGAACCCAGGACCTTCTGATTACATGGATTGCGTCCCAGTGGCTTAGTGGTCTACGAGCTTGCCTTGTAACCAGGAGGTCCTGAGTTCGAACTCCAGTGGGTGCATAATGCTGAGGAGTTCCAAGGTGGGACGAAACATCTGTCCAGTACTCCGTTGGCTGGCTTTCCAATGGTCCTCTAACTGATGCCAGCTCATGACGACATCCTCCAGCCAATGAAACTAAAAATTGCTACAAAAACCAATACTTGAAATAGTTTTTTTCAAAACATCTCATGTTTTCTTGTTTGACTTCAATTTGAAAACTTTCTATGTGAGAACGGATATAGCAGATAGAAAGAAATGCCTGTAAATGGCGTAGAAGCAACATATATACACGATTTTACCATTTGAAGGAGTCTCAGCAACTGAATTGCTGGCATCAAAACCTCGAAAAATAATAACTGAGACATTCTTCGCCACAACGTTGCGTTTGGAATTCGCTACTTGTTGTATAATTCCAGGATAGGTGAAGGATGAGCTACCGAGTCTGACCACTTCAGTGTGTACTTATAAATTTAACTGTCTATATGGAGGCAGTTTCCTAGGTAGAACGAATCTTTATAGTGGATACACAGCGCCAGAGTGACAACGTGCCACCTCAGCTCCTTAGGTGGGTACGTCTTCAGTTGCTAAGCAATAACTGAGGCAGTCACCATATAGACTTTGCAACCCAATCTCTGTGTTCAGAAAAATTTTGTTCAATCTCTCTCCCTCCCTTGGCTTTCAGTCTCAACCTAAGGTAGTTATCTCTCTCGGTGACACTGGATAACGGTAAGTATCCTGGTTTCAAAAATTTATTATTGTTATTATTATCATATTATCTAATCGCCATGTGACATTAGTTATTTGCCCCTCCACGTCTACTAGTGTGGTGCAGATTCTGCCTATACACTAACCATTGCTTAGGTTATATAAACACTTATGTTTTAATTATTTTTTCGATTACAGCTTGATTCCACAACGTATTTTCTAGTACAGGTATGGAATTTTGTGCATGTGATATCGGTAGCCCAAATTTTGCTCAGGCTGACCATTGATATCAGGTGTGCGTCGGTAGGGGATCGAACCCCGGTCCATGTACATGATCGGCGAGAGTCATAGCCGCTGTTCCACCCATGTAATTATTACCATTATCATGGTTACCTCCGTTGTTATCCATTAATTCACACCTCTGAGCTGTGATCCTTGATATTTTATTAATCAAATTGATTCAAATGCCTATGAATAATATTTCATTATGTAAATGTAAGCGCCTGATGAGAAATTACAGAAAATAATACGCATTTGATCAAATTATGTTCTACAATTTGAAAAGTTACTCAGTTTGCATACGATACATTCTCTACGAGAAATCAATAATAAGACTGTTCATTATCTAGCTGGTAATTTAATTTCCCACTCATTATTATATACAACTTATCACTCTTCTCTTCTTTTCAACCAACTATCCTTTTGTTAGAACGGATCTATTCACTAGCTTTCAAATAGGTTTGCTTGAAAAAAAAGCAGAAACAATCGTTTTTTCAATTTTGTAGTCATTCATTTGACAGAAGGTTATTCTTTTTCAAAATCTGATAATGGATTGATTTAACGCCGAATGCGCGCGAAATACCATACTGTGGTATCACCGAATATTCTAGTTTTACAGTAAAATAAAAATAAAAAATAAAAAACGCAAAATAGTGATGTATTCAGAGCAGAATAAAAGAAGAAATACGTTCCAACTTATCTCTCATAAATTATCATCACAAATGACTATTATTATACAAATGAACTGTCGTCAAGATTTGACAGAATAGTTCTAAAATATTCGGGCGCCGAGTGAGAAGTAGACATTTGTAAAACAAAATTATATTTGTGAAATCTCAGCGATATTGAAATGAGTAATTCCAACGTTTCCTACGTTCGGCAATCTGGTACGAACTTCCTCAGGGAAATTAATCGAAATTAACATAACAGAGGTTAATATATGAAAGGAACATCTCTTGTGTCTTAAAAACTTTATCCAATCATGAGTCATAAAACAAGTATAACAAACAAAATTGTATGAGCTGAGATCAAAATTTGACCTCGAACTTACAAATATTGGTCTATCTTTGTTAAACACTTTAAACAGAGTGTGCATGTGTGTGTCGGTGGGTGGGTAAATAGTTGTAAAACATTTCTTAACGTCTCCATAAGAAGATATAGGCAGTTGGGAATTCTGACCAAGTATTATTAATAAGTGATACATATCCATTTTTATTTATTAATCAGGATTTCCTATACATCCGCTGGTATCACACTTTCATGTCTGTTGAAACTGTTAGTATCTAGAATTTAACATGTATTATACGTATTTTCAAAATTATGGTGTGCAGGATTAGAGTCACCTGACAACTCCAGTAGGTCGAATAAAGCAGCTCAATCTTCAGAAATAAGACAAAGCAATAAGTTCGACAGGGTTCTTCAACTAAACTCCAATCCTAAACACCATAATTTTGAAAATACGTATAATACATGTTAAATTCTAGATACTAACAGTTTCAACAGACATGAAAGTGTGATACCAGCGGATGTATAGGAAATCCTGATTAATAAATAAAAATGGATATGTATCACTTATTAATAATACTTGGTCAGAATTCCCAACTGCCTATATCTTCTTATGGAGACGTTAAGAAATGTTTTACAACTATTTACCCACCCACCGACACACACATGCACACTCTGTTTAAAGTGTTTAACAAAGATAGACCAATATTTGTAAGTTCGAGGTCAAATTTTGATCTCAGCTCATACAATTTTGTTTGTTATACTTGTTTTATGACTCATGATTGGATAAAGTTTTTAAGACACAAGAGATGTTCCTTTCATATATTAACCTCTGTTATGTTAATTTCGATTAATTTCCCTGAGGAAGTTCGTACCAGATTGCCGAACGTAGGAAACGTTGGAATTACTCATTTCAACATCGCTGAGATTTAACAAATATTATTTCTTTCTACAAATGACTATAATTATAGTTTAAGGGAAAGTCCCAAAGGGGAATTCCACTTAGGAAACAGTACTCATGCGATGAATGACATTAAGGTTGATAATACTGTTGGGAAATGCGCATTTCGAAGGAAGTAATACTTATGTGAATGAAATTCACAAAAAATGATACTTCATACATTTGAAACGATTAATGCAACCAACTAGAAAAAGGTGATCAGTGTGACTATCTATCATGCTAATGTCAAAAAAACAGAAGTAATTGCGGTAGCTGAGTTAAAATAAATTCAGAGTTGATGAGGAGTATACCTTTTTCATAGCATCTAGGTGACATTTCACACAGTTTGTTTAAAACACAAACACGTACAGTAACCTGAATTAACACTGCTGGTAATAGAAGCGTTTATGAACATATATTTGATCATAAAAATAGAAAGATTGAGCGAGCACAGAGATATTAACTTTTCAATTAGATCCTCATCTCTGTCTCTACTCTAATATATATAGCATTTTAATTACAATACACAACAACTTACCAATTAAGTGGCACTGATATGTTTGTTAACAATAATTAGTCGGTGTCAAAATGTCAGCGATGGGGTGATAATTAACCAAGAAAATCAATACACACGGTTAAAAGGTAGAAATGGTTAGAATAAATTAATTTTACAAGGAAAACACATAACTAAAGATGAAGCTGTCAGAAAAAAAGTAAATCAAATAATTTAGACAATTATAATTTTTATAGTTTTAAATGTTTAGGTGGAGGAGGGCGAAGTTGTCCAGTTTATACATTCATGTAACGATGGCCAAGTTATGGAAAGTGGCTGTACAAATTTATTCTGAACATACAAGTTCGGCTTCTTCAAGTGGATTCCTATTGCTTCAGCTGTTGTATGTAGAAGACGAACGCGTAGAGCAAAATTAAGATCAGCAGGAATGCGATAAATAATTTTAAATGCAGTATTAACGTCAACCTTATGCTCACTATCTACAAGGTGTGCTAAAGTACAGCTGACAGCGAATAGATTTTGTTTGTCTTTTGCTTAACCAAGTTGAATGAAGTTCAGAAATACGATGATGAACCTGCCTAATTGTACTGCTGATGTAGCTGGCTCCGCAGCTGCAGTCATACTGGTAGATATCTGTCTAAACGGGGATTGATTACCAGAGACATGATCATAGGATTTATGAATAGGTTCAGTTTATTTTATCAAATATTTGATGGCCGGAAAGAATCACCAACAAGAAACTATGGGAAGAAACAAAACAAGAACCAATCACCAATCAACAAATATGCAGAAGAAGTGGAGATGGATTAGACACTCGCTGAGGAGGAGGCCGCTGGGTGACATGGCGCGCGCGTCAGGCCATTGCTCGAGTGGAACCAGGCTGAAAGGGAAGCGGTGAGTGGGACGTCAGTGCAAGGGTGACATGGATGAGATCTTGTGAAGAGGAGTTGAAACAGTATGGACTAACATGAATGGAGGTGAAAAGTACAGCAGAAGGAAGACAGAAGCAAGTGGAGACGTGGAGTTGAAGCCCTCTGTTCCACTAGGAATCCAAGGAAATAATAATAATAATATAGTTACCAAAACAACAAAAAAACTTATCAGTGTGTGTAAACCACTGAAATATAATTATACCTTATGTTTAAAACGTGTTCTGTTGGAAATGAATCACAGACAGCCTAATAATGACCCGCATTTAAGAAGTCTGCAGTACATCCACGAAAAAAGACAAACAATTAGCAGCTATATGACCAGTTTTATGTTTCGTTAATTTAAAGCAGTTTAGCTGTAAAAGAAAGTACATCTGAAGTTTGTAGGTTAACATTTCAAGTTTGATACGCTTATTTTGCACAATGATCATCCTCTTAAGTGTTACCCGTGATACATAAAAGTACAGATTTGTATGAGGTAATACTGCTCAGCTGTATAAGCGATAATCCTTGAAAGTATGCCAAAGGACGGAAATGATATCTTCTATCGGAGTTCTGTGTGTCTCCTAATGAAATAATGCCTCGTCAAGAGGCAATGTCGAATTTCCATGACTGAGACATTTAGCTGGCTGACAAGTTCCAACTATTTTTCTAACAG
This sequence comes from Trichobilharzia regenti, assembly GCA_944472135.2. Lineage (NCBI taxonomy): Eukaryota > Metazoa > Platyhelminthes > Trematoda > Strigeidida > Schistosomatidae > Trichobilharzia > Trichobilharzia regenti. The sequence goes on along the minus strand of OX235264.1, from coordinate 39,384,688 downwards.
AAACCTTCTTTATAAATTTTGTACGTGTAAAATCGCCACTTCTTTTATCACCGTAAAATCTCTCACAAATCTAGGGCAAAATAGTGGAAGATACGTGAAAAATACGCAATTATTTATTATTATTATTCTCAATGGTATAAAAATCAGGACGTTGATTCACAATTAATTTCCTGTGTTCATAAACCCCAAAAATATTACCTTTCTCTATCTTTCTTGTATAAATTTGTATAAAAGAAGGAGAACAACAGACTGTCGTATTCGCATTTTAATTTATAATTTTTAAGCATTAGAGTTAAATTAAACCTCATAAAAACTAGCCAAGTATACACGCTTCACTTGTCACTCTCTAATTTAGTCTTCAAATTCAACAGACGTCTTTAAGTCAGTCTTTAATGAAACGCACGTGAATTTGATTGTGACAGTCCACTTGATCAACAAGTGAATTAGAAACAGATAGAGTTGGAAGGGAGAGCAAGTAGTTTTGGATAAGCACGTGAAATTCACTTATACTTAGTAATTACAATTATCATTCACAGAAAGCAATAAATGCTATTGTGAGATTGTTGGCCAGTCTTTAATTGTTGTGTAATATATCAAATAGTAACTTAGTAATTCGCATTGGAAACTAGCTAGTATCATGTGTCTAGTGCTTGATATTGTTGATGTGGTTGTGTTCTCTCAGCTGGATAGTCAATTTGCGAAGCTTTCATCGCCCTACTTACTAGGTGACATCTTCAGTACATACTTCAATCTGTTGAAGTGAGCTTTCAGATTTCTCCACGAGTCTACTAATCATCTCTCCTGGCGGGTGACCTTGAACGTCATTGGTTGTTTTTGTGTGTTTTCACACCTTTTAGGATACCTGTATTGGATTTGATTGTTTCTTTGACTTGAACTTTCACTCTTTGTGTGTGAGGTTTCTTTTTTATCGGTTGACGAATTTTGTCCATCTCGATGTGTCTATTGATTGATGATTCACAGGAATACCAGGCTGGCTTCTAAAGATTCTCTTGCATTCCTGATGTTTCCTCTGTCTAATATTTGAACGTCGGTTGTCCCGGTCGAATTGATATCCGTGGTTGTCTGTATATAGTGATACGTGGGAATGGATGTCATATCTTTCGACGACTAGCTTATGTTCCTAGATACTAAGAGAACAAAAAGGATGTCCACTTTGACCAGTGTAGTGTTTCTGGCAGTTTTTACAATTTATTTTGAAGACTTCCCACAAACTGGAAGATATGCAAGTGAAAAGCAACAAGTTGGCGGAAGAAGCATCCAGAAAAGATAGGACTTCAATCAGGTGAACATATGTAAAACAGAGGTGATGAAGATTCCTAGCCAACATCAACAGCAACAACAACAACAGACAACAATCAGCCAGCATAAATGGGAGGAACCTGAAAGAAACAACCTCCTTCACCTACCTGGGAAGCATCGTCTCAACTACAGGCGGAACTGACGAGGATATCAAAGCCAGAATCGGAAAAGCAAGACAAGCTTTCATTACTCTCAAATCTGTGTGGAGGTCAACAGCACTCAGCACCAAAAATAAGATCCAGATTTTCAACTCCAGTGTGAAGTCAGTGCTACTATACGGATCAGAGACTTGGCGAGTCATAAAGAGCACATCAAACAAACTTCAGACCTTCATTAACAGCTGTCTCCGCTCAATACTCAAGATCAGATGGCCGACCAGAAAAGATCAGCAACAGGGATCTCTGGGAGCGAACCAATCAGGAACCAGTTGTGAAATAAATAGGCAGGAAGAAATGGAGATGGATTGGCCATACTCTGAGGAAACCATCAAGTGACGTCACTAGACAAGCCATTGCTCGAGTGGAACCCGAAAGGGAGGCGCCGAGTTGGTTGTCCAAGGGTAACTTGGAGGAGTTCATGTGAAGAGGAGATGAAAGCATGTGGACAGACCTGGGGCGAGGTGAAAAAGTTGTCAGAAAACAGAAGGCAATGGAGGTGCGCAGCTGAAGCCCTATGTTCCTCTAGGAACTAAGGGATACAGTAATAATAATAATTTTGTAGATGATGTTGGTTTTATCTTCTTTCGCTGTTGAGTATTTCAGTTGACATAGAACTGAGTGAAGTGACTTTGTTGGTTTGTCTGAGACGTCAGTTCTTAAAGGTTTGTTTGAAGAGTCTTGCAGTGAATTGTTTTGAAACATCCTTTATATAGGGTAGGACGATTTTATTTGTGCTTTCCTTAGGGTATTTTGGTTTGGTAGGTCGGCTTGGAGATATTTGTCTTTTGATGAAATTCCGTGAATATCCATTCTTTTGGAAGACGTCCATGAGATATCCTTCTTCAGTTTTCCTTAAGGTGAGAGTGCTGCAATGAATCCTGACTGGCCCTCTTGAATACTGTTTGTATGCAATTCCTTTTGTGTGTTATTGAATTGTTGCCGTTGTAATTCAGGATTTGGTCTGTATGAGTTGATTTTCTTTAAACTTGAGTTTCTGATTCCCCTGTGGCTGTTCACTTGACTAAGACGTTCAAAAATGGGATTATGTTCTCGAATTCCTCTTCTCTTGTGAATTTGATGTCGTTGAAGATGTTGTTTATTAAGTTGTTAGTTCTATCTAACTGGTTTCTTTTGATTCTTACAAATGTGTTGTCTACGTAGTGTATCCAAATCTTGGGTTTGATATTTGGTAGAATTGTGTTTTCGAGCCTTTGCATCACTGCTTCTGTAATTAAACATGATACTGGCGATCCCATGGGTGTTCCTTTGACTTGTTCATATATTTGGCCGTTGAATTGGAAGTATGTTGTTGGTGTGGACTGGATTCTAGTAGTCAAGTTCGCAGTTTAACTACAGTACTTGGTGGCGTGGGTTAGAATCTCAGGCGAGAAATCAGGTTTTTCATGATTGCAGATAAGCCCTGGTGACTAGGGAGTGCTAACAAGCACAAAACCAAGACTCATGGCTTTCTGACGACATTCTGGATTAGTAGTAGAATGACGGGATGAACAGTCGATATATACTGACGTCATATCTGTTCATATCCATTAGGCTACGCGATCAGTTTATAAATAAAGGTTCCAACGGAAGTGAATTAACTCTATTAGATAAATCACTATTATCAAGAGTAAAAATGAATCCATCCTGTGGAACAGAGAGTATTAAATTTGTAATGAAATATTTGTTTCCGTGACTGAGTCGATAGTGCATAAAAAAAACACATGGTTTTGTAATGGAATTTAAGATATACATGGATTGTTGCTTGTTTACATTGATAACAAGCATCACCGTTGGTACAGAATGTGATAGTGTTGAGCTGATTATTCTGACCCCGATCTACTTCTGAAGATATTTAACTGTTGCCATTCAGCAACAAAATTCACTCTTGAAACGGAAAACGAGTCAAAAGTTCGGTTTCTTGATGTGGAACTAACAAGAAGAACTGATGGGAGCCTAAGAAGATCGACCTATAGAAAACCTACGTGGAATGGCCAACTAACAAGCTTCTGTAGCTGGGTACCCGTTCAACAAAAGCAGAATTCAATTAAATCACTCGCCACCCGCATCCGATGCATCTGTGGTGCCGACATTCTGGAAACAAAGTTAGATATTCTGAGAAAAATCTTCATCCAAAATGGATACCCAATAAGATTCATTGAAAAAAAATATCAAACCAATAATTCCGAGGGAAGAAACTTTAATTGCGCCTAAAAGGAAACTCTACATGAACTTGGATTTCAAGGGAGATTCAGCGAGCGATATTCTCAAGAAAAGGATCACATCATCTCTGAGAAGAACACTCTTTGCAGCAACGCTAAGAATAGTGTTCTCCAGTCGCCCACTGATCTACAGAAGCCTCAAGGACAAGATCCCGTATCTGACCACTTCTATGTGCATATATCAATTCACCTTCGTTGGAGCCAGCTACATCGGTTGTTCGACGCGCACCCTGTCAAAGAGGATTCAAAATCACTATCCAGCATGGTTGCGAAAAGGTAATAGTGGTGCAATAAGGCGTGCGATAATTGAACACCTGGTTAACACTGATCATTCCATCTCAACAAACACCTCCTGCTTCAAAGTCATCTACAGAGTCAAGAAAAACCTACCAAAGGCAATACGGTTTCGTCTTCTTTGTATCACTGATGTTCCAGCCATTCACATAGAAAAACCGGAGCTGTGCATACAAAAGAGAATCATTCAACCACTTCTACTGTCATGGTAACAATGTTTTGATTTGTTTTGAGTTTTTATTTTTATTTCGATGACTTAATTTTGTTTCTTTGCCTGTTCTTTAATTGCTTATAATTCTTGTATTCACTTAGATCTCTTACATAATTTCTTATTATCCACTTTGTTTCTATGTGCATCCTGAGTAAAAATCATTCATCAAGCTATTCATATTATTACATAACTTCTTTCAACATCCGTTTGTGACAACTTGTTATATACTCGTCGCCAAATTATTGTTATGTACTGGTCGAGAATTTAATAGTCCTGACGTAAGAAGGCGGAAATCAGAAGACCACTAGGTTTGCGATGATACTTCTATTTTCCAAACACAAGGAGAATGCAAAAGTGGTATCACACCAAAAAGTGTCACACAAGATTGTGAGAGCGAAATATATATGAATGTCCAGACAAGTGTGTGAACAAATCAATAGACAGTCTTAACATGAATGGCTAATTATAATGGAGTATCGATCCATATATACATAGCAAATTATAGCAGACGTGTCAACAACCATACATGTAATATGGATATATGTCACCAAGCAACGGACTGTCAACAAACACTCATATTATATATAATATAAGGGGAATATACATGGTTAGAGGAGACAGGTTCATCAAAGTGAAATGGTCACAGACTAAGAGAGCAACAGAAAGAGAGATCACCATATATATATATATATATATATATATATGGATACATATCACAACTCATCACCTTTCTTACTACCTTAGTTTCATTATCACTTAATTTTCTTGACTTGTATTACCAATCTTCACCTGTTTAGTTAAAATAATCAATTGTAAGTTTGTTTGACAAACTTAATGTACACATACATACAAAACAACCATATATATATGCAATTGTACAGGTATGAAAATGAATTCGTTGCCGAAAAGAAACTCTTTGCTGATCTAAGTGTTTTGTTTTCAATAATGCCTGGATGGGGATTATCCATGAATTTATTATCATTATTATTCCCTTAGGTTCCGATTGGAGCATAAGGCTTCAACATCACATCTCCACTTTTTCCTGCGTTTTGTTTTCATCATTTTGGTTACAGCCACATATAACAGGTTCCCGGCTTTATACTCAGATTTCTGACTCTAGAAGATCTGGATTTCACGGGTGGTTTAGGCGTAACATAACACCAACTGGAAGACTCCAACAAGTTGGGTGAAGAAGAAGAAGAAGAAGCGAATACAAGACTTCAAGTGAACACAGAGACGGTAAAGATGATGAGGATAGCCATCCAGCAACAATAATCAACAATCTCTATCAACAGAAGAAATTTTGGACGAGATCACTTTCATCCCTTATCTAGACAGCATCGTTCTAACTACAGGCAACATCATGGATATGGATGTCATAATCAGAGTCTAAATGACAAGACACATCTTCATCACCCTGAAATCAGTTGGAAGATCCTTTGCACTCAGCATAAAGTACGCAATTTGGATTTTGTATACCAGTCTCATATCAGTGTTTTGATTATGATTCAGCGACTTGACGACGAGTGCGTCACTAAAGCACTTCGGACAGACTTCAAACTTTTGTTCACACCTGCCTCAACTCCTTAGAAAGGGTGGAGAATAGGAAACTTAGCTACAAACCAACCAAGAACTTATTGTCCAACAAATATACCATGGAAAGTGTAGACGAATCGGACATGGGGTCGAGAAGACCGTTGAGTAACATCACACGCTAGGGTGTTGAATAGAACTTAAATACAGAACACCAAATTGGGGCTGTGTCCGAGGTTGATATGAAGGAGATCATATGCGGAGGAGGAAGAGATGAAAGCTTACGGGCGATCGTGAGGCCAGATTAAGAAGACTGCAGAGAACAGGATGAGGTGGAAATGAGCAGCTGGTGGACGCATATATTCCATTGGGAACCCAAGGGAATAATAACATGCGAAAATAATAATAAAAGTGGTCAGAGTAATATGCCAAACTCCGTCGCCAAGCGCAAACAGATTTAATTCATTAGGATGCCCACTATTCTGAACAAAGTTAAGTTTTTATTACAGGATTTCATCGTGATCTGATATTGGTTAGAGAACCATTGGAAAACCAGCTGGGAGTACTGGACAGCTGTTTCCTGCGTCCTAGTTTGGGACACTTCAGCAGTACACACCCACCGCCACGGTTCGAACTCGGGACCTTCTGGTTACAAGGCGAGCTCGTATACCATTAAGCCACTGGCACCCGGTTCAATAGGCAGCCCATGAATTCTAACTTCTGCCAATTCACGACATAGCGCGACCACTAGTCAATGTTTTCGGAGAATATTTGTCCTCACACCCGACCTGCTGTACTCTACTGGTCACGACTTCACACTAGAACCTCAGGTAACTACCTACCTGAATAGGCCAAGTCGCTAGTGAGCATACTGATGAAGAGTCCCATATCAGGACGAAACAACCATCCAGTGCTACCAGGTTTTTCAATGGTTCTCTAACCAATATCAGCTCATGAGTCATTTCTATTGCATGTGTTGTGTTAGGTGTAAACTGGATGAACCAGGATTGAGTAATCAATCTCTCTCCACCTACCTAAATAACTTTTCGAATTTTGACTCTCTCCCAACCACCCTATTGTGTAGTTGTGTTTTAATGCATGCAGTACAATGTATTGCTGAGTTTTCTTCTAAATTACTTATTTTCGTGGGATCAATCATTCTAACCTTAGCTAAATTCTTATATTCTGATAATCTGAATACCCCCAATCTACTAGTTTGACGTATATATAGTTGACCTCACTCACAGTCATTGCAAGCTATTTTGTAAATTAAACAAAAGTTATATAGATAGATGGAGAGAGAGAGAGTTTGATCGATTGCTGAATCCTGGATCGTCGACTCTACACCCAACACAACACATGCAATAGAAATGACTCAACGCAAATACCAGAACTATGGAATATATTATTACCAGTCAAATCGGAGGAGGATAATGAATGATCTTAATATGCATTCAATTCACATTATAAGATTCTAACAAGTTACTTGTTTTTATTATAAAGAGATGTTATTTCCCATCTGACTGTATTCGATTGATAACACTGATATTATTTTCGAAGGTACATTATCATCTTATATTGATTTTATTCAAAGGTCTGACAATATTTACTCATGTATATAACTGAAGCAACGAAGTTGTGTGAGTAGTGCCTTGATATAATTATGAGTCACAACACATTGTGCTCAAAGCTAGGTCATCAGTAAATATTACTGTACAACAATGTGTGATTTATCAAAATAAAATCTTATCCATAATCGAAGTTCATGATTGTTCAACACATACGGTAGAAAAAAACTGGTGTTGTGCGGATTATCAGTGTACTGACTAACACTGAACTGTGATGGGTTTCTGTACTGCTGGCTGCAAGTTCACTGATGCCAAAAATCATAAGAAAATCCAGTTTTCATCGAAAATAAACTCACTATCAAACATGTGCTAAGAAGTGTTGATTTGCAGGGATTTGATTGGTTTCAGGATATCACCATCAGCTGACATCGGTTACAATAACACTGGAAAACCACCTGGGAGTACAGAATAGCCAGCTGTATCCTACGTCCTAGTTCGGGACTCGTCACTAATACACAATCTGGAACCAATACTTGAATACCGGTATGATGCTCACTAGCGACTCACCCTATTCAGGTGGGCAGTTAACTGGGTTTTCGTGCGAAGTCGTGACCAGTGGGGTACAGGAGGTCGGGTGTGAGGACAAATACTCGCCACAGATGACACTGGCTTGTGTCAGTCGCACAATATTGTGAATTGGCAGAAGATGGAATCCACAGGCTGGTCAGTGGATTGGTTCCTACTGCCTTAATGGTCTATGAGCTCTGTGGCCTTGTAACCGGGAGGCCCAAGGTTCGAACCCTGTCGGGGGATAGGTTGTGGTGAAGAGTCGTGAACTGTCTAGCTGTCATCATATGGTTGAGTCCTGATACCTAAGAAGCTTTAAGCTCGTATGATCTGAACAGGGCTTTTAAACAGTGAATGAAACTAGTGCCATTCTTGTAAAATACCAGGATTTTATTGTGGATGAAGACAGTTACTCGAAAACCTCCGAAGATAGCCTGAAGACATCTTCCTGATCAAACTGGACTCTTTACTAAATGTGAGTAGATGCTTTGTATCTAATCTAATCATAGTGTTGCAGCAGGGCATAGTCGGGAATATTTCACCAGTAGGTTATAGCTCGAAAGCTTATACTGAACACGAAATATCTAATGTTTTTATAGGAAAATGCCAGCCTTTATGAGAATACATTTTGTCGAATCAATCGAAAAGCATTTCCAAACACATGTTCCACATCTTTGTAAGACAGTTGGAAGAGGTTAATTATTATTAATAGTGGTCACAATCACCAGCCTCTCACTTCTGTGGAGACAAATGCGTCTGTGCTGTACACTTACAGTATCCCCTTAATTTTTGTCAACAAAACTTCCTGCTGTCAAATGTAGATAGTGTGTATGTTGAGTAAATATTTTGCTGCAAACTTGCTAATTTAATGAGAATGAATGGTATAGTGTTTAGTTAAATAAAATTGTCTCTTCTAGATATATTTTTTTTTTATGAACGATGTCTATTTATAATCCTGTCTTAATGTCACATCAATCTCAATTTCTCCTTCCTGCTTACCTACAATAAACTAATGATTGATGTTACCTCAGAATAACTTTATGACTACAAGAAAAGAGGAGAACAACCCCCGACTAATTCTCAGGGTTTTCAATCATTGGATGAAACTGTCCAGGAAGTAAACAAGCCCACTACAAACCGGAATTATTAAATAATTTGAAAAGAGTCAGTGAGCTTGTGTTTACCGTAGGAAACAGACTGACATGTTTCTACTAAAGGATTTTCATTTCATAACAGTGGACCTCACAACATCAGAAAAAGGACTAAATAAAGTGTTACTGAAACGACAGAAGACGACAGAAATTTTTATCAGGAAACTGGTATCTCTATATACGTCGGTGGCACAGCAGTTAGGATTCTCACCGACTATGCACATGGTTCGAGGTTCGATTCCCTGTCGACACACACCTGATATGTATGGTCGGCCTGCAAAATTTGAGCTACCGATATCACATGCTGAAAATTCCATACATGTACCAGAAAATACGTTGTGGAATTAAGCTGTGATCAAAAATAAAGTAAAATAAAAGTAGACAAGAAACCTTTGTATCTTAAGTTACAAAGGGGAAATTGCAGCTGATATTCTAAAATGTCGACTTAATAGAGCAGTAGATAGAATATTTCCTGCAGATAAACTGGTACTCAACTTCTCAACTAAACCAGTACTCTCACAGCAAGTCAAGGATAAACTACCAAAGATGGCCTCATCAGTGTGCATCTATGAATTCAACTGCTCATGTGGAGCTAGTTACATTGGCCGTACTCAGAAGGCTTTATCCATGCGTGCGCGTGAACATGTACCTGCATGGTTGGGTACAGGGGTAACCAAATGCGTAAATAATGCAGTCTTAGCCCACTTGGTAGATACTGGACACCCGATAAAACTTGACCAGGCGTTTCTAATAATTTATCTAGAGGAGCTCGACTACGTCTTCTATCAGTAGCTGAAGTGGTTGCAAATAATACCAGAAGACCATCTCTTTGTATACAGAAGAAGGATGTTCAACCTCTATGTTTACCCTGACCTACAATAAAGCCAACAAATCCTCCATTAACACAATAAATTCCTTTCACAATTTTCTTTTCTTCTCCTTCTTCTATTCCTCTGTTTCATTGACAAACGTTCATTTTCGACTTGTATGATTTCATGACCTTCCTTATGATTTTATTACCTTAGGTTTAAGTAGTGCTTTTCTAACTTGTTATCGTATTTACAAAATCCTCTTCATTCCACTTCATTATGTTCATTATTATTTGACAATCATTCACCAATAGTGCTTGCAGTTTTACACCATATCATCGTTATTATTTTACAATCATTCTTATTGTTGTTATCTTCAACCTTGAACTTATGTCTAGACCGCCCCTTTCGTTGGTTTATTTTCATATTGTCTCACACACCCTGATTACACTCACTCTCGAAACCTGTATTTTTCGTTGACCATATTTATATATATACACACACGTCATTAAATTAAATTACTTCATCTCATTTTGTCCCATGTTCTCATTGACCATGCATATTAAAAAACCCATCTGACTATTGTTCTATCCCATCTTATACTTGTTACACAATACACTTTTTGATATGATTCTAATTTGCCTTTACTGGCTATTGTATGCTTAAATTAATGGATTCATAATTGTAGAGCCTGAAGAAGAATTCATTGAAAACAATTGTTCACCCTAAATATTTTGTTCTGAATAAAATAAATATGTACACGTTATCTTCAATTCAACATTTGCACAGATCTTCATGTCGTGGTAATTCTGACCTTCATATTGCGCTTCTTTGTGTTCCTTGCACGTCTATCATGTATCTCCACAACGCTGTATCACTTGCCTTCTCTGACATTAAATGTGTCGCCTTCATATTTAATTTTTTATATGCCAATAAACATCTCTTCATATATTACTGATAAATCTTATCAGTAGGTAGCACTCGCCCCATCACTTGTTCATCTAAGTGAATCCCATTGATTGATCGGTCCAGAATATTCGGTCTTCTTTGACACGTCGGCTGCCTGTACAGATGCTTTGATGACATCTGACGATTAACCTGAAGAAGTGATTTGGTGGATGGTGACTCACACTGGAATTCAGGAAGTGAATTTTCTTCTGTTTGAAACTCGTTAACTGAATGTACCTGCATTGTCCAGTCTTGGAGAGTTTTATTATTCGCATTTAGGCTTTAATCCAATACTCATTGTTTCAATTGTCAATTGTCCTCAGGGAGAATACCTTCACTCATCCGAATAGGGTGAAACTCACATTCTCGATTCTCCTGCTAGTGTCACCATCCACCAAACTTAAAGTTACTTCTCATCGAAATCTTTCAACAAAGGCATATTTTCTTGTAAAAAGAAGTGCTCTTGTGAGGTATAAAATTCATTTTTCAGTTAGTTGTTACATTAATATTCCACATGGATTCCCTTCAATTTGTTAAATTCAGTAAATTTAAACCTCTATGCATGGTTAAATTCTAGCTGTGTGTATGTGTGTGTGTGTGTGTGTGTGGCGGGGGAGTGAAATAACATCAAGACAAGCAAACCATTATTTCCACCCTACTGCTTAAGTTCACTGAGGTGCATCAAATTTAAAATGTTTCAGTATCTCTTTTTTTGCCCGATTCTCACCTTCCCAGTGAAACATAAACCTCTAAGCTTTGACGTTTTAATATCAATGATGTTGGTTTTTGTTAGTCTTATGCCCAACCTTCCGTCTTTTCCGGGCCTAGCTTTCAGCTAGGCAAGGTGTGCGAGTGAATCGGTTGGTAAGAATTTGACCATTGAACTATCGATGTATGAAATATCTTTCGGTATGTGAAATTGTATTTTAAAGACTATTACTATAGATGATTCCATTGTATGACTATTATGACTTTTTCAGAGGTTATGACATCCTGTAGGTATAAAAGTACATCTCTTATTTTTAAATATGAATCAATAGGTATACTGAACAAGACAAAATAAAAATTGTATGAACTATGATCAAAAACATTCAGCAGCTCAATTTTCAGAAAGAAGACAAAGTAATAGGTTTGACGGGGTTGTTCAACTAAACTATAATCCTAAATACCATAATTTTGAAAATACGTTTAATCATAAAGTTCTAGATACTAACAGTTTGAACAGACATGGTGTGATGTTAGATGACGCATAGGAAATCCTTATTAATAAATAAGAATGGATGTGTATCACTAACTAATAATACTTGGTCAGAATTCCCGACTGTCTATATCTACTTATGGAGATGTTAAGACATTGTTTTACAACTGTTTATTCGCACACACACACATACACACTGTGTTTAAAGTGTTTAACAAAGGTAGATCAATATTTGTAAGTCTGAGGTCAAATTTTGATCACAACTCGTACAATTTTGTTTATCATACTTGCTAATATTTGTTTTATAAATCATGATTGGACAAAGTTTTTAAAAGCAAAAGATGTTCCTTTTATATAGAAACCTGTTATGTTAATTTGGATTAATTTCCCTGAAGAAGTTCGTACCAGATTGCCGAACGTAGGAAACGTTGGAATTAATCATTTCAATTTCGGTGATATTTTACAAAATAACTCTATAAAATAATAGATATTTCGATGCGTGCAGTCAGATTTTGGTGTGGTTTTGTTCTCTGAGCTGGATGGTTAATTTGCGAAGCTTTTATCACCCTACTGGCTGACATCTTCAGCACATACTTCAGTTTGAACTGAGTTTTTAGATTTCTCCACGAGTTTATTAATCATCTCTCCTGGTGGGTGACCTCGAGAGTGTACAGATATATGATAGTGAAGGTCAGCCTGTCATTGCGTTATTTTAGTATATCTACTTTACCAGCTAAGTGTGGAGTGATACACGCGACTTGTGCCAATAGAAGGACAACATTCTTCAAGGTTGAGTGTAGATTTTATTATGAACCGCCATGTGTTAGAGAATCAATGGAAACCAAGGAGCAATTTACGGCTGTTTCATTATACTCTGAAATTCGTCCACGATCAGCACCCATAACTTTGTCAAGGACAGTTATTCAGCGCTTCTTCATTATCGTTGTTACGAGCGAAACGGACTCTTTAGGGGAAACATTTAGAGTAGTGTTCTCCACTCACCCGCCCAAAGAACAAGATCCCGCACCTGACCACTTCTATGTGCATATATCAGTTCACTTGTTGCTGTGGAGCCAGCTAGGTAAATCAGTCGTTTGACACACATCCTGTCAAAAAGGGTCAAAGAACACTATTCAGCGTAGCTTCAGAAAGGAAGCAGTGACCGTATAAGGAGTTCAATGATCGAATACCTCGTCACCACTGGTCATTCCATCTCGACAAACGCCTTTTTCAAAGTTATTTACAAAGCGAATAACAACCTGCCAAAGACAGTAAGTTTCCACCTTTTTTGCATAGGAGAGGCCCTAACCATTCAGCTGGAAGAACCAGAAGTATGCATACAAAAGAAAATTATTCAACCACTTCTACTATCATGGTAACAACTCGGTTGATTTGACCTGACTTTTGCTTGTTTGCTTATTTTTCAAACTACTTAAAACTCCTGTGTACACCCTGAGCACAACTCTTTCATCAGACTATTCACGTTATTACGTAACTTTTCTTTAACAATTGTTTGTGACAACTCATCCTGTTTGTTACTACTCTCTTATATGAATACCCAATTCATCTGAACTTATTAATTGTAATTTCGTTTGACAAATTCAATGTACACACACCTATACGAAACCACCATATATATTTGAGATTGTACAGGTATGAAAATGAATTCGCCACCGAAAAGAGACTCTTCGCTGAACTACTGGTCTTCTATCTATTAACTTTTATTTTTACTTGTAAAGCCATTTCTGAGTAATTATATCAATTATGTCATACATACACTCTACTGCTCAATAATAGGCTACTATACATTTATGGTAAATATAAATCCGACTGTACAGCGTGTGAAGATGATTTCGTCGATAAAGAAAGGGATTAGTGAAGACACTGTACTACCATACCAGGAAGTTATGTTCACCTAATAAGGTAGAAGAAGAATTAAGCTTTGTTGAGAAAAATGCCTTAAGTAAAACGCGTATCCAAAAGGATTTATCGTAAAGTTCAGCAAAGAAAGAGATGAGAAAGAGAAGTATCCAACAGTTGATAAGAAGAAAGTGTTCATTCGCCTCCTATATAAAGGAGAAATAGTACCGTTAAAAGTTGAAAAGAGGATGAAAGGAGCAGCCAATCTGGTGAGAATATACAGTACTACATGCTCTATAAGCCAGTCGAAACAGGATAAGTACCCTGCTGATGTGACCTCCAACTGCATTTATAAATCTACATGCACCTGCGGCAGCAAGTACATTGGAAGGACAGAAAGAAGGGCTTTTATCCGGTTTTTAGAGCATCTTCTGAGAAACTTATGCTTAAAAGGAAGCAGATATTTACAAAGTGCAATTACCAGACAAGACACTTTGTGGATACGGGTCATTATGTCGAGACTTCCAAATCCTTCAAAGTATTAAACATACAAAGGACAGCGAATCTACTACGATTGCTGAAGTATTTGCAATCAAACGTCTCAGACTAAACTTATACACACAGAAAGAGAGTGTAGTCAATCTCTTACTCCCTTGGTAACCATGTCACTTTCATTACACTGATTAGCCATACACACTAGTGGGCTCAACTCACTAAGCAAGTTTTCAAATTGATGAACCTTGACCTTCTTGAGTTGCTATGTTGACACTGTTTATTAGATTTTTCTGTTTTCTGTCTTCTCTCACCCCCCTCTTTTTTTTCTTCTTTCATAGTTTGATAGTATATAAATTGATGGTAACTTAAATTATAAATTATAATACTTATGTTCCAAATGCTTTCGCCTTATAAAAGTTTTCTCTATAACCTTTCAAACAATGAAGTATGAAATGTCGTTATTATTTATAACCATTGTAATTTCAAGTAGTTTGCAGGTAGCTGATGAGAGGAACCTGTGAAATAGAATGATGATATCACATTTTATACTGCAAATCTGGTCTTTCTTTCTCTATCGAAAGAAAACTTTCTTCGTTGAATTATTATTATTATTATTACCTGATAAGTGAACTGCTCTGCAGTCACTTTGTTTTCGAGTTCAGTATTTATATGTTCTGAATTCTGTTCATATATGTGATATGTGAAATGTTCTCCTGAGTTGTTAGTGTATATCACTATCTACTCTTACCGCAGAATACTTTTCTAACTGCTTAAATTAATTAAGTTTTAATTTCGCAAGTGTAGAAAATGCCTCCACAGAAAATGTATTTTTTTACTTTGGCATGCTAAGAATCATCACAGTATTCAAATGAATGATTAGGACAGAAATGTTTTATTTTCTAACAAATGATAAATAAATAATGTTTAAGGTACAACAGAGTTAAAGGGATTGAAACACAGTTTTTAAACACAGCAATTTAATTTACATGTTATTCGTACACTTTTCCTGGGTTTTTGTATAAAAATCACTATTCTGTTCTTAAAATAGAATTTCTTTTCACTTTCTTAAATGGTTGGATGTTTACTTAGATTTGTAATTCAGATAGCAATTATACTTTGATTAATTGGTGCCTGTGTGTGATCTACTAATACTGTAACGACAGAACACAAGGGCCAGGTAACAAATCGTTTATTTACGAAATCAACACGTACTTATAGATTCTGATGTACATTTTATAGATTGTTGTTAGCAGAAAACACAGTCTTCTGATTGATTGTTTCTCACGGAAAGTTAACGTTGCAACTCTTTGTGGCTGTTTCTTGAATATCAGATCATCTGTATGTTAACTGTACCCGCCTACGCAAAGCCTTTGTTCTCATTTTTCTCGCGACCAATATTAAGGACATAAACATTGACGTAGATACTGTCCAGCAATTTAGATTAACAGCCAGCTCTCACCACAATGCTATTGTTATTCCCTTAGGTTCCAAGTGGAACATAGGACTTCAATAAAACATCTCCATTTTATCCTGTCGTCTGTAGTCCGGCCGTTACGATTACTCATAAGCTTTCATCTCCTCGATGCCACTCGATCTCCTCACTGTCACTCTTAAAGTGACGTCGATTAAGCTCGCCGGTTCCCATTTCAGTTACCTTTTTAAAGGCCTGGAGTCCTATTTAAACTAATGGTCTTCTCAGCCTCTATCCTATTCGTCTCCATTTTCTTCGGAATATTTGCTGAGCAGTAGGTTCTTGGTTGGTTCATTCTCAGAGTTCTTTCTTTGTTTCTAATGCACTCCAGCTGGTCATCTGATTTCCAAAATGAAGCTAACAGGGGCAGCTATTGAAAGAGGTCTGCAGTAGGCTGTTCGAAGTGCTTTTTATAACAAGGGACGCCAAGTTTCTGACCTATATACAAAGGGAGTGACTGATTTGACATTGGTGTTGAAAATCTGAATTTTGCTCTCTATGCTGAGTACAAAGGACTTCACAATTTGTTTCAGATTGATTTAGTTCTGTATTGTCTCCACTATCTAGTAGAAGGGACTTTCAAGGTGAAACTAAAAGCCTCGAGGATAGCTGGGGATAGGCCAAAATGCAAGTTCAACACTCAATTACTGAAGGACACAACCACAAAAGACACCTTCACTGCAACTGTCAGAGCAAAGCAGGAAACACTACGCGACAGCACTGAAGAATCATGCGTGGAAGAACATTGGAAGTCTCTGAAGGCGATTCTCAACGAAACGTGTTCAACGGTTCTAGGAAGAAAGAAGAGACAAGACAAGGAATGGCTCTCAACGGACACTTGGAAATTAATAGAAGAGAGGAGAATGGTGAAAGAGAAAATGATTCAATGCAAGGACGGACAGGAGAAGGAGACGATGAGCTCAACTTACAAAGCATTGGACAAAGAAGTGAAGAAGAGTGCTAGGAAGGACAAAAGACGATTCTACGACAATCTAGCTACTGAAGCTGAGAAGGCAGCAGGCAAAAGGGACCTGAGGACACTATATCAGATAACCAAATCTCTATCCGGGAAGAGACCAACACAAGCGAAACCTATAAAAGACAGCCAAGGGAACCCATTACCAAGGAAGAAAAACAGATTAAACAATGGGCGGATCACTTCAAAGGACTCTTGAACCGACCATCACCTGCAACCCGTCCAGAAATACCAACAACAGCGCGCACACAACTGCAAGTTGACACCAATCCTCCAACGAGAGCTGAAGTCTTGAACGCAATCAAACTTCTGAAAGCTGGAAAAACAGCCGGACCAGATGGAATACCCCCTGAAGCACTGAAAGCAGACCCAGAGACGACAGCAGACATGCTGACTCCATTATTGCAAAAGGTCTGGAAGGAGGGAAAGGTGCCTACTGACTGGAGGAAAGGTTACCTCGTGAAACTACCAAAGAAGGGCGACTTAGGACTCTGCAAGAACTGGCGAGGAATCATGCTCCTATCGACGCCAAGTAAAATCCTGAGTCGCATCATCCTGGAGAGATTAAAGGACGCACTGGAGACAGAACTCCGACCAGAACAAGCTGGATTCAGGAAAGGCAAATCATGTACTGACCAAATTGCAACTCTACGCATCATCACAGAACAAAGCATGGAATGGCAATCAAACCTCTACCTCAACTTTATAGACTTTGAGAAGGCCTTCGACAGCGTTGATCGTGAAGTAATTTGGAAATTACTCGAGTACTATGGCGTACCCCAAATATTCATCAACCTTATTCAACAGCTGTACGACAACGGCACCTGCCAAGTGATCCACAACGGAAGACTCAGCGAGGCGTTTGGAGTAAACACAGGAGTCAGACAAGGGTGCTTACTATCACCAATGATATTCC
This sequence comes from Trichobilharzia regenti, assembly GCA_944472135.2. Lineage (NCBI taxonomy): Eukaryota > Metazoa > Platyhelminthes > Trematoda > Strigeidida > Schistosomatidae > Trichobilharzia > Trichobilharzia regenti. The sequence continues at coordinate 39,366,994 of OX235264.1, read as the reverse complement.
TAATTGTGGTGGACTGGATTATGCGTCAGACTGTGGGAAACGAGAAGACAGGAATATCCTGGACCGACGTGAAGAACCTAGAAGACCTGGATTTCGCGCGTGGATGATTTATGTTTGATGTCACACACAATCGAAGACTTACAAGCGAAAACCGACAAACTGGTCGAAGAAGCAGCCAACGAAGACAGGACTCCAGGTAAACATAGACAAGACGGAGGTTATGAAAATAACCAACCAAACAACAACAACAGCAACAACATCCAACGTCAATCACCATCAACGGGAGGGATTTGAAAGAGGTTACTTCATTCACTTATCTAGGGAGCATTGTCTCAACTACAGGAGGAGCGGACGAGGATGTCAAATCGAGCTAGAATCGGGAAGGCGAGAAACACATTCATCAGCCTGAAATCAATCTGGAAATCTTCGTCACTCAGCATCAACAACAAAATTCGGATTTTCAATACAAACGTAAAGTCAGTTCTTCTATACGGATCAGAAACTTGGCGGGCGGGTCACAAAGAATATTTCCAAAAGGCTGCAGACCTTTATTAACAACTGTCTTCGCTCTATACTGAAGATCAGATGGCCGGAAAGAATCACCAACAAGGAATTATGGGAACAAACAAAGCAAGAACCAATCGCCCAACAAATATGCAGGAGAAAGTGGAGATGGATCGGACACTCGCTGAGGAGACCGCTGGGTGACATCGCGCGCCAAGCCCTCGAGTGGAACCCGAAAGGGAAGCGGCGTGTGGGACGTCCAAGGGTGACATGGAGGAGATCGTGTGAAGAGGAGTTGAAAGAATATGGATTAACATGGATGCAGGCGAAAAGTATAGCAGAAGACAGAAGAAAATGGAGACGTGCAGTTGAAGCCCTATGTTCCACTAGGAACCCAAGGGAGCAATAATAATAATAATTGTCTCCACAATTCTGGTTTTGACCTCCTCATCCATGATGTCGACTGTAGTTGAAACGATGCTGTCTAGATATATGATGCAAGTGTCCTCTTTTAAATTTCTCCTTATGATAGGGATTTGTGCTTGTTACAGTAACTTTCCGTTAGGTATTCAAATTACGTCTTCTCTGTGTTCATATGAAGTGCTGCCTTTGCTGCTTCTACTGACAACTTGTTGGTTTTCGCCTGGAAGTGTTCGAGTTTGTGGGATATTAGACATAAAATATTCTGAAAGTCAAGATCGTCTCGAGTCTTGTTATCATTATTAATAGAAGGCAGCCTTGCATCACTCCTGTATTCACTTTGAACGCCCATCTGACTTTTCAATTGAAGATCATTTGATTCGTGTCACTGCCATATAGCCAGCCGCTGAATTAGGTTGATGAAGATTCCGAGCACTGACTGTAGTTAAAGTGAATTGTGAATTACCTATCAGTCAGTGCTGTCGAAGACTTTTACAAAGTCGATGAAATGTATATATATATATATATTTATTATAATTATTGTTCCCTTGAGGCTTCAGCTGCAAAACTCCACTTGCCTCTGCCTTCTGCTGTACTTTTCACCTGCATCCATATTAGTCCATGCTGGTTCAACTCCTCTTCACATGATCTCCTACATGTCATCCTAGCATTGACGACCAACTCGCCGCTTCCGTTTTAGCCTGGTTCCACTTGAGCAATGGCCTGACGCACGCGCGATGTCACCCAGCGGCGGCCTCCTCAGCGAGTGTCTAATCCATCTCCACTTTCTCCTGCATATTTGTTGGTTGGCGATTAGTTCTTGTTTTGTTTGTTCCCATAGTTTATTATTGGTGATTCTTTCCGGCCCGGCCATCTGATCTTCAGTATAGAGCCAGCGAAGAGAGTTGTTAGTTGATAAAGGTCTGGTCTCCAACAGGCTGTTAAAAATATTCTTTGTGACCCGTCAAGTTTCTGATCCGTATAAAAAAACTGACTGACTTGACGTTTGTATTGCAAATCCGAACAAATTTCGTTGTTGATGCTGGCTGAGTGACGAAGATTTCCACGTTGATTTCAGTTAGTTTTTGAATGTGTATCTCGCCTTCCTTATTCTCGATTTGACATTCTCGTCCGCTCCTCCTGTAGTTGAAACAATGCTCCCTAGATCAGTGAGTGAATGAAATAACCTCTTTCAAATCACTCCCGTTGATGGTGATTGGCGCTGGATGTTGCAGCTGTTGTTGTTGTTGATTGGTTGGTTATTTTCATCACCTCCGTATTGTCTGTGTTCACATGGAGTGTTGTCTTCGATGGCTGCTTCTTCGACCAGTTTGTTGGTTTTCGTTTGTAAGTCTTCGATTTTGTGTGATATCAAACATAAATCATCCACGCGCGAAATCCAGGTCTTCTAGGTTATTCACGTCAGCCCACGATATCCCTGTCTGCTGGTTTCCCACAGTCTGACGCATAATCCAGTTCACCACAATTAGGAATATCATTGGTGATAGAAGCACCCTTGTCTGACCCTGTGTTTACTCCAAACACCTCGCTGAGTGTTCCGGGAGGCGTTTGGAGTATAAATATATTTAAATATAGTACTTAGAATAAAACTGATTTATAGAAGTTAGAAGGAATTAATTGTCGTAACATCCTTTATTAAGTTAGGGTGTTTGCCGGTAATTATCAATCGGCAACAAGGAAGAAACCCATGGGCATTTCGCTTGCCTAATTTGGATAGTTTAACACGATATCAAACAGTATCATATATTTTGGGGGTTTCTCATCAACAACCATTTACTCATAAACACAATGAGTTAGTTGAAGAGCAGAATGCTTAAAATAAAATAAAAAATTACGATATTCAACTAGGTATAAACATTATTCGCTGAAGAAATCATGAATCTGTGGATCAACTTTAAAGGTCAACATTTGGTGAAAGTAAAGTATAAACCGACGATTTGGGACATTTCAGTGTGTTTTTTGACGTGGTTATGTCCTCTGAGCTGGATAGTTAATTTGCGAAGCTTTCATCGCCCGTACTACTAGGCGATATCTTTAGCGAATACTTCAATTCGCTGAAGTGAGCTTTAAGGTTTTTCCACGAATATATAATTCATCTCTCCTTGTGGGTGACCTTCAACGCTATTAGTTGCTTTCGTGTATTTTCACACCTTCTAGGCTCTTTGCATTGGAATTCATTGTTTCTCCTACTTGAAGTTTGACCCTTTGTGTATGAGGTTTCTTTTTTATGAGATGATAAATTTTGTCTATCTCGATGTGTCTATTGATTGGTGATTCACTGGAATACGAGGCCAGGCCTCTAAAATTTCTCTAGCATTCCTGGTGATTCCTGTGTCTAATATTTGAACGCCGGTTGCCTTAGTCGAATTGATGTTCGTGGTTGTCTGTATGCGGTGAGGCGATATGAGAGAGTTGATATCATGTCTTTTGACGGCTAGCTTATGTTCGTGGATACCAAGACGAAGGGGCTGTCCAGTTTGCCCAATATAGTGTTTTTCGCACTTGTTACAATTTATTTTGTAGGTGATGTTGGTTTTATCTTCTTTCGCTGTCGAGTATTCCAGTTGACATAGAACTGAGTGAATTGACTTTGATGGTTTGTGTTCGACGTCAATTCCTAAAGGTTTGAAGAGTCTTGCAATGAATTATTCTGAGATATCCTTTATATAAGGTAGAACTATTTTCTTTGTGCTTTCCTTAGGGTATTTTGGTTTGATAGGTCGGCTTGGAGATATTTGTCTTTTGATGAAATTCCGTGAATATCCATTCTTTTGGAAGACGTCCATGAGATATCTTTTTTCAGTTTTCCGTAAGGTGGGAGTGCTGCAATGAATCCTGACTGGCCCTCTTGAATACTGTTTGTATACAATTCCTTTTTTGTGTTATCGGATCGCTGCCGTTGTAATTCAGGATTTGGTCTGTATGAGTTGATTTTCTTTAGACTTGAGTTTCTGATTCCCCTGTGGCTGTTCACTTGACTAAGACGTTCAAAAATGGGATTATGTTCTCGAATTCCTCTTCTCTTGTGAATTTGATGTCTTTGAAGATGTTGTTTATTAAATTGTGAGTTTTATCTAACTTGTTTCTTTTGATTCTTACAAATGTGTCGTCGACGTAGCGTATCCAAATCTTGGGTTTGATCTTTTGTAGATTGATGTTTTCGAGTTTTTGCATCACTGCTTCTGCAATCAAACCTGATATTGGCGATCCCATGGGTGTTGATTAATAATGAAGATGATTAATAAACTCGTGGAGAAATTTAAAAGCTCACTTCGACAGATTGAAGTATGCATTGAAGATGTTGCCTAGTAGGACGGGCGATGGTAGCTTTGCAAATTAACTATCCAGCTAGCTCAGAGACCACAACAACATGAAAATCACCCACCTGAGCTTTAAATCTTCTCCATCATATCCATTTCAGTGTGTGTTTTTATAAACTCGCTTACTCCTGTTGACACACGCTTTCCTAAATATCTCTGAGCATTTTATATGGCATGTTTAGTACGAGGTAATTGTAAGACTAAGTTACTAGCTCACTTTTCTAGTAAATGGTGAGCTCAGACCTTATAGTCCCATCAGCGTCATAATTTAAGATTATTCGCAAAGTTAGACAGGAAGACACAACGGGTTATATCTTTCAGCTTCTGTGTATGGCAGATGCTTTCGAGATTCGTATGTATACAGAAAAGATATGTCCAGTCTCTTATTCTACCATGTTCAGAATCTCTTTCTTAATCATTAGCTTCTATTTTTAATAACTAATTTACTATCATCCCACCTACATCTCTCTTTCTACATTCTCTTACCCTCTTCACATTTGTGAAGTGGAAACTCAACGGATTTTCCTCTCACTTAATAACAATTTTAACGTTTACAAATTTCCAACCCTTTCTACCATTGTGTCACTGACCATTACGTAATTTTAAAACGTATTTTAGTAGCCATCTCTAAGTAATTATATCAGTTATGTAACCCTTCACCTACTACTCAATAACGAATTGTTATGATTTCAGAATTTCATCATGAGCTGACATAAGTTACAGAACCATTGGAAAACCTGGGAGTACTGTACAGCTATGGATTTTCGGAACATATACATAGAGTCTCTGAAGACGATTTCGTTGATAAGGAATATTTTTTTTAAATTTTGTCTGCATTTTTCCAAATATTCCGTCAGTAAAAGCCAGATGTTTAGGATGTTTATTATTTTACAGTATGTTTTGACTACCACTCACACATTCACAATGTTGTTTTGAAAGGCGATTTTCATAAGCTACCGTGTTTTCTTATTTTTTTTCATCTAATAATGTTTACATTAAATGTGAAATCTTTCTTAATTGCATGTTGAAAAAGCAAAGCCTTGATTTACATTCAAGACAATAATAGACCTACAATTATTTGTGTGACGACATAAATGAATGCCTGATGTAAATAAAATTTCAATTACGTCAAGCAAAATAATTTGTATAATTTAACAGGAATTCATAAGAAAAATATGCATGTTTAGTAAAATTGCCTACTTCAAATCATAATACACTGGTGACAGTACTGTATTCCATTACTGGCCGTGTTTTGCACTTGGTTCTGCAACTGCCGAGAAGCTGTTATACCATCTAAGGAGGGGACATCTGAGAACCTACGTAGGATTCTGAATAAAGCAAGAGTTAGGCTGGCAATCAAACCTACAAAACTCGATCAGGTAGGACAAGCTCTATAGCTTAAAGTACCCTGTTGACCCAATTAGACAAAATAATATAATTTACGCAATACCTTGCAATGACTGTGATTGAGGTCAGCTACATAGGTCAAACTAGCAGATTGGGGTAATCAGATTGTCGAAAGAAAAGAATTTAGTGGCTTTTTCTCAGCTTTCCAGAACTCCTAGTTATCTCTTCTGGTCAATCATCCGATCTGCAGTATCGAGTAAAGATATATGTTAAAGAAAATTCGAAGCATTATGTTGTAGTCTGAGTCCTTTGATTTCAAATCGTGGAAAATACCCATCGGAACATTAGATTAGAAAGAACAAGAAGTTCAGCAACGATGGCGATTTATTCGGCGATTTCATTCTCAAAAGCAGCTGTACAATCGCATTTATTTAAGTTAGTTTACATGGATACAATTATTATTTGTTTAATTCCACATAGTAACGAAGGTGATATTAATTTTCAACTTGATATGAAAGTTTGAAGGTACGAATATACGGAGTCTAAGGGGCTTAGAGACAAGATTGTATAGGATTAGGAAACAGTTACAACGTATGCAAAGTTAACATTTCATAACTGGAGAACTAATTTTGCAGGCGAATAAAGGGTGATAATTATTTTCAACGTGATATGAATTACAAGAGGCTTAGAAACGCAGGGATAGAACGAATTATAGGTGGGAACAAAAATGAGCATGGAAACAAATTGAATCAAAATTTTCAACTTGAAATGTAAGTTAGGAGGAATAGAGACAAAAAACTGCACAGGATTAGAATATAATTGTGAAATAACTAATTTTAAACGAATTTTAAATGTGAGCAGGAAAAGCATGGAAACAAACTTAAAATAACTGATTTTTTATTGAAAGAATAGGATGAATTGAGTGAAGGTAAAGATAGAAAATTAGACACACAGATAGCAAAACAAAAAAAACTGAAGGACAGGGAACATACCGAACTAGGTCCGTGTTAGTTGTAAAGGCTGGACTAGTTTCTTTTGAACACACAGCTCCGGCTTTTCGATGCATATGGCGAGAGCTTCCGCAGTAAAAATAAGCCAGAAATACACTGTCTTTGGTAGATTTTTGTACACTTTGTAAATGACTTTAAATGATGAGTCAGTTGAGATTCTGTGATAGGTATTGACGAGGGGTTCAGTTATTGTGCTTCTGATTGAACCAGTGCCTCCTCTTTGCAGCCATGTTGGATGATGTTCTCTAACACATTTTGATAAGACCCGCATAGAACGACCTATATACATAGCTCCGCAAGAGCAGATGAACTGATACATGCATAATGAAGTGGTCATATGCGGAAGTCTATCCTTCCCGTTGCTCCGAAGTAGTGGACGGATAGAGAATATCACTCTAAGAGTTACTGCCGGAAAAGTCTTCTTCAGGGAATCGGAGATTCTCCTTTTAAGGATATCTGCTGCTAGGTCTCCCTGAATTTCAGATTCAAATAGAGTGTCTTCTTTTGCACCGAAGCGTTTTCTTCTCTTTTTGGCTTTGGTTTCATGTTCTTCTCCACGAAACGCGGTGGTTATCCATTTTGAAATAGGATGCTTTTGAGGAATAGGAGCTCTTCTTCTAAACAGTCATCGCTACAAATTCTTCTGGTACGGTAGGCTAGCGAGATAATGAGAGCTCTTTTACGCAACTAAACCAACCAGCTCAGAGAACACTATAAATTTCAAAATGTTTGTCAGTTGGCCATTCTATGTTGGTTTTCTATGGACAGATCTTTTCAGAATTCCCTCATCTCTTCTTCTCAATTCGACGTCCAGGAATGGAATCTTTGATTCATTTTCAACTTCCATTGTGGATTTAATTTAAGGATGGCAGTTATTAAACTTTTATGAGAAACATTTTAAATGACACTATAAAAGTATCATCGATGTATCTTTTCTACAACAGCAATTTGTCGATTGTTGATTTAAAATGCCGTTCTCCAGGCTGGCCATGAAGGAGTCTGACAAAAGTGGGCCAAGGGTAGAGCCCACAGCACTCCGGTCTTTCTTTCTATAGTTGACGTCTTTGAATGTAAATTGTACGTTGAGTGTACACCTTAATAACAACTTTTTCATGTATGAGGTCGGTATTACGATATTCAGATTTTTGTCATCCATATACTTGCAAAGGAAACAAATTGTGTCTGTTAGTGGCACATTTGATTTCACGGATTTTGAATGTTCTAAAAATTAGCTCATTCAAATCTACACACTTGACTGATATGTCTCAAACAACAGTGATCAAATTTAAGCGTTATAAATCCTTGTATTTGGTTCAGAAACTATATACCAGTGTACCTGATCGTAACCTGATGGTACTCATGTGTGAGCTTACAGACGTGCAAGTGTGCACTATGGATCAGTGTAGATATAAGGAGAAAAAAATCAGTTTCCGGTATATATATCTTCGTGTTATTAGTGTAATGGCGAAAACTCAAGTATTTCCGAGGGAACTCAAGAAAACAATCGCTGCCATCTTCTGTATGGTTTGCTAAATTTCTGCCAGTGACTTATAACGTGCTATATGTAAATCTGATTAATGTACCATAATACATTCACAATTTCATGTTTTACGATGTACACGCTGCATGTAGGTAAATATGAACAGCCTTGTATTAAGAAGTACAAGTAAATCTTGAAAAAGCTATTGTAACTGAGATAGAACTTTGAAGTAAGTGAAATAAAATGCAAAGGTGCGTAACCGCACAAATTGAATATAAAATAATTGAATACCATTGTTCAATCATGCAGTGGGAAATATTCGGTAAGCACACGTAAAGTTGGTCTTTGTAAAAGTATAATATGGCTATACGAATCAGTTAGAGTTAATACAGGGGCACTAAATGACTCATCCAACCATCGGAACACTGATATATGAAAAAATATATTTAAGTGTGCGAAAATATGAGGCATTTGCGTAATACATAGGAAACCGTGTATGTATGCATTAAGCTGAAAAGTATGCAGTTGAATTTTAGAGTTTTGAAAAGACGGATGGGCAGTTAATATTAGTAATAAATACACTAAGGATAATTGAACTGATAATTATGATGGGAAATCAGCCAGGTAACATTGAACGTTGGTTTATTGGCATCGGTCGCGGGCAACGCAAAGGCGCGAACGATTCAGTCGTGTACAAGTCGGAAGAAGACGAAGAAATACGAATAAAAGTACAGCACATTCCTTGTAAAACATTGTTTATAAACTTTGTACAGAGTACTGATTTTAACCGCGGAAGAATACAATTTCTTACCAGCCCTTGTGTTTTGGAGTTAAAGTCGATTTTTTTGCTGAGTATAATTGTCGATTCAGGCGTCTTCGAAAATAATAGGAACTTACGGGTAATTTTCTTGACATGTTGTCCTGGAAGTCGTCGATAATCAGGGTTTGAATCTTTCGACACTGATGGCTTCTGCTGTATTCAATCGGTCTACAGTGATAAATTTGCCATTCCTCTCTATAAATTTGAATGGACCACCGTAAGTTGGTTGAAGAAGTCGTTGCACACCAACCGTCCTGACGATGACGTGAGTGCAGTTTGTGAGCTGTAGTTGTATGTCTGATGGTTGTTGCTGCTGGCGTGAAAGTAGTAGTATTTTTAGCCCATTCATGTCACGTGGAACTTGGTCATCTTCTTTCCTTTTACGTTGCAGTCTAACATTGGAAGCTCCTGTTCCTGATTTTCCAATTTATAAGTGAATTGAACTGCCTTTACTTTCGAGTTGATGTGTTAGAAAAATCTATCGATGTCTTGTGTTCTAAGTACAGTGAATGTGTCATCTACATACCTCCACCATACTTTTTCGGTGGCGGTGAACATTTCAATCACATAGCTTTACCTACCTATCCATGAATATATCTGCTACAACCGGGGATATTGGTGATCCCATGGCAACTCCCTCAGTTTATTTGTATATTTATCCTGGGAATTTAAATCCTGTGGAAGTCAGGCATAGCTGTACTCTAGCATTATGTCCTCAACTGTCACTTTTTTCCTAAGTTCGAGTTCTTGGTCAGAAATAAGTTCGTTTCTGGCTGCCTCTTTAGCCATATTTATTGGTATACGTGTATATAAATTGACAATGTCAAAACTAACCATCTTCTCTTCACTATCTAATTTTAAATTATCTAATCTGTGTTTTAGTTCATAAGAATTAGTTAGTCTAGATTTCGAGTGGCTTTTTAGGGGATTTAATAGCATGGCTAAACATTTAGATATTCCTAAGTAGGTGAATTTCTAAAATCAACTGTAGGCCTAATATGGTATCTTGCTTTATGAAATTTAACAACACCATACATCCTACTGTGGTTAATAGTTTTGGGCGCCAAATTAAACCACTTAGACTCACCTAGAAACAGCTTCATTTGGAGTATAAGGTCCGCTGTGGATTTCTTAACTTTATTCATAACTGTGTCTATTGATTTATTAATTTCCTCATACGGTCCTGTTTGTATGTGAGTATTTACCTTGTCCAAATAGTCTGATTTGTCCAATACTACTGTTGCATTTCCTTTGTCTGACTTTGTGATTACTATATCCTTGTTATTCTTAAGGTGCCTCAAAGCTTCTACCTCTGGTTTTGTCAGGTTAGGCATTCGACATTTTTGTCGTTTCAGTGTAAGTGCACATTGTGCCCGTACTTCTTCAGCCGTTGTTTTGTCGATCTCAGTACAGTTTCTCTTTCTAACAAACTAATATGGAATTACTTACTACCACGGTGCCCAAGTTTTACACATATATGAAAAGGATACTAACTACAAAAATAATTGAAATGTTCAAATAAGTATTAATATATAGCGAACAGATTGTTTATGGAAGAATTTTTAGATCAATTATTCTGCTTCACTTAGTAGGGAGAAGAACCAAATAAAGCCAAACTAATTATGGAAAGAATTTTGATTTGATCACATATGATAAAACAATAATTACAGAATATAATTACAATCCTAATAAAACCTGTAGGATGCTTGCCAACCATGCGAGTGGTCCAAGCTTATAATCCTGGCTGGAGCACAAGTTTACCTCCGCTATTATATGATTATTATTCCCTAGGGTTCCAAGTGGAACATAAGGCTTCAACAACACATCTTTACTTTATGTCTGTTTTCTGCCGTCCTCTCAGTTGGGTCCATGATTACCCATAATCGCTCATCTACTCCTCGCTATGCATCCTCCTCGACGTCGCCCTCGGACTACCCAGTCGTCGCTTCCCACTGAGATTACACTCGAGCGATGGCCGGGAGCGCGATATCATTCTATTATCTCTTCAGTGGCGTATTCCCAATCCATTTCCATTTTCTCCTACAGATTTGTTGAGTAATCAGCTCTCACTTATTGGTTTGTTCGACTGCAGAGTTTCTCATTGCTAGTTCTTTCTGGCCAGTCTGCCAGCAATTTGATCTTGAGTATGGAGCCATCAAAGTGGTCAGGTGTTGGTGAAAGTCTGTAACTTGTTGGAAATTCTTTTCTTGACATGCAGTGACATACATGTTTCTGACTCACATAGGAGAACTGACTGAATTCAAATCTGTGTTGAAAATACAAATCTCGTTTTTTGTACCATGGAGTGCAGAAGATTTCCAAACTGGTTTCAGGTTGATGGAGTTTTATCTTGACCTTACTATTGTAGCTACCTTGACATCTTTACCTCTCTCAAATCTCTCCCGTTGAAGATGATTGATTCTGGTTGTTATTGCTGCCGTTTCTTGATTGTCTTCATCCCCTCCGTCTCCACCTTCTCTGCGTTCGCGTGGAGTCCTGTCTTCACTGTTCACCTTTTCTTCCAGTTTGTTGGTTTTCGTCTACCTGCCTGCCCGCCTGGAAGTTTTCGATTTTGTGTGGTATAAAACATAAAACATCCACGTGCAAAATCCAGATCTTTTAGAGGCTTCTTATTGGTGGTCCAACGTATTCTTGTCTCCCCCACTCCCACGCACAGTGTGATACATAACTCAGTCTGACGTAGGGGAGAGTTGGGTGTAGGGCTCCTCATTCCACTTCGTAAAAACTGAACACCACCGCTACTGAAAACTTCGAGGCTAAAAGCGTAAATAAAGTTTTATGTTCCAACTGAGACGCGAAGGAATAAATGCCACAATAATAGCAAATAATAATAAGAAAGAATCTAGTGGCTTTCTACTTCAGAAATTCTGTGAGAATTCTCCAAACTCTCTCTCTCTCTCAATTAACCACTTCCTTTAATTTACTAATGTATACCTTTATTGCTTGATGAAAAAACAAGAAAAAAAAATCTTTCTTTCTTTGAAAGTTGTGAACCCGAGACCTGTCACACATATAATGTTCCTATTTATGACAGACACTTGTCAACACAGTATAAATTATTCAACTGGAACCCAGATGAATAGTTAAGTAGTCGCAGACTTATATTTAAGAAAAAAAGTGTAATTGATAAATGAGTGCGATTCCACAGGAAAAAAAATTCAGGAGTTTTTCAAGATTAAGAATGAATGACATTAACTGGGATTAATATATAAATATATATAATCTACCAAGAAAGAAGACTTAAGTCAATGCAAGAACTGGCGTGGAATTATGATCCCGTTCATCCCAAACAAAATACTAAGCCGCATCATCCTGGAGAGAATCAAACACGCCAACCTGAATGAAAAACTTCAACCGGAACAAGCTGGATTCTGCAGAAACAAATCATATATTGATCAAATCGACACACTACGGATCATCATTGAACAAAGCGTGGAATGGCCGTCAGTCACCTCTCTTCATCTCAACTTCATCGACTTTGAAAAGGCCTTCGGCAGCTCGGCGTCGATCGAAAGGTTAGTTGGCAACTACTTCGCTACTACCAAGGGGTCCCACCGACAATTAAACATCTCATCCAACAGTTGTACGACAATGCTGCACGCCAAGTAATCCACAACGGGAAACTCAAGGAATCCATTCGAAGTGAAGACGGGCGTAGGACAAGGCTGGCTGCCTACTATCGCAAGTGATATTCCTGATTGCGGTAGATTGGATAATGTGACAGCGAGCAGCTAGGAAACAGGTATAAAATGGACCCTCACGAAAAACATGGAGGATGTGGACCACGCCAATGATAACCTGTGTCTGATTATTCACAAACTGGAAGATATGTGAGTGAAAAGCAACAAGTTGTCGGAAGAAGCATCCATGGTATTTAGGACTTCAGGTGAACATAGAGAGAACAGAGGTGATGAAGAATACTCACAAGTCTCAGGGGAAGTCAACAGCACACTCAGCCTGAAAAATAACGGCCGGATTCTCAACTCCAGAGTGAAGTCAGGGACTTGGCGCAGAGTCATGAAGAGCACTTCAAACAAACTACAGACCTTCATTAACAGCTGTCTCCGGTCAATACTCAAGATCAGATGGCTAGCAAGAAGAGATCAGCAACAGGGATCTCTGAGGGCAAACGTACCAAGAAACGATTGTGCAGGAAATAAGCAGGAAGAAATGTAGATGGACTGGCCGTACTCGGAGAAAACAAACAATCATGTGTCATCACATGACAGGCCATCGCTCGATTGGAACCGAAAATGAAAGCGGCGAGTTGGTCGTCAATGCAAGGGTGACTTGTAGGAGGTGATGTGAAGAGGAAATGAAAGCATGTGGGCAGACTTGGAGCCAGGTGAAAACTTTAGCAGAGAACCGAATACAATGGAGACGGTTGGCTGAAGCCCTCTGTTCTTCTACGAATTCAAGAAAATAATAATAATTTTAATCAGTGTAATTTATCTTGTCCTTGTCTTAATGAAACCATACTTACCTGTCTCTAGAGAAATGCTGAGGAGTAATTCATTCATTTGTGATTTTTTTGCCTTGTTTCATTCGAATCAAAAGTGTATATGAGTGGGAGTGTTTTTTAAGGGAATTATTAGAAAAACAGAATGTTACAAATTTTCATCAGATTTCGGATATCATATGTAAACGAGAAATGGGAATTGAAAACATTTATTTCCCGATACGAATTTAAAGCAAGCAATACAGGTTAATAAAGCAGGATTTAGTGAATTCATCAAATTTTGGTAGAACTCTTGCTCAGCTGATACTCTACATACATGAGTATATATATACTTTTGAAATTACATTAGGAGATATAAGACTGATAAGTAAACAAACTACATTGAATTAGTCATGCAGAAAGACAGGTGTGAATGTTTTCCAGGTCATGTTCAAATAAATAAGGAGAGAGAGATAGTATGAGAGATCAAAATTAAGGTAAATTGCATTACGCTTCAATTACATCACTTAGATAAACAATTAGTCATTAGAGAATATAACAAGAATTGCAAACAAAGTAATATCAATAATAATAATAATAATAGTGTTGAAGTGAGTTAAGATAATCCTACTGATAAAGAATAGTTTTAAATGAATCAATAATAATAATAATAATAATAGGTAGAATAATAAGTAAAATTTATTACCATGGTAGATTCAGAGTCACAACCATCTCCTTTTGAACACAGAAACCTGGTTTATAAACTCAAACTGCACAAGCCCCTGCAATATCAAACATCTTCTTGTTTCTTTGTCTGCTGACATTAGTGAATGACTTGACAGCGTCGATATCACTATTGTCAGCAGGCAAAGAAGGAGAGTATGAACCAATTTCTTTTGGATACATAGATTAGGCTTCCTAATGCTGCAATTTCAGCAATATGTAATAGATGAACTCTCAACATTAGACAGTATACGATAAATGAATCTGAAAGCCTTGTTAACATCAATTTTGTGTTCCGTATCCACGAAATGAGGTAGAATAGAGCTACAAATTGACCTGATTTATCTCTTGCTTAACCAAGCAGGATCGCATTCGGAAATTCAATGATAAACACGCTTATTTGTATGTCCTATGTAATTGGCTCCACAGCGGCCGTTAAATTAGCTCATATACGTAGACAAGTGTCAAGGAACTTAAACATAAGTTCATATTATTTGCGAAGACGCTTCGAATCGATAATTAAGGTGAATGATAGTTGAATTTAACTCCAAAACACAAGGACTTGTTATAAGAAAATATATTGTTCGGCAGTTAAATTCCATATCGTACAAAGGTCTATATACATATATTTACAAAGAATGTACTATGCTCTCATTCGTAATCTTTCATCTTCTTCAAACTTTTTCACGAATGAATCATTCGTGCCTTCGAGTTTCCCACCAACGGTGACTAAGGCCAATAAACCAATGTTCAATGTTCACGATCATTTACAACAAGATAGTAATTCTTTAATTCTCGAACATAAAATAGAGGTGATTTTCAAAAAAAAAGACAACTGAGTACTACAACGGCACTGAATGCTCCTCTTACCGCATTCCTTAAGCGTTTTGCTGTTATTTCACCGGCGTTATCACTGAGTGACTGGCGCTGAAAGAACAAGGCTATTTCGGAAGCATTATATTTTGATTACAGCTTGATTCCACACTGTATTTTTGGTACAAGTATGGGATTTTCAGCATGGTAGGCTGATCATTGATATCAGGTGTGCGTCGGCAGGGGATCGAACCTCGGACCATGTGCATGGTCGATGAGAGTCCTAACCATATATGTATATATAATTTCAGAGCCGGAAGAGGGATTTATCGAGATGTGATAAATTTAATTATTTGATAATTCCTATTGCAGCATTAGGAACACAATATTCAGTGAAGACACTCTTTTCAACGAATTTATTATCAAGCGGTGCAATCGTACATAGATGGGCTTTTTTAAGAAATTATATCCGGTGAGGGAATCAGGTCAAAGGTGTCAATGCATGAAATAATAACAATAGTAGTATGAAATGCAATTAAAATTAGAATATTTGTGATCATAATCATAGTTGAATGTCAAGTGGCAAAATAATTGATGTCATATATAGAATAATAGATGAGGTGTATAGGTGTCGGAAAGGGGTACATAATTATAGGATTAGTAGGCGAATATGAAATGTTACATAACATGGTGTGAAATCTGTTAAGATAGAATTCAATATTGTAAAAATAAACATATAAAAATCAATAATTTCGGGTTTAAAATGTCAAATGGAATTGGTAGTAGTTAGAGGATGCTTTCCACACGAAGACGAGAACATATTCCAGCATGGTTTTACAGGGGAGAAAGGAACTGTGAGCAAAGCTCCATTATGGAACACCTGATCGACTTCTTTCACTCTGCCTACCTTGATCATGGTTTTAAGATCATCTACCGAATCCATGCTTGCTTCCCTCGTTTTCTTCGTTACAGGCTTCTAAAGACGGCTACAGCCTTGGTAATTTATGACTTTAAGCTAGATCTTTGTATACAAAAGAAGTTTGTGCAATCCCTACTTCTGCCTTAGTCATAGAGGGATAGACATTTATTTATTTAGTTATTCTATGTACTTTTCCCTTATTACTTCGATTATTTTTATTATTATTATCATCATTATTATTACTCTTCTCACTCTGATTCTTTTCCACTTGACCCACTTGTCATTCTAAATCCAGTGGCACATTGGTTAGGACTGTCGCCGACCATGCACATGATCTGACATTCGATCCCCTGCCGACGAACACCTGATATCTATGTTCGGCCTGCAAAATTTGGGCTACCGATATCACATGCTCAAAATTCCATACTTGTACCAAAACTACGGTGTGTGGCATCAAGTTGTAATCAGAAATGTAGAAAAAATTATAATGTATTTCGCAATGTCGAATTCTATCTTATCAAATTTCACACCATGTTATGTAACATTTCATATTCGCCTACTAATCCTATAATTATGTACCCCTTTCCGACACCTATACACCTCATCTATTCTATATATGACATCAATTATTTTGCCACTTGACATTCAACTATGATTATGATCACAAATATTCTAATTTTAATTGCATTTCATACTACTATTGTTATTATTTCATGCATTGACACCTTTGACCTGATTCCCTCACCGGATATAATTTCTTAAAAAAGCCCATCTATGTACGATTGCACCGCTTGATAATAAATTCGTTGAAAAGAGTGTCTTCACTGAATAGTGTATTCATAAATTTAATTGATACATTCAATTTAAACAAGACATTTACTCTCACCTTTCCATGAGTGATGCGCCAACATGAATGTGTTGTGGAATTTTCAGTTTTTTCTCCCCATTATCGATATTTGTATAACATAAATATAAACAAAGTTTATTGCTCATAAACCGAAAGCTTTAAAAAAAAACAATATGCGCTAAGCATTATTAATGTTTCACCTAAAAGAACTGAAATACGCGGTCTTTGTTGGTTGTTTTGTTTAATTCAGAAGATTTGTGAAACAATCTATGCCATTTATTTATTTATTTTCAGTGACCGTCTCAGTTTACTCAGAGGACAACAAGAAGAAGAAAAACAAGAAACATCGAAATTACGGTGGCATAAATGACAGAAATGCCAATTTGAGGGTGATTTATTGCAATAGCTATTTTTGTAGTGACTTTGAAATCATTAGTCGTCGGTGTCTGAGAAAGAAATGTTTACTTAGAGATCAGCAAGACTATTTTAATGATTAATGTTTTTGTTTTGCCCTTGTATTGACATTGTTTTTACCTAATGGCCCGAAATGAGACGTAAAGTTTGTGAGCAGTTGAAATGATCAACAATCATATTAGTGAGTTGATTTATAAATTTGTTTACCTTTGTTAGTTTTCTGGTCATCAAGATGTTAAACTCTTGATTTCGAAAGAAATAAGTAGTATGTTAATTGGTAGTATGAGATATACAGTTAGTTTATGAATAATCTGCATCTAGACAATGACTAAAATGAAGTGAGTGGTTCAGTAAAAAAAGGCTTTTTGTGGCTAATTCACTTTCCTCTTCAGCTGCACAATTGCATTTGCCTACAATTTTTCACGAAACAAGATTGTTGTTAACACTAGTCAATGCATACAAGGATCTGAATAAGTGTAATATATAGGACGGATAGTTTCGAAACGAAGTAAGCATGCAAGTGCCTGCATTAGTGCATAAGGTGTGTCTACCTGGAACTTGAATTCAAGGCTCCCTGCTGATTCCCTTTGACTATCTAACAAAAAAATTCAGAATGCATCGTAATGACAAGACACCTAGCATGATAGCCCCATAGAAACTTGACTGATAGAGTTTCAATATAGATAAAATCCCCATTTAGACATTTAGAAAACAGAAAGATTGAGTGAAGAAATATTTACTTTTCAATTAGATCGTCATCTCACTCTAGCTCTACTCTAATATACACGTATAGCATTTATATTACAATACACAACAGTTTACCAATCAAGTGGCACTGATATGTTTGTTAACAATAATTAGTCAGTGTCAAAATGTCAGCGATGGGGTGATAATTAACTAAGAAAATCAGTACGCCCACATTGGGCGTACAGTTAGGCAGGTTCATCATCCTGTTTCCGAACATCATCCAACATGGTTAAGCAAGGGATAAACAAGATCTTTTAGTGGCTCCTTTTCGGCATGCCTTGTAGATAGTGAGCATATAGTGGACGTTAATACTGCATTTAAAATTAATTATCACATTCTCACTAATCTTAATTTTGCTCTGCGAGTTCGTCTTCTACGGACAGATGAAGCAATAGGAATCCACCTGAACAAGCTAAACCTGTCTGTGTGTTCAGAAGAAATTTGTACAGCCACTTTCCTTACCTTGGCCATCATTACATGAATGTATAAACCGGACAACTTCGCCCCTCTCCCCCTAAACATTTAAAATTTGTAACTGTTCAAATTATTTTTTTCTGGCCACTTCATCTTTAATTATGTGTTATCCTTGTAAAATTAATTTGTTCTAACCATTTCTACCTTTTAACCGTGTGTATTGATTTTCTTGGTTAATTATCACCCCATCGCTGACATTTTGACACTGACTAATTATTGTTAACAAACATATCAGTGCCACTTGATTGGTAAACTGTTGTGTATTGTAATAAAAATGCTATACGTGTACATTAGAATAGAGACAGAGTGAGATGAGGACCTAATTGAAAAGTAAATATTTCTTCGCTCGCTCAATCTTTCTGTTCTATAAATGATAGGGTTTACTCTTCACTAACACTATAGACTCGAGGTATTCGTGGTAGGAAGCAGTTAAACTAGGCATCCGTATTTTAGAGCAGTGGCTGCAAAATACATCTTATGATCGAATGACTGTGAGATCTTATCGTCTTTTCTCTGTCTTGGTCCTGGGTGGATCGCCAGCTAATCAGAACAACCTACTCTCTACTAGCCTAGCCAAATTTTAATATGGTTAGAAATATATAAATATTATGTTTTTCTGCTAAGATAAAGTCTTAACCCAGCAGTCACAGGCTAGTTTTCGTCTTTTGATATTTTCGTGTCTTAATGAAGAGGAAGGCAGGAAGGACGAGTAGGCGTAAATAGCGTATCAGTTGTCCATTGCTACAGTGTTATTACACCCACGAATAAGTTCACTGGGTCTTATCAATTGTCGACAACGACATATGAGCTGGTGACGAGGTCATATCAGTTAGTTGCATTAGTTACTGTCTAGTGTCAAAGCAGAGTATCCATTACAATCCTACTCGAGGTTCATCGAGACTAAAAATAGCTTCGCGATAAAGTCTTCCACTGCAGCACTGGTTGACTCTCGTTCGAATCTCACAGGAGATACGAGTATCTTTAACACTGCAGATACACTTTACTGACGAGTGTAAGCAAGCTCAAAATCACTTAACAACAATATCAATGCTTGTTGAATGTAAATGTAAATAAGAGAAGTTAATTTTCATCTTATCTTTCAACTCGTTTGAGTTCTGGATTTGAAGTAGAAAAGTTTCATGTTTTACAGAAAAACTTACTCAACAAATGAAAATACATCATCCATGAAGGGGCACTATTTTTTTATATGTTTGAACAACTTCAGGAAAACGGACACATATATGAGAAAAACTAATGGAAACAGATATTCAGATATTAAACTGTTGTTTTCACTTCATTTATCTGCATGAAACTGACAGTTCTGAAATTCATCTTGTTGGCAGTATCTGTGATGATATCACGATGATACTAAGATACACAAGAATATACATTTCTATGCATTCATTTTTGAAATTAGGTCACATGAAATCAATCAATATTCATGGGCTAGAAATTATCTACATTGATCACAGATCAACATTTTAGAATATAAAGTCACTAACATCTCTAATGTTATCACTGCCTTAATAAAACCAAACGAATTTCGGAGCATTTAATTTTAGCAGAGGAATGTCCCATGGTTAGCGTCGGTGGCACAGTGGTTAGGACGCTCGCCGACCATGCACATGGTCCGGGGTTCGATTCCCGGCCACTGGCGCACTCCTTTACTAAGCTAAGCCAGAAATAATGCTGGTAAGGAGGAAAGGTTTGGCATCAGGCTAGCAACCCTATCCTGTAAAATAAGCACTGTTACAGAAACTTTGAAGTTTCGGTAACAGTGGTGTTTTTATTTTTTACGGGATAGGGTCGCTGGTTTAGCGATTTGAAGGAATGAGTCGGCGGGGGATCGAAACCCGGACGATCTGCGTGGTCGGTGACAGTATTCTACCTCCATATCACCAAGTCACATGAACCACTGATTAGCATAGATTGTGCTATCATTATAAACAATTGTTCACTATCGATTTGAAAGTCTTCTAATGCTAAAAACGATCACTTTACATGTCTATTCAATTCATATTAACTCAAATATGCCTCCATATATTTGCTATTAGTAAATATTTTTGACTAATTAATTAAAACTTGACTCTCCTGTTACTTTGGCAAACTTACAAAAGAAACCTTCAGTCTTAATGTTTCTGTTTTCCCTGTGTTGACACTCACAACAGAATTACTTATGTAAGTAGCTTTGTTCCGTAACTGACACTTTAACCGTACCCATTGTATCACTCCCAGGAACTCCAACAATTTATGCAAAGAAGTATATAGAAAACTAAAACAACTAACGGAATCTTATGATCACTCCATCAACTCTGCTATCCAATTCCTAGAGAAAAGCAGGGGAATCAAAATAGATGAACAAAAAATAATGATATCCTTCGACGTCACAGCACTGTATACATCAATCGGGCAAAAACTAGAAAAATAAACCATGGAGCAATTGCTTAGCAACGTCGAACACCTTCCAAAACAATCAAAAATGCAACACACAAGCTGGATGGAATGCATAAATCTATGCCTAACAACGTACTTCCAATTCAACGGCCATATATATATATATATATATATATATAAGTCAAAGGAACACCCATGGGATCGCTAATATCAGGTTTGATTGCAGAAGCAGTGATGCAAAAACTCGAAAACATCATTCCACCAAAGATCAAACCCAAGATTTGGATACGCTACGTCGACGACACATTTGTTAGAATCAAAAGAAACCAGTTAGATAGAACTAACAACTTAATAAACAACATCTTCAAAGACATCAAATTCACAAGAGAAGAGGAATTCGAAAACATAATCCCATTTTTGAACGTCCGAGTCAAGTGAACAGCCACAGGGGAATCAGAAACTCAAGTCTAAAGAAAATCAACTCATACAAACCAAATCCTGAATTACAACGGCAGCGATCCGATAACACAAAAAAGGAATTGTATACAAACAGCATTCAAGAGGGCCAGTCAGGATTCATTGCAGCACTCCCACCTTACGGAAAACTGAAAAAAGATATCTCATGGACGTCTTCCAAAACAATGGATATCCACGGAATTTCATCAAAAGACATACACTGCCACCCGAAGCCAACCTATCAAATCAAAAGACCTCAAGGAAAGCACAAATAAAATCGCCCTACCATATATAAAGGATATCTCAGGAAAAAATCACTACAAGACTCTTCAAACCTTTAGGAACTGACGTCGAACACAAACCATCAAAGTCACTTCACTCAGTTCTATGTCAACCGAAATACTCAACAGCGAAAGAAGATAAAACCAACATCACCTACAAAATAAATTGTAACAAGTGCGAAAAACACTACATTGGCCAAACTTGACGGGCCCTTCATCTTGGTATCCACGAACATAAGCTAGCCGTCAAAAGACATGATATCAACTCTCTCATATCGCCTCACCGCATACAGACAACCACGAACATCAATTCGACTAAGGCAACCGGCGTTCAAATATTAGACACAGGAATCACCAGGAATGCTAGAGAAATTTTAGAGGCCTGGCCTCGTATTCCAGTGAATCACCAATCAATAGACACATCGAGATTATTATTATTATATCGTTTAATTCCTAGAGGAACATAGGGCTTCAGCCGCCCAAGTCTCCATTGCGTTCGGTTATCTGCTAGAGTTTTCAGCTGGCTTCAAGTCTGCCCGCATGCTTTCATCTTCTTTTCACATCACCTCCTCCAAGTCACATTTGCATTGATGACCAACTCGCCGCTTCCCTATCGGGTTCCACTGGAGCAATGGCCTGTCTAGTGATGTCACTCACTTGATGGTTTCCTCAGTGAATGTTCAATCCATCTCTATTTCTTCTTGCCTATTTGTTTCACAATTGGTTCCTGGTTGGTTCGCTCATTGCCAGAGATCCCTGTTGCTGATCTTTTCTGGCCAGCCATCTGGTCTTGAGTATTGAGCGAAGACAACTGTGAATGTAGGTCTGAAGTTTTTTTGAGATGCTCTTTATGACGCGCAAAGTCTCTGGCCCATCCGTATAGTAGCATTGACTTCACATTAAAGTTGAAAATCTGGATCATATTTTTCATGTTGAGTGCTGTTGACATCCACACAGACTTGAGAGTAATGAAAGCTTGTCCTGCTTTTCCGATTCTGGCTTTGATATCCTCATCAGTTCCGCCTGTAGATGAAACAACGCTTCCTAGGTCGGTAGGTAAAGGAAAGTGTTTCTTTCAGGTTCCTCCCACTTATGCTGGCTGATTTTTGTCTGATGTTGTTGTTGTTGCCGTTGCTGTTGGCCAGGAATCTTTATCACTTCTGTTTTCTCTATGTTCACCTGAAGTCCTAAATACCCTGGATGCTTCTTCTGACAACTTGTTGCTTTTCACTCGCATATCTTCCAGTTTGTGAATAATCAGACACAGGTTATCATTGGCGTGGTCCACATCCTCCATGTTTTTCGTGAGGGTCCATTTTATACCTGTTTCCTAGCTGCCCGCTGTCACATTATCCAATCTACCGCAATCAGGAATATCACTTGCGATAGTAGGCAGCCAGCCTTGTCCTACGCCCGTCTTCACTTCGAAAGGATTCCTTGAGCTTCCCGTTGTGGATTACTTGGCGTGCAGCATTGTCGTACAACTGTTGGATGAGATGTTTAATTGTCGGTGGAACCCCTTGGTAGTAGCGAAGTAGTTGCCAACTAACCTTTCGATCGACGCCGAGCTGTCGAAGGCCTTTTCAAAGTCGATGAATTTGAGATGAAGAGAGGTGACTGACGGCCATTCCACGCTTTGTTCAATGATGATCCGTAGTGGGGCGATTTGATCAATATATGACTTGTTTCTGCTGAATCCAGCTTGTTCCGGTTGAAGTTTTTCATTCAGGTTGGCGTGTTTGATTCTCTCCAGGATGATGCGGCTTAGTATTTTGTTTGGGATGAACGGGATCATAATTCCACGCCAGTTCTTGCATTGACTTAAGTCTCCTTTCTTTGGTAGTTTGAATAAGTATGCTTGCTTCCAATCCTCGGGTACTTTGCTCTCTATCCACATCTTCTCCAGCAATGGCGTCATCAAGTCCGCTGTTGTCTCTGGGTCCATTTTCAATGCTTGTGGTGGGATTCCGTCTAGTCCTGCTGCTTTTCCAGCTTTTAGCATCTTGATAGCATTCAGGACTTCTGATTTCGTGAATGTTCACTTGTAGTTCTGCTTCCGTTGTTGGCATTTTTGGGCGTGTTGTAGGTGGCGGACGATTTAGAAGTCTTTTGAAGTGTTCAGCCCAGTGTTTCCTTTGCTCCACTTCTTTGGTGATTGACTTTCAATTGTCATCCTTTACTGGCTTAATCTGTTTCGAGCTTTCGCCCGATAGGTGCCTAGTTGTTTGGTACAGTGTGGCGAGGTCTCCTTTGCTTGCAGCTTGTTCTGCTTCACTTGACATGGCTTCATAATATTTTCTTTTGTCTTCCCTGGCACTCTTCTTCACTCTTTTGTTCAGTGTGTTGTAGCTTGCATTCAACTCCTGTTTTTGTTGCTCGTTGGTGCACTGGATAATCGTTTGTTTCACCATCCTTCTCTCTTCTATTAGTTTCCAAGTGTCCGTAGTGAGCCACTGTTTGTCTTGTCTCTTCTTTCTGCCCAGAACTTCCATGCAGATTTGACTCCACACCGTTTTTAAGTTGTTCCAGTGCTTTTCGACACTGACCTCTTCGATAGTGTTGATTTGTGTCTGGGCCTTTTCCTTATGCTTGCAGTGAAGATGTCTTTTGTAGCTTCGTCTTTCAGTGTTTGAGTATTGAACTTGGCTTGTGGTCTATCTTCAGCTCCTGTTTCTTTGAAAGCTTTTAATTTGATTTGGATTGTCCCTTGTACGAGATAGTGGTCTGGGCCAACGTCCGCTCCTCTTCTCACTTTTGTGTCCAGTAAGCTTCGCCTCCACTTCCTTGAGCAGCATTGAAATGAAGTCAATTTGGTTTTAGGTTTGTCCATCTGGTGACACCCATGTAGCCTTGTGGATATCCTTGTGTTTATATACGCTTCCACCAAACACTAGTTCATTGAAGGCGCAGAAGTCGGCGAAGAGTTCTCCATTTTCATTCATTTCTCCGAGAGCTTTTCTATCCATGATGAGTTCCCTTCCTGTGTTGTCTGGTCCCAGTTTGGCGTTCATGTCTCCCATTAGTATTTTAATGTCTCTAGCTGGAGTATTGTCCATTGCTGCCTGTAGTTGTTTGTAGAATTCTTCTTTCTTTTCGAAGTCTACATCCAGATAGATAAAATTTATCAACCGATAAGAAACAAACCTCACGCACAAAGGGTTAAATTTGAAGTAAAAGAAACAATCAGTAATAATTCAAATAGCCTAGAAGGTGTGAAAACACACAAAATCAACCAATCACGTCCTAGGTCACACACCAGGAGAGATGAATAATAACCTCGTGGAGAAATCTGGAAGCTCACTTACACAGATTGAAGTATGCGCTGAAGATGTCGCCTAGTGGGAGGGGGGCGATGAAAGCTTCGCAAATTAACTATCCAGTTCACAGAACACAACCACATCAAAATCATCTAGTGGAGCCGCAAATCTTCTCTATCATATTTAATCACTAAATTGTTTCGATACGGTAACCATAAGAAAACTCTTAAACTTCATAAGGATTCTCAAGATAATCCATGAGATATTGTTCTGTTTCTTTTGAAGAGCAGTTGTGCTGAAATTTTGCATCTTCAGATAAGGATAACTTTCTTTCATTCTTGAATACCTCATGCCAAATACAGACGCAACAGTGTATAACTGTTTCGCGCAGTGGAGGATAAAGATACTTTGACGTGTGGAGATTTCTTAAAATGAATCATCAACAACTAAAGTTATCAATGTAAAGAACAAAAATATGCTCTCTCTTAACAGTGAGTCACTATTTACCAACGTTTCACTCACAGAAACTGTTTGTCACATTTGTCAATACATAGAAGAAAATCAGCTGAACATCGGATTACCGATGACTTGTTTGAAAGAACTACCTACTGAGATGTACTGTCAATATACAGTTCATATTCAACGATTTTATTTACAGACAACAAGAAAAGATCGCAATAGGATCTCCACTGGGGCCAATACTAGCAAATTGCTTCATGGCAAGCCTCGAGAATAGTCCACTCAAATCGACCATTGAAAATTTTCAATTGTATGTTAGATATGTGGACGACATCTTTATTATCAATTGATGACAGCCACGATCTCAATCACTTACTACAAATATTCAACAAATGCCATTTAGCCACAAAGTTCACTTTTGAAATTAAAACGAATTTAAAATCCCTTTTCTTGATGTTGAGCTTACAAGGAGAGCTGACGGAACTTTAAGAAGGTCCATCCATAGGAAACCCATATGGAACGGCCAACTGACAATAAGTCAAAAAGGAAACCTAATCTTGCCACTCTCGACCAACACATCTGCAGCTCTGATACCCTGGTGAAGAACTACACTTCCTGAGAGAAATCATAATACAAAAAGGTTATCCATCAAGATTCCTAGACAAAAACATCAAGCAGAAAACCCAAAAGCAAGAGACACGATCCATGTCAAAAAAGATACTTTATATGAACCCCGACTTCGAAGATGATCAACTCAGTGATGTCTTAAGGAGGAGAGATCTCACTTCTTTAAGGAGAACTTTCTTTGCCGAAACATTGAGAGTAGTATTCTCCAGTGGCCCGCTGATCTGCAGAAGCCCAAAGGACAAGATCCCGCACCTGACCACTTCCATGGAAATATAGCAGTTCACCTGTTTTTTTGTAATCAGGTACACTGGTCATTCGACGCATATCCTGTTAAAAAAGGGTCAAAGAACAATATCTTACAGTATGGCTGCAGAAAGGAAGCAGTGGTCATGTAAAGAGTGCAATAATCGAACATCTCGTCAACATTGGTCATTCCATCTCGACAAGCGCCTCCTTCAAAGTAATTTACAAAGAGAATAACAACCTACCAAAGACAGTACGTTTCTGTCTTCTTTTCATTGGAGGGGCCTTAAGCATTCAGTCGGACTGTTTTGATTCAGTTTTCCAATAGTTCTCTAAACAATGTCAGCTCATGATCAAATCCTGTAACCAATCAACCAAATCCTTATGAACCAATACTTGAATAATTTATATATATTATGGTGGAGACTTCAGGAGTATGGTAATGCATAGTGAAGTAAAATTATAAAATAGATGAAATAACTTAATTTAGTAGATTTGGAACCGTAATTGTAGTGATTTCAACTCAGTGAGTGAAAATCCTAATGAAGATTGAGTGGAATGTTATGCAATAGAATAAAGCAGAACATAACTACACAAGCGAAACAATAATGGCTACCAGGGTAGTGAGAGATTAGACACACTCCCATTCTGTTTGCATAGGTTGGGTCGTAGTCTTTGATGGAGGTGGGTTTTGTGTTCTGTTTGGTTGCATAGCATTCCACTCAACCTTTATTAGGATTTTCACTCACTGAGTTGAACTCACTAAAATTACGGTTCCAAATCTATTAAATTAAATTATTTTATCTATTTTATAATTTCACTTCATCATTCATTACCACCCTCCTAAAGTCTCCACCATAACATATATAAAATAACTCTGTTGTTCTGCCTTCTAATTTCTCAAAAGTCCATCCTTGTTTCCAAAAGAAATCTGAATTCCACCCCCTTTTGTCTAATTGCAATTTCAATAGTTACTCGTATAACACGGAATAATTTGTCTACGTGCATCATCTTGATAAATATATATTGCATACACTTTCTATCTGTAACCTGAAATCATTGTGAAAATGTATGTTCAGACACCATTTCATAATCTTTAATTGATTTAAATTAGGATGTACGCAGTTGACGAGAGAGAATCCACGAAGTAAATCGAGCTCGTAATATTCCGCGAATATGTTACTTCTTTCGCTATGGATACAAATTTTATTATGATTAAATCATCACATTGTATGATTATACAGTGATATTGACTGATGTCGTATCCAGTACAAATTATTGCTCATTATTATCATATCACCTTGATGTAATTTGAGTCCTGGCTGTCTTGAATAATACTGTCTGTATGCAACTTTTGTTGAGTGTTATTTGCTTGTTGCTGTTGTTGTTGTAATTGAATAGTTGATCTGTTTCTAATTTTCCTCTGGTTGTTCATTTGACTAAAACGTCAAAAAATAAGAATTCCACTTTTTTGTTGAATATTTACTTCTTTTCTCAAACCACTTTTTTGTCTTCTAAATACACTTGTTTACATTTATTTGTTGAGTATACTTTTTCGTTTCCATTCGCACAGTTTTAAGAACACTTCACCTCACTACTGTTTGTTTACTTTCCTTTCAAATTTCCTTTAAGTCAATGATCAAAGAAGTTGATATTACGTTGAATCGAATTCAGAAGCAAAGTCAAGTTACAAATATGTATATGAAGAGTGTAGTCCCTTTTCTCTTAGTGTTATGTGTGACAAAACCTTACTGTCTTGAACGTTAGTATTTTAATGTCGTTTCGCTTGCGTTACCACACACACACAGGTAAACAAACAAAGAATAAATGCACTTTTCAAGTTGTTTCCCTTTCCTATCAGTTATAACGTTACCGTATTCTCACTACTCGACTCAGAGTTATTATTTTTATTGTACACTAGTAGCTAGTGTGATGTGTCTAGTCCTCTACTTGGTGCAGACTGAATTCTATCAGTCAGGTTTTGCAATGTGGTCACCATTCCAGGTAGCTAGTGATGGCATGATGACAGAGGCACTGGGTGACGTGGGTTCGAATCTCAGAACGGACATGAGTTGCTTCAAGGCTGCAGATACGTGTGCCTTGCTGACTGGTGAGTGCCAACCAGCACAAAACCTAGGTCCAAGGCTTCCTGCCGATCGCCTCCTACCATCAAATATCATCAAATCAATGTGCACCGTGTTGGCGAGCTACCTAGAATGGTGGCCACATTGCAAAAGCTGACAGACAGAATTCAGTCTGCACCAAGGAGAGGACTAGACACATCCCAGTAGTTACTAGTGTCCAATGAAAATTCCCACTACCATCCTACAGGATATCAATCGCGGGCCCGAATAGCTCTCTGACTGCAGCACTGGGTGACGCGGGCTTGAATCTCTTCATAAGGGACATGAGTTCCTTCAAGGTTGCAGATACGCGTGCCTTGCTGACTGGTGAGTGCCAACTAGCACGAAATCTACATCAAGCAAGGCTTCCTGTGACCGATTGCTTGCAACCATTTGATATCATTAGAATAATTTATTTGCTGTTCTACAATGACTGACGCAGTCTGAAGTAATAACTCTTATTCTGTAGTGACACCAAACTGAAATCAATTCTCCACCTGAATAAATATCATGTATATCTCACCTATTGGATTTTGTCAAGAACTAGTATAAGTTAAAAGGATCACCAGACAAAACTAGATAGCACTAGATATCAGTTTTGTTTAATTTTGAGACTTTTCATTAGTTTGGACCCACGGATTTACTTTTGATCAGACCATAACTCTTCAGTTTTCAAGACTAAGCTCACTGACCATTCAGTCAAATGGACTGGAATCCAGAAACTTGTAAATTCTGATTTCATCAATTCCTGATATCGTGCTACCCTCAAAAAATGTCTTCGACTCTTATCCACTTTACTTTGACATGACAGAACCCATATAGGCAGCCCTCTTTTCCACCAGCGTTCTATACACACACGAGCTTCACTTTTCCTTGACATAAGAATAAGAGAAAATTCGATATAGCAGGAAATTTCACGCCCAGGCTCCTGAACTCTCCGCCATGTTATGTATAAATTAATTTTGCTGTTATATCTCATAATTTTGTCATTAATGCATCCTTGTTTCCAAGAGAAATCTAAATTCCACCCCGCTGTGTTAAATTGCTATTTAAAACAGTTTCTCTTTTAACACTGTATAATTTGTCTACGTACATCATCTTCAAAATTATGTTGCACATACTTTCTATTTATAACCTGAAATCATTGTAAAAGTATGATCAGACTCCACTTTGTAATATAAAAATTGATTCATTCGGGAAGAACGCAGTTGAAGAGAGGGAATCCACGAGATAAAACGAGCTGGTGTTATCCTTCCAATATCTTCATTCTTCCTTTATTCAAACATTTGCACAATATTAATTGAAGATGACATTCATTTAAAAAAGAGACGTATTGGATTTGTGCATTTACCTTCAAACATTCTGAAAGCGTTTCTGTTTTGTCCAGTCGTTTGAATTTGTCAGGTAAAACAAAACAAAAGTGAACCTCTACCAGAATGAATTTTGATGGCTCC
This sequence comes from Trichobilharzia regenti, assembly GCA_944472135.2. Lineage (NCBI taxonomy): Eukaryota > Metazoa > Platyhelminthes > Trematoda > Strigeidida > Schistosomatidae > Trichobilharzia > Trichobilharzia regenti. The sequence goes on along the minus strand of OX235264.1, from coordinate 39,337,382 downwards.
TCGCTCCCACGCACAGTCTGAAGCATAATCCAGTCCCCACAATTAGGTAAATCATCGGCGATAACAGACAGACAGCTTTGTCTCACTTCTGTAATCAGTTTGAAAAACGCCTCTCTGAGTTTCCAATTGTGTATCACCATCACTTGGCAGGAACTATCAGATAGACATCTGTTGAATGAGGTTGATAAACACTTGGCCACTGTATAAGATAGTTGTTGAAACAGATTCCAGAGTGTTTGATCTCTGCTTATTCGCTGATTTCACAAATCCCATTAGGATTCGTCAGCTTTTTATGCTAAACACACGATTTTAATAATACAAGTAAAAAACTTGGGCACTGTGGTAGAGTATAACTTCATTATGATAAGATTTTATTTTGATAAATCACACAGTGTTACACAGTAATATTAACTGACGACCACGTTTCGAACACAAGTTATCACCGCTCATAATCATATCAAGACAATACTCACATAACCTTTTTTCCTTCATTTATATACATCTGTGGAATTGACTAGATATTTGAATAAAAATCTATATGAGATAATGTACATTCAGAAATAATAATATGAGTGTTGTTGATCAATTACAATCAGATGGGAAATAAGACAAGTGTTTTTATAGCTATAATAATTAACTTGTAAGAATGTTATGATGTACGTGAATTGAAATAGAATTTTGAGATTATTTATTATCCACCTCTGATTTGACTGACTGACTGACTGGTGGTAATAATATCTTCCATGCATATCTCTGGTATTTGTATCGAGTCATTTCTGTTGCATATGTTGTGTTTGGTGTAGACTGAATGAACCAGGGAGGATTCAGAGATGAATCTCTCTCCCACCTACCTAGATTTCTTCTTAGAATCTTAACTCTCTCCCACCCACTAAATTGTGTGGTTTTGTGTTAATATATGTAGTGCAATCGCTGAGCTTTTTCTAAATTACCACCCTAATGCCATCCTTATTCAGGGTGGCATTCAAACCTACAAACTCACTCAGGTAGGACAAGATTTGTATGCTAAAAGACCCGTGGACCTAATTAAACAAAATAATATAATTTACAAAATACCCTGAAATGAGTGTGAGTGAGTCCAAATATAAGTCAAACTAGTAGATCGGGAGTGATCAGATTGTCGGAACAAAAGAATTTAGTGGCTAAGGTAAGAATGGTTGACCCCGAAAAGATGAGTAATTCAGAAAAAGGCTCAGCACTACATTGAACGTCAGGCAATAACACAGCCACACAATAAGTTGGGAGAGGGTAAAGATCCTAGAAATTAATCTATGTAGGTGCAGAGAGAGAGGATGATTACTGAATCCTATCTGGCTCAATGTAAATACCAGAAATATGCATGGAAGATATTATTACCACCACCAGTCAGTCAAATCAGAGGAGGATAATAATAATCTCAAAATTCTATTTCAATTCAAGCACATCACAACATTCTTACAAGTTACTTATTATGACTATAAAAACACTCGTCTTATTTCCCATCTGATTGTAATTGATCAACAACACTCATATTAATTATTTCTGAATGTACATTATCTCATATAGATTTTTATTCAAATATCTAGTCAATTCCACAGATGTATATAAATGAAGGAAAAAAGGTTATGTGAGTATTGTCTTGATATGATTATGAGCGGTGATAACTTGTGTTCGAAACGTGGTCGTCAGTTAATATTACTGTGTAACACTGTGTGATTTATCAAAATAAAATCTTATCCATAATGGATTTACGGTTTTAATCATTTGATACACAATCAAAGCAGAAACTGAAATGTTGGATAAGACATGAATGGAGCAGTGCAAAATAGCTTTCCAAAGACAAACAGAATTGTGAATATTCATATTGGAGTATCACAGTAATAATTACAATTAAGAAAGCATTTTAAAACAAAGTAATCAATGGGAATTGCTTGATAACAGTGTACAATGGCAAAATTATAATTAATAGAAAAATTGTAAAATAATTAGAATGCTAATTATGATAATGGTAATAATATCAACGTCAATGATTAAAGGCATAAAATTGGTAGAAACAGTGAGAATAATGGTGAAAACGCACTGAATTATTTTTAGAATAAAACCAATGGAGATTGAATAATGAGGCTTTTTTAAGCACTGAGAGATTGAATGTTATTAAAACATCTCAACAAGATAAAAGTAAAAAAAAACCATACCGTCATGATACAAGAAGCAACGAGCAAGTAGAGTGAGGAATCTAATAACAGACCGAATTACGCTACTTACACTGGAAAACTTATTATGATGGATTCAAGATGATCACAGTCTCTTCCTGTGTGTGTTAATGGTTTAGTGTTGGAACGCTCACTAACTACGCCATATGTGGTCTGTGGTTCAATCCTCCATCGATGTACTCTTAAGCTTCGTTAAGCTGGAAGTGGAGCCAGTAAAGAGGGAAGCTTTGGCAAGCCTACTCAATAAAAATGAACTACTGTTTCCAAAACTTCAAGGATCTAGCTTCAGTTTCTTTGTTCCATTGGGGACGTAAAGAATATAGTAATAATAATTTTTGTCTTTTTCCTATACGTTCTCAGTGGAACATAGGGCATCAAGCAAGAGGCTGGAAGTTTTGGTAGCAATGAAGTTTAATATTACAGGATGGGGTTGCTAGCCTGATGCCCAACATTCCCCCTTTACCATTCTTATTAATGGTTTATTGAGGTGAGGGAGTGCGTCAGCAGGGGATCGAACTCCGGCCAACATGCGTAGTTGGCGGGCATTCTACCTTTGTGTCACTGATGCACAATAATAATAATAATAATAATAATAATTACAAATAAGTCTCTTTCGTTACATATAAAGATTCGGTTTACAAAATAAACTCGTACAGCCGTTATTCGTCACAAATATTTTCTTGTTTCCTAATCCGACAATAATCAGAAGATTTCTTGAGTCACCATAGAGTTTTCTTCTTAATCTGCTGCATGTCTGATGAAACAAGAGTGTTGGATTTTCATGTTGACATGTCTTAAACATTTTAGTAAGCATCCTGTTAATAATAAAATTTACGAAATTGAAAAGAAACTTTCTTAATTTTCGTTAGCAGATTTGACACTAGTAACTAGTGTGATGTGTCTAGTCATCTCTTTGGTGGAGACTGAATTCTATCAGTCAGCTTTTGTAATGTGGCCACCATTCCAGGTAGCTCGTCATCACGGTGCACATTGACTCGATGATAGACAGTTGGAGGTAATTGGCAGGAAGCCTTTGACCTAGGTTTCGTGCTAGTTGGCACTCGTCGGCAAGGTGTATCTGCAACCCTGAAGGAACTGGGTGACGCGGTTTTGAATCTCAGAAGGGACATGAATTCTTCAAGGTTGCAGATACGCGTGCCTTGCTGACTGGTGAGTGTCAACTAGTACGAACCATAGATGTCCAAGGCTTCCTGTGGCCGATTACGTCCAGCCATCTAATAATTCCTCCTATAAATTGTTTATTCTGTGCGTTGGTGGTACAGCGGTTAGGATGCTAACCGACCATACACATGGTCTGGGAATCGATCCCTGCCGATGCACACCTGATATCATAGGTCGGCCTGCAAAATTTGGGCTACAGATATCACATGCTCAAAATTCCATACCTGTACCAAAAATACAGTGTGTAATCAAGCTATAATTGAAAATTTAAAAAAAATTTAAATATATTATGAGAATTTATGAATTTAAATGACCCACCCATATCAAATTTCCTCTCTTCCTTAAGAACTTATTTTTCTTAAATGTTTTTGCTCAATTTATATTTCATGTTTCTGGTGTCTTCAAAAAATGTTGACGAAAAGTATTCATTCTCTTAGCTATAGCGGAATTTATATATAGAGGATAATAAGAGAACTCCGGACTAGTGTGTACAAAAGAAGCACACTCATCCCCTTTGTTTATCCTGGCCTATTTAGGATAAGTTCAGCAGGGACATTTGATTCATACTTTCATGTTATATTATACCTTTTTTATTCGTTTCCACCGAGTTCACTTTACTCCATTATTACCTTCAATCGAAAATCAGTTACATAATTTTATTATGAGCTGACATTGGTTAGAGAATCATAAGAAAACCTGGTAGTACTGGACAACTGTTTCGTTCTAGTTTGGGACCCTTCAGCAGTACGCATCCACCGCCAGGATTCGAACCCAGGACCTTCTAGTGAGCTCGTAGACCATTAAGCCACTGCGACCCGATCCAATGACCAGCCAGCCCATGAATTCTAACTTCTGCAAATTCATGAGATAGCGCGACCCCTAGCCAATGTCTCGGCAAGTATCTGCCCACCCACCTGACCTGTAGCAAAACAGGGAGCGCTAAACAACTGTTTTGACTTAGACTGGGGCTCCTCATCAGCATCCACTGTTTTCACTTAGACGATAACTGTGAATATATATAACTTGAATATCACTCACAAGTTACTCATAACAAAGACCAATTAATGAGATTGAAATTATCATCAATAACTTGTTCTTTAGCCTACATAATTACTAAAATCCACTGGTTGTCAAGTATTGGTTTGTAGACATTTGATTGTTTACAGGTTAGAGAGCCACACTGGAAAACCAAGGAGTGCTTGACAGCTGTTCCATCCTAGTTTGGCACTATTCAACAGTACGGACTCACCAGGCGGCAGACCTATGACCTTCTGTTACAAAATAACCACATTTATCATTAAGCCACCAGGATTTAATCCAATGGCCTATGAATTCTTACTTCTGCCCAGATATCCAGTACTCCCAGATATTCTAGGTATCCTCTAACCAATGTCAATTCATGATCAAATAGTACAGCCAATCAAATCCCCGCAAACCAACATTTGAATATCAATCTGACGCTCACTAGCAACTCGCTCTATTCAGTTAGGCAGTAGTTACCTAGGTTCTAGTAAGAAGTTGTGATCAGCGAGGTACAGCAGGTTAGGCGTGAGAACAAATACTTTCCAGCGATGGCATTGGCTAGTGTTAGTCACACGTGATATTCTGAATTGGCAGATGTTGGAATTCATGAGCTGGCCATTGGATCAAATCCCCATTGTCGAATAGTTGAATAGCTTGCCGTGTTTACCAGAAGTTGCTGGGTTCGAACCCTGTCGGTGGGTGTGTACTGCTGAGGAGTCTGAAACCAGGGGTAAAAGAAAACAGCTGTTCAATACTCTAAGGTTTTCCAGTGGTTCGCCTACTGAAATCAGCTCAATAATGAAACCCTTAAACAGACTGAATGAATTTGCCTCATTATGAAACCCCTTAACCAGTCAATTCCTGCATACCAACACTTGAGAATTGTAACTTTATTAGTTACGGAACTTCAACCAGTGACTTTAATGAGCATCTACTGCACTCATACATGGTGAACGCTATTCACCACGACTTCTCAGCACAGCTTTAGGATATCCACATCCAGATTATGAGTTTTTCAATGGGTTTGCTATGACTTTTAGATTTTTTAAATTTTTAATTACAGATTGATTCCACACCGTATTTTCTGGTACAGGAATGGAATTTTCAGCATGTGTTATAGATAGCCCCACCATAGATATCAGGTGTTCGTCTGCATGGGATCGAATCCCAGACCATGTGCATGATCGGTGAGCATCCTAACCAGTGTGCCACTGACGCATATTCATTGATTCATGATAAAATCGACACATTGAAATTGATGTAAATCCCTGCAAAAAGTATCCCTAATCTGAATTGTATTCAAATGACCTTAGAAAGTTAATTTCCGAGTGCACTTTTAGTAGCAAAAAATAACAAGCAAATCAAAAGTAAGGCGTCTTTGTAAACATTAAAATGTAAACAATTTTTACAGTGAGCATGACAAAATAACGAATAAGAAAAAATAAACACATTTGACTTGTTTTTCTATCTTTTTTCAAGTAGTGTCATCTTTCAGAAGAGAATGAAAGCTTACTTAAAGCCTTATTTGAGAGTAAAAATAAAATAATGTTTCACTTTGTATGATTCTGTATGTATGTGTAATGAGAAATGTCACAGAACGAATCGGTTTACTGTATTTCTCTCGAAAGCCATTAAAATGTTTACATCTACAGTCTTCCTTCCAGGTGACAGGATGTCATGATGTTAGTTCTTTCAAAAACAATCCGACGAAAATAAAGAATGTATACACAATGTAAACAATATATGTACCTGCATATGTTCTAAAACAATGTGCAGATGCTTTATGTTCTTCACTAAATAACATCCTAAATGCTCCTTTCTCCAAAAACGTTGTACCCGTTCCATGGAAAGACATTCAAAATAGTCCCTGTCCTTAAACCTGGCAATAGCAAGAACGTAAAGTTCAGACCCATTGCCATCACTTTCCCGTTTCTAAAGCTTATTGATAAACTAGTACTTCTTAAACTCGAACCCTCCCTTAAAAGCTTTGAAGAACCCAAAATATTTGTCTATAGACAAGGTAGGAGCACTTTAGACGCTACAGCCCTCTTACACAACAGTATCGTCTCATCATTAGATAAAGGTACCAAATACGTCAGCTGCACGTTTCTCGACTTCACTTCTACTTCGACTCTGTACCTAAATGTCTCTTGCTAAATAAGCTTTCTATGACACAAACTGAGTCCTGGGTCACTAACTGGTTGCATTCCTACTTCTCTAACAGAATACAGTACACTGTATATAAAGGTAAATCCTCCTCTACTGTACTCATGGAAGCTGGTGTCCCTCACTTCTCTTTTCTTTCTTTCTACATGACATATCATCTTCAAATGACATTAATTTTGTCAAATATGCTATCGACCTGACTGTATCTTTGCCTGTCAAATGTCAAAGTGACTGCTCCAAACTAAATGGCTTCTTATCAGAAATCAGCCAGTGATCCAAGGAAAAAGCCTTACCTTATATCCCTCTAAATGTCAAACAATCAGTTTCACCTTCAGCATACATCTGACCTAAACAAACTGGTGGTTAGCACTCACGAGGTGTGCAACACAGATGGCACTGAAATAGAGACAAAGTCGGAAATTAAATACCTAGGCGTCATTCTGTCTGCTGATCTTTCCTGGTCGTCTCATATCTTGCTGACTTCTAAGAAAATATTCAGTCATATCTTCTATATCAAGAAGTTAAGACATTCTGGAATAACCCAACCCTTAATCCTACAATTCGTTAACTCTCGCATTCTGTCTATTATTCTCTATTGTTCTGCCTTAGTTTTTCCAAGCTACTGAAGAAAGATTATACTTTATTGCGCAGGATGTTAAAGGTTGTCAGCAGGGTAAGCCACAGTGTGCCACTTAACCAGCTTGTTAATATTCTGGTCGACAGGCACTTGGACTCATGTGAAAATGGGCTAAATCCATTCTATCTATCTAACTCACACCACTCTCCTCATTCACAACTCTCTCCTTGTATCTCATCAGGCAGGCAGAACAGAAGCCTATATAGAAAGCTATATGCTCGCACTAGCAAGTACAAAAACTCAAATATACTCTACTTAGTTCGTGTTCTGTGCGATAGAGAAAGCATTAGGCGTGAAACCTCTAACTTATTAAATAGTCAATTAATATAGTCAAAATGTATCTACAAGTTCACCTGCAGTTGCAGTGACACCTATATAGATGGAACCAAAAGAAGGTTCGAATTTCGTCGAAAAGAACATGTTCCAAATTGGTTATTAAGACGTATAGAAATCCAGCATCATCCATTGTAATGCACTTATTAATGTCAGATCACAAAATCAATATTAACGGCTGTCTCACAATTATACAGTCACATAACTCTAATTCAAGGTTGGTTACTGAAGTGATGGAAGCACTTCGGATTGATCACATCTAGCCTAAACTATGTGTACAAAAAACAACAGACTTCAATCTTCGCCTAACATGGACCACATGACCCATGCAAATATGATTGGTCATTAGTATGTACTTTTGTTTTGTATATAACTGAATAATTGTCATGCGTTTTATTTCATTATTAATGTGAACAATGTTAGTTGTAAAGCGGTTTTAAAAAAGAAACGAAATGAAGATATCATCTGGGGAAATTCATCTTCTAAATGCCTTATTCAAAATTTATCAAAGGGACTAATTGTTTTAATGTGTGTATATGTATAAAATTTTCGTGCCAGCTAATACGGGAATACATTATTATTTCGCTTCATCCAGCAAAGAGTTAGAGAAAAAAGCTTATTGCAATACTATGTGATAAGAATACAATGTGCGCAAGCATAACAATAAAGCCACTTCGTAATTTCTTCACCAGCGTACTATCTACTGCGTATAATTCCGTGCAGTTTCACAAATTTTTGTTTGAATCTTAATATTTCAACAATAGTTTTTCATTTTAACTTCATTTTGAGATCCTGCGGAACTCCTACTCACGTCAAACTGGTTTATGTTTTGATGAAGTCGCCCTTTATCAGAAGGAAGCTAACACAGTAAAGAAATTACTAACCTAGGCTTTGTACTCCTACCTGTAAATCGCATATATTTCTAGATTATAAGTTCCAGAGTCTTGAAGGTGTTAGTAAATACAAATTTCATACATTTCTTCCCTTATTGAATTTGAACAAAACAAGAACTACAGATGTAGCAGAGTAAAGTGGTATCATCTTTCATTTCGTTGCCTTCTCGTCAGCTGCTTACAGGCCAAAAGCATTATTATATGTATCTACAAAAACATATCTCCACGGAGTTCATTTTAAACAAAAATCAGTCGATCAATATACGCATACACTAATAATATATAAATATAAATATATATATATATATATATATATATATAATACTAAACACTATTCCGAACAATAATAATCATACACAATGGAAACTTTTAGCATTTCGCATTCAGATGAAAGAGAGTTGAAAATATCCAGTTATCAAGGCAAAGAAAGACTGAAAACCACCTCTTTATGGACGCATAAATCAGGTTTCAGGCGCTTGATGGAAATGGCTTCAGCAAACTTAAGGAGAATTGAGCTATTTTGCTTATTGATATTTTGAACGACTTTTCAACGTCCACCTCATGACCCGTGTCGAGAAGATGCCTGGTGATGGCACTGTTTAAAGCATTTGTTCCCTTTAGACGTAAGCTTTTTGGTACATGTTCAGAAAATCGTAGATATACCCTTCTTTCTGTCCTTCCAATGTAACTGCTCCCGCAGATACATGTAAATTTGTATACACAGTTGGAGGTAACATGAGAAGGATATCTATCGATTTTTGATTGCACCAAAGAGCAAGTTGTTCAATAGACAGGAACGAGCTTAGCTGCAGGATACGCTATGGCTAGCGATGTACTCAGCCTTCTGTTGATCATCGCTGCAATATTTTCACCTTTATAATCAAGCTGAAGGTAGACTGGCTTTTTTCCCACTGTGGTTTATTTTGCATTTGTGACCTCAGATCTTCCATACTTGTTGATGAACCTTTGAGGGTAAAAATTGCTCTTCAACATCTTTACAAGAAACTCAAATTCTTCCTCTAATTTTTCTATAGAGTATAATCTCCTAGTCCTATAGTATAGAGTCTTGACTAGTCCGCGTTTAAAGCTATTTGGACAAAATCTATTAAAATGTAGGTATTGTTTTTTCGAAGTGAGCTTTCGATAAATTGACTACGGTCTTCAAGGCGTTGCATGGAAATGTCGAGGAAGTGGAACTTTCCATCGCTTTCATGTTCCACAGTAAACTCAATATTAGTATGTGCGTCATTGAATAATCTGAGTAAATGTGAAGCATGACTTTCATTGTTGCACACTATAAATGTGTTATCAACATGTCGACAGTAGGAAGTTGTTTCATCGATTGCATGATTCAAGTGTGCACGACTGGCCGTTGACGAATAGGTTCCAACTTCTCGCAAGCCAACGTGCCACCTTATGTTGGGGCGAGTTGATCATCGAAAGTATAGATTTCAGGGGGACTTGTTATTGATTTGATTGTAAAATATACGTGTTAACATAATACAAACGATTTGCTTCATTCCAAAACGATACTTATGACAGAGTATGGAGTTCTCAGCTTTCGGTAGAGTACTGGATCTAATTTACTCAACAACAGCAACAACAAAAAGAAACACTACAGGATAAAGGTAGTTAACATTGATAATAGCAACATTTAGGAATTAGTAGAAACAAGAAAGGCTGCCTATTATCACCGGTGATATTATTAATTGTGGTGGACTCGATTATATATCAGACCGTGCGTTGGCAGGGAGTGAAAAGACAGAAATACGTTGCACCACCCATAAAATGACTCTAGAAGGTCTGGATTTCGCATGTGTATGACCTTCAAGCAGGCAAAAATCAACAAACCGGCTGAAGAAGCAGGCGGCGAAGACAGGAATCCAAATGAACATAAAGAAGACGGAGTTGCGGAAGATGACCAACGGACCTCAACAGCGACAACAAACAGCACCAATCACCATCTACGGGAGAGATTTGACAGGGGTCACTTGCTTCACTTATCTGGCTAGGAGGCACGATTTTAAACACAGGTATACGGGTAGCACGGATGAGGATGTCAGAGTCAGCTAGCCAGCCAGCCAGTCAGAATCGGAAAGTCAAGATACGCCTCCATCAACCTAGTTAAGCCAGGTTGGAAATCTTCTGCTGTCACTCAGCCAACTCATCATAACAAACGAGATTCGGATGTTAAACACCAGTGGCGACTCAGTCAGTCGGTTCTTCTATCAGGCCGAGAAACCTGCACTGTGTGTCACGAAGAGGATTTTCAACAGTTAGCTGCCTATTTAGCCAGCTCCGTACTGAAGATCGAATGCCCGGCCGACTGACCAGAAAGGATTAGCAACAAGAAACTCTGAACAAACCAACCAACAGACGACTGAAATTTGTGAGCTTCATTCAGTAACTGGAAAAGCAAACTGAAGGTTAGAAATATTTATTGATGATAGTTCTGCTCATATCCAAAATATGTTGGTGAATAGATATAGAAATCATCAGTGGTAATCTCGTTAACGAAGATCTCCTGCCTTATATCATGAAAGGCAAATGAATCAAGTTGGTTGCGTATGTGAAGTCCCTTAGTAAAACATTTCGTCTTGTCACCCATTCACCTGAATAGACGACAGGTTATACAGAATGTGATAATAACCTGTTCTTTTCTCCATTTGCCTACGATATCACAAGTGAATTGTATACAAATGAGCGGAACCTACTTTCAGTAGCAATTAACAGTTTGCTTATCCATATACAAGAGAGTAAAATCAATAATTCTTTTGTGAGAATGATTCTGTTAATGAATTAGATACTTGTTCATATGAGAACGCATCGAACATGTACAGACTGATTTCGACAAGTGAAAACATTTACTTTCTTCTATATACCTAATTAATTATTTTTCACTACTGAAGTTTTAAACCTTTTTGCTCAATACACTAATTGAATTTGCTGTTAGTTAAATGAAACATCCATGGAATTAATTTTCTTTGCAAATATCAAACTGATGGGAGATTTAGTCGAAAACAAATAAATTCATTTAGGTTCAGAAATGTTTAAAATCGAGTGTTTTCAAATGTTTTTTGTCCTTTCATTTTCCCCCTATTTGATGCCTAGAGAAGTAATCAAATAACACAACTTTTTATTAGTAGTCATGTCTGTGACCAGGCTAACCATTAATTTTTAATCTAGGTATTTCCATTCTGCGTTTCTGAATAGTCTATGGGTGAATGGTGACTAGCAGTGGAATCCATGATAATGTGCATTTAGTCCTATTTCGGACTCATAATCTGGATGTACCTGCACCAACAACGTCTTCACGTGGCTCCACATCTGTCCACATGCTTTCATTTCCTCTTCACATCATCTCCTCCATGTCACCCTCGCGCTGACGACCAACTCGCCACTTCCCATTCAGGTTCCCCTCGATCGATGCCCTGCTGTGTGATTTCACTCAATTGATGGTTTGTTCTCTCAGAGTATGGCCAGCCAATCCACCTAACTCCATTTCTTCCTGCATATTTCTTGCACAAGTGGTTCCTGCTGGGTTGGTTCGCTCATTGCCAGAGATCTCTCCCTGTTGCTGATCTTCTCTGGCCGGCAATCTGAACTTGAATAGTAGTGAGCGAAGACAGTTGTTGATGAAGGTGTGTAGTTAGTTCGAAGTGGCCTTCGCGACGCGGCGGTAAGTCTCTTATCCGTATAATAAGTAGCGCTGACTTCAGAGTGGAGTTGAAAATCTGGATCTAATTTTTCATGCTGGGTGTGCTATTGACCTCCACACAGACTTGAGAGTAATTAAAGCTTGCCTTGCTTTCCCAGTCCTCAATGGTCATCATCATAATAATAATTTGCTTTATTCCAAAACAGTACTTGTGATACAGAATGGAATTCTCAGCATTTCACTGCAGTATTGCATCTAGTTTGTACATTGACAATAAATAAAATTCTACATAGATTAAGGTTAATCTCAGTTGGTTTTGATAACAACATATTGGCATTTCTGTAGCAAGGCCTAAATTGAACAGAATGTTTGAGGGTGTTAGAAAAGTAGATACTAGCATATTTACTGGCGTAAGCGGTGACAAAAAAGTCGAGATATACAGAGTGTGAGAGGGAAGAAGAATTGAATTGAATTTGATTTTCCCGTCGATTGATTGGACTGAAGTAGGGAAGAAGAATGTTTTAATAGAGTTAGCAAGGAAGAAAGAAACAAAGCAACACATAACAGAACAAAAAAGTAAGAGATAAAAGGAATAGAAAGAAAGAAAACGTACCTATAAATGATATGAGTTGGAAAGACGAGATCCAGTTGTTCTACTGACTATTTAATAAGTTAGAGGTTTCACGCCTAATGCTTTCTCTATCGCACAGAACACGAACTAAGTAGAGTATATTTGAGTTTTTGTACTTGCTAGTGCGAGCATATAGCTTTCTATATAGGCTTCTGTTCTGCCTGCCTGATGAGATACAAGGAGAGAGTTGTGAATGAGGAGAGTGGTGTGAGTTAGATAGATAGAATGGATTTAGCCCATTTTCACATGAGTCCAAGTGCCTGTCGACCAGAATATTAACAAGCTGGTTAAGTGGCACACTGTGACTTACCCTGCTGACAACCTTTAACATCCTGCGCAATAAAGTATAATCTTTCTTCAGTAGCCCTGGAAAAATTAAGGGGGAACAACAGAGAGTGATAGTGTCCTCACCGAGTGTCAAACCCTGTGTGAACCAATAGTTTAAAACGCCAATGCGCTATCCACTAGACAACTTTGTCCATGAAAGCCATCTCTTGTGCAGTGGTACAGGTGCAGGTATATCCGGTGGCTGAGGAGCCCCAGAAAAGACGAAGCGCACGTCCTGGATTCCACTGCTACTTACCATCTACCAGTTGAATTCTAATCGCATTCATTGACATCGTCGAAGCATCTGTACAAGGAGCTGACGTGCCAACTTGAGAGTGAGCATTTCGGTCCAGTCAATTGACAAGAAAATGTAGATTGAATTAAGCAATTTCTGAATAGTGATTAAAACCTTCCGAATCTATGAGAAAGAGGAATGCAGTTCGTGTTTTACATATTTTGCGTTTATGTTTAATTTAGGTAAAACGATGGAAACATTCAAAGTTGAGATATTTTTCATGCCTACTTTGTAATTCCTTTAAAAGTAAGTGAATAAATGGTTTATCAACTATTTGTCATTATGTAGGATGGTGGCACAGATGTCAGGGCGCTCGCCGACTACGAACATGGTCCGACTTTCGATCCTCGGCTGACGCACACCTGATATCAATGGCCAGCCTGCAAAATTTGGGCTACCGATATCACAAGCTCCAACAAAAATTACTGTGTGGAATCAAGCTATAATCAAAATAAAAAAATAATAAATACTGTCTACCAAATCAATTTGTTTCCATGCTCAATGTGTTCACAACTGCATTTCGTCCTAATACTGTGTAATTTTGTTTCCAAGCCATTCGTAAACCATGTCTTGTCGAAAATAATTATCACCTGTTATTCGCCTTCGTAATTATATGGAATAGAAGAAGGTAAACTACACACTAGCGTTTATAAAAAACCAACGCATTCAGCTAATAGACATTCAGACTTTAATTCGTCTCATCCGTTAACTGTTAAGGCAAACTTAGTTGAGTGTTTGACAAACCGAGCAGTTGCGCTAAGTAGCACAAGAAAAGACCTAAATGATGAAATAAAACAGAGAAAAGAGGCGTTAGTGTTAAATAACTATCCTTTAAAATTCATTAGGAAGATCGAAAAAAGCCAAAAGCAAAATAAAAATAATTATGAAACTAGTAGTGATAACATAAATAAGAGAGTATAAGTCATCTACTCTTATGCCATATAAGGAGAGGACATCTGAGACCCTACGTAGGATTCTTAGTTAAGCAGGAATTAGGGTGGCATTCAAATCTACAAACTTACTCAGGTAGCACAGGCTCTGTAGGCTCAAAGACCCCGTGGACCCAATTAAACAAAATAATATAATTTACAAAATACCCTGAAATGAGTTTGAGTTAGGTCAACTATATAGGTCAAACTAGTAGATCGGGGGTAGTCATATTGTCAGAACATAAGAATTTAGCTAAGGTAAGAATGTTTGACCCTGAGAAGATAAGTAATTTAGAAGAAAGCTCAGCACTACCTTGCAGCACATGCATTAGCACACAGCCACATAGTGTTGTGAGTGGGAGAGAGTTAAGATTCTAAGAAGAAATCTAGTTAGGTGGGAGAGAGATTCATCACTGAATCCTCCCTGGTTCATTCAGTCTACACCAAACACAACATATGCAACAGAAATGACTCAATGCGAATACCAGAGATATGCATGGAAGATATTATTACCGCCAGTTAGTCAGTCAAATCAGAAGAGGATAATAAATAATCTCAAAATTCTATTTCAATTCAAGCACATCACAACATTCTAACAACTTACTTATTATGACTATAAGAAAAACACTCGTCTTATTTCCCATCTGATTGTAATTGATCAACAACACTCATATTAATTATTTCTGAATGTACATTATCTCATATTGACTTTTACTTAAATATCTAATCGATTCCACACGTGTATATAAATGAAGGAAAACGTTTTGTGAGTAACTTCATACGATTATGTGCAATAATTTTTGCTTGATATATCATCAGTTAATATTACTGTATAACACTGTGTGATTTTCAAGTGATGGTTTTTAGGGATTTGATTGGTTTCAGAATTTCATCATGAGCTGACATTAGTTAGAGAACCATTGGAAAACCTGGAAGTACTGGAGAGCTGTTTCGTCCTAGTTTGGGAGTCTTCAACAGTACGCACCCACTGGGATTCGAACCCAGGACCTCCCGGTTCCAAGGCGAGCTCGTATACCATTAAGCCACTGGGAGCCGATCAAATGGTCCTTGAATTCTAACTTCTGACAATTCACGGCATAGGGCAACCGCTAGCCAATGTCTTCGGCGAGTATTTGTCCTCACACCCGACCGGCTGCACCCTACTGGTTCGAATCCCGGTGGGTGCATACTGCTGAGGAGTCCCAAACTAGGACGAAACAGCTGTCCATTACTCCCAGGTTTTCCAATGGTTCTCTAACTAATGTCAGCTCATGATGAAATCCTGAAATCAATCAAATCCCTACAAACCATCAGTTGAATACCAATGAGATGCTCACTGGCGAATGGCCCTATTCAGGTAGGTAGTTATCTGGGTTTCAGTGGGAAGTCGTGACCAGTAGGTGCAGCGGTCGGGTGTGAGGACAAATACTCGCCGAAGATATTGGCTAGCGGTTGCCCTATGCCGTGAATTGGCAGAAGTTAGAATTCAAGGACCATTGGATCGGGTCCCAGTGGCTTAATGGTATACGAGCTCGCCTTGGAACCGGAAGGTCCTGGGTTCAAATCCCAGTGGGTGCGTACTGCTGAAGAGTCCCAAACTAGGACGAAACAGCTGTCCAGTACTCCCAGGTTTTCCAATGGTTCTCCAACTAATGTCAGCTTATGATGAAATTCTGAAACTGTCTGATTTATGAAAATAAAATCTTATCTATAATGGAAGTATACTCTACCACAGTGCCCAAGTTTTCTACGTATATCAAATAAATGTTGTATCTTTGTAAATTTATGTATTTAAATGCGATTGTACAGCTTTTGAAAATAAAATCGCCGAAAGGATATGTTTGCTGAACTTCGTGTTCCATAATTGTAAATCAAATATCGTTGAATTAACCGATACGATTTTGGAAAATTTTTCCCATGATACGTTCCGTGTATACTTGCGCAACTGCTTGGATTGCCATAGTCGTAATCACTGAACCAAGCTTATAAAGGAGAAAACAAATTACCATGGGATGCATGATAATAAGCTGGTCGAAACTGTTGTAGTCTATGAGCTAGATATTCTGATTGAGGAGCTTCAGTTGTCTGTCAAATCCGTTACCTCAGGAAGGGAAGAATACATATTTTCATTGTAATTTCACTTGCCTCAAACTTCAGATACAGTAAAATATAAAAATGGAGTTTTAAGCTTTACAGGCTTTAAGCATGTGTTAGTCGTTTTTATAGTATCTGTTCTTGTCTATTTCCTTCTTGAACTAGCTGACTAGAGGCATAGATGCTACATCTCCTGGGAATCGGTCATGAGTGTTAATGATTCAGTGAGAGGACTAGTACCCCACAAATATATGTATATATTTCCACATTTGTCTTCGAACTTTCCTGCTATGTGCTCTAAGCTACTCTAATCTGACGAGAAGGAATGTGGACTATAGATAGGGTCAATAATCATTTTCTTAAATTTTAAATTTCATGATTAGATTAGGGGGAGAAATCCGAACGAGTCGATTCTTGAATCGTAAACTTGTCATACGAATCTTGCATGTGATCCAGCTTAGTTTTAATTCATTTCTCCGCTTAGAATTATATATAACTCATACCTCCAGCATATGTGAGTAATAGTGCTAAAAGGTAACATTCCAATGGATAGACCCTGGACATCATAAAGTGGGATTAAATAGATTATATATATATATATATATCAAAACAATACTCACTAAAGCACAATAAACTCGATGTTCGGCGTCCAAAATAAGTGGAAATTTAGTATTATTTAACTGATTGTTAAATAGTTTCAGTTACACCTCCATACATTTTTGTATTGACCACATCGCCTTATCCATATAGTGGTAGGTTGAAAAGGCGCTTAGAATACCTGACGTATTCATACCACATATAAGAGTAAGGAGCTTATTTTTTTCAACAAGAACTCAAACTCTATGCAGTTCAAATGCGGCATCACCTAGAAAAAATCTCAGGCACAATGAAATCAGATACAATGTACTTAGAGTGAATTAAAATCTAAATTGTCCCTCACTCATTACACACATAACCTTTTTGTTTTCTTTTACTCCACGTAGAACACACCACTTCAAGCCTTGAAAGTTTATTCGTGGTGGTGGTTATGTTTCTTTTCAGAGATTACGGTTATTATACTATTATATCCTTTAATTCCGAGAGGAACACAGGGCTTCAGCCAAACTTCTCCATTGTCTTCGGTTCTCTGCTAAAGTTTTCTCCTGGCTCCATGTCTGCCCATATGCTTTCATCTATGCTTCACATGACCTCCTCCAAGTCACCTATGGACGACCAACTCGCCACTTCTCTTTCGGGTTCCACTCGAAGACTTGTCTAGTAATGTCACTAACTTGATGGTTTCCTGAGAATGTGGCCAATCCACTCCCATTTCTTCCTGCTTATTTGTTGCACAATCGTTTCCTGATTGGTTCGCTCCCAGAGATCCCAATTGCTGATGTAATCTTGAGTACTGAGCGAAGACAGCCATTAATGAAGGTCTGCAGTTTGCTTGAGGTGATCTTTATGGCACGTCAAATCTCTGGCCCATATTTAATAGCACTGATGTCACATCGGAGTTGAGAATCCGGATTTTATTTTTGATGCTTAATGCTGTTGACCTCCACACAGACTTAAGAGTGATAAAAGCTTGTCTTGCTTTGATATCCTCGTCAGTTCCGCCTGTAGTTGAAACGATGCTTCCCAGATAGGCGAGTAGTTTAGAAGAGTTTGTTTCTTTCAGGCTCCCCCCATTTATGCTGATTGTTGTCTGTTGTTGTTGTTCTCCAGGAATCTTCATCGCCTTAGTTTTCTCTATGTTCACTTGAAGGCCTATCTTTGATGCTTCTTCTGCCAACTTGTTGCTTTTCACTTGCATATCTTCCAGTTTGTGTGAAATCAGATATATGTCATCGGCGAAGTCCAGATCCTCGAAGTTGTTTTTGTGTGGGTCCGTTTCATGCCTGTTTCCTTATTACCCGCTGTCTGTTGAATTATCCAATCTTTTTCAGTTAGAAGAATCATTGGCGATAGTGAGCAGCCAGCCAGCCTTCCTTGTATCACTCCCGTCTTCACTTAGAAGGATTCCGTAAGTTTCCCGTTGTGGATTACTTAGCATGCAGCATTGTCGTACAACTGTTAGATGAGATGTATAATTGTCGGTGGGACCCCTTGGTAGTAGCGAATTAGTTTCCAAATCACCTCTCGATTGACGCCGCGCTGTCGAAGGCCTGTTTAAAATCGATGAAGTTGAGATAGATAGCTGACTGACTGCCATTGCAAGCTTTGTTCAATGATGATCCATAGTGTGGCGATTCAATAAATACATGACTTGTTTCTCCTGAATCTAGCGTGTTCCAGTCGAAGTTGTTCATTCAGGTTGGGTGTTTGATTCTCTCTAGGATGATGCGACTTAGTAATTTGCTTACTCGCAACCTTCACTGTGATCTACAGTGTGGCTGGCGAGGATTATATCGTATAATCCTCGATGTGTATCTTATAGTTTTTCTCAGATTGCTATGTACATCACACCTAAATGTAAATGGAAAACTATCGTACAAAAAGGTAACAGGGATGATAACTTCTTATGATGCATACTTTGAATACGTATCATTTTTGATTAGGGAAAGAGGGAAATATTTTTGAATTTTTCATTTTTTTTGTTCAAATATTAATTTATCATTGAATTTTAAACTTTTCAGAATAAAATTTCACTTCAGTGAATCTACATTTCAAAATGTAAATATCCGGATTTGCGATTTGATAGCTAAACTTATGTAAACATCAAAAATGTTTATGAGTTTATTAGTTGATTTAGACAACATTTGTGCACAAAAACAATCGTTTTAATGATTGATGTCAAAGATTAGGATAATACGCTCACTAGTCAATCATATAACAGAAGATGGATACTATTCACTTTGCCATGCCAAGCCAATTCACTGTAATCTACAATAAATAGCATTGAAATTTTGAAAACAAAATGGAATTAAGAGATTAGTTTTATTATGAAGAATCCCCCGTGTATGTCAAAAAAAATAAAAGCAAACCAGGCTTACAGGCTAGTTAAACTTTAAATCCAACCAATTAATCTCCGAGGTTTGTAAGATTATTACACTGGACCAAAACCATAAGAGAAAAGCCTTTTTCCACTTCACAAATACGCTAAAGTGGTATTTCATTTTGATGGCTGTACGCTAAAATACATTCGCATTTGTTTTTGATTGCAGAGATGGGAATTTACTGACGGTGTATATAATATATATTGGGCGATTATTATAGACGTTCTTTGCAGCAAAATTAAATGTGAGGTTCACTAGCCGCAAGTTGTTCTCTACATCTGGCCGCCTCCATGTGCATCTATCTATCAGTTCACCTGCTCCTGTTGTGGAGCAAGGTACACTGGTCATCATCAGAGGATGCTTTCCACACGGATCCGAGAACATATTCCAGCGTGTATGGTTTTACAAGGGAGAAAGGAAGTGTGTGAGAAGTTCTATTCTGGAACATCTGATCGACTCCTGTCACTCTGTCAACCCTGACCATGATTTTAAGATCATCTGCCAAATCCATGCTAACTTGCCGGCCTCGTTTTCTTCGTTACAGACTTCTAAAGACAGTTGAGGCCTTGACAATTCATTACTTTAAGCCAGACCTTTGTGTACAAAAGAAGTATGTACAATCCCTGCTTCTGCCTTGGTCGTAGAGGTATAGACTTTTATTTATCTATTTCGCTTATTTAGTTATTCTATGTACCTTTCCGTTATTAGTACGATTATTATTATTCTCACTTTGCATTGTTTCCGCTTGTCCCACTTGTCATTCTAAACGCAAAATTAATAATTTTGAACTGTGACTGCAGATAAAAGTCTCATCTTAATTTGACAGTGAAGACGTGAGAGATTTGCTCCTCTATGCAAAGTGTCTTCTTTATGAAATTTATATCTGCAACTTCAATTGTTGTCATTTACCTACTCGTCATTGGTATTTCATGCCCCACCGTATCACAATAATTGAGTTGGTCTCCATCTCCAGTAAACAGATGATCGTATTCTTTGACTGATATTGTCATACTCTGTATTTTCGAAAGTACCATCCGTGCTGTCTCGCTGTTCCAATGGATGTTGGTAGATATATACTTTGTTATCACAGTCCTGCCCTTGATTTTAATTACCTTTTGCAAAAAATTACCCTCAAAAATTGTTCACCGTGACTGAGGTACAACAATGTATGAAAAACCTACTTTGTGATCCTCAATGTGAATGCTGCACTTTGAAATACCGGCGAATTTTACAAGTGTCCACATACCGTTCGGATTGTCAGGGAAAACGGTCTTATACTCCGATATAGACTCTTATCTGCTAGCGAGACTTCCACCCGTGTTTCCATTAGACATACAAATGATTTGCCATTCACTCACAAAGTAGAATATATGACTTCCCTCGTTTTTGTCCCCAATACCTCTAGTCTTATCGGAGGGAGAGAGAACACAGTGTGGTGTCTAAAATGGACAGTATCTCTTCTAGTGTCCTGGTTTACCACATTCGAAGCACTTGTCACTTCTGGCGCTACTTTGCACTGCAAATCTTCAATTTCCTGCTCTCACTGGTTCAATTTCGGTTGTTCTGTGGTGGTTTCGGTTGTTGCCTGGTAACCTTGGCGAGCATATTGCCGTCCATAGGTTGTGCAGCGTTGACCAGTTATTACTGCTGGGCAATGTGTTCTGGAACACTTTCAATTAACCAGGAAGCCTATAGCTCTGCGTCTCTGACATCTCATCAAGTGTTGGGAACACAAAAACAATTAGACTTTCTAAGTTCATCCCCAAATGAAATCTGATCTTTGTCTGCTCCCAGCGTCTCAGCTCGAAACTGCTGTACTGCCTATTGCTTGTCACATAGGATCCTGGACGCAAGAACCCCTGGATGTTTCCCTCTAAAGCAACAGGCCTCAGGGTCCTTGTTGTCCCAAGGCAGCGACAACAAATGTAAAGGCAGAACAAAAGAGCATTTGGCAACGGAATTATTTATCGGCAACTCTATAAACAGATACACATTAAATTCACCATATATTAGAATCACAGTTTGCACACATTTTCAGTACAGTGTTTATCTGTCTTCCGTTAGTCATTCCCGTGTTGTTTCACAAGCATCGTTCAATTCTTCTCTTTGCCATTAAATCTGCCTCTCTGCTATTCAGTATTCTTCCAGATGACATAAATATTTCTATCTGTCTCCATATTATACTTATAAATCTTGACAGTAACGCCGGAACTGTAAAAGAGGTGATAAACTTTGAGATTTCATAATTACACCTGAATGACGATTATTCAATTTACTTACCTTCGGTGTTTATTTTCAGTCTATCGCCCATCAGTATTTAATTCGTATCGGCTATTTTTAGTAATTATTCACCGTAAATAGTTTGTTCAACTTTCCAACAAGCATATAGTTATCAGTTTTGTTAATCGTTTCTATTATCTAATGTTATGTTATTATAAAAATTAAGACTATAAAATCATAATGTAGACCTTTAATATCATTTTGAAATTTTGGCGGGCTTTTTCGACCAGTTTGTATTTATCCTTTTATTTAATGTTTGTTAGTCAGCTCATGGAGTAATATATATCTATAAATTTTGTAACTAATCGAATAATTCAGGATAAACGAGTGAGCGATTAGACCAAATTATCTTGATTAGATAAACGCGTATACACATGCCTTATCTCGTGTGCTATTTGATTTTATCCATTTTGATACAGTCAGATGTATTTATGCATATTTAAATAGATTCTGATGATAAGATGAATAGAGTATTTCAATTGAATTTTAGATTCTCACTGGGAAATCCAGGTACATCCAGTAGATGAGTCCCAAATAGGACGAAATGCGCACCTTTGATCCACTGCTAGTCACCATCCACCTATTAAATGAATTAAGTAGCTTAACTCTAAGCAGAATCGGGAAGGCGAGAAACACATTCATCAACCGGAAACCAATCTGGACACCAATCTTCGTCACTCAGCATCAACAACAAAATTCAGTAGGATTTTCAATACAAACGTCAAGTCAGTTCTTCCATACGGATAAGAAACTTGGCGGGCGGGTTACAGAGAATATTTCTTGTTGCAGACCTTTAACAACAACTGTCTTCGCTGGATCTCTTCTGAAGATCAGATGGCCGGGCCGGGCCGGAAAGAGTCACCAACAAGAAACTATGGCTAGGAACAAACAAAACAAGAACCAATCGTCAACCAAAAATATGCATGAGAAAGTGGAGTTGGTTTGGTTGGACACTCGCTCTCTGAGGAGGCCGCTGGATGACGTCGCGCGCGCGTCAGGCAATTGATGGTGTGGAACCAGGCAGAAAGGGAAGCGGCAAGTGGGACGTCAGTGTGAGGGTGACATGGAGGAGATCGTGTGAAGAGGAGTTGAAGGATTAAGGACTAACATGGATGCAGGTGAAAAGTACAGCAGAAGACAGAAGGAAGCGGAGACATGCAGCTGAAGCCCTATGTTCTACTACAAACCCAAGGGAACAATACTAATAATAACCCTAAGCAGATATTACACTTGTGTAATAACTCGAAATAGGGTTTCATTTGTACATAAGTATTTCTAAGGAACGAGAATAAGCTTTTTACCCAACCGGATGAATTTAAGCGTCAGAATACTCTTTAGTCTGATATTAAGTGTATCATTGCATTCATAATGAATACGGATGGTCCGGGATTTCAAAGTTTGCTTTCCATTAACGCTTGATAGTTTATGTCATGTTCCTTATTGAGTTATACGCTTTTTGTACACCAGTCAACGAAATGAATCTGACGGAATTGACCGAATAAAAACTAAAAGCGGAATCATTCATTGACGCCTACACGCTTGAAACCCTGAGATCATCTGGATTCGGAAGTATACAAGAAAGTCATATCCCTTGGATCTATCGTCGGCATAGTGAATTCATCTTGTCATCTCACTGCCCAGTGGTCATTTGACCTACTAGAATCATTCATAATGCAGTTTTTCTTCAACTCACTTTGAGGATCCTCTGACTTTATTAGTTGCATTGAAAACGTCAACACTTTTAATCAAACGTGCCGTCGCTAGACATGGTACCGTTGTTATTAAATATCTCACAAATTGAAATGATATGCCACACATGTGAACATGCTGACTCAAAGGGAATAAATACTGAGACACCTACTTGGAAGAACTGCTGTTTAGATGCACCCAAAATGCCTAACGCTCTGTTAATCATGAAGTATATCGAAGAAAGGATGACATAGCTACGTGTTCACCAGCAGGCCCACTGCTTGCAGATTTCTTTAAGGAAAAACTCGAAGACAAATACTTGAAGAAAATGGTTGACACGTTCAAGTTTTACAAAAGATACGTGAATAATGATTTCGTTGTCTCCCACAATGAAGATAATTCGTAAGAGCTCCTGAAATTTTTCACAACTGCATTCAGGTAACCAATTTTACGCTAGAGAAGGACATTGAATCAAAAACAACTTTCCTGGACGTTCAAATAGCAAGACGTGTACATGATGATACATTAAGAAGGTCTATCTACTGAAAGCCAAAAATAACAGACAACTCACTGACTTCCATAGCTAGGAGCCTCTATACACATATTGTGACCTGTTCCGTTCACTGAACCACATAATTCCCAGCATTTGCAACCTTGACATTATGGAATGAGAGCTGAACACTAATAAAAGAATTTTTCTTGAAAATGACAACCCCGAAAGCCTCATCACAAAGTCCACTAAAATCGCCCACGATTTCAATGGAAACTCATTGGTAGAAATACTGAGAAACTACCAGTCCCGCTTATTGGGGAAAATCTTCTTCTCACCTGAACTCTGAATAACTTTCTTCACAAAATTAATGACTCGTAAGAGCGTGAAGAATAAGCAACCGTTGCTGGTCGAATGAATGTGTACATACCAAATCACTTTCTCGTGTAGTGAGCTAGGTATCTTGGCCATACGGAGAGTTTTTCATCAAAAATTATCATCGAACACTTATCCTCACAGCCTTATAAAGCAGAAACAAGTTCCCTTGGGAGGTCTATCCTCGAACACCTAATCGAATCTGGACGCCAAGCTAACCCTGAAACTTACTTCAAAGTTATCTACGGAATGCGTGAGAATCGAATCAAATGAGGAGTACAAACCACGGTTCTTTAAATCTCGGAGACAGTGGCAATCCACACGTTAAATCCTGAGCTCTGTATACAAGAGAATTCTGTTTAGTCACTAAATCTATAATGCTTTGAATAATGATGATATTTTGACAAGAAATTATTCTTTTGAAAACACCTAATTTAAGGTTGTCGTTATATCCCATTAATGTTGGTGAGACTTTTAATTTTAAGCAAATGGAAATGTAGTCACATGAATCTTCATTCCGTTTTCTTTTGTCTAACAAACTGAGTTTATCTAGTAACCTAGTATTTCGGATCTTATTGAATGGTTACAAACAATACGATTATTACGTAAATGATTTCTCTAAATTTACTGGTTTGTTAGTTTGAAAGTATTTCATTTTTAATATAGAAAAGATCACCATTTAGACATTTAGAAAACAGAAAGATTGAGCGAGCGAGGAAATATTCACTTTTCAATTAGATCGTCATCTCACTCTGTCTCTACTCTAATGTACACATATAGCATTTTATTACAATACACAACAGTTTACCAATCATCAAGTGGCACTGATATGTTTGTTAACAATAATTAGTCAGTGTCAAAATGTCAGCGATGGGGTGATAATTAACCAAGAAAATCGATACACATTTAAAAGGTAGAAATGGTTAGAATAAATTAATTTTACAAGGATAACACATAATTAAAGATGAAGTGGTCAAAATGAATAAAGAATAAAATAATTTGGACAATTAAATTTTTATAGTTTTAAATGTTTAGGGGGAGGAGGGCGAAGTTGTCCGGTTTATACATTCATGTGACGATGGCCAAGGTAAGGAAAGTGGCTGTACAAATTTCTTCTGAACACACAGGTTTAGCTTGTTCAGGTGGATTCCTATTGCTTCAGCTGTTGTATGTAGAAGAGGAACTCGCAAAGCAAAATTAAGATTGTGCGTCGGTGGCACAGTGGTTAGGGCTCTCGCCAACCATGCACATGGTCCGAGGTTCAACACCCTGCCGACGCACACCTGATATCTATGGTCGGCTTGCAAAATTTGGGCTACCGATATCCATGCTGAAAATTCCATACTTGTACCAAAAATACGGTGTGGAATCAAGCTGTAAATCAAAAAAATAAATAAATAAAAATATTAGTCGGAATGTGATAAATAATTTTAAATGTAGTACTAACATCAACCTTATGCTCACTATCTACAAGGTGTGATAAAATAGAGCTACGAATAAATCCTGTTTGTCCCCTGCTTAACCATTTTGGATGATGTTCGGAAATACGATGATGAACCTGCCTAATTGTACACCCAATGCAGCTGGCTCCGCAGCTGCAATCAAAGTGGTAGATACACATAGAAGAGGCAAATTTAGGTAGTTTATCCTTATTTCTCGAACGTAGAATAGGGTTGGTTGTCAAGGGATAACATACATCTGCTGCATAATAAGCTCTTTTAACTGCATTCTTCAGGCGCTGTGTTATTATTTCGCTGATGTTGTCACCGAGGAACTGCAGTTTTATGAACATTGGTTTTGTCGGAACTGTTGCCATACTGACTCTCCCGGGTGCTGAATTCATAGTTTTCTCGATGAACTTATCTGGATAACCATTTTTTCTAAGTATTCTTCTAATAATCTTGAGTTCTTGATTGAGGCAGTCGTCTGAACAGATTAACCTAGCTCTATGAACCAGACACTTTACCAGGTTACGTTTATATTTCAAAGGTACAAAACTCAAAAAATGAGTGTACTGACCTGTTGTAGTAGGTTTCCTATACACACTCCTTCTTAGTGTGCCATCTTCTTTCCTTGTTATGAAGACGTCTAGAAATGAGATACTGTCATTACTTTCTTTCTCTATGGTAAAGTTTATTGCTGAATATGCATGAATAAACTTGTCAAGGTTGTTAATTGCAGCATTCTCGTCTTTCAAAACCAGAAATGTATCATCCATATATCGACAGTAGAAATCCATTTCATTAAATCACTCCTTTCAGTGGTCCGTTCTCTAACTTAGCGAGGAAAAAATCAGCTAAGATTAGACCTAGTGGGGAACCCATAGATACATCATCACTTTGTCTGTAATATTCCTCATTGAATAAGAAATGAACATTCATTGTACATATTAAAATAAGTTCCTTAAAGGTGGATACAGAAATGCCAATGTCTATGTTTCGTGTAGTAATCTCCTAACATATGAAATCCACTGTCTCCATTAACAATACATTGGTAAACAAGGAGGATACATCAAAAGATATCAATCATAAAGCTGTCCCTCACGTTAAGACCTCTTATTTTTCCAACAAATTCAAAACTACCGTTTATATTATGTTTTACTAATTCGTTATGCAGAGGTTTTAGGAGCTTCACTAGCCATTTTGCTGTTGCGTACTATGGGGAATTACACATGTCCAACACTGGTCGAATCGGCAAAGCCATTTTATGCACTTTTAGTAGTACATATAATCTTGGTGTAACCGTGTCACTTTGTATTACTACCTGATTACAATGTAGAACTTGTCATGAACCAACATCAGTCAAGAAATGATTGAAAAAAAGGGATAGCTGGACAGCTTTTCTATCTTAGTTTGGGAGTAGTGCGCATACACAATGCCATTATGCATTAGGAGGTGGACTTTAAGGTAACGAGACCAACTCACAAAATATTCAGCCTTGTTGAGACAGGATTTCAATGTAATCTCTGTCAATTAACATAAAATATGTAATACAAGGCTTTTGACCTATCACTTCCTTCTAAGTGGATTAATTTTAAGGTCAAACATGGAGCATCTTGTTAACTATTTATTGATTCAGTTGCAATCAAGACATTCTTCTTTTTATTGTTGATTAGTTTATTGTATATAGACTTCTGGAATTACCGCATTTTCACAAATGAGATGATTAACATCTTAAACATGAGTTCCATTTTGATGTAGCCATGTTCTATGAGCTGGATGGCTTATTTGCGAAGCATTGATTGCCCCCAACTAGGCAACATCACTTTAGTGCATACTTCAATTCGTTGAAGTGAACTTTTAGATTTCTCCACGAGTTTATAAGTCGGCTCTCATGGTGGGAGACCTTGAGAGTAACTCGTTACTTTTGTGTGTTTTCACACCCTCTAGTCTGCACCTGAACTAGTATTGGTTGTTTCCTTGACCTGAAGTTTCTTCCTTTCTTCTTATCGATTGGTAAATGTGGTCTTTGTCAATGAGTCATGTGATTGACGATTGACTGGAATATGAGGCGTCTAAATATTTTCTGGCATTCTTGGTGTTTCCTCCATCCAATATTTCAATGTTATCCTAGTCGAATTTATGTCTATGGTTGTCTGTATGCAGTGATATGAGGGATTAAGACAAAATTTACCAATCTGTGAGAAGGAAATCTCAAACACAAAGGGTTAAACTTCAGGTCAAGGAAACCATCAGTTTCAAAATCTAGGTGTACACAGTTCTACATTGCGCATGTGATGTTTAGCCCTTCCAAGCCTAATCATGTCTTTCACTTGTTTCTGTAGGATGACCTACATCACATTGTGACTAATTCTGATCTGATGAAGAGTTTGTTTTGGAATAGTTCAGAGATTACCTTCCAATAAATGGAATTCTCTTGTAAACTCTCAGTTTGAACTTCAAAACACAAACTTTTCTACAATTAAGAGATATAAAAGGATCAATTCAAAAAATACTGTTTAACAAATCATACTGATTAAGTGAGCGTCACAACTCTTTGGATTGGGTTCCAAAAGTCATGACACAGCATTTTTTGAAGACTTTACTAGGTAGAGCTTATTGCTAAAATAATTCTAGATTGTTTTGTAGCTAGCTTATTTCTCTCTTTTACTGGCAATGAAAAGCCTGTGAATAGTGTTTTTTATAACAGTACTTACATCCCCTCCCTCCTATTACCTTGAAATTCAGCGGACACTATCCCAAATATACTAACTCTGATTTGATGATATTATATAGTTGGAGACAATCGGCAGGAAGCCTCGCCTGACCTAGGTTTCGTGCCAGTTGGCACTCATCAGCAAGGCATATCTGCAACCTTGAAGGAACTCATGTCCCTTCAGAGATTCGAACCAGCGTCACCCAGTGCTGCAGTCATCACACCATCACGAGCTACCTAGAATGGTGGCCACATTGCAAGACTTGTCTAATAGAATTCAGTCTGCACCAAAGAAAGGACTAAACACTTCAAACTAGTTATAAGTGTATTATTATCATATCAAGATCTTGATGTGATTATGAGTAATAATTTGTGCTCGAAACGTCTTCAATTAATATTACTGTACAACATTGTGTGATTTATGAAAATAAAATCTTATCCATAATGGAGTTATGCTCTACCACGGTGCCCCAGTATCATTCTTATACCCTCCCTTTTGGGTTGAACCTAGCTGTCATTATCCTGAAGGAGATTAGTTCCCACTGCATGAGAGCTTTGGCTGCTGTTGTTGACATCATGATGGCCACTCCCTCGGTGTGCTCGTGGTTGTCCTCCGGGTGGCCTGAATAAAGAATTGTCTCTCCAATTCCAGTTCCGCTCCATCTGCTTTCGCAGATTCCCAATACTTCTATTCTGTGCCTTCTCATTTCAGCGGCTATCTGGGCAGCCTTTCCAGTTTCGTACATTGTACGAACATTCCCGGTACCCATCGTTATTTTTTTTGCTTTCATCGAAGGAAGGCACGTCGACTGACTGGCTTTCGGGAGGCTTTTACCACCCTGCGTCATTTCACTTCCCCGATTCCAGTGAAAAATAAGGTTATTGTTTATATTTTTAGAATTTTTAATATATTTGTGCATTGAAGTTTCTGTAGAGATTTGGTTAAGTTTTAGGGTTAGAGTTGCTAGCATCACGCCCCAACCCTCCATCTTTATCCGGGCTTGGAACGGCTAGAAAACTAGCAAACTAGTAATCTAGGCAAAGTTAGTTACAAGTGTACAATAAAAATAATAACTCTGAGTCGAGTAGTGAGAATACGGTAACGTTATAACTGATAGGAAAGGGAAACAACTTGAAAAGTGCATTTATTCTTTGTTTGTTTGCCTGTGTGTGTGTGTGTGTGTGTGTGGTGTGGTAACGCAAGCGAAACGACATAAAAATACTAAAGTTCAAGACAGTAAGGTTTTGTCACACATAACATTAAGAGAAAAGGGACTACACTCTTCATATATATATATATATATTTGTAACTTGACTTCGCTTCTGAATTCGATTCAACGGAATATCACCTTGTTTAATCATTGACTAAAAGGAAGTTTGAAGCGAAAGTAAATAGACAGTAGTGAGGTGAAGTGTTCTCAAAACTAGACGAATAAAAACGAAAAAGTATGCTCAACAAATAAATATAAACAAGTGTATTTAGAAGACATGAAAAATGATTTGACAAAAGAGGTAAATATTCAACAAAAAGTGAAATTCCATTTTTCGACGTCTTAGTCAAGTGAACAACCACAGGAAAATGAGAAACTATAAAAGTTTACAAAAAATCGACCAATACAGATCAAATATTCAATTACAACAGCAACAATCAAATAACAGACTTAAAGATTTGCACACAAATATTATTAAGGAGAGCCAGGACTCATAATCATACCAAGGTTATATGATATGAGCAATACTTTGTAGATATGATAGGGAAGATTTGTAGCTCAGGTGGATGATTTTGATGTGGTTGTGTTTTCTGAGCTGGATAGTTAATTTGCGAGGCTTCCATTGCTTTACTTAGTAGGCAACATCTTCAGCGGATACTTCAATCTGTGTAAGTGAGCTTGCAGATTTCTCCACGAGTTCATTAGTCATTTCTCCCGGTGGGTGACCTTCAACGTGATTGGTCGATTTTGTGTGTTTTCACACCTTCTAGGTTACTTGTATTGGAACTGGTTGTTTCTTTGTCATGAACTTTGACCTTTGTGTGTGAGATTTCCTTCCTATCAGTTGGTAAATTTTGTCTATCTCGACGTGTCTATTGATCGATGACTCACTGGAATACCAGGCTGGCTTCCAAAAGTTCTCTAGCATTCTTGAAGTTTCCTCTGTTTAATATTGTAAAGCTGGTTGGCCCAGTCGAATTGATGACCGTGGTTGTCTGTATGCAGTGAGGCGATATGAGGGAGTGGATAGCATTTCTTCTGACGGCTAGCTTATGTTCGTGGATACGAAGACGAAGAAGGAGACGTCCCCTCTGGCCAGTGTAGTGTTTTTCGCAGTCGTCGCAACTTATTTTGTAGATGACGTTGGTTTTATCTTCTTTCACTGTAGAGTCTTTTGGTTGACATAGAATTGAGTGAAGTGACTATGTTGGTCTGTACACGACGTCAATTCCTAGAGGTTTGAAGAGTCTTGTACTGATTTCTGAGATATATTTTGTATATGGTAGGGCGATTTTCTTTGTGCTTCCTCTGGGGCTTTTGTTTTGATTGGTTGTCGTGGGGGTGTATATCTTCTGATGAAATTCCTTGGATATCCATTCTTTTCGAAGACAGACCAAATCCTGAATTACAACAGCAAAAATCTAATATTAAAAAGGAGTTGCATACAAACACAATTCAAGAGGTCCTATCAGGACTAATTGCAACACTCTCACCTGAGGAAAAATTGAAGAAAAATATCTCATGGACGTCACATTGGAAACCATGATTGAAAGAATTCAGTCTGCACTAAACAAAGCACCAGACACATCACACTAGTTACTACTGCCCCATCAAGGTAATACGTCATTCTGTATGATTTTCAAAAAATCAAGCATGAAACTAATTTGACTGATAACTGGAATTGAAACAGATACAACACAGTTATACTTTGTATGATATTATTTTACAAATTTTCCTGTGTACAAATTGTCACCGTCAAAAAGAGACCATTAGTATAGAATTCGCATGTTTTAATTTATGAATTAAAGAGGTGAAGGCTCTTCTAGTCTTCTTTGATATGTTCTTATGTATCTGGTATTTGCAGGCTGTCAAACGAAAAGATTTCATGAGTCTAATATTATTATTATTATTAATTCCTTTACGCTCCCAGTGGAACGTAGCGCTTCAAGCTAGAGTTCTGAAGTTTCGGTGGTAGTAGTGTTTAGATTTTATGGGGAGGGGTTGATAGCCTCATGTCCCCAAACCTTCGCTCTTTACCAGTCTTATTACTGGCTTAGCGAGATTCGGGAATGTGTCAGCCGATGGTTGAGCCCCGAACCGCGTCAGTCGTGTTGGAGAGCAGTCAACCGCTGTGTCATCTATGCCATGAATCTAAATGCTCATTTTTAGTTCTAATTATAGAGTCTGCAGCATTCTTCTGAAGTATAACCACAGATTCATCGTATTCATCAGGAACTGGTTTCAGCTTTCAGTTCGACAACTTAGATATAAAAAGATAAAAGCTTTTTTACATTACTTCCGTGTAGGAGCTGGTTGGTACTCATAATTTATTTGAGCAATCAATTTTAATTTATATGAGAAATAACGATAATAGTAGTAAGAAAGTAAATTTCTTCTTCTTAAGTTGAGTTCTTTTCGTTTCACCCTAAATACACTCACAAAACACACACACACAATACATACAAGTTGGAGAGTGTTTTGTTGTGCTTTTTAAGTGATATAAAGGTAAATTGACTCTGTGTACACACAAACAAGTCAATTTTTTTCTACTTATCACTTCATCATTGTTTCTTCTCTAATGTATGAGTGGTAATTATATATAATGTCAATTGAAGACAACAAGAGAAAAAATTTTCATTCATTATTCCACTCAGTAATTTGTTCTATCGATGTTATTCAGCATTGTTTATAGAGGAGCAAAGTTTTCGGTAGTAATAAAAACAACTAATAGTTAGTCAGCTTTGTCCCTAATATTTATGTTTGTAATGAGCATGTTAGCTATTTCGACTAAAAAATATTATTTTTTTATTATTTGTCAGAATCTGATAGAGATAGGTGTCGACTGTATCCTCAGCTGCAACCTATGTCAACGACAAAAATCGACTCTTTTTCAGGTCGTGAAAAACACCCAAATGGGCGTTAGAAAGAAGAGAACATGAAGTTCACCAAAGACGGCGATCTTTTCGGCGATTTCATTTCCAAAAGCTGTACAATCGCATTTAAATATATATTTTTTCTACATGGATACAATTCTTGTGTGATTCAACATAATCACAACGGCGAATAAGTGATAATGATTTTCAGCCAGATATGGTTTTTAAGAGAGGCGTTAGAAACAAAATTACACAGGATTAGAACGGATAACAAGTGTGTGTTTGTGTGTAAAAATGAGTGTGGAAACAAAATTGAAATAATAATTTTCATCTAGCCGTTCAATACTTCGAAACAACGCGAAGGATAAACTCTTGCATATGACCAATTCAATGTGCATATACCAGTTTACCTGCTCGTGCGGAGATATGTACATTGGTCATTGTACATGCGTCCTTTCGAAACGTGTCAGAGAACATTACCCAGTGTGGATGCAAAGAGGAAGCATCGGTTCAATCAGAAGTGCCATTACTGAACATCTGATCAACACCACCTCCCACAAAATCTCAACTGATTCTCTCAAAGTAATTTACAAAGTCAACATAAACTTATCAAAAGCAGTATTTTTCCGACTTCTCTGTACTACAGAAGCTCTCTCACTATGCATCGAGCGGTGTGTTCAAAAGAAATTAGTCCAACCTCTACAACTACCATAGACCTAGTTCTGTATGTTCCCTTTCTTCTTGCGTTCCCTTTTTCCTTTTTGATATTTCTTCACTCTCTCTCTCGCTCTCGCTCTGTGTGATTCTTACTCCCTCGGTCTTCATTCGATTCACCCCACATTTTTAGTTATAAACAGGCAGTTATTTTAAGTTTGTCTCCATGCTTTTGCTGGTCACATTAATAATTCGTTTAAAATTAGCATTTTTTCAATTATCTCTTAATCCTGTGCAATTTATTTTGTCTATAAGGCTCTTATATTCTATTTTCACACCTCATAACCTCCATCTCAAGTTGAAAATGATTATTTAAATTTTGTTTCCATACTCATTTTTACACACTTGTTATCCGTTCTAATACTGTGTAATTTTGTTTCTAATGCCTCTCGTAAAAACCATATCTAGTTGAAAATCATTATCACCTTTTATTCGCCGTTGTGGTTATGTGGAATCACACAAGAATTGTATCCATGTAGAAAAAATGATGTATTTAAACGCGATTTTACAGCTGCTTTTTAGAATGAAGTCGCCGAAAAGATCGCCATCTTTGGTCAACTTCGTGTTCTCTTCTTTCTAAAAATTAACTCTTTGTAGTGTGAACTCAGGATACACACATTTGCTTCCTTATATACAGCTCTGTGAACTTCCTTGAGACACAAACAGTGACGAAACGTTTCAAAGACAGTAAAAGACGATTATTAGTTGCTTGAATCTGGATTTCTATTCAACAATAATGACATGCCAAAAACGCAGAATTATCTCAACAGTGTATCTCATTTCAACAGCTGTACGAACAAGTACACACAATCATGTAGAATATTCTGAACATAATGGGATCAGAACTCTGTCCTTAAAATCAGGAAAACAAGGAATAAAGCAAGCAGAACAACAACTCAATATCAGATGGCTGACCAGAAAAGACCAGCAACAGGGATTTCTAGGAGCAAACCAATCAGGAACCGACTGTGCAACAAATAAGCAGGAAGAAATGGAGGTGGATTGGCTGGTCATACTCTGAGAAAACCAACCATCAAGTTAGTGACATCACACGACAGGCGATTGCTCGAATGAAACCCGACAGGGAAGTGGCGAGTTATTCGTCAATGCAAGGTGACTTGGAGAAGGTCATGTGAAGAGGAGATGAAAGCATGTGGGCAGACGTGGAGCCAGGTGGAAAGGTTGGCAGAGAACCGAACGCAATGGAGACATGCAGCTGAAGCCTTATGTTCTTCTAGGAATTAAAGGAAATAATAATTGTGATAATCAATGTAAGATGCAACCACAAAGAGGAGCATTGAAATTGACAATAAAACAGAGACAAAGGCAAATAATTAAGGATCAAGTCAGCATACAAATGCAAATGTCAGCACAGTGACGTATAGTCTAGGGAAAAAATGAGATGATAATTACAAAGTTAGTTGAAATATCCAGATAAGTAAAACACATTTTAATTGGATCATTTAGGATGGATTTTTCATAGAGTTATTCCGTTACACATTTTTATGAGGTCTATACTGAGAGCCTGAAATGTTTAGTCAGCTAGGTGATATGACGTGGGAACCAGCGTTGAGGTTTGAAATTTAAGACTTAATGCTTCCTTAAGAGATGAATGCATCAGTGTCGCGTTAATTATATGAGGTCGAGACCGTGACCATGACTTCCAGTCTTATTCAGTTGAATAATTTCAGTGAATGACACTTATTTAACTCTTTTCCATGAATAGCGTGTCCTGCTTACAAAAAAACATGGAAAGTGCTGCGCTTACTCATCTTTATTAGGAAATTAGTGAATAAGGAGTGAGCATGTTCACAAAGATTTTCCTCTAACTGTTTGAATGCCTGTAAAGAAAGCGTTTCAGTGTTGTTACACTTTGGGAGTAAATGAGACTGTAGCACTTTTTTTTTAAACTGCAACTTAGGTAAGCCGTTCATGAACAGTTTTGTAGAACCAAATGGACGAAGCTGTTTTTACAGTTCCACACTGATAAGTGACTCATCCTTGTTCATTTTCTTCAAATCCCATCAGCTCTGCGTCAGCTTGATAAGTAGGGTCTTTCCTGTGCGATTAATTTAGACATTCACTTGTCATCAGGTAAAATCAATAAGGATCTATCCAGATAGTTCGGTTTGTTTATTAGAACGATCAAGGCATGATTCTTCATATATTCCCTTTGGCTGAATTAAATAAAAAATAGATATCCACCGCGTAACTGGCTGTCATTATTTTAATGACAACAAATATTATATTTTATAATTGTAAGAACCTGAAGAGGCGGAATTATGGAAAAGAATATTCTTCATTCAGAGTGACTTTAAGTTTAACTTTAGACGATAAATCGCGAAAACTAGGTTTTTAAATAATGTAATCGAAGCAGCAATTTAAAACCTTTCATTTAAAATGGGCTTCATAGTCATATGCGATTCGAACAAGATCATTTATTTGAATAATTCGGTTCTCGAATTTGACTTTGATGATGTTCTTGATGACGATGGATGAAATAGATTGATAACAGGGTCACTGAAGTTATAAAGTAGAGAATAGATGATATCACTATGAAACGAAACAAAAGACAAAAGTCTATTACCGCGTAAATAGATTTTCTTTCTGATATCTTTTTGTCGCTAATAAAATAAATACCAGTCTCGGTACCTGGATCAAAGTTTAATGATGCAACGACAAAAGTTAATGAGATGAATACTAAAGTCTAATGAAAGAAAAGAATTAGTTAGGTTTCCATAAGAGAGAAGAGAGTGAGAAGTCATGACTACGTAGGATGCAGCTGATGTGGTGTTAGGACAAATACTCGCCAAAGACGTTGGCTAGCAGTCGCGCTATGTCGTGAATTGGCAAAAGTTAGAATTCATGGCTGGCCATTGGATCGAGTCCCAGTGGCATAATGGTATACGAGCTCGCCTTGCAACCAGAGGTTCTGGGTTCAAACCCCGATGCGTGTGTACTGCTGAAGAGTCCGAACTTGGAAGGAGGAGACAGCTGTCCAGTAATCCCAGGTTTCCAATGGTTCTCTAACCAATGTCAGCTAATGATCAAATCTTGTGACAGATCAATTTTTCTTGACCTTCTGAGTTCTAGTCACTGTATCACACCATTATCTTTTCATCTGACCTCTTGCACATCAAACTTTGCTCTTTTCTTATCCAACTACGTAAATTATTATCACGCATATTTGTTACCACCCTAACAACAAATTCACCAATTAATTTTTTCGGGAAAATTTTCTCTCTAACAAGATGCCTACATATACTGTGATACTCAAGGAACCTTATCATTCTCATGTTTCATTTCACTATGAAGCTCCTACAATATGCCTGCCTATTGAAAGAAAAAAGTGTGTTAAAACTATATACTAACTTATTTTGATTGAAGATTATAGGTTGTGCGCAGCTGATGAGAGCCAATAAGGTGAAATGCATCCGTATTATTCCACACTAATGTTCGTTCTTTCTATGCCCACAGATTTATGAAAAGGAATTTTTTATATGAAATGATATCGTTTCAATCTACAGACCATTTCAAATCAACTTTTTTTTTATAAATTGCTCTCTTGAATACATTAATAAAAGGTCTACCTTTCATAGTCTGTTGTTCACAGAGTATTCAAGTTAGCTGAAAGAATTAAGACTTGATTATGATATGATCGAATAAAGTATTTGGAATTCTTCAGCTACCCAGTCGCCTTTTTATAAGCGGTACTAACATCCACACTTATTATACTGTGCATTACTTGAGGCTAAAATTTGATAAAGTTGAGACTTAATCGTGGACACACTGTGAAAAAAAGTCGTGTATAATTGCCAATGAACCAAATGTCTCCTGGGATCGAGTGAATTCAGGAAAATAATGACTAGTAATAATTTCAGATACTGCGTAAAATTCGAAGGATTTAGAGTTCCTGGGAAATAGAATTAGTTCATTAGGCCAATAGAAAAATAATAAATCTAGACTAAATCAGTGTTCGAATGAATAAGCGAAATATTGTTAATGAACAAAAGTACCGAAATAACTTTGTATTTGTAATGAGAATAGCCTAAAGCAGTAGGCTGAAAAAAGTAAAAATACCCAAGACTTTGCAGTATTCCGCGTGTGTTTTTGTTCATATCTTCACTCTTTGACAGATTCGAGAACATAGGTATTCTTACCTGCCTTGACCTAAAGGCGGCATTCCATTCTGTGGACCGAGAGGTACTCTGACAATGCTTGCCTGTAAAGGGAATGCCGAGAAAATACATTGCACTCACCAAATCACTCTACTCGAACTCATGCAGCCAGGTGAGGGCTTATGGCGAGTTGTCATCTCAGGTGGTGATAACTAGTGATGTCGTTCATGGATGTTCACTATCCCCGTTTCCTTTCAATTTCATCATAGACATAGTAATGAATTTAACCCTTAGTGACCTCAGAGACACAGGGATTGACTTGTTATCAAGGAGTAATCTCGTTGACTTAGAATATGCAGATGATATGGTCCTTCTAGGTGAAAATGCTGCCAAAATGCAGAGTCTTCTGAACACTTTGAGCTGCAATTTACGAATGCTTGGCATACGATTTGCTCCCGCCAAATGCAAGATGATGTAACAGGATTGGACCACACTGACCCTTAGTTTAGAAAAATGGAGTGAAGTGGTAGTGCTGGTTGACCGCTTCACTTATTTGGAAAGTACCACCAGCCCCAACGGGTTGATCACTGACGAAATCTCAGCGCGGACACAGAGGGCTAGTTTCGCATATGCCAGTTTACGCCGTCTCTGGAGTAGACATGATATCCAGCTGGCTATTGACCAAAGGACGAGTGTACTGCTCATCAGTCCGCTCCGTCCTCCTTTATGGCTGTGAGATCTGGTCATGAAAAGCATGAAAAGATAAGTCGTCTCTGATCGCAGGTGCCTGCGTTACATCTCCCATGTTAAGTGGTATAAGACGGTGAGCAAAACTGAGGTTAGGAATCGGTCGAGTGCTAGGTAAGGAGGGGTATCAATCGGCGAGGCTGTGAAGCTACATCGACTGAGATGGTTAAGACATGTGTTACGCCATGCATGTCTAGTCATCGCCTTCCTCCACGGGCAATGTTAGCTGACATAGGATTGGTCAGGTTGGAAAAGAGCTAACGGCGGTCAAACCAAAACATAGTTTCATCAGTCGATGAAATCCATAACAGTTAGTTTAAGCCAGTCCGCCACGTAGGAAAGTGTAGACTTCCTGACTGGTTGGGTCCTCGGGACGGTAAACACCAATGGTTGTGTTTAATATCGGTATTATGCGTTTCTTCTACTTTCTTCTCTTGCTTTTGTGGTACATGGAGGGAGTGTAGCGACTTGAACTGCTGCA
Source organism: Trichobilharzia regenti (assembly GCA_944472135.2). Lineage (NCBI taxonomy): Eukaryota > Metazoa > Platyhelminthes > Trematoda > Strigeidida > Schistosomatidae > Trichobilharzia > Trichobilharzia regenti. Next base: position 39,298,893 of record OX235264.1, on the reverse strand, counting down.
CATCGGTGGAAAGTTCTATGTCAAAAACAGACAGACAGTATTCCGGCGCTAAAAATATCCCTCTTATACAAAATAGTACTATCCAACGAAGAATACATTGGACTGACAATAAGACACTAGAAGAGATCCAGAGTTCGTGAACGATGTATGCCTAATGTCACAAAAACCAGAATACTTATAGGAGAAAAAACCCAGCAAGCTGGAAGGAAGACGCAGAAACAACAGGACTTCAAGTGACCATAAGGAGGACGAAAGTGATGAAAATAACCAGCCAACAACTACAACAACCACAAGTAACTATTTTGGGACTCATCGGATGGATTTATCTGCATTCCCCTGTGAGTGATGGTAACCCACAGTGGCTCGAAACCAGTGTCTAAAGTTTCAAACGCCAGAGCGTTATCTACCAGACCACCCGGGCCACGAGAGCCACCTGGTTGTGCAACTGGTCATATTAATTATTTATCTGAATTTTAGATTTTCCCGTCGATTGATTGGACCGAATTAAATAATTAATATGACCAATTGCACAAGAGGTGGCCCTCGTGACCCACGTGGTCTAGTGGATAACGCTTTGGCGATTGAAGCTATGGGTACTGGGTTCGAGCCTCTGTGAGAAAATCTTCACACACTGAGTGGGAAATGCAGGTACTTCCATCTGACGAGTCCCAAATGGGACGAAATTCGCATCCTGAATTCCACTGATAGTCACCATCCACCAGTTAACATTTAATTACATCCCCAGACACCGTGGAAGCATCTGAAGAGAAAAGTCGATATGTCAACCTGAGACCGAGCACTTCAGTCCAATCGATCGATGGGAAAATCTATAAAACTCAATTCCCTCAGAAGAGTGTTGCAAGGTTTTTGTTGCATAATCATCGCTTGAAGCTCCTTTCATTCAACATGTCTTGGAATCGCATTCCTATAACTTTATCATTTTTCTATGAATATTGTTTTTCTCCACTTATTGTTGATACTATATTCTAGTTTTAGTTTCTTCATCACGACAGATTGTAAAATTTTTACTTACTTCCTGTTTACTTTCTAACCTTTAACTCGAGTATTTCTCATCCTGTATCAGAAAAATCTTGAAGAAATCTTTTTTCATATTATATCATGCGATTTCTGCACTATTGCACACACTTAAGACCTGGAAAACAAGGCATTGAGATGAGTGTACGCATTTACACACCAGCTGGAATTTCCAGATGAATTGTTTTACCCGTACAGTCCATGAAATCAAGCAAATTCAATTTAACCTGAGAAATATAGAAAAAACAAACAAACAGACAATGTCTCGTTTATTCACTATCCAACAAAGACTGTTTTTCTGAAGAATATAGATTTTCATCAATTACTATTGCATAAATTTGTATACATTACAAGTCATCAAAAAGCATAGGGATTTTTTAAAAACTATTTTGGTAAAAGTCTTAAAACGTTTTATTTATTTTTTCATATGTCTCTCAATTAAAAGGAGGTTTGACTTTATAAACAACAGTGACAGTAACAAAAATACTCCTCAACTCGAGTGGATACTCAGACAAAAAGTCATAATTGTCTGAATTTTAACTCTACTTATCCAGGGAGACAAGTTCTAGTCGTATAACTTTTCTCATCCTGTTTGCATTTGTCAACCTGTAAGACAAATCTCATCCGCTGTAATTCCATATTAGTTTGTTTATGAGATTTATCACACAGTGAGTGAAACAGTATTACTGTTTACTGGATGACAATGTTTTGAACACAATTTATTGTTGTTCATAATCATATCAATTGAAACTTGAGTTCCTTCCTTGTATGGAATTACTAGTGATGAGTCCACACAAGGAAAGAAGGTCGGAAACCTTGCACAGAATTCTTAACAAGACAGGAATAAATGTGGCTGGCATTCCAACCAACCACAAACTCATTTAGAAACAAGCTTTGTCGGTCAAAGGATCCTGTGGAGCCTTTAAAACAAAACAATTTAGTTTATCTGATACCCTGCCTGCAATGATTGTCAGGTCAAATACATAGGTCAAACTAGTAAAACAGGGGCAGTCAGCCAGATTAGCCGAACATAAAAACCTAGAAAAAACTAGATTGGTTAACCTGAATGAAATAAGAAATCTAGAGAATAGTTCAGCTATAGCAGTACACTACATGCAGTTACACACAACCATACAATGGGATGGGATAGAATGACAATTTTGAAATCTCATGTCACAGCAGGGTGGAGGGAGAGATTGATAAATATGTAAAAGGAATGACTCAACACCTGTCCAGTTGGACACCTGGAAAACTCTTTTACCCCGACGACGACAGATAGGAGAAGACTAAGAAGACTATAAGCCTCAAGTTTCAAAGTCGTGTGATTATAATTGATGACATGATTATGAACAATAAATTTTGTTTGAAACGTCATCTAGTAAATAATACTGTTTCATTGTGTGATACATCTAACAAACAAACTGATATAAAATTACTTACTACTACAGTGGCCAAGTTTTACACATATACTAATATGACTCATTAGATGTAATGTTAAAATTCTATTAAAAATGCATATGTTGCAATAGTATAATGAGGATTAAGATATGGACTACACTTAGAAAAGGTGTTGAACATGCCGTTTCTTTCTGACCTGTCTCATTGGTGAATATCAGTTTGAAATTCATCAGTAAATATTTTCTTTTATAGGATAGATTTTTCCTTCACGTTCCCAGTGGAACACTGGGCTTCAAGCCAGTGGCTTGAAGTTTCTGTAGCAGGGTTTATTTTTACAGGATGGGATCATGCCCAACCTTTCCCCTTTACCAAAATTATTTCTGTCTTAGCAAGGTAGAGGAGTACGTCGGTCGGGGACCAAACCCCGGATTATGTGCATGGTCGGCGGGCACCCTAACCAGTGTGTCGCTGACGCTCATTTCATAAATTGAGATCGCTGATTAATTATCATCCAGAATTCAGTTCATATCACACACTGGAATATCTTGCCTTGGTTAATCGCTTACAAGAATTTCGTATTAGATAAGCTTAGTTTAATAATCACACAATGACGAAGTATTAACAACTGGATGACGTTTCGAGCACAATTTGTCGATCATAATCATAGCCATGTAGCGTTGGTGGCACATTGGTTAGGACTCTCGCCGACCATGCACATGGTCCGGGGTTCGAGCCCCCGCCGATGCACACCTGATATCTATGGTCGGCCTGCGAAATTTGGGCTACCGATATCCATGCTGAAAATTCCATACTTGTAACAAAAATACGTGTGGAATCACAATTTGTCTTATATACATCTCAATTTAATGGATAATCCCCATTCAGGCATTATTGAAAACAAAACACGTAGTTCGGTGAAGGGTGTCTTTTCAGTGGCGAATTCATTTCCTTAGCTGCACAACCGTAAATATATACATGGGTTATCTTGTGTGTATGTGTACAATAAATTTGTCAAACGAAAATATAATTGGTTATTGTCATTTTAAGTAAACAGGTGAAGATTGGTAATTGGAGTTACGTAATGCGAAATCAGTCAAGAAAATTAGGTTTTAATGGAACTATTGTAGTGTAATAAAGGTGATGAGTTGTCACAAACATTTGTTAAAAGAAGTCGTGTAACAATATGAATAGTTTGATGAGTGAGTTTACTCAGGATGCACATAGGAACAAAGTAGAGAATACGAAATCACGTAAGAGTTCTAAATGAATACAAGAATTATAAGCAATTAGAGAAACAGATAAAAAAAATATTAAGTCATCAAAAGTCAACAAAGGTGTTAAATGATAGTAGAAGTGGTTGATTAGTTCTCTTCTGTATGCACAGTTCCGGCTTTTCTATGTGAATGGCCAGAGCTTCAGCGGTACAAAAACGACGAACCCGTATTGCCTTTGATAGGTTATTTTTGACCATTTGTATCGCTGAAGCTCTGGCCATTCACATAGAAAAACTGGAGCTGTGCGTGCAAAAGAGGATTACTCAACCACTTCTAATGTCATGGTAACAACTTTGTTAGTTTTCATTACTTAATTTCGCTTGTTTGCCTGTTCTTTAATTGCTTATAATTCTTGTATTCATTTAGAACTCTTACGTGATTTCGTATTCTCTGCTTTGTTTCTATGTGCATCCTGAGTAAAATTCACTCATCAAACTATTCATATTATTACATAACTTCTTTTTTAACAACTGTTTGTGACAACTCATCACCTTTATTACACTCCAATAGTTTCATTAACACCTAATTTTCTTGACTTGTATTACCAATCTTCGCCGCGGAAAAGAGACTCTTCTCTAATCTGCGTGTTTTGTTTTCATTTCGTGAATTGGCGAAACTTCGAATTCATAGTTCATTAGGTTAGATTCCTTTTATCTATATGGTATAAAGGCTAGCCTAATTACTAGAAGTTCCTTGGTTCCGACTTCGGTGGGTGTGTACTGATGAAGAGTCGCATAGTAGAACCGAAACAGCTGTTCAATACTCATGAGGTTTTCATTGATTCTCTTGCTGATATCATTTCGTAATCAAACCTGTGAACAATCAATTCTGTTCACTCTGAAACTTGATAATTGGTGAAGCCTGATGAACAAATCACTTGGCTACAATTCCATAATCTAATTATTCTTATTCCCAATAAGTTATGAGTAATATTCACCCAAACTAACCCTGTATCTTTTTCTCTTGATCTTAAGATAAAGCAAAATAATAAAGAAAACATCTTAGTGAATAGTAATAATAATGATAAATAATTGGGGAATATAAGAGATGCTTAGAAGAGCGGAAACACTATGATTAACGAAGTAAAATGTTCACACAGGTCAAAGTAGATCAAAGCTTGCTTACAAAAAAATGAAATGACAAAAAATACCTGATTATTTATATCCTATTTCCGTGTTATATTTTTCACTCTTGTCTTATCGTGTTTATCATATCTCAGATATTTGTATTACTCTTTCACTCAAACGCTGTTTTCTAGCTTTTGATGGCAATTTAGATGGATTGAAGAAATTTAGTGAAGACCCTCAGCCACAGAGTTGGAGCTGTATGCTCAGAAAAAGTAACTGAAGATGAATTAGGCATTGTATATAATACTTTGATCGAAAATAGCTATTCTGAAAAATTTATCAAGAAAAACATGACAAAGAACTTTGAAAAGGAATACTCACTATCTGTAAACAAAAAGACTCTTTATATAAGACTACAATTCAAGGGCGATATATACCAAGTGAGATAACAACGAGGAAATTAAGAAAATCAGTTCAAAGAACTTTTAATGCTGGAGAACTACACGTGTTATTCTCTACGCGACCGATGGTGCTACCTTGACTGAAAGATGAAGTACCTAGACTAGCCACTTCAAATTCTATTAACCAATTCTTGTTGATTTTGTCACTTCATGGGGGAGGGATATGTTGTAACCAGGTCAGGTTCTGTTTTAGTCCATCATTCCTATACGTCAGACAATTTAAATTCCACTTGATATTAAGTGCTTCTGATATTATACGTTCTTCGTGATTTCTGAAGTTTTTCTGGATTATTTCTATACTGTCAAAGTCGATTTTGTGGCCTGATTCTATAGAGTGTAGATCTATGGTTGATGATTTTTCAAGTTTTTCTAGTTCAACCGGATTTCTCGAAGGTCGAACAGATGCTCTACGATATTCATTTCACATTTTACACTAATCAGCATAACCTTGTCCCATTTCACAATATTTTGTAATTGATTTCAGCCTAGCACGTTTTTCACACAAATGCGACCATTTATTTTGACACACCATAAGTAATCTGTTATTCTACGTTAAAAACGTGTATCCGCTGCATAACTGGCTTTCATCACTGTAACGGCAACAAATATTATATTTTATAATAGCAAGAATCTGAGGAGAAATTATTGACAGGAATATTCTTCGTTTAGACTTGACTTTTAATTCATGATTTGGAAATATCTCACACTTGTGAGTTTTGTGAGCTGTAGACATAAAGGTCGAATTCCCTCCTTCTTTGAAAATCTTCGAAATGCTAGTCCGCCACTCGAAGTTATCATTTGCCATATCTGATGTTGCACTCCTGAACACTGAGGTTGTATTCTATGTACCATTTCACATTTTCTGTCAGTATGAATGTTTGTGGTTCATTGGACTGTCACAAATCCTTTTGAATACACATTTTCGTTAATGCGAGGCATTATGTGTGTTCATTAATTGTAAAGCTTGATAGGTCAGAAGGTTTTCTTATGCTTAAGCTGTGTGCCAGTCTGGCGTGCATGGGTCGGTCTCCCGAAACGACACGATGGACGGCCAGTAGGAAAATTCTTCCCCCCTTTCACCCAGTCGCAATATGATGTATTACAAATGTGACCTTTGACTTTGTGTCTTCGTTCTGAACTGGTACGCGGCACTTGTATGAACACCCTGCCTAATTGCGCTTTGTTCTCTGCTTCAAACCACTACTTGGTGAGTCTGCCAACGGAAAAAGCTCACTGTCTCTAAGTCTTGGCTCACTGAGGCTTCCAAGAACACGTCACACCTGTCCAGCAGCACACAGCACCTAACGAAGTTGTTGATCCGCCTAAGTGTGGCCATGGGTTAAGCCTTCCAATCAAATAAACCTGAGTCGCGTTATGTCCACCCCTTCTGCTGGCTATAAATGATATTTCATTTCACCTTACATACAGGTCAAACAAAAGCTAACAGCTTCAAATAAATGCTTTTTTTTAAACGTATGTATACAATATGCAGAATCGGAACTATGCGGGTAGTTTTATGCATGATTGCTCTTCATTTAAGCAAAAATGATGAAAGAGAAAAAGAAGATAGGTAGTTCAGCAAAGAGTTTCTGCTCGTTAAATTCATCTTCTTTAACCATATAATCGCAATTTTATATAAAAGGGGCTAGTAATAAAAGAGGTGATTGTTGTATACACAGTCATTACGATTCATAATAATAGCCACTACAAAAGAGGAGCTGAATAAAGGCAACAGAGGTGCGTAATGAAGTTAATAATCCAATGAATTTACCTTGATTCTTCCTCTTGCTGTCATTTTCATAAGCATCCCGAATAATACAACTTCATTAAATTCTCTAACTCGCTAAGTAACTTATTCACAATTATTCAAATTCTCTTATGTATTGACTATTATAATTATTACCAACAATACTATTTTGTGTGGAAAATTACATACAAATTCCATTGTACAACTAAAAGAAATTCTCACAAAGAAATCCAATTAGTGGTTGGTTAAAGGAGAAAGTTGCCTGGAGTCCTAAGGAGCAGTGTTGTCTATCACTCTGTCAACCCTGACTGACCATGATTTGAAGTTCATCTGCCGAATCCATGCTAACTTGCCGACCGCGTTTTCTTCGTTACAGACTTCTATAGACAGTGGAGGCCTTGGCAATTCATGACTTTCAGCCAGACCTTTGTGAATAAAAGAAGTATGTACAATCCCTATTTCTGCCTTCGCCGTAGACGGATAGACATTTATTTATTTTGTTTATTTAGTTATTCTATGTATCTTTCCTTTATTAGTACGATTATTATTATTTTTATTATTATTCTCACTCTGAATTGTTTCCGCTTGTCCCACTTGTCATTCTTAATCCAAAATTATAATGTATTTTGCAATGTTGAATTTTATCTTATCGAATTTCACACCATGTTAAGTAACATTTCATATTCGCCTATTAATCCTATAATTATGCACCCCTTCCAAAAATCTATACACCTCATGTATTATTCTAGATATGACATTAATTATTTTGCCACTTGACATTTAACTATGATTATAATCGCAAATATTTTAATTGCATTTCATACTACTATTATTATCATTTCATGCATTCACACGTTTGATCCAATTCCCTCATCGGATATAATTTCTTAAAAAAGCCCACATATGTAAGATGGTACAGCTTGATAATAAATTCGTTGAAAAGACTCTCTTCGGTAAATATTGTCTTCTGAATAACATAATGGGAATGATTAAATTATAGAAAATTTTATGCAATAAATTCTACTGGAAATTCTTTACACATCCTGTGAGCACTGTTCAGAATAAAGCTATTATTATAACACTTTAAATAAACCGGTACACTTCCTCTTTGGTTTTTATTCGCAACACGAAAAGACTTATTCGAAAAAGTGTTATCAGTGACTAAATCTTCTATTTTAGTGATGTATGTATGTAAATACATTCTAGGAAATGTGTCACTTGTATTGTATGCCTTCATTCTATAAATAATTTCTGCACTTTAAGATAAAGTTATTTATTTGCACAAATATTCATCTGATATAACGTTCATCTAACATATACGGAAGCCTTCGAAGTGAGGACGGGAGTGAGACAAGACTGTCTACTATCACCAATGATCTTCCTGATTGCAGTAGATTGGATAATGCGACAGACAACGGCAACCAACGAGGGAACGGGCATAAAATGGACTGACACAAAAGACTTGGAGGATCTGGATTTCGCCGATGATGATATATGTCTGATTTCTCACAAACTGGAAGATATGCAAGTGAAAAGCAACAAGTTGGCAGAAGAAGCATCCAGGAAGATAGGACTTCAAGTGAACATAGATAAAACAGAGGTGATGAAGACTACTAGCCAACATCAACAGCAACAACAACAGACAACTATCAGCTAGCATAAATGGAAGGAAGCTGAAAGAAACAACCTCCTTCACCTACCTAGGAAGCATCGTTTCAACTACAGGCAGAACTGACGAGGATATCAAAGCCAGAATCGGAAAAGCAAGACAAGCTTTCATTACTCTCAAATCTGTGTGGAGGTCAACAGCACTCAGCATTAAAAATAAGATCCGAATTTTCAACTCCAATGTAAAATCAGTGCTACTATACGGATCAGAGACTTTGCGCGTCATAAAGAGCATCTCCAAAAAATTTCAGACCTTCATTAACAGTTGTCTTTGCTCAATACTCAAGATCAGATGGCTGGCTATAAAAGATCAGCAACAGGGATCTCTGGGAGCGAACCAATCAGGAACCAGTTGTGAAATAAATAGGCAGGAAGAAATGGAGATGGATTGGCCATACTCTGAGGAAACCATCAAGTGACATCACTAGACAAGCCCTCGAGTGGAACCCGAAAGGGAGGCAGCGAGTGGACAGACCTGGAGCGGGATTAAAAAGTTGGCAGAAAACAGAAGGCAATGGAGGTGCACAGCTGAAGCCCTATGTTCCTCTAGGAACTAAATGATACAATAATGATAATAATAACGTTTATCTAACACTGAAATGCCACTTGATGCATTTACGATCTTATCTTGTAATAAGTGAATGGAACAACATTCTCATGAAGATAATTACTCAAGTTATTTTTACTCAAAGATGAAAATACGCAGCATTTATAGTTTGAGAAGATAAAGAGGAACAACTCAGTAATTTATTCTTTGAATTCATCGCAATTTGAACAGTATTAATACTACTAATAATAATATTAGTAATACATCATCCTTCTTATTCCGGTACAGGGTGAAGAAAAACAACTACGGAAAACTTTAAGGCGTACTCTAACTATTTCCTTTTTATTTCATGATGAAGCTTAATTACTGATCTTATTTAATTCAGTATAAAGTGAATGAACATCAAAACAATTAGTCTCTTTGATAAATTTGAATAAGGCATTTACAAGATAAATTTCGCCAGAGGATATCGTCATTTCGTAGTTTATTTACAACCGCTTTACAACTTACATGGTTCACATTATTATTATTGTTCCCTTGGGTTCATTACTTGAACATAGGGCTTCAGCTGCACATATCCACTTGCTTCTGTCTTCCTTCTGCTGTACTTTTCACCTGCATCCATGTTAGTCAATACTATTTCAAATCTTCTTCATACGATCTCCTACATGTTACCCTTGCAGTGACGACCAACTCGCCATTTCCTTTTCGGGTTCCACTCGGGAAATGGCCTGACGCGCGCGCGCGATGTCACCCAATGGCCTCCTCAACAAGTGTCCAACCCATCTCCATTTTCTCCTGCATATTTGTTGCTTGGCGAACGCTTCTTCTGTGCGTCGGTGGCACAGTGATTAGGACTCTCGCCGACCATGTACATAGGCCGAGGTTCGAGCCCACGCCGACGTACATCTGATATCTATGGTCGGCCTGCGAAATTTGGGCTACCGATATCCACGCTGAAAATTCCAGACTTGTACCAAAAATACGGTGTGGAATCAAGCTGTAATCAAAAATAAAAAAATTCTTTTGTTTGTTCCCAGCCATAGTTTCTTGTTGGTGATTCTTTCCGGCCCGGCCCTCTGATCTTCAGTATAGAGCAAGCGAAGACAGTTGTTGGTTGATGAAGGTCTGCAACAGGCTGTTGGAAATATTCTTTGTGACCCGCCCGCCAAGTTTCTGATTCGTATAGAAGAGCTGACCGACTCGATGTTTGTAGTGAAAATCCGACCGAATTTGTTGTTGGTGCTGAGTGACGAAGATTTCCAGATTGGTTTCAGGTTGATGAATGTGTTTCTCGCCTTCCCGATTCTCGCTCAATTTGACATCTTCGTCCGTTCCGACTGCCGGTAGTTAAGACAATGCTCCCTAGATAAGTGAATGAAGTAACCTCTTTTAAATCCCTCTATTTTTTGATGGTGATTGGCGCTGGATGTTGCTACTGTTGTTGGTCGGTTGGTTATTTTTATAACCTCCGTCTTGACTATGTTAACATGGAGTCCTGTCTTCGCCGACTGCTTCTTCGACCAGTTTGTCGGTTTTCGCTTGTAAGTCTTCAATTTTGTGTGACATGAAACGTAAATCATCCACGCGCGAAATTCAGGTCTTCCGGGTTCTTCATGTCGGTCCAAGATATTGTCTTCTCGTTTCCCACCCACTACCTGACGCATAATCCAGTCCACCACAATTAGGAATATCATTGGTGATAATAGGCATCCTTCTCTGACTCCTGTATTACTTCAATTGTGAAGCCGTCATTAATATTGATTTTGTGATCTGACATTAATAAATGCTTTGCAATGGATGATGGTGATGATCGATTTCTATTCAGATTAATTGCATTGGGATTTTCTATATTTTTTAATAACCATTTTGGAACATGTTCTTTTCGACGACATTGAAACTGCAGGTGAACTTGTAGATACAGTTTGAAGTAGAATCCATTGATTTCTGTCCTTTAATCATAAGTACAGGGATAGAAAATTTTCGGTATATGAGGAAAGACGATGCAGTGTACCGAAATGTCTGAGCCATCTTTGAACTGCATAATCTGGTTACCCTTGAATGGTAGGTTAATAAAGATAGCTTTCTTTGGTACAGAAGATGTCTTTTCTAGTTGTAGTCTATCCTTACTCTGACAACCGATACAGTTTTCTGGATAACCATTAGCTAATAAAACTGAATGAATAAAACTGGTGAAATAAAGATATTACTAAACAGAATAATAAACTTTTCAAAAGGAAGATTATAATTTTGTTCTGTTATTCTTTTGCAGGAGAGAAACATTTCTGAAAAAATGCGTAAAATGAAGGTTAGGTGTAACCTAAGTGAAGAAAAGAAAATTCGAAGAGAATGGTAAATTAAGGATATAGGGAAAAGTTTAAAAAAATGTAATTTTTAAATTATATATTCCCGCGACATCGAAATTTCCTAATTTATTATTATTGTGTTTATCTAGTAAAATGATTCCATATTCTTTGTTCAAACACTAGGCAGCAATTAAACAACCTCATGCGTCTAGTCCTTAATTTGGTGAAGACTAGATTTTATCAGCCATGTTTACAATGTGGCTACCATCACCATGCACTTCTTATGTGGTTGGAGGCAATAAGCAGGAAGCAGAAGGTCCGTCGTGTACCAAAATAATTCAGTGGTAATACCTCTCACTGCGGCGTGGGGTGACAAGATTTTCAATCTCAGGAAGGAAATAAATTCCTTCACGATTGCAGATACGGCTTCATGACGAGTGTGTCAACAAGCACAAAACGTAGGTCGTCAGCTTCCTTCCGATTTCTTCTAACCATTTAAAAACATCAATCCAGAGTTCAATATAGTAAAAAGTCGCTTGGCATGGTTGCCACATTGCAAAATTAACTGAGAGAACTCAGTCTGCACAAAAACACAAAAGACTAGGTACTTTTCACTAGTTGCAAACTAGTGTCCAATCAGAGTGAACAATTAGGTAATATGGTCGACTGATATGGATGAAATTACTAAGACAATGACCTTAAACATGCATTTTGATTGGTTAATATAATTCTTCGAGGTTATTTAATGAAACAGGCTTGTCCTCTCTAATGTTACAACGAATATCTGTGCTTTTCTTTCGAGAAATACTTTGTTTGCCTTGTATGATTCTAAATGGATAAACACTCGTCGGGTTTTGCCTAAACACAAATTATTGTTGATGGTCTAACTGTTCGAAATTTTTTTACTACTCAATCAGAATGTAATACGGGAAAACTTCGTTTACATTTAAACTGTTTCTTGTTAGAATTCTTCTCTTTTTTTAACTCCTACCTAATCAATCTGATAAGTAAAATCTAACTTATACATAGAAAATGAAAAAAGAAGTTGAAAGATTAAGGACATTTTAGACGTCACGTGCATGATACTACTTAATTTAAAACGTATAAATGTATATATATATATGCACATGCCTATCAGATCGGTAAAATCTCTATAAAAGTAAAGATTTCTGATGATATTACGTGAAAGTCTACATGCATTTTATGCAAATATTTTTCCTCTTATCTTAGACACCAGATTATTCGTGAAGAAATTTTATGAATCGGTTCTCATATCCACTCGGACAAGCGCCGTTTGTTTAAAGTACAAAAAACCCTTTCAAAGATTTAAAACTTAAGAAAAAATAACAACTGAGTGCATGCATATAAATAAAACAGAGTTTACAGCATTAGAGAGAAACTTTGGTGAGATTATATTAGTTATTATGGTGTAAATGATAAGGTAAATGAGGCAGTTTCAAATTTACATATGATGAAGAAGATTTCTAGCTCAGGTGGACTATTCTGATATGGTTGTGTTCTCTGAGCTGGAAAGTTAATTTGCGAAGATTTCATCCCCCCCCCCACTACTGGGCAACATCACTTAAGCGAATACTTCAATTTGTTGAAGTGAGTCCTTAGATTTCTCCATGAATTTATAAGTCAGCTCCATTGGTGGGTGACCTCGAACTTGATTGGTTGCTCTTGTGTGTTTTCATAATCTACAGGCTACTTGTATTAGAACTGAATGTTTCCTTGAATTAGACTTTGACCCTTTTTGTGTGAGGTGTAAATTTTGTCTATATCGATGTGTCCATTGATTGACGATTCACTGGATTACCAGGCTGGCTTCTAAGTATTCTCTAGTATTCTTGATGTTTCCGCCGTCTAATATTTGAACACTGGTTGTCCAAGTTGAATTGATCTCCGTGGTTGTCTATATGTAGTGATATGAGGGAGTGGATGTCACGTCTTCAGGTTTGAAGAGGCTTGCAGTGACTTCTAAGATGTCCTTTATATGTGGAAGGGCGAATTTCTTTGTGATTTCCTTGGGGCCTTTGATTTGGTTAGTATATGTCTTTTGATGAAGTTCCATGGATATTCATTCTTTTGGAAGACGTCCATGAGATATTTTTCTTCAATTTTCCTTAAGGCGTAGGAAGGCTGCAATGAGTCCTGGCCCTCTTGTGTGTTATTGGATTGTTGCTGTTGTGTGAGTTGATTTTGTATAAACGTGCGTTTCTGATTTCTATGCGGTTGTTCGCTTAACTAAGACTTCACTCATTTCTATGTCAATCAAAAGACTCAACAACGAAAGAAGATAAAACCAGCATCATCTACATAATAAATTGTAACAACTGCGAAAAACACTACATTGGCAAAACTGGACGTATCATTCACCTTCATTTACATGAATATAAGATAGCCGTCGAACGAACATGACATCCACTCCCTCATATCACTACGTATAGGCAACCATCGACAATTAGGACAACCAGCGTTCAAATATTCGACGGAGGTAACACCAAGAAGCCAGCCTGGTATTCCAGTGAATCGCCAATCAGTTGACACATCAAGATAGAGAACGTTTACTTACAGACAAGGAGGAAATCTCACACACAGGGTCAAAGTTCAAGTCAAGGAAACAATCAGTTCCCATAGAAGTAGCCTGTAGTGTATGAAAATACACAAAAGCAACCAACCACGTCTTAGGTCACCAAGAGAGATGATTAATAAACCCAACTGTGAAAGTTAGTAAGTTGTCCGTTCCACATCGACCTTCTGTAGAAAGATCTTTTCAGTGTTCCATCCTGTTCTCGTCTTGTCAGTTGGACGTCAAGAAAGGATATTTTGGAGTTGGACTCTTTCCCCAACGTGAACTGAATCGCAGGGTGGCAGTTGTTAAAAGATTTCAAGGTATATATATATATGTTTGTATATATATAACTACCACAATGAGGCACAATCAGTACTCGCGGAAAATTTCAAATCAGTTTCTACCTACCACTGGGAATGTTCCGAAGGAATTTGCGGAAGAAAACTGTGAGGTAATGCTGCAGCAGGAGCAGCAGCTTATTATTGTTATTCCCTTGGATTCCGAGTGAAACATAGGGCTTCAACAATACATGTCCATTTTATTCTAATCTCTCATTTCCTCCTCAGTACGCGATCACCTCCATGTCACTCACGCACCGATGAATCACTCGTCGGTTCCCGTCCAGATCCTAATCAAGTGATAGCCTGCATTGTGTGCGATGTCATTTGACAGTTTCTTCAATTTATACCCCATTTGTCAACTCTCTCTCCTACATATTTGTTGAGCTATCTATTGGCTTTTGGTTGATTTGTTCTTTGTGAAGAGTTTCTTGTTACTAATTCATCCTGGTTGGCCATTTGATCTTCAGAATGGAGCAAAGGCAGCTTTCGGTAAAAGTCTACAGCCTGTTAGAAATGCTTTCGTAACACACACCCGTCAGTTTTCTGACCCATATATAAGGACCAACTTGACTTTTTGGTGTTGAAATTCCGTATCTTGTTGCTAAGGCGGCGACATTTGACAGAACAATATTGCTTCAGATGATATTTTATCAATTATTATATTATTTAAGGACGCTACACAAAGCGCAAACACCTTGCGATGAAAGTCACTGAAAATGCATTTTTTAGAATAAAGCTAATAAAAAAGCCATTTTTTAGCGCTGAATAAGTAGTATATTGAAAGATTTTCAAAAAAAATCAATGTTTCTACTTGCTTTTCCACTGAAATATACAAAGAATTTCTTCATTGTGTTCAGGAAATGTGTTGTATTTTATTTGTTGACCTAATTACAAATGAGACCCATTTTATTCGAATTATGTAGCAATTCATTGGGGATTCATCTAATTCAATGGAAATGAACTCACGTATTACTTTCAATTAAATATCGATTTTCATATGAACTGTTTCTTCTTTAAATTTACTGTAAAAAAGAAAAAAAAGGAAACTGAGAAAACTGAAATACTCTATGGCCTGAAAATTCGGAAGCTTGTTTCAATTCTCAAACAGGGCTGTATTAAAATGTAATTAATGTCCTTCGAATCATCAGTACTTTTTGGATAATTCAATTTAACAAGTGATTAGTGGTCATCCTCACTCTAAATGTTTTATCAACGATGTTTAAGTTACAGCACTCGTTTAGAATTACTACATATATTAAATTAGAATCTGTAGAAGGATCGTCAAATTTGAGGTTATTTCCTGTAGTTGCATATTAGTTTTTTTATTAAATGTATCACACAGTGAGTGAAACAGTATTATTTACTGGATGACAATGTTTCGAACAAAAGTTTTCAGCGCTCACAATCGTATCAATTGTAATCACACGATTTGAAACTTGAGTTTTATAGTCATCTTTGTCTTCTCATATTTGTCGTCGTAGGGGTAGTAGAATTTTCCAGATATCCAACTGGATAGGTGTTGAATCATTCCTATTACATATATTTTCAATTGATTCGATAAACAAAGCTTCGGTAATCAATTAAGCCCTCCCTCCACCTGTGACATTAGGTGTTAAAATTGTCATCCTATCTCATCAAATTGTGTGGTTGTGTGTAACCGCATTTAATGCTGTAGCCTAACTACTCTCTAGATTTCTTATCTTATTCGGATCCACCAATCTACATTTTGCTAGATATTTATGCTCTGCTAGTCTGGCTGACTGCCTCTGTTCTACTAGTTTGACCTATGTATTTGACCTGACAATCATTCAAGCAGGGCATTAGACGAACTAAATTGTTTTGTTTTAAAGGCTCCACTGGCGGGATCCTTTAACCGACAAAGCTTGTTTCGATTTGACTTTGTGGGTTCGAATGCCAGCCAATTTTATTTCTTGCCTTGTTAAGAATTGTGCTTAACGTTTCCGAGGTTCCTTCCTTGTATGTAATGACTACTCATGATTTAGCTTCCTTATTGTTGGTATCGTCATTAGTACTAATATTATCATTATTATTGTTATCATAGGATGACAGTTTCAAAATCTAATGTAACAGCGGGGTGGAGGGAGAGATTGATAACAGAAGCTTTGTTTATCGATCAACTGAGAGAGAATACATGTAATAGGAGTGATTCAACACCTGTTCCAGATATCTGGAAAATTCTACTCCCCTAACGAAGACAAATATAAGGGAACAGAGAACACTATAAAACTCAAGTTTCGAAGTCGTGTGATTATAATTGATAAGATGATTATGAACAATAATTTGTTTCCAAACATTGTCATCGAGTAAATAATACTGCTTCACTCACTGTGTGATACATCTAATAAACAAATAAATATGGCATTACTTACTACCACAGTGGCCAAGTTTTATACATATATTAATATACTATTTGCTGTAGTTTTATTTAGCAGAGGCTGGAGAAAACTGTAACATATTTAAGCTGATATGTTTTCATTTCAATTAAGGAGACGTTTTGCTTTCCATTTGAATATTTGAAAGGTAACAACTTCACTATCGGAATACCGACTACCAGGATAACAGGACTTTTACTTAGACGCCGTGTGAACGTCCATATCATAATCATTGATGTTATTTACAGATGGCCCTCACACTTCATAGATAAACTTATAATTCTCAAATAGGACAGCGAAAATCCAACCTTGCTAAAGAAGAAGAAGATACTACAGATGATTGTAGCATTCAAATCTGATCTTCTGGCCGAAACTCTAAAGAAGGGTATATCGAACACCCTGATGATAACATTCTTTGTTTCTACATTAAGACTGATATTTTTCAGCCCCACCTCGGTTTTTTCTAAAGATAATTTTTTGCATTTGACCACTTCTATATGTATCCACCTTATCACTTATTGAAGAAAATAAAAGACAGATTCAGCGAAGAAAATTTTCTTTATCAATGAAATCATCTTCAGAGGCTGTACAGTCATATTTTATACTTACAAAAATATATAGTGGTCTACTACTGAGTGATAGGGATGGGTGACATAACTGATAAAATTACTCAGAAGCAGCTTTAAAGCGGAAAGTTGTCTTTCAAGATTATCTACAAAGTGAAGATGGGAAACGCTGATTTGTGTACACACAGAAGAAACTTCTCCACCCCTCACTACTACTACTACTACCGTGGGTATAATACGAACTCAATTTTTATCGACATTTTCTGCATTTTTCGTATGACCTTTATTAAAACCACTTTCTCAGCTAACCTTTTGTTCACTCTCTGTTCGTAGTACACAATTTATTTTGATAACTATTCCCATACTCTTTCGTTAACATGCCATTACTTCACAAAGTTTCTCATATTGATGTGGTTGTGTTCCCTGAGCTGGATAGTTAATTTGTGAAGCTTTCATCGCTCCCTACTCGGCGACATCTTCAGCGCATACTTCAATTCGTTGAAATGAGCTTTCAGATTTCTCCACAATTTTATAATTCAGGTCTCCTGGTGGGTGACCTCGAGAGTGATTGGTTGTTCTTGTGCGTTTTCACAACCTTCAGGTTACTTGTATTGAAACTGATTGTTTCCTTGACTTGAACTTTTTGACCCTTTGTGTGTAAGATTTCATTTTTATCACTTGATAAATTTGTATATATCCCTCATATCTCTGTATCCAGACAACCACAGACATCAATTTGACTTGGACAATGTTCAAATAATAAACAGAGGAAACAACAAGAATGCTAGAGAATTTTCAGAAATCGCCTGGTATTCCAGTGTGTCGTCAATCGATAAATACATCGACATAGACAAAATTTACCTATCGATAAGATGGAAATCTCACATCACACAAAGCACTAAACTTCAGGTCAAGGAAACAGTCAATATCAGTACAAGTGCAGACTATAGGGTGTGAAAACACACAAAAACAACCAATTACGTCCAAGGTCACTCTCCAGTAGAGATGACTTTTAAACTCGTGCAGCAATCTGAAAGCTTACTTCGACGAATTGAAATAAGCGCTGCAGCGATGTTGTCTAGTTGGGCAATGAAAGCTACACGAATAAACCATCCAGTCTAATAAGTGTGTTAGAGTTACCTAATAAGGTGAATAATTTAGTGAGTAAGTTTCAATCAAGATGCTCATAGAAACGAAAGAAAATCTGGTATTATGTAAGAGTTTTCAAAAAATACAAGAGTTATTTTTGGACGAAAATCAAGTCACTAGGAATCAACAAGAAGATTAGAAAAATGATTAAATAATCTTCCTTTGTATACATTGCCCCGGTTAGGCTAAACTCTCAGAAATGCAAAGGAAATGAAAGTATGTTTTTTTTTAAATTTTGATTATAGCTTGATTCAACACCGTATTTATGGTAAAAGTATGGAATGTGATATCGGTAGCCCAAATTTTGCAGGTCAACCATTGACATCTGGTGTACGTCAGCAGGGTGTCCAACCTGGAACCATGTGCGTGATCGGTGAGAATCCTAACCTCTGTGCTGAAACTCTAGCTATTCAGATAAAGAACCCCAAGCTAAGCATATAAAAAAAATTATTCAACCACTTCCACAGTCATAGTAAACACTCTGTTCTTTTCTACCAACTTAATTATTTTAAAAAAATCTAACTCATCCGTTTTTTACAAATACTTACGTAACATACATATTTCCTCATTCCTATATGAATTCTGAGTACAACTCAATCATTGAATTATCTGTCTGATTGCGTAACTCTAATGCCTATGCATTTTTGCAAATGTGCTTACGAATTCATCTTTATTTTATCCTTCTCTGTAAAAATAAGTGTGCATACAAATGCTTTCGTACAGCCAGAGAATATGAAACAGTTGAAACGGCATCTCTTCTAATCTATTTGTTTTGTTTTTCACTAGTCCCTGGGTGAGGATTGTTCACGGCTAGTTAAGTTATGTGTCAAGAAGATTGTTCAACCAAATAAATATATGTGTCTCTGGTTATGATAGTTTAAAGATTGCCTAATTTCTATCCTCTATAAATAATTTTAGGCATTTCTGCCTTGTTTAGCGACATTATAATCTTTTCTAAAAATTGCCATCTTGGCTGTCTCTTAATAACCACTTACATTAATAATATCAATTATGTTTCAATCCCTACTATGATAATTAGATAATTCTGTAGGCAGTTATTCAGTCTCGGTTTGCCTAATGCTATTAGTTATAAGCAACTTTACCTAAACACTTTATTAGATCATATGATAGTGATACATACGAGTTTGCATTTTATACAGTTTGGTATGTTTTGCTTTACTTCGAAAACCAGTATGCAGTGTAACTATTAATTTTGCTTAATTTTGTAATGCAGTACTGCTACCTTACGGCTTATTTGCATTATATCACCTATCCTAAATGATACATCGATTAAAGTTAGTTATGCAGACAAATTCTTTAAGGAAACATAATGACTAAGAAATTTGAAAAGGACTACTCACTATCCTTAAACAAGAAGCCTTTATGTATACGACTGCAATTCAAGGGTAATATGCCTAATGAAATAATTACAAAGAAGTTAAGAAAATCTGTTCAAAGAACTTTCAACACTGGTAAACTACAAGTCTTTATCGGTTAAATCTACCTGAACATTTGACTATTTAATCATTTTGTAACATTAGTCTTGTTATAACAAATCGCTTAACACTTTCATCTTTAATTACATGGAGGATTTAATCATGAGCTGACATCACTTAGAGAACCACTGGAAAACCAGCTGGAGTACTGGATAGCTGTTTCGTCCTAGTTTGGGACTCTTCAGCAGTACGCGTCCACCGGGATTCGAATCCAGGAGCTTCTCGTTTCAAGGCGAGCTCGTAGACCATTGAGCCACTGGGACCCGATCCAATGGTATTTGAATTCTAACTTCTGCCAATTCACTCGCGACATAGCGAGAACACTTCGTAATGTCTTCCTCGATGAATTACTGCCTCATCTTCAACCTGCTGTACCCTACTGGTCACAGCTTCCCACTAGAACCCCAGGTTAACTGCCTGAATAGGGCCAGTCACTAGTGAGCATCAGATTCATTTTCAAGTATTGGTTTTGTAGGGATTTTGTTTGTCACTGTCTATGGCTGTTGAATGTGACTAATAAATACTCAAGACTTCATACTGCGAATAAACCAACAACCCATGTTACTGGTGGACCAAACTATGCAACAGCCATGAAGCCAAGTAATCAATGAGATCACTTATGTCACCTGTGAAGAACAGTTCTTTTTTTGTGTTCACATGTCAGCTCATGATTAAATCCTCCATGCAATCAAACAAAAACCCTACGAAACCAATACTTGAAAATTTTCATCTTTAATAAACAGAAAACCAGTAGTTCAGCAAAGAGTCCTTTTCGGTGGCGAATTCATTCTCGTAGTTGTACAATCTAAAATATATATGTTTGTTTCGTATAGGTGTGTGTACATTAAATTTGTCAAACGAAAATACAATTAGTAAGTTCATATGAATTGGATATTGATATAAGAGGGTGGTAACAAAAGTGATGAGTTATCAAAAATGATTGTTAAAGAAGAGTTACGTGATAACATGAATAGTTTGATGAAAGAGTCGTGCTCAGGATGTACATGGGAACGAAATAACACACACGAATTACGCAAGAGTTTTAAGTTGTTAGAAAAATAAGCATACAAGCAAAAGTTAAGTTAAGCCAACGGAGTTGTTACCATGAGAGTAGAAGTGGTTGAAAAATTTTCTTTTATACGCATTGTTCTGGTTTTTCCGACTGAATGGCTAGCGCCTCTCCAATGCTAAGAAGACGGAAATGAATTGTCATCGGCAAGTTGTTATTCACTTTATGGATTACTTTGAAGGAGCGTTTGTCGAGATGGAATGATCAGTGTTGACGAGATGTTCAATTATTTGAAACTTTATACGGCCACTGCTTCCTTTCTGCAGCCATGCCGTGGGATAGTGCTCTCAGACCCTTTTGACAGGATGCGTGGCAAAAGACCGATTAGCTGGCTGGCTCCACAGCAACAGGTGAACTGATATATACCTATAGAAGTGGTCAGATGCAGGATCTTGTCCTTTGAGTTTCTACAGATCAGCGGGTGACTGTAGAACACTACTCTGAATGTTTCCTAAAGGAAAGTTCTTCTTAAAAAAGTGTAAATTCTACTCTTAAGGATACCACTGAGTAAGTCACCTTTGAAGTCGAGGTTCATATAAAGTATTTATTTTGGCGCGGATGGTGTCTCTTGCTTTTGGATTTTATGTTTGATGTTTTGTCTACGAATCATGATGGATAACCGTTTTGTATGACGATTTCTTTCAGGAAGTGTAGTTCTTCTTTCAGGTTATCATGGGGCAGATGCGTCGGATGCGACTGGCAATAGATCTAATGAGGTTTCTTTTTCGACTGATTGATATCTAGCTGTAGAAGCTTGTCAGTTGGCCGTTCCATGTGGGTTTCCTATGGATGGACCTTGTCAGTTTAAACGCCTGGCTAAATTTTCCATTGTGATCACCTGACACGTGTCACTGTCTATGGCTGTTGAATGTGACTAATAAATACTCAAGACTTCATACTGCGAATAAACCAACAACCCATGTTACTGGTGGACCAAACTATGCAACGGCCATGAAGCCAAGTATATCAATGAGATCACTTATGTCACCTGTGAAGAACAGTTCTTTTTTTGTGTTCACAATGAAGATCCCCCCTTATCTTTGCATCCATAAGCATGCAAATTTTATTGTCCGACAATCAAAATGCGTGTACCAAAAAAGCTATTTGAAATATAGGTATTTACGGACATTCAATGTTAATTCAGATATACAATCAAGAAATGTTAATTTTTGATTGCACACTAGTCAGTAACTAGTGTGTAATGTGTCTATTTCTATCTTCGGTGTAGACTGAATTTATCAGTCAAGCTTGCAATGTGGCCACCATACCATTAGGTGGCTTGTAATTACGGTGAAATGTTGGTATTAGATGGTGGCCACATTGCAAGCTGGAATGATAGAATTCAGTCAGCACCGAAGATAGGGCTAGACACATTACAAACTAGTTACTGACTAGTATCCAATCAAAAATATCCAACACAGTCGTACAGGAGGTCAGTCGTGAGCCTCAATACCTCAGTAGTAACGTCTCTGACTGCAGCACTGGGTGACACGGGTTCTAATCTCAGAGGGGACATCAGTTCCTTCAAGGCTACATATACACTTTGCTGATGAGTGCCAACTAGCACGAAAACTAGGTCAGGCAAGGGCTCCTGTGGCAGACTGCCTCCAATCAACTAATACCAATGTTAATTTAATACAATAACCTACACATGCACACTCAATTTTAATTTTTTATTTTTGGTTACAGCTTGATTCCACACTGTATTTTTCGTACAAGTATGGAATTTTCAGCGTGGATATCGGTAGCTCAAATTTTGCAGGCCGACCATAGATATCAGGTGTACGTTGGCTAGGGTTCGAACCTCGGACCATGTGCGTGGTCGGCGAGAGTCCTAATCACTGTGCCACCGACGCACATCTTCATCTTCAATTACGTCATCTGAGCATATAGTTCTAACCCAGTGACCGAAGGTCCTAACTAAATGCTTTTGTACTGGAGGGGAACAAAGCTATGAAAATGTGTACACTGTCCTGTTCATCTGCCTTTCCTATGCAAATTTGTCTTTTAATTCTACCATCTAGTTTTCTACGAAGGCAATTCTATTTTGGAATTCCTCTTTGCACGTGAATTTCATAGCAGAATGTACTGCCTCGGTCTTCAGTGGATAATATACATTCATGAATTTTCGATATTACTTTTCCTGATTTGCCTATCTGATATTCAGTGTGTATTTTCATGTTAATGCTACTGAATTGTATTCTGCTGATGTTATTGATTCGATGTTATTTTAACAAAAATAATGTTGTTAATAAAACTAATTCATTCATCATTTTTTTTCCTTCACGTTCCCAGTGGAACATAGGGCCTCAAGCTAGTGGTTTGAAGTTTTTGTAGCAGTGTTTATTTTTACAGGATGAGGTTGCTAGCCCCATGCCCACCAATTCCTCTTTACCAGCATTATTTATGGCTTAACGAGGTAAAGAAGTGCGTTGTTGGCCGGAGATTGAAAATCGGACCATGTGCATGGTCGACGAGCATCCTAACCGCTGTGCCACCGACACACTCATTCACTATTGTGCACATATAACTGTAAAAGCTGATGATGGCTGGTTTAGACCAGGTGGACTAATATCGAAATGCTGATGAAAATTTTCAGAACACATTTTAATAAACCATACTGGTAGATGTTCCTCGAAAAAGACAATACGAAAGATCACGCTCCTAGAGCAACGCTCAATATAATTCAAATTTACAATAAAACAAAATAGTATTTCCAGTGGACAAATTTCCCACAAACTCTGTTTCTATTAAGACACTAAAAATTTAGAACATTTTCATATTCATTTTACACTTAAAAGTAGTAATGCTGTTTAAATATATTAAAACGATAGAATTCGAAACAGCATAACGGATTTTAAGATGAATAGAAACATTTATTCCTCTTAGTTATAAATGTGAAATTCACAATAGAGGAAAGAAAAACAGCAGTTTAGTCAGACACGATAATTCATTAAGGTTTATCCAGACAGGATGTAGTGTTAAGTTGTTCACCACGTGGCACAGATAAACGGAATTCACATCAACACTGGATGAAAGGTTTTATCAAGGCAATAAACAATATAGACCATTAAATAATGTAAAACGTAATCATGGCAAGATAAGTCTAACGACGCTTTGTTTCACTTCCTCTTTTCAAGACATCTTGTTCCAACAGATATTTATAAACAAGATTCAGTGCGTTAAAAAAACACAACTGTTTATGATTACACGAAATTGTCATTACAAATAGAATGTGGATCGGAAGGAAGTGCTGCCTTCATATCTGGAATTTAGTGTAATGCTGATTATACAATTTTAACAAGGACTCAATAAATTAAGCAGATATGATAATAAATCACCTGCTACTGTTTTCTATTCACATAAATGTTTTCTTTTCATTTATGGGTAAAATTTATTTACATAATGTCTCACAATGTTATTATTACTACATCATTTAATTCCTAAAGGATCATAGAGCTTCAGCCAAACGTCTCCATTGAGTTCGGTTCTCCGCCAACAAATTCACCTGGCTCCAAGTGTGCCCACATGCTTTTTTCATCTCCTCTCCACATCACCTCCTCCAAGCCACCCTCGCACTGACGACCAACTCGCCACTTCCCTTCCGGGTTCCACTCGAGCAATGGCTTGTCTAGTGATGTCACTCACTTGATGGATATCTCAGAGTATGGCCAATCCACCTACTCCTTTTCTTCCTGCTTATTTGTTGCACAATCGGTTCCTGGCTTATTCGCTCATTGCCAGAGATCCCTGTTGCTGATTTAATCTTGTGTATTGAGCGAAGACGGCTATTGATGAAGGTCTGTAGTTTGTTTGAGGTGCTCCTTATGACTCAGCGCCAAGTATCTGATCCATCCGTATAGTAGCACCGACTGACTTCACATTGGAGTTGAAAATTCGGATCTTATTTTTGATCCAGAGTGCTGTTGACCTCCACACAGACTTGAGAGTAACAAAAGCTTTTCTTGCTTTCCTAATCCTTGCTTTGATATCCTCGTCAGTTCCATCCCCCTGTAGTTGAAACGATGCCCGCCGCTATCTGTCGCATTATCCAATACACTGCAATCAGGAAAATCGTTGGCGATATTAGGCAGCCTGTCAGACAGCCTTGTCTTACTCCCGTCTTCACTTCGAAGGATTCCATAAGTATCGCGTTGTGGATTACTTGTCGTGCAACTGTTGGATGTGATGTATAATTGTCAGCGTGACCCCTTGGTAGTAGCGAAGCAGTTTCCAAATCACCTCTCGATGGACGCTCTTGAAATTTCATTTTGTTTAGTGTCAGAGAAATGGTCTTCTATTGTAGTGCATAAGACAGAGTTTTCAAATGGGGTTGGAACAGACACTCAAAGAATAAATTAGTTATATATTTGTATAGTTCTGGGTGAAATTGCAACCTGTGATCGACGTACTTTTCGACAACATTTTGTTCCATGAAAAAACAACAGATTTTGCACTTATATCATTGATAAATACCACAAATATATATATATATATAAGCCAGGTATCAAGCGCACTTGGTACACTGCATCGCTTTTCCTTAACTCACAAATATTTCCACTTTCTTTATCCACGGTCAAATAATGAACTTTTGTGAAGTGAACTTCACTAATGAACTTCACTTTATACGCACAAATCCGCCTGAATTTGCTGAGACACAGGTGGAACATGGGTAGAACCGATAGAATACTTCAGTGTCTTCGGACAGAACATGTTCCTTATTGGTTTATGAGTCTCAAAGTAAATCCAGATGAATTTCGTCTGAAAAGACGTCCAATATCCTTCACCGCATAATATTTAATTAATATCTAGTCACAAAATCTGCATAAATAACCGCCTCTTAATTATCTCACGTAACTGTAATTCAAGTCTATTAAAGATTATGGAAGGCCCTTGGATTAGTCACAAATATCCCAAACCCTGTGTACAGGAAATTGCCCATTGTGGACAACTTGTCGTACTAAAATACGTCGTTTTATTAGTATGTGCTGTTATTTTATTTAATTAACTTTTAATAAAATATTTTACTTTTTTCAAGCATGGTAGTTTCTAAGTGATTATGGAGAAGCTAATAAATGCTTGATCAATTTTAACGACAAATTGATGGGGACGCAATGGGTTCGCCTCCGGGACCTATTATGGCTGATATCTTCATGGGCTACCTTGAACAGACTCATCTGAGTTCTGATATCAATCGAACAACCTACTATCACCGATATGTTGATGACATGTTGTTTACAACGACATGGATTACGCATCGGCATTATATGATCGCCTAAACGAGACCCATCTAAACATCAAATTCACCATGGAATATGAACCTAATAATGAGTTCAATTTCCTGGATTTAAATGTAAAAACAACAAACAAAGGCGTGATCGAAAAGTCCATCTACAAAAAAGAAACTTGAACATAGCAATATCTTCACTATAACAGCTTTTGTCCCATAAGCTATAAACGTGGATTAGTGAGGACTTTGTACAACAGAGTCAGGAAGCTATGTTCACCAAACGAAGTCGAAAAAGAATTAGATTTCGTCGAAAAATGCCTCAGAGAAAATGTATACCCGAAGGGATTTATACAGAATTATAGCAGAAAAAAAGATAACAAAGAAAAACACCCAAATGTAGAAAATAAAGAAAAGTATTCTTTTTCCTCCCATTCAAAGGAGATGCAGTGTCACAAAGGATTGACAAAAGACTGAAAAGTGCAATAAAAAGAAGCCTTCCTGCAGTAAATCTCATAACATTATACAGCACCACTCCTTCTATAAGCCACTCAAAACTAGATAAATACCCTGATGATGCACCTCCAACTGCGTGTGTGAATTCACGTGCACTTGTGGAAGCAAGTACATTGGAAGGACGGAAAGAAGGACTTCTATCCGGTTTTCTGAACATGTCCCAAGAAACCTGTGCCTGAAAGGAAGCAAATATTCTTACAGTGCAATTACCAGACATATCGTTGATACCGGACATCTCGTAGAGATTTCATAGTCCTTCAAAATATTAAATAGACAAAGGATAGAAAATTTACTACAATTTCCCGAAGCGATCACAAACAAACGTTTCAAACCAACCAGACTTATGCATACAGAAAGAGAGTGTGATTAATCTCTCACTCCCTTGGTAACTGAATTTCGATTTTAATTGCATTAATTAGTCATCGAATTCAGTGATCGCAACTCACTGAACAAATTTTAATCTCATTACCTGTAACCGCTTTTGTTTTTCGGAGTTGTTATGTGAACCTACAACCTAAGACTGTTCTGTTAATTAATTTCTTCTGTCTTCTGTTTTACTTTTACCCCATCTCTTCAACTTCGAAAGCGTATAAATTGATGACGAAATCTTAAACTAAAAATTGTAATGCCTTCATTTTGGATGCGTCAATTTTATAGTATCTCTTCTCTACAACAACTCAAACATTTAAGTGTATTATTATCAACTATATAACCATTGTAATTTCAGGTAGGGATATGCAGCTGATGAGAACCTGTGAAGTAGAATGATATCATTCTATACTGCGAATTTCGTCTTCCTTTTTTTATCAAAACGTGAAAATCCGAAGCAACGCGCCCACACTAGGAGTTCAATTCCAGGGCCTTCCAGTTACCATACGATCTAGTAGAATATGAATTATAAGTATACGTTTTATTATCCAAAGATACGTCACACTGATGAGAGCAAACTTTCTATACTTTTTCAGAAATTTTTTTAAAAGCTTGTAAATGAGGTTTACGTTTCATCTACAATTCGCCTATTCTGGATAAAGAATATTTTGTAGACTTTATTCTATTAAAAGAATCTGTTTACCTTCAGGCAATCAAAATGTGAGTGTCTGAACAAAGTGTTCAGATAACGGTGAAACATGAGTTTGTGTAAGCTTAATGTCTGACTTCGGAAAAATTATAGAATCATTTTACAAAGAAATATGTTATAATGAAACAGAAATATGCTTACTGACACATTGTACAGATAAGATTTAATCATGAATTTTCAAGTATTGGGTTTGTAGGGAATTTTTGTGATTGCTTGGTTGGAGGATTTCATCATGAGTTGACATCACTTAGACAACCACTGAAAAACCAGCTGGGAGTACTGAATTGCTGTTTCATCCTAGTTTGGGACTCTTCAGCAGTAAGCACACACTGAGATTCAAACCCAGGACCTTCTCGTTTCAAGGCGAGCTCGTAGACCATTGAGCCACTGGGACCCGATCCAATGGTATTTGAATTCTAACTTCTGCCAATTCACTCGCGACATAGCTCGACCATTTCGCAATGTCTTCCTCGATGAGTTACTGCCTCATCATCAAACTGCTGTACCTTACTGGTCACGGATTCCCACTTGGACCTCAGGTTAACTACCTAGATGGGGCCAGACTCTAGTGAGCATCAGGTGAATTTTCAAGTATTGGTTTTGTAGGGAATTTTTGTGATTGCTTGGTTGGAGGATTTCATCATGAGCTGACAATAGTAAGAGAACTGCTGGAAGACCAGTTAGGAGTAGTGGACAGCCGTATCCT
Source organism: Trichobilharzia regenti (assembly GCA_944472135.2). Classification (NCBI taxonomy): domain Eukaryota; kingdom Metazoa; phylum Platyhelminthes; class Trematoda; order Strigeidida; family Schistosomatidae; genus Trichobilharzia; species Trichobilharzia regenti. Next base: position 39,270,274 of record OX235264.1, on the reverse strand, counting down.
CCCTCCTAGTTTAAGGCTCTTCGGAACTACTCACTCACCACAGGGGTGGTACGAACTGATGTCAGCTTATGATGAAATCCTCCATGCAATTATTCATGAGGTAAAACGAACCAGTACCCGTCTCTGTAGAATGCACACATTTTTTTTACCTGAAGACTGTATCGAACACTATTAGAGCATAAAGCTGTTCATAGTTAAACACTACATTTCTGCGGAGAGTGATTTCAATCTTTTGACCAAACCCATTTCCCCAGGTTAACATGACATTTTAGACATTTGATTTTGTTAACCAGCTGTGATCAGACTAGGCTCATTTACTGTCAAATAAAAAAGCTGACTAAGGTCCTGACAATCTTCCTTCTAGGTAATCGGAACGTCAACAAGCTAAAATTGGGAAAATGCACACTGAGCTGATACCAGGCGTTTATGTAACGCACGTGGCATAATTTTTATTATTAATTCCTTTTATTCCTAGAGGAACAGAGGGCTTCAGCCAAACGTCTCCATTGAGTTCGGTTCTCCGCCAACAAATTCACCTGGCTCCAAGTGTGCCCACATGCTTTTTTCATCTCCTCTCCACATCACCTCCTCCAAGCCACCCTCGCACTGACGACCAACTCGCCACTTCCCTTCCGGGTTCCACTCGAGCAATGGCTTGTCTAGTGATGTCACTCACTTGATGGATATCTCAGAGTATGGCCAATCCACCTACTCCTTTTCTTCCTGCTTATTTGTTGCACAATCGGTTCCTGGCTTATTCGCTCATTGCCAGAGATCCCTGTTGCTGATTTAATCTTGTGTATTGAGCGAAGACGGCTATTGATGAAGGTCTGTAGTTTGTTTGAGGTGCTCCTTATGACTCAGCGCCAAGTATCTGATCCATCCGTATAGTAGCACCGACTGACTTCACATTGGAGTTGAAAATTCGGATCTTATTTTTGATCCAGAGTGCTGTTGACCTCCACACAGACTTGAGAGTAACAAAAGCTTTTCTTGCTTTCCTAATCCTTGCTTTGATATCCTCGTCAGTTCCATCCCCCTGTAGTTGAAACGATGCTTCTCAGGTAGGTTGTTTCTTTCAAGTTCCTCCCATTTATGCTGGCTGATCGTTGCTTGTTGTTGTTGTTGTTGCTGTTGGTGTTAACCAGGAATCTTCATCACCTCTGTTTTCTCTATGTTCACGTGAACGAAGTGCTTCCTATCTGTGATGCTTCTTCTCCCAACGTGTTGCTTTTCACTTGCATATCTTCCAGTTTGTGAGAAATGAGGCATACATCATCATCGGCGATGTTCAGATCCTCCAAGTTTTTCTTATGGGTCCATTTTGTTTTTGGTTACAGCTTGATTCCACACCGTATTTTTTGGTACAAGTGTGGAATTTTCAGCATGGATATCGGTAGCCGAAGTTTTGTAGGCCGACCATAGATTTCAGGTGTGCGTCGGCAGGGGACCGAACCTCGGACCATGTACATGGTCCGCGAGAATCCTAACCACTCTGCCACCGACGCACAATTAGCCACTTTAGGGGCTGCCAAATAATGCTTCGATTCTTTGTCAACGGTTTTACCATGCAATGAATCACAAGAGTAAAACCGTGCCTGTTTCCTCACTGCCCTCCTCCGTCTGTCGCATTATCCAATTTACTGCAATCAGGAAAATCATTGACCATAACAGTCATTCAGTGTGACATCCTTGTCCTACCTCAGTCTTTACTTCGAATTATTCCTCAAGTTTTGCGTTGTGGATTTCTTGGCGTTCAGCATTGTCCTTCAACTGTTGGATGAAATATATAATTCTCAGCGGCTCTTCATAGTGGCGAATTAGTTGCCAAATCACCTCTCGACCGACGCCGCGCTGTCGAGAACCTTTTCAAAATCAGTGAAGTTGAAACAGAAAACTGACTTTCATTCCAAGCTTTGTTCAGTGATGATCCGTACTCACACCCTAATAATCGTCTAAATGTATTCAGAAAAGATAAATGAAAACAGCCACTGACTTTGACACTTCGTATTTTTGGTATGATTAAACACCGGGCGGTTTCTGCGTTGACTTTTTGTTTTCAAAGCGGTGAAGAATGTTAAAAGTCGTTCAACAAAACAATTCAGTGTGCCTTTATTGAAGATTAATCCTTGTAAGGGAAATGTATACTATTAATATTCCATTATGGATAAAATTTCATTGTGATAAAGGCACGCAGTGTTAACCAGTAATATTTACTGATGACCTCGCTTTGAGCACAATCTATTGCCACTTATAATCATATCAAGGCACTAATCACACAACTTCCTTGCTTCAGTTATAAACATGAATAAAAACCGATTACCAGACCTTTGAATAAAATCAATAGAAAACTTGCATGAAACAGGAAGGAAGATTAAGTAAATTCGAAAACAATATTATTATTGTCAATGAAATATGATACGATGGAAATTAAGATGTTTTTTTTTAAAGTAAAATAAACGATTTATTGGAAAATCCATGAATCCTAGACCGCAAAAGGCGCCCACGCCTAGCATCCCGAAAAAATTATCCTATATGAGCCTTCATTTCAGTGGAGATGTATCTGCGGAGACACTGAAAAATCGACTGTCGCGCTCAGTTAAGAAGATCTGATTCGCAGCTGAACTACGACTAACTTTCTTCACAAAACCTGTGATTCATGTGAACGTGAAGGATAAGCTACGACTGCTGGCCAAATCATCAGTCTGTTTTTATCAACTCACCTGCTCATGTGGAGCCAGGTATGTCGGCCGTACCCAGCGTTCGCTTTCCAAACGTATCACCGACTACTTACCGACATGGTTTTACAAAGGAGAAAATCAATGTCCCTGCAGCTCCATCTTAGAACATCTGATAGTATCCGGACACCAAGCTACACCCCAAACAAAATTCAAAGTCATCTACAGAGTAAAAAGTTGTCTTCCTAAAAGTGTACAAATAAAACTTCCTCAAACTGCAGAAGGAATGGCGATACACTTGCTAAGCCCTGAACTCTGAATACAGAAGAAGTTCATTCAATCACTACACTTGCGATGGACGTAATCTATCTTATTACCTGACAAATGAATTCTACCTAATCTTTTTTTGTCTGAGTCTTCATTAGTATTATTTTGTCTTCTCAATTGTAACATTTTACATTTTCGACTTTCTTGTTCTCTACCTCACCCGATTTAATTTCTACACCTCACTTTCACTGTTACTGACTTGACCAACACTCAATTTCTAGTCATTTATGTTACGTCATCCAACTTATTTGCTCAATTTCAGTTCTAATTTAAATGACATTATTCTACCTGTAATTACCTCTGTTGCTACTCTGACCTAAATTGAAATATCTTAGTCAATTATATTACATCATCTAACGTACTAGCTCAATCTTACTTTATTTAGTGTCTGATTAACCTTGTTTCTATATTAGATCGTTCTTGTATTACCTGAACAATTATCTAAATCTGACAAACCTCATGCACACACACACAAATAATTAAATATAAATGCGATTGTACAGCTATGTGAATGAATTCGCAGGTGAAAAGAACCTCTTCACTGAACGCCTTCTCTTTTTCATTAAAAATAAATAACTTGTTACAGTGTCACGATGTGACCTGAAATAAGTTTTAGCACTATTTATTATCCTTTGATTTGATTATTAATAATATCTTCCATATTTCTGGTATTTGCATTAAGTCAATCCTATTGCATATGTTGGGTGTAGGCTCGATGAACAAGGATTCAGTAATCAGCCTCTCTCTCCACCTACCTAGATTACTTTTTAGAATTTTAACCCTCTCCCACCCTATTGTGTGGTTGTGTGTTAGCGCATGCATTGCAATTGCTGAGCTTTTTTCTAAATTACTTATCTTCTCGGGGTCAACCATTCTTACCTTAGCTAAATTTTTATGCTCTGACAATCTGACTACCCCTGACCTACTAGTTTGACCTATGTAGTTGACCTCACAGTCATTGCATGGTATTTTGTAAATAATATTATTTTGTCTAATTGGGTCAACTGGGTCCTTTAACCTACAGAGGTTGTCCCTGAGTGAGTTTGTCGGTTTAAATGCCACCCTAATTCCTGCTATATTTAGAATCCTAAGTAGGGTCTCATATGTCCCCTCTTTATATGGTATAACTGTGGATGACATATATTCTTTCTTATTTATGTTATTATTACTAGTTTCACAATTATTTTTATTTTGTTTTTGGCCTTTAATGATCTTCCTAATGAATTTTATAGGATAGTTATTCAACACCAACGCTTCTTCTATCTGTTTTAATTCATCATTTAGATATTTTTTGTGCTACTTAGTACCACTGCTCGGTTTGTTAAACATTTAACTAAGCCTGCCTTAACAGTTAACGGATGAGACGAATTAAAGTCTAAATATCTATTAGAATGCGTTGGTTCCGGAACTCAGTCGTAGGACAAAGCTGTCCATTGAAGAAATTATTTTAGGGATTCAGTTATGCCTCACATCTACTATCTTTAAGTTCCAAGGCAAAATATATAGACAAACAGAAGGTGTAGCAATGGGATCACCAATATCCCCTATCGTAGCAGACATATTTATGGACAGCTGGGAAAATAGTGCCCTCAATACATTTAACCCTACTCCGAAAATATGGTGGAGATATGTGGATGACACTTTCACAGTGTTAAAAACAGAACACATCTCTAGCTTCTTGACACATATAAACTCACAAGTTGAGGGAATAAAATTCACATTTGAATCAGAAAATGAACAAGGAGAATTAGCTATGTTAGATTGTAAGATAAAAAGAATAGAAGAAGGCAAACTACACACTAGTGTTTATAGAAAACCAACGCATTCTAATAGATATTTAGACTTTAATTCGTCTCATCCTTTAACTGTTAAGGCAGGCTTAGTTAAATGTTTAACAAACCGAGCAGTGGCACTAAGTAGCACAAAAAAGATCTAAATGATGAATTAAAACAGATAGAAGAAGCGTTGGTGTTGAATAACTATCCTATAAAATTCATTAGGAAGATCATTAAAGGCCAAAAACAAAATAAAAATAATTGTGAAACTAGTAATAATAACATAAATAAGAAAGAATATAAGTCATCCACAGTTATACCATATAAAGAGGGGACATCTGAGACACTACGTAGGATTCTAAATATAATAGGAATTAGGGTGGCATTTAAACCTACAAACTCACTCAGGGACAAGCTCTGTAGGTTAAAGGACCCAGTTGACCCAATTAGACAAAATAATATTATTTACAAAATACCATGCAATGACTGTGAGGTCAACTACATAGGTCAAACTAGTAGGTCAGGGGTAGTCAGATTGTCAGAGCATAAAAATTTAGCTAAGGTAAGAATGGTTGACCCCGAGAAGATAAGTAATTTAGAAAAAAGCTCAGCAATTGCAATGCATGCGCTAACACACAACCACACAATAGGGTGGGAGAGGGTTAAAATTCTAAAAAGTAATCTAGGTAGGTGGAGAGAGAGGTTGATTACTGAATCCTTGTTCATCGAGTCTACACCCAACACATGCAATAGGAATGACTCGTCACTCATACCTGAAATATGGAAAATACTATTACCAATCAAATCAAGTGAAAATCAAGAGAAAAACAATGGAACTATATAAATGAATTTAGGAAGTCGTGTGATTACCTTGATATGATTATGAGCAATAAATTGTGCTCGAAACGTCATCAGTAAACATTACTGTATAACACTGTGAGACTTTATCAAAACAAAATTCACCTAGTAATAATTAATTTTTTCCTGAAGATTCATATAAAATAGATATCCTAATCGTATAAAATCTGATTATTTTGATTTGACGTTGGCTCGTAACTGATGATATGCAGATTACAGGATTTCATCATGAGAAGACTTCAGTTAGAGAACCACTGGAAAACCAGCTGGGAGTCCTGGACGGTTGTTTCCTCCACCATAGTTTCGGACTCTTCAGCAGTACGTAGCCACCTCCACGGTTCGAACCGAGGACCTTCTGGTTACAAGGCGACCTCGTAGACCATTGGGCCACTGGAACCAGATCCAATGGCCGATGAATTCTAACTTCTCCTAGCCGGTTCACGATATAGAGCAACCGCTAGCCAATGTCTTCGGCGAGTATTTGTCCTCACACCCAGCCTGCTGCACCCTACTGGTCCCAACTTCCTACTAGAACCTCAGGTAACTACCTACCTGAATACAGCATGTCGCTAGTGAGCATCTCATTGAAGTTCAACTGTTGGATATGCAGAATTTGCCTGTCATCTCTCCAATGAATACAGGTTAATTTGTACATAATTCAAAGGGATTTAGATCAAAGTTCCACGGTATGTTAAGAATTTGAGGGACAGAAAGCTACTAAATTTATTGAGAATGTCAATATTTTTAGTCAGAGTGCTTATAAAAAAGTTAAAAACAAAGAACTTTTATATAAACGCTTAAAACACCTACCAATAATTATATAGGATGTGTAATGAGTTTAATCAGTTCGCTTATTATTGACACAGCTTTTGAAAAAAAACAAAAAAAACACTAAATGTTTTTAAAGCGAAATAACGTTGGCAGAAATATTGAAAATGAGAAATCAGACAAGTGAGGTTGTCCATCGTCATACAAAAGAAAACAAAATTCAAAACTTTATGTTTTCCATCTGTTGGTTTATTTTATACATTTCATCAGTAGAATTAATCAGTAATCAAAGGTGAAATATTAAGCTAATTTTTCGTACTCTACAAACTGGATCATATTTCTGCTGTTCAGCGAAAGATAATGATAACTTAAAAAATCGAAAAAAGGATTCTTTCAATGAAAAACAAGCATAATTATTAAGTAAGACAACTAGTATATATATATATATTACTGAAAGCTATAAAGTGCGTCGGTGGCATAGCGATTAGGACGCTCGCCGACCATGCCCATGGGGTTCGATCCCCGACCGCCGACAAGGCACTTCTTTATCTCGCTAAACCAGAAACAATGCTGGTAAAGAGAAAAGGTTGGGCATGAAACTAGCAACCCCATCCTGTAAAATTAAACAATTCTACAGAAACTTCAAGCCACTAGCTTGAAGTCTTATGTTCCACTGGGGAACGTGAAGGTAAAAAAAGAAAGATGAAGACTGAAAGTTATCACTAAGGCAGAGCAATGGTTGAACGTTCATTTTGTGAAATTTATTAATCAGAACTATTTGAAAGAAGGTCAACGGCATTCAGAATAAAAATGAAAATAAGATCCGTATTTTCAACTCCAATGTGAAGTCAGTGCTAAGATACAGATCAGAGACTTGGCGCGTCATAAAGAGCACCTCAGACAAACTTCACACCTTCATCAACAGGTGCTTTCGCTCAACACTACTCAAGATCAGATGGCCGGTTGGAAAAGATCAGCAACAGGGATCTCTGACAGTGAGCGAACCAACTTAGCAGGAACCGAGTGTGCAACAAATGGGCAAGAAGATATGGATGTGGATTGGCCATACTCCGAGGAACCCATCAAGTTGGTGACATCACACGACAGGCCATCGCTCGAGTGGAACCCGAAAGGGAATTGGCGAGTTGGTCGTCCGAGGGTGACTTCGAGGAGATCATATGAAGAGGAGATGAAAGCATGTGGGCAGACGTGGAGCCAGGTGAATTTGTTGGCAGAAAACCGTACGCAATGGAGACGTCTGTGTGAAGTCCTATGTTCCTCTAGGAATTAAACAAAATAATAATAATGATTAGACTGGTGGTTTCGGTTGCGTCACATTTCAGGACCATGTAGAACAATACATATTTCTTGATCATTCAGGGTAAAGCCTAAGTGAACTATATGCTCAGCTATGCATACGATGGAGAAAATTTGTAGATCATGTGGAGTAGTGTGTTGATGTTGTGTTCTCTGAGCAGGACGGTTTAGTATGAGATTTCATTGTCTCACTCGACAACATTCATGCTGTATTCTTCAATCAAAAGTGACCTTTTAAAATTCCCTGCTAGTGTACTAGCCGTATCTCCTGGTGACCTTGAACGTGTTTGGTTGTTTCAAAGTATTTTCTCGACCTCTATTTTACTTTCACTGGTAGTGACTATTCCTTTGACCTGAAAGTTGACCTTTTGTTTGTGGATTTCTCTTTTATGGATTGGTAAATCTTGTCTGTGTTGATGTGTTTATTGATCGCCTATTCACATGAATGCCGGGATTGCAGTAATTCTCTGGTACTGACTTTGTCTAAGATCTGAATATCGTCGCAATCGAATTAGTGTCTGTGGTTGTCTGAATATATTGTTGTGAAGGAGTGGATATTGAGGTTTTGATGAACAGTTCTTGTTCACAGAAAACAAAACGAATAAGGAATCTCGATAAAGAAAGGAAGACAAAATTTGCGGTATAAAATGATATCATTCTATTTCACAGGTTCTCCTCAGCTGCATATCCCTACCTGAAATTACAATGGTTATATAGTTGATAATAATACACTTAAATGTTTGAGTGGTAGTAGAGAAGAGATACTATAAAATTGACGCATCCAAAATGAAAGCATTACAATTTTAGTTTAAGATTTCATCATCAATTTATACGCTTTCGAAGTTGAAGAGATGGGGTAAAAGTAAAACAGAAGACAGAAGAAATTAATTAACAGAACAGTCTTAGGTTGTAGGTTCACATAACAACTCCGAAAAACAAAAGCGGTTACAGGTAATGAGATTAAAATTTGTTCAGTGAGTTGCGATCACTGAATTCGATGACTAATTAATGCAATTAAAATCGAAATTCAGTTACCAAGGGAGTGAGAGATTAATCACACTCTCTTTCTGTATGCATAAGTCTGGTTGGTTTGAAACGTTTGTTTGTGATCGCTTCGGGAAATTGTAGTAAATTTTCTATCCTTTGTCTATTTAATATTTTGAAGGACTATGAAATCTCTACGAGATGTCCGGTATCAACGATATGTCTGGTAATTGCACTGTAAGAATATTTGCTTCCTTTCAGGCACAGGTTTCTTGGGACATGTTCAGAAAACCGGATAGAAGTCCTTCTTTCCGTCCTTCCAATGTAATTGCTCCCTCGAGTGCACGTAAATTCACACACGCAGTTGGAAGTGCATCATCAGGGTATTCATCCAGTTTTAACTTTTTCTTAAACACATTGAGATTATTTTAAATAATTTAAAATGATTCATTCTCATTCGGTGCTCAAATTATTCCAGGAAACTAGTAACATCTACTGTCTGAAAACCTATAATCATAAGAATCGTGATTGCAGCCCAATTGATTTGAGAGCCATAGCTTTAAGGGTTGTCAGTAGGTAACTATGAGATGTCCCAAAACTAATTATTCCTTTCTAAGTTTTGTTCATAAGAAGAAAGTTAAAATTTACAAAATTGCTGTAGAAAACCACTCAAGTGGCTAATCATTTTAGACCATCTGGCCCCAACCTGTTACAAAGCCAGCATTGAAGGATCCTTTTCTGTCACCTAATGAGTATCAAACAAATCTCCAAAACACCTAGGTACCGCATACTCCAAACAACAGAGACTATCGGGATTCTCCTGGAACAACAGGTGCTGTGTGTTTTGAAGAAACATGTCGACCCAGCAACTACTGCTGCATTGGCTGGCTTTCAGTGGAGACTAAAATTTCATGGATTTGTATTATCAACTTTCCCAACTCGTCTTTCTGAAATGCAGTGTATATTGTTATGTTGGTACTAGTGAACTGTTATCCATTGATATTCTTATTATTCATTCGACGTTATTTAAACAACAATAATGTTGGTAATAACAGTGATTCATTCACTATTGCGAATAGAAAACTACAGATCCTGATGGAGAAGGGGTTATCGAAAAGAATATTCTTTGTTCATAAACAGTTCGTTTGAAAAAAGATCAAAAATTCTTTAATCTTGAAGTGAAATGTGTTGTGAATCCATATAGTCCTTGACGTTAGTGCATGCTAGATGTTGGAAATAAAACTGTCACCAGCACTTATTTCTGTTATGTGTCACATGATAGTATATTGTCATTGCATAATTTAATCAGTGATTTCTTTAAATTCCATGATTTAATGCTGCTGAATGTATTTAATTTAGATAAAATATGATATAAATTCGTTACATTCTATGGCAAAATTTAACGCTGCCTATTTTATCACAGACTTTGCAAACTTTCATCAACAGAGCTACCCACTTCGCTGGCTGGCTCCATACTAAAGATCAAATGTCTGGCCCGCCGGCCACCCAGAAAGAATTAGTTGAAAGAAACTTTGGGAAGAAGTATCCAACTAAGAGCTGATTGTTCAGCGAAACATGCAGAAGAAAATGGAAATGGATCGGGCATACGCCACCGAGGAGGCCATGGAATGATGTCACGTGGAATGCGGGCCATCTTTCTACTGGAATCCGAATGAGAAGTGACGAGTGGATCGTCAGTGCGGGGTGATATGGAGGAGATAAGAGATAATGCACATTCGTGGACCCAGTTGAAGAGGATAGAAGAAGACAGCACAAAGTGGACAGGTGTTGTTGAAGCCCTGTGGTCCAGTTGGAACCCAAGGTAATAATAATAATGATATAATTTTGTCACATGATGTAAATGTTTGTACTGAAAATGTTTTACAATTCAAACCCACTAAAATTTCGTAGCGGCCTGCTTAAATCATTATTACTATTGTTTCCTTTGTTTCTATTCTATTCTAATATTCTTTCTAGTGTTTTTTGCACTTGTTACTATGTATTTTGTAGAAGATGTTGGCTTTATCTTCTTTCGCTGTTTAGTCTTTTGGTTGACGTAGAAATGAGTGAAGTCTTAGTCAAGCGAACAACCACATAGAAATCAGAAAATCAAGTTTATACAAAATAAACTCGCACAAACCAAATACTCAGTTACAACAGCAACAATCCAATAACACACAAGAGGGCCAGGACTCATTGCAGCCTTCCTACGCCTTAAGGAAAATTGAAGAAAAATATCTCATGGACGTCTTCCAAAAGAATGGATATCCATGGAACTTCATCAAAAGACATATACTAACCAAATCAAAGGCCCCAAGGAAAACACCAAGAAAATCGCCCTTCCACATATAAAGGACATCTCAGAAGTCACTGCAAGCCTCTTCAAACCTGAAGACGTGACATCCACTCTCTCATATCACTACATATAGACAACCACGGAGATCAATTCGACTGGGGCAACCAACGTTCAAATATTAGATAGTGGAAACACCAAGAATGCTGAACATTTCCTATAAGCCAGCCTGGCATTCCAGTGAATCATCGATCAATAGAAACATCTAGATAGACGAAATTGAACAATCAATTAGATGGAAACCTCACACACAACGGGTCATAGTTCAAGTGAAAGAAACAATCAGTTCGAGTACAAATAACCTAGAAGGTGTTGAAACACACAAAAGCAACTAATCACGCCCAATATCACAAGGAGAGATGATTAATAAACTCGTGGAGAAATCTGAAATCTTGCTTCAACAGATTGAATTATGCGCTGAGGACGTCGCCTAGTAGGGCGATGAAAGCTTCGCAAATTAACTACCCAGCTCAGAACACACAACTTCATGAAAATCATCCACTTGAGCTACAAATCTTCTTCATAATGTCTACATTGGGATTAATTCAAATAATTTATAATATACCATTTAAGTTAATAATATCATTTGGCTGTGTGTATGAAACATTATAGACAGTGCGTATATATGAAAACTACAACTAAAATTAGACTTCGAAAGCGTTAGGAAGTTGTTTATAACAGGAGTAAGTTGTGAAATCTAATTTCAGTTATTTTTTTCAAATCTCTTTATTTATTTTCATATCATGTGTATTCAAGAAATAAAGACTTTTCATGACCATGTTCATTGTATTTTACACTGTCTGATTGAGGACAAACACGATATGTGTTTCATTGATGATAATAAGAAAAAAATGTGTGAATCAAATCAAAATGAAGTAAATTTTAGTTGGTATTTATGTATAGATACATTCAGTGGGTGTGTACTGTTGAAGAGTCCCAAATTAGGACGGAGAAAACAGCTGTCTGGTACTCCCAGCTGGTTTTCCAGTGTTTCTCCAACTAATGCCAGCTCATGATAAAATTCTCTAACCAATCAAATATATCTCCCTCCAGGGAAAAGTAGATATATTCAACAATTTTGAAACATGATATGAGGTGATAGACAAGTCAGACATCCATTTAAACCATTTTTTTGTTGAACGTATATGCGTATTTTGTCTCAACGACTCAAGCGGGTGGTGACCGATTTCTCATTCTACATATCCATTATAGTACTTAGTGTTTGAATGAGTTACGTTTTCGTCTATTATATTATGTTTTTATATAAAAAGTAACCAATTCAATGAGTCAAGAATGCTTTCTTCATCTTATAGTCGTGAAATTGCCTTAACTGAGACGGCTAGGTTATGTGTTACGCATATGAAACCATCACTTTACATTTTACACGACATAGAATTACATCTAATAAGAGTTAGCGGATGTATGTGGAAGCCGAAATAGAGCATCATTCTATGAGATACTTGCCTACTGGAATGATTCATGAATGGAAAGGTGAAGCTGTTTTATTTTGGGGTCCCTGGTAAGCTAAGAGTCAATGGAGATTGTTGATGATATAGCTCAAAGACGTTCTCAGTGCAACGGGTGCATTCATACTTCGCAATCTCCACGGTACCGTCACGGTTTTACTCTTGTGATTTATTGCATGGTAAGAACCGTCGACCAAGAATCGAATCATTATTTGGTAGCCCCTCACGGGGCTAATTGTGTGCGTCGGTGGCACAGTGGTTAGGACTCTCGCCGACCATGCACATGGTCCGGGGTTCGAGCCCACGCCGGCGCACACCTGAAATCTATGGTCGGCCTGCAAAATTTGGGCTACCGATATCCACGCTGAAAATTCCATACTTGTACCAAAAATACAGTATGGCATCAAGCTGTAAATCAAAAATCAAAAAAAAAGTCAAAATCAATTAATGATCAACTTTTTGATTTCTTTATCTCTCTACCGTTACTTATCGTTTATAAAATGTCACAATGTTAATTGCTGCACATTTTGTGAGCTTATAAGGTTGAAAATTTATTTCAGATCATTCCTAAAGAAATACTTTCAGAGATTTACGAAATAAACAATTTGTAATTATATTCCTCCGCTGATTACATCAGTTTTCGTGTACTTTTTGGTTGATTAATTAGGCTCTTTCACAAAGGTCATTTTGTTAATTAAACGACAATTTTATCAGGCGTTCCTTCATAAAAATAACATATTTAATAGTTTTGACTTCTTAAGTTTCCTGTTGACATCATCTATTTTGTGGGAAAACCATATTTTACTCTTAGTTGTCCTGCCTCAAGGGTTTTCATTAGGGAATATCTACCGCTAAAGTTCAGATTCCCTAATACTGATATCGTAAGGAGGAGAATCTCTAGCTCCATAAGGAAGTCCACATTTACTGTATTAGGCCAATACAGTTCCTTAAAAACCGATCAAAATAAGTCCAGATTTTCTTTCACATAGTATATAGAAGGCACTAATTCACCCTGAATTTGCATTTGAGTTACACCAGCCCGTTTGAATCAGTGGGCTTTCCAAGTTTCCAACCAGCAGAATACATCAAATATATTTTTATGTTAGATGGTTGAAGGAAATAGGCAGGAAGTCTTGTCTGACCTAGGTTTCGTGCTAGTTGGCACTCACCAGTCAGCAGGCATATCTGTAATCTTGAAGGAATTCATATCTCTTCTAAGATTTGAACCCACATCACCCAGTGTTATCTATCTTCAGTCAGAGAAGATACCTGTTAGGTATTCAGGCTCGTGATTGGCCTCCTATAGAACTGTCATGAATATTTTGGTTGGATACTAGTAACTAGCGTCCAATCAAAGTACTTCTTTTTGTTTTCATCATTCAGTTGCTTCCGTGGATCGCAAAATTTTCTCACTTACATTTTAACTGTCCTTCGACCTATTGCTAAACATTCTTCACAGCATCCTATGATGTACTAGGGTTTGCTGTCTGACTTCAAGATGGTGAATAAAGTGAAAACGTTATGCAATAAACTACTCTGGAAATTTCTGTTTACCGTGTAAACTTTTCTGCAGAATAAAGTTGTTATTATTATTATTATTACTATTGTCGTAACTGAACCCAAGTCAGTAACGCATTATATACAAATTATTGAAAACGATGATTTGTAAACTGCTCAGATTACGGAGGATGAAGGAATAGATTACACATGTTATGATTGTTCTTATAGGTTCCAAGTTGTGTAAAGGGCCTCAACACCACATCTCCACTTTACCTTCTTCTCTGTGATTCTCTTTAGCTGACCCCATGATTCCCTGTTGTCTCTAATCTTAGCATCATACTTCCTCCTACATATCCATATCCATCTGGACATTTCTGATTGGTATTCAACTCTAGCGATATCCTGTCATGCTATGTCCTCCGACGATCTTCTCGGAATGTGTCTATTCTCTTCTGTATATGTGTTTTCAGCAATCGGTTCTTGGATAGTTCGGTCCCGGGTTTCTTGTTGTTATTTTCTTTCTGGTGAGCTATCTGATATTCATTAGGGAGCGGAGACAGCTGCTGATAAGTGTCCGCCGCCTTTTGAAAATGCTTTCCGTGATGTATATCCCACGTTTCTGACCTACATAGAAGAACAGACTGACCTAACACTGGTGCTGAAAATTCAAATTTCGTTCATCTGCTTGCTGAATGCAGGAGATTTCTAAACTGAATGTTGCCATTCAGATTTTGATGTTGATATCCTCCTCCATGCCGTGTGTCTGTAACTGAAACAACACTGCTTGCATAAATGAAGGTAGTGACGTCTTCAGATTTATCCAATAATTAGGGATTACTGCTTGTTTGTTGGCTATCTTCATTTCCTCTGTTTTCCCCTGTTCACTTTAAGTCCTGTCTTCACTAGCTGCTTCTTCTGCCAGTTTATTGGTTTTCACATAAAGTGGTTCAAGTCTATTTGAAAAAACATTAAAATTTCCACAAAATCCAGATCTTTCAGAGTTTTCTTATCGGTGGTCCAGCGCACTCGTGTCTTCTAGCTCCCCATTCAGAATTCGCCGCATAATCCAGTCAACCATAATTAGGAATATCATCGTGAGTGATATGAGTCAACCTTGTCTTACTTCTGTCTTCATTTCAAAGGCTTCGCCGAGCCTACCGATGTGAATCACTTAACATGTGGCATGGTCATAAATGTCACAATCCTTGATGGTTGGAGTGTTCCAATAAGACGGTTAACCCTAATGCGATAATCAAAGAGGCTGTGAATATTTGAGAGTGGAGAATTAATAACTTTAAAAAAGATATATTCTTGGAGCCTCACAAAGGGCACTTGGGACAACCTACACTCATCCGTCAACAGCTGTCTTCACTCAAGATCAAATAGCCGTCCAGAAAATATCAGCAACAGCAAGGCTTCTCTGGTAATGAACGAATCAACCTAGCAGGAACCAATTTTGCGACGAATATGCAGGAAGAAGTGGAGGTGGAGGTGGCCATACTCTTAGAAAACAAACCATCATCAACTGACATCACACGCGAGGCCATTGCTATAGAGGAACCCTAGTAAGAAGCGGCGGGTTGATCGTCATTGCAAGGATGATTTGGAGGAGGACGTCTGAAGAAGAGATGGAAGCATGTTATTAGGCGTTAAGCATTTTGACATCTGAGCTGAAAACATAGCTAACTTCCTTTTTAGTCAATAACAATGCGATTTTAAAGAACATTTTTTGAGAACTATGAAGTGTGAACACATTCAAAATTTTTTGTGCTTATTTTATAACTAACTGCAATCCATCAAATAATAATAATTTCCTTTCCTCTTGTCATTCATCCACATTAATATTTGGATTGACAGACATTTTTGAAAAAAAAACAAGAACAATGATATGTCTTTAAAATAGTTCAGATAAAAGTTGTTAAATAACAAAAATACTTTTTTCAGTATAAAAGTTGTAGTTCATCAGCATTCCACCAACTGTTTAAAATTCGCAACAGAGTCAAATGAAAGCAAGATGGACGCGTTGTCGCTTACTGGGTGTTACCACTTTGTTAATGTGATAAACTTACACCCTGACAGCCGGCAGATCTGCTCTTCTTTCAGTAGCAGTATGACAACAGAAGACAAGGGCCAGGAAAAAGATCGTTTATGAAGGAAATCAACACATATTTATGGATTTTCTTGTACATCATTATAGATTATTGTTAGTAGACAATCACAGTCTTCTGATTGGTTGTTTCTCACTGAAAGTTAATCTTTCATCTCTTTGAGGCTGTTTCTTGGATGTCAGAACTTCTATATGTTAACTGTATCCGCCTGCGCAAAGCCTTTGTTCTCATTTTTCTCGCGGCTAATATTTGGGACATAAACATTAACGTAAATTACTGCCTACCAATTTGTTTAGCAGCCAGCCCCCACCACAGTAGTATTAATAGTTGATTACTGTTGAAAAATCCATACTACTTCTATTCAACTGTTCAGTAATGTGTTGTTTTAAATATTCTCTTACATGAGTTCTAGTTCACATCAGAATCCTCCTGAGTTCATCAATCTGACATTCTTTGTTTACATTATACTCATGAATTTTACGTCTTAACATCTCTGTTCGATCCATTAGCTTTACGCAGCTCTTATTTTTTTAATAAAGTATTTATTTTACGTCAATATTTTCCTGTCTTTGGTTTGGTGATGCCTCAACTGCTCACTAACCTTTGTAGTTTTCAACCCGCTTATAAGGAGCTCATTTCAGCATGCTGATGAAAAATATTTTAGAAAGATAGAAGAACACACGCATTCATATTTCACTGCATGGATTCATTCCCATTTGAAGATGTTTTCATGCACTTATTTTACTACACGTGCGTCGGTGACACAGCGATTAGGGCGCTCTACAACCAAGCACGTGGTTTGATACCCGGCCGATGCACTCCTTTACCTCGCTAAGGCAGCGTTATAATCCATAAATAATGTTGGTAAAGAGGAAATGCTGGGCATGAGGATAGCAACTCCATCCTGTAAAAATAAACTTCAAGCCACTAGCTTGAGGCCCTATATTCCACTGGGAACGTGAGGGGAAAAAAAGTTTTACTACACACAGATGATACTTAACTAACACTAGAATCGAAAATTAACCTAACCACATTTCAGTTTATCTATGGAACGGTTTGTCGAATAGTGAAATAATTTTATTGTATAATTTAATTAAAATATTTTATTGATTATGGTTGTCAATGTTTAATCCCTACGTTATTGACAAATTTTTATAAAGTTTGTTTGTAGGAAGGATGTGTTTTGTTTCAAGTTTGAGCACGGATTGATATCAGTTAGAAACTCACTGACAAGCTACACGGAATACTAGACTATTGCTTACTCCGTCCTAGTTTTGGACTTATCGGCAGTGTGCAGCCAGTCAGTCAGCTTTCGAACCCAGGATCTCTCGGTTACATTTTGATCCCACTGAGACCTGACTTAATGGTCAGCTGATGGATTCTTACTTCTACCAATTCTTGATTTCAGCGTGACTGGCACCAGCGAATATCTGCACTCCAATTCATGTAGTAAAAACACTTCAATAGTATTGAAAAAGCGCCTGTAATCAGAAGAATAAACCTCATAAAAATGCAGCATAAGGATGACTACATGAGCATATAGTTGTGAATTAAATGGGATATTTTGTCTTTGAACCATTTGTATGTCTTATCTAATCGCTACTAGGTCAGAAATATTTGATATACCGTAACCGTAGGTGTTGGATTGATAACAGAATATTGAAGCGTTGGTTTGTAGGGATTTGGTCGATTCGCTACAGGATTTCATCATGAGCTGACATTAATTAGAGAACCATTTGAAAACCTGGGAATACTGGACAGCTGTTTCGTCCTAGTTTGGGACTCTTCATCAGCACACACTCACCGCTACGGTTCGAACTCAGGGCCTTCTGAGATGCTCACTAGCAGCTTGTCCTATTCAAGTAGGTAGTTACCTGGTGTTCTGATGAGATGTCGTGACTAGTAGGGTGTAGCACGTTAGGTGTGAGGACAAATACTTGCCGAAGACATTGGCTAGGGGTCGCGCTATATCATAAATTGGTAGAAGATAGAATTCAAGGGCTGGCCATTGGATAGGGTCCCAGTGGCATAATGATCTATGAGCTTGCCTTGCAACCAGAAGGTCCTAGGCTCGAATCGTGGTGGTGAGTGCGTACTGGTAAAGAGTACCTAACTAGGATGAAACAGCTGTCCAATAGTCCCAGGTTTTCCAACGGCTCTCTAACTAATGTCAGCTCATGATGAAATCCGATAACAGAATACTTAAGCTACTTAGTTACACATGAAACAATCTTCAGAATTCTACCAAATCATCAGATAAAACGTTTACACCTCTGTGTATTGAAGTAGATTCTAAACCAGAGCTAAAATTAAACATTAGTTATATATCATCTCATGAATGTCATAAATCATTTAAACACCAATCAATCATCACTCATTAATTATCTCTTGATATAGAAATAATTAACGATGACTCAAAAAGGGTTAAGAGTTTCTTTGAATGTATTCACAATTGTGATTTCTAATTAAAAATCAAATGAATTGATCGCTTCAACTATGTCTATTCTGCAAGAAGACAGTTAATTTACTCAGATCAAATTCTCCCTTGGGCACATTGTGGTCATTTTCACGTTGATAAATATCTGTCAGAGGTAATGAAAACTAAGCAATATATACTATTTTCCTCAATTGCTATCCTATTCTACTGCTTTCAGGATTAACATGTAAAAATGTTTTTGTCACATGTGATACATGCTAGTGTAGGACACGACTTTGAATCCTACAAAATCTACCGTCACATCAACCACTGTAAAAATCCCTATTAATTTTAACGCCATATAAAATATGCAGAACTAATCGTTTTACAAATTTCACATTTCTTAGCTAATTTCTAAACATTGAAGATTGATCACAATATAAAGGGGTGTCAAGATTTAATTGATTACATCTACAGTTTAGTTGATTTCATTATATAAGTGAGTTAATTAAAATTGGAAGGAAACCCATTATTGATATAAATATAAAACATGGGCACTGTGGCAGAGTATAACTCCATTATGGATAAGATTTTATTTTGATAAATCACACTGTGGTGTTATACAGTAGTATTTTACTGATGGTCACCTTTTGGCCACAAACTATTGCTGCTCCCACTAACATCAAGTTACTCACATTAGTTTTTGCTTCATTTATTAACATGAGTGAAATTGATTGAGCACTTGGACAAAAATCAATATAAGATAAAATGCATTAAAAAGTAATAATACGATGGGAAATAAGAGATTTTCACAGTAAAATAAATCGATTGTTAGAATGTTAGAATGTGAGCTGAAATACATTTTAACATTATTTATTATTCTCTGATTTGACTGGTAATAATATCTTCCATGCACATCTCTGGTATTTGAATCGAGTCATTTCTATTGAATATGTTGTGCTGGGTGTCGATTCGATAAACCACGATTCAGTAATCACCCTCTCTATGTCTCTTCATCTACCTATATTACTTTTTAGAATTTTGACTCAGTCCCACCCTATTGTGTGTTTGTGTGTTATGCATACACAGTGCAATTGCTGAGCTCTTTTCTAAACTACTTATCTTTGTGGGATCGATCAGGCTAATCTTAGCTAAATTCTTATGTTTTCTGACAATCTGTCTACTCCTGATCTACTAGTTTGACTGACCTATGTAGTTGACCTCACTCAGAGTCATTGCAAGGTATTTTGTAAATTATATTATTCTGTCGAATTGGGTCCAACGGGTCCTTTTGCATACAGAGCTTGTCCCTAAAGGAGTGTGTTAGTTTAAAGGCCAACCTTATTCCTGCTTTATGGAGAATCCTACACAGGGTCTCAGATGTCCCCTCTTTATATGGTAAAACTGTAGGTGCCTTATATTCTCTCTTATTTATGTTATCAGTATTAGATTCCCCAGTATATTTGTTTCGCTTTGTTTTCACTGTTTTGATCTTCCTGATGAATTTTATAGGATTGTTATTTGATACCAAGCAACTATTCTTCCATCTCATTTCACTATTTAGGTTTTTATTGTTGTAATACTTAGTGCTAGTGCTCGGTGAAACAGATAGATTTAATCAAATAAGTCGGTTCATGAAATCGGATGAAAACCATATTGCTTAGTCTCATGTGGCATGTATTGACTATCGTTTTTAATGAACATTGCATAAATATTTCAGTTAATTTCTATACAACCATTTCACCTCATTTCATTCTTTAAATAAATATAAACTAATATGGTTTCCTAAGGTTTTAAAGATATTTACTAAAACACCGTTTGCTTGCATTCGCCAGTTCTATCTATCTCTGCTGAGAATATTCCCCCCTCCCACCCAACCATAGTCTCAAGACTCAGGAATGATATTATTGATAAGAAGAAATAATAGAAAACAAATTTGTTGTTCCCTTTAGTAATACATGGTTGAGAATCCCAGTTGGTTGGGTGCTGCTGAAGAGTCCCAAACTACGACGCAGGACACAGCTGTACAGTACTCCCAGCTGGTTTCCCAGTGGTCATTTGGCCTATATCAGCTCATGATGAAATCATGTAACCAATCAGTCGAATTCCTACAAATCAACACTTGAATATCAATGAGATGCTCACAGGCGACCCCCCCACCTTGGGTTCTAGTGGAAAGTCATGACCAGTAGGGTGCAGGAGGTTGAGCGTGAGGACAAATACTCTCCGAAGAAATAGTTTTCAATATAATAAGAGGCCACTGATTTCACATATTTAATCTGTAAACTGTGTTTCATGCTACGCTGAACATTTGTTCTAAAGCTTTTTAATTCATAGGTGAGGAGAAACACCCTGCTATTTAATATATGTGATTAAAGTTCAATCACACCTTACAAGAGTGCCTATCAGCCTTATCAGATAAACCTTTGAACCCGTACCCTTCTTTTTACGGATTTAAAACCATAATATGATTGAAAAGCGTGCTAACTGATGCCAATTTTCCTTTCTAGTAACCTACCCTACTGCACAGTTGAATCGCAGTAGAAAGCACTTTGTATAAACATCGTAAATCTGAATGTTTTTGAATCATGCCTGCTATGAATTCATTGAATATAGGAATATTGTGAGTGGATAAAGACAATTTTTTAACCGGTTCCCTTAAGTCTTACAACTCTATCTGCCAACATTTACAAGTATTCCTACCCAGAAAACTGTGAAAATGATATTTTGTTTTCTGAAGTTTGTTCCTCTGTTTTTGAAACATCTTTTTGTACATTCATTTGAACTGTGATCAAGATTTGACCGGACAGTTGCAAAATAATTCAGCGCTGAGTGAGAATTAGACATTTATAAAATTAAATGTTTCACGGGTTGATCACAGATGGATATCAGTTAGAGAACCATTGGAAACCAGGGAGTACTGGACAGCTGCTGTTTCATCCTAGTTTGGGAATCATCGGCAGTACGCACCCACTGGGATTCGAACCCGGGACCTTCCGTTTACAAGGCAAGCTCGTATACCATTCAGCCACTGGGACCCGATTCAATGGCTCGTGAATTCTAACTTCTACCAATTCGTGATTTAGCGCGACCCCAACCATTGTCGTTGGTGGGACATCCATCCACACACGTGACATCTAATTGGACCTCACGGGTCACGACTTCTCACTAGAACTCAGGAAACTCCAACCTGTAGCAAGTCGCGCTAAATCACGAATTAGTAGAAGTTAGAATTCACGAGCCATTGAATCGGGTCCCAGTGGCTGAATGGTATACGAGCTTGCCTTGTAAACGGAAGGTCCCGGGTTCGAATCCCAGTGGGTGCGTACTGCCGATGATTCCCAAACTAGGATGAAACAGCAGCTGTCCAGTACTCCCTGGTTTTCAATGGTTCTCTAACTGATATCAATCCGTGATCAACCCGTAAAACATAACTAATCCTTACAAACCAAACAATAGAAAATTATATGTGTAAAATCTTAGCGAAATTGAAATGAGTAACTTCAAATTTCCTGCGTTCGGCAGTCTGGTTCGAACTCTTCCAGGGAAATTAATCGAAATTAACTAACATAACAAAGGTTTATATATAAAAGGACATCTCTTTTTTTTTAATTGTTTATCCCGTCATATGAATCATGAAACAGGTATTAACAGGTATAATAAACAAAATTGTATGAACTGTGATCAAAATGTGACCTCAAACTTTAAAAATATATGTGTATATGCAGTATATAATGGTGTGTGTATGTGTGTGGGTTAACAGCCATCAAACATTTATTAGATAGTCAGGAATTTCACCAAGTATGACTAATTGTTGATACATATTCAATTTTATTTATTAGTCAGGATTCGCAATACATCAGTCAACATCACACCTTCTCGTCTGTTGAAACTGTTGGGACTCACCCATGCATGTAGGGCTTCTGCAGTCAGTCTTTCTTTATATGAACCTTAGTGTTCTCAAAGTCGATTTTTTGTCCCGTTTCTATCGAATGCAGTGCAATCGCTGAGTTTTTTCTAGCTTCTTCAAGTCTGCAGAGTGCTTTGGAACCACCTTTAGACATTGTTTATGCTCTTTCACTCTTATATTTACCTGTCTGGAAGTTCCTTCTACATATACGTTGTTGCAGCAGAATTGTGTATACCAGACCAATTGTGGGGATTGTATTGTCCTTTTATATATAAACATACAATTTTGTTTATTATACATGTTGATACCTGTTTCATGACTGATGGTTGGACAAATTTTTAAAAACAAGAGATGTTCCTTTTATATATAAACCTCTGTTATGTTAGTTAATTTCGATTAATTTCCCTGAAGAAGAAGTTCGGACCAGATTGCCGAACGCAGGAAACGTTGGAATTAATCATTTCAATTTCGCTGAGATTTTACAAATATAATTTTATAAATATCTTTTTTTTTACAGTGTGAATCGACGGAACATAAAAATGGAATTACAGCGTTGAAATGGGAGATTCATAGAAGAACAGTTAACAGGTCAGTATGAAAAATGGCTAAAACTTGACAGGCAGTTACAGTACTTTAGTCAACAGTCACATCAGAAATTTAATAGCCACGATGAATATCTCAGAAATACGACAAATGCAAAGGGTCACTTTCTCGTAGTAAATAATTTTTGTAAGTTTAATAGTTAAATTGTCTGTAAAATTTTTACGACGCTTAAAATGTTATAAAAAAAATAAAGTGAGTAGTGTTCAACTCATGCTGCTCACTGAGGGAGTCAACAATGTTTCGGCTGCAAAGGACTCTTATGTTTTTGGTAGTTTCACATATAGTTATATATTTATGTAAGTAAATAAAGATCCGAAAGCCTGTATATATCCAAACCAGGTTCACTTTTAACAGTTCAGAAAATTTTGGGCATTGGGTATATGATATTCATTATAATAGGGGTTTTTGTATTTCCCAACGAATGAAAAACAAAAAAAATATTGTTTTTACTGACGTTTCGCTATTAAATGCTGCTAAGAGATTCATCAAAGTAGTATCATTAAACCAGGTGAGATTCTATATTATTCCATCCTTCCTATTCAGGCAATTTGGATTCCACTTGATATAAAGTGCTTTACATATCAGATATTCCTTGTGATTTCTGACCTCGTTACAAAACTCCCGCCCTCCCCCATGAAGTGACAAAATCAACACGAATTAGATTCCATATTAGTTTGATTATTAAATGTATCACACAGTGAAACAGTATTGTATACTGGATGACGTTTCGAACACAATTTATTGTTCATAATCATATCAATTTTTGTCACACGACTTCGAGATTTGATTTTTATAGTTTTCTCTGTCTTCTCCTATTTGTTGTATGGGCAGTAGAATTTTCCATATATCTGGGACAGGTGTTGAATCATTCCTATTACATGTATTTGCAGTTGATTCGATAAACAAAGCTTCTGTTATCAATCTCTCCCTATACCCTGTGACATTAGATTTTAAAACTGTCATCCTATCCCATCCTATTGTATGGTTGTGTGTAACTGCATGTAGTGCTATAGCTGAACTACTCTCTAGATTTCTTATCTTATTCGGGTCAACCAATCTAGATTTAGCTAGGTTTTTATGTTCGGCTAGTCTGACTGCCCCTGTTCTACTAGTTTGACCTATGTATTTGACCTCACAATCATTGCAGGGTATTAGATAAACTAAATTGTTTTGTTTTAATGGCTCTACAGGATCCTTTAACCGACAAAGCTTGTTTCTAATTGAGTTTGTGGGTTTGAATGCCACTTTTATTCCTGCCTTGTTAAGAATTCTGCGTAAGGCTTCCGAGGTTCCTTCTTTGTATGGAATTATTGTTGATGATTTACATTCCTTATTGCTGGTGACGTTATTAATATTATTATTATCACTATTATTATTATTATTATTGTTATCATTATTATTATCACTATCTCTGTTATCATTATTTATTTTATTTTTACATTTACTTACATATTTCTTGACTAATTTATCCGGGTAATTATTAAGTTTCAAGGCTTCTTTTATGTGTTTCACTTCCTGTCTTAGATTTTCCTTGGTACTACTTAGTTTTTGTGCTCTGTCATTTAAACATTTCACTAATCCTATTTTTACTGACATAGGATGGGATGATCGGAAATCCAAATATCTGTTTGAATGTGTGGGTTTTCTGTAAACACTAGTGTTTAACTTCCCATCTTCTTTCCTTTTTACGTTGCAATCTAACATTGGAAGTTCCCCTTCCTGACTTTCCAATTCATAAGTGAATTGAATTGCCTCTACCTTCGAGTTGATGTGCTCGAAAAATCTATCTATATCTTGTGTTCTAAGTACAGTGAATGTATCATCTACATACCTCCACCATACTTTTGGGGTGGGGGTGAACGTTTCAATCGCTATCTTTTTCGAGCACATCAACTCGAAGGTAGAGGCAATTCAATTCACTTATGAATTGGAAAGTCAGGAAGGGGAACTTCCAATGTTCCAAATTACAACATATCAGATGTGAAATTGAGCAATTAAAACAAAAGCTAAAAGGAATAGTTACCAATGTAGATTATGATCTTATAACACAATCCTCCAACAATGCAAAATCAGCCACTTTCAAAAAGTCAAAAAATAGTCAAATCAAAAAGTTCAACAAATTATTAGAGGAGAAATCTTCATCTCAGAATAATGAAGTCAACAATCCAAAATCAACGGCGATCGATAAATCAAAGTGGGTTATCAATCTCTCATCACATATATTAAGTCCGATGGAAATAAGTGTATTAGAAAAGGGACTAAACTTCAATGTAGCGGTGGACAAGCTAAAACCTGAGGATGTCATCCCTAAAATAGAAATAGCACTAAGTGGGATAGACAAAACAACAGCTGAAGAAGTACGTGCACAATGTGCACTTACATTAAAACGACAAAAATGTGGAAAACCTAACCTGACAAAACAAGAGACAGAAGCCCTAAAACACCTCAAGAATAACAAGGATATAGTAATCACAAAGTCAGACAAAGGGAACGCAACAGTAGTATTAGACAAATCGGACTATTTGGACAAGGTAAATACTCACATACAAACAGGACCATATGAGGAAATTAATAAATCAATAGACACAGTTATGAATAAAGTTAAGAAATCCACAGCGGACCTTATACGCCGAATGAAGCCGTTTCTAGGTGAGTCTAAGTGGTTTAATTTAATGCCAAAAACTAATAACCCCAGTAGGATGTATGGTGTTGTTAAAATTCATAAATCAGGATACCCTATTAGGCCTATAGTTGATTTTAGAAATTCACCTACCTATGAATTATCTAAATATTTAGCCATGGTATTAAATCCCCTAAAAATCCACTCGAAATCTAGACTAACTAATTCTTATGAACTAAAACACAGATTAGATAATTTAAAATTAGATAATGAAGAAAAAATGGTTAGTTTTGACATTGTCAGTTTATATACACGTATACCAATAAATATGGCTATAGAGGCGGTCAGAAACGAACTCATTTCTGACCAAGAACTCGAACTTAGGACAAAAGTGCCAATTGAGGACATAATGCTGGGAGTGCAGCTTTGCCTGACTTCTACAGTATTTAAATTCCAAGGGAAAATATACAAACAAACTGAGGGAGTTGCCATGGGATCACCAATATCCCCGGTGGTAGCAGATATATTCATGGATAGGTGGGAAAAGATAGCGATTGAAACGTTCACCCCCACCCCAAAAGTATGGTGGAGGTATGTAGATGACACATTCACTGTACTTAGAACACAAGATATAGATAGATTTTTCGAGCACATCAACTCGAAGGTAGAGGCAATTCAATTCACTTATGAATTGGAAAGTCAGGAAGGGGAACTTCCAATGTTAGATTGCAACGTAAAAAGGAAAGAAGATGGGAAGCTAAACACTAGTGTTTACAGAAAACCCACACATTCAAACAGATATTTGGATTTCCGATCATCCCATCCTATGTCAGTAAAAATAGGATTAGTGAAATGTTTAAATGACAGAGCACAAAAACTAAGTAGTACCAAGGAAAATCTAAGACAGGAAGTGACACACATAAAAGAAGCCTTGAAACTTAATAATTACCCGGATAAATTAGTCAAGAAATATGTAAGTAAATGTAAAAATAAAATAAATAATGATAACAGAGATAGTGATAATAATAATGATAACAATAATAATAATAGTGATAATAGTAATATTAATAACGACACCAGCAATAAGGAATGTAAATCATCAACAATAATTCCATACAAAGAAGGAACCTCGGAAGCCTTACGCAGAATTCTTAACAAGGCAGGAATAAAAGTGGCATTCAAACCCACAAACTCAATTAGAAACAAGCTTTGTCGGTTAAAGGATCCTGTAGAGCCATTAAAACAAAACAATTTAGTTTATCTAATACCCTGCAATGATTGTGAGGTCAAATACATAGGTCAAACTAGTAGAACAGGGGCAGTCAGACTAGCCGAACATAAAAACCTAGCTAAATCTAGATTGGTTGACCCGAATAAGATAAGAAATCTAGAGAGTAGTTCAGCTATAGCACTACATGCAGTTACACACAACCATACAATAGGATGGGATAGGATGACAGTTTTAAAATCTAATGTCACAGGGTATAGGGAGAGATTGATAACAGAAGCTTTGTTTATCGAATCAACTGCAAATACATGTAATAGGAATGATTCAACACCTGTCCCAGATATATGGAAAATTCTACTGCCCATACAACAAATAGGAGAAGACAGAGAAAACTATAAAAATCAAATCTCGAAGTCGTGTGACAAAAATTGATATGATTATGAACAATAAATTGTGTTCGAAACGTCATCCAGTATACAATACTGTTTCACTGTGTGATACATTTAATAATCCAACTAATATGGAATTACTTAATACCACAGTGCCCAAGTTTTACACAGATATCAACACGAATGTGATAAAAGCAAGTTCACTATGTAAACACACACTGCTTTTATAATTTTACACACTGATCAAATCCAACAATCTACACTTGATTTTGTTATCTCTACCAGTTGATCAATTTGACAACGTAAAATGGCCCCAGACTGACGAACAATGATCAAGTTAGTAAACTTTGATTTGATATCATAGCAGATGTACTATTACCTTTGTTACTTGGTTTAGTGATCTTCATTGTTATTTTGACTTTGAACATGTTCCTTTAACTTGACCTTAGTTTATTTTCTCAGGTTTTAACTCTTTGTTTTATATATATATATATATATATATATATATATATATATATATATGCAGAGACTTTGTAAATTCCGGTTTAATAATACTTTGATAAATCTATTAGCTTAAAATAGCAAAACGTCAGTAAAAACAACATCGTTTTACTCCTTTTAATTCATTGGAAAATACAAGAAAACCTTTATTATCCGAAAGCTTATATGAATGAATGACAGACGGGGATCAACACAAAATCCAATGTTTATGGGAAGTAATAAATTATGCATGGGTAAATTTCAAGTTGCCTAAAAATCCTCTGCAATAACACATTGCAGTAGGAATAACATAAAATATGCGAAGGAACTTAAAACAAAGTTTAGTGATATTTCGTTTTTTAAAACATTAATTATTAAAATCAGTGTGTAATACAAAACGAAAAGAAACATACGAAATAAGTGTTACAACCGAAACCGACTTGTTGTGGTCTGAACGCAGGAAACCGATCTCCACATGCTACCGTTTAGCTGTCCGGAACTTCTTTTCGTCACACTATTGCATCTGATTTACTCAAAATATAAACAAGAGTAAAAATTAAAACAAAATAAACAGGTGGAATTGGTTCACATTTATGAAATAAAGCCAAAAATATTCGAAGTACAAAGTGAAGATAATAAATATAATAATAATAACAAAACTGAGTTTGTTTCAGACGGTATTGTCGATTCAGTTTAGATATTTTAGCATGTTATGGACTACTGAATCTAATGTTCTGCAGATATAGTGAGGGGAAATACAGAATTAACAGTTATAACACAGCCTTAGTGATGCTCACACTCATGAAAAAATAAACAAATTAAAATAAAAAATTGAGAAGATTATAAATATAAGAACTGCAGTAACAATAAAGTTTGATGTTGTAAGGGTGGAGGAAATGGTTTATTTAGTAGCGTAAAAAAGGTTAGTTAGTTCATGCCTGACACTATTTTCATCACATAAGTACATGCTAAATAAGATATAGTGGAATTTTATACTTAGACGTACGTGCATAAAGTCTTCTTAAAAGACTTCTCCTTTTACCTGAGGAGACACAAGGTTGGAGCTGCGGGTAAATTGGATGCTCACAGTCTGAAAAAATTCCTTTATTTTTTTATTTTTATTACAGCTTGATTCCGCACTGTGTTTTTGGTAGAAGTATGGAATTTTCAGAATAGATATCGGTAGCCAAATTTTGCAGGCCGACCATAGATATCAAGTGTGCGTCGGCAGGGGATCGAACCTCGGACCATGTACATGGTCGGCGAGAATCCTAACCACTTTGCCATCGACGCACAAAAGTGATGTCAGGAGTGGAATTTGTTGCATGACATCAAGTGCCTTCAAAAATAATGTCAACGATATGTCCCAATGGGACATCACTCGCCCTAGTGACAGTCTTCAGAGTTCTACGAAGTATGACATAGTCTTTTTTAAGCAATCCAGGAAAGAATAAGCAGGGGTGACCAGGAAAGAAGAATTGGTACAATACACGAGTTGACAGACTGTAAGAGGAAGGGGGATTAAGTTATGTCTGAGTGCCTTAACTTCTTAATGTATAAAGTCAGACGAAATGTCCTTTGAGAAATCGCTTAGACATTGGAAGGCCAGGATAGGTCAGAAGAAAGAATTAATCTAGGATACTTAACTTCAGACTTGATTTCTATATCAGTATCATCAATTCCGCAAGGTTCATAGGAATCAACAGCTTCATTTAACTTTCGTTTACATCGGAAAGTGAAACTAACAGTTTGACATTTGGAAGGATTCAGTTTAAGGCCATCAGATGAAGACCACTTGCTAACTGCTGACAGAAAGCTGTTCATCTTAGGACAGTCAAGCTGGGAGTTAACAGATGTTGAAATGGCTACATCATCGGCATACTTAAAAAAGTTCAATTCATCGGAGTGAGGCAAGTCATGCAAGAAGAAAGAAAACAGATAAGGAGAAACGACAGAGCCTTGACGGACACCAGCCTTAGTAAGCAATGATGTGGATGACTTTCCCTGACATACAGTGTACTGTTTGCTTCCTGAGAAATAAGAATGCAGGCATTCGGCAACCCAATAGTCAGTTTGAATTTCAGCAAGGTTGTCTAACAAAATGTCTCTAGGTAATGAGTCGAAAGCAGATATGTAATCTAGGTTATCTGTTATAGATTACTGAATCTAATGTTCTTTTGATATAGAATGGTGAGAGGAAAGACAAAATAGTAACAGTTATAACACAGCTTACATGATGTTTAAACTTATGAGAAAAAATCAAAATTATGAGAGGAGTAAAAATATCAGAAGAACAATGACAATAAAGCTTGGTAGAACAAAGATGAGGAAAACGGTTTATTCACTAGTGCAAAGAAGGTTAGTCAGTTCGTTCCTAACACAATCCACATCACATAAAATACGCCAAATATGGTATAGTGGGGATTTTTTACTTAGATGTACGTGCATAGAGTCTTTTGAAGAGGAGGAGACACAAGGGTGGAGCTGCAAGTGTTGCGGTGGATGCTCACAGTGTGACAAAATTCCTTTAGCAAACTTATGGCTGTCCGTAACTTCTTTGAAACACACACACGGTCACAAAAGGCTACAAAGACAGAAAAAAGACGGGTATTCGTGGATGTATCTATATGTGGTTCGATTCAACAATGATAACATCGGATGATCAAAATTACCTCAACAACAGCCTTAGCCAGTTATACATTTTCAAGTACAAAACAAGTTCTGTAGAATACAAAAATTAGTTAACCAAAATTCAACTGCGATAAGTACCTTAGAATTAAGTGGGATCAAAAACGCTTTCCATAAGAATCAGATCAACAGTTCCCGAGTACAGTTCAATGTCAGAATGACCTTCATTCACTCAAACAAAATGTAGACTAGGTGAAGCGGGGAAAATTATCATAAAGTTAGTTGAGACATTCAAACAAGCATCAAATAATTTTCCCATAGCAGTAGGATGGTTTATCAAGAACGCATGCAAAATTTGCAAGAGTATTCATAAGATGCTCCAAAATTATTAGTGGGGATGGAAATTATACCATTTTTGCCATGGCCAACCTTTCAAACTAAAAGCCCTCAGGGAAACCACAAAGAAAATCGCCTTACCATATATAAAGGATATCTCAGAAATCAATGCAAGACTCATCAAACCTTTAGGAATTGACGTCGTACACAAACCAACAAAGTCACTTCACTCAGTTCTATGTCAAGCTATAGATCCAACAATAAAAGGAGATGAAACCAACATCGTCTACAAAATAAATTGTAACAACTGCGAAAACACTACATTGGTCAAAGTAGACACCCCCTTCGTCTTCGTATCCACGAAGACATGATATCCACTCCCTCATATCCCCTCACCGCATACAGACAACCACGGACATCAATTCGACTGGGACAACCAGAGTTCAAATATTAGACAGAGGAAACAATAAG
The DNA here is from genome assembly GCA_944472135.2 of Trichobilharzia regenti. Taxonomy (NCBI): domain Eukaryota; kingdom Metazoa; phylum Platyhelminthes; class Trematoda; order Strigeidida; family Schistosomatidae; genus Trichobilharzia; species Trichobilharzia regenti. The sequence continues at coordinate 39,239,059 of OX235264.1, read as the reverse complement.
AATGCCAGAGAATTCTTAGATGCCAGTCTGGTATTCCAGTGAATCATCAATCAATAGACACACCGAAATAGATAAAATTTATTAACCAATAAGAAGGAAACCTCACACACAAGGTGTCAAAGTTCAAGTCAAGGAAACAATCGGTTCCAATACAAATAACCTAGAAGGTGTGAAAACACACAAAACAACCAATCACTCTTTAGATCACCCACCAGGAGAGATGATTAATGAACTCGTGGAGACATGTAAAAGCTAACTTTCAAAGATTGAATTATTCGCTGAAGATGTCACCTAGTAGGACGGGCGATGAAAGCTTCGCAAATAAACTACTATCCAGCTCAGAGAACACAACCGCATCAAAGTCATCCACCTGAGTTACAAATCTTCTCCACTTTACCTAGATATGGATTTCGCGTGTGAATGATTTATGTTTACCTCACACAAACAACGTGGCAGAAGAGGCAAGCGGCGAAGGTAGAACTCCAGGTGAATATAGAGACGAAAGAGGTGATGAAGCCAACCAACCAATAGCAACAGCTAGCAGTACTAATCACTATCAACAGGAGAGATTTGAAAGAGGTAACTCCATTCACTTGTGCATCAGTGCCACAGAGGTAGAATGCTTGTCAATCACGCAGGTGGTTTTCGGTTCAGTCCCCGTCCAATTCACTCCTCGACCGCGTTAAGCCAGTAATAAGACTGATAAGGAGGGAAGTTTGTACATGAGGCTAGCAAACCCATCCCTTACGAGAATAAACACTACTGCTACGAAAACTTCAAAGCTCTAGCTTGAAGCCGTATGTTCCACTGAGAACGTACAGAAATAAAATAAAAATGAAACTTCCTTCACTTATCTGGAAAGCATTGTTTCAACTACAGGCAGGCGGATAGCACGGATGAAGATATCAAAGCCAGTCAAAATCGGAATGGCGAGATACGCCTTCATCAACCTGAAACCCGTTTGAAAAACCTTCCACACTAAGCCAGCTTTAAGGATAAGATTATGATTTTCAACACAAATGCGAAGTCACTCAACCCCTCTATAGGGGTTGGAAGCATCTTTAGTATGTCACGAAAAGCACTTCCAACAGGCCACTCCAGACTTTGATCAATAGTTGTCTCCTTCTCTATACCCCATACTGAATGAAGATCAATTGAAAACACAATAAAGAATTAGCAACAAGAAATTCAGATTGAACGTACGCTGTGGAGACCGTCAAAAGACACAGTATGCCAAGTCCTCTTGTGGAATCCATATAAGAAACAATAAGTGGGCTGTCCAAGTTTGACATGGAGGGGATTGCATGAGGAGGAGATGAGAGATTATGCGCAATCGTGAGCCTAGTTGCAGAGGACAGAACAGAATAGAACAAAATGGAGATCTTATTGTAGTAGCATAGTAGTATGTTTCGAGTACAATTCATTGCTTGTAATCATATCACTTGGTTTATAGAGCTTAACAATTTACTCTATATATGCATATATAAACATATACACATACATTTTTCGGCAAAGTGAATCTATAATAGCCAATAACACAGTGACCTTGAATGATCAGTGAGAATTCAGATGCGAAATGGTCACATAATCGTTGAAAATTACTCTTAAATATATTGCAAACATGATACTGCACTGTATAGTTGTAGCTTATATGTTGTAAGTATGTTGTGTCTCAGGCACTACACAGATGATGTATAGAGAAATCGTACCACGAGCAATGTATGCACTCATCCAGGTGACTGTATGTCATGATCTTTTGAGATCTAATGATGTTTTTGACACCATTCTCCAACCTACTCCTAACTCTAACTATGATCGTAACTTCTTATTCTAAATTAAATCATAATCCTCGCTCTAATCCTAGATCCTAATCATTTACCTTTAAAGCCATAACCCTATCTAACAGCATAGATTTGAAGAAAAAGTACAAAGTAACTAAGTAGAATACTGTATCTACCCTCCCCTAGTCCAAAATGGCAGATATGATTTGATTATGAATGATATTTCATAACATTCCTTGTATCTAACAGACTTTTGAAGTAATTTAATAATTCCCATTGTAGCATTAGGAACACAATATTCAGTGAAAAGACTCTTTTCAACGAATTTATTATCAAGCTGTACATATGTGGTTTTAAAGAAATTATATCCGGTGAGGGAATTAGATCAAAGGTGTAAATAAATGAAATAATAATTGTATGAAATGCAATTAAAATATTTGTGATTATAATCATAATAAAATGTCAAGTGGCAAAATAATTAATGTCATATATAGAATAACTTAATAGGATGGATGCAATTATAGGACTAGTAGACAAGGCCTCAGTTGTCTTTAGAAGTCAGTAACGAAGAAAACGCGGGAGGTTAGCATGGATTTTATATACGATCTTAAAATCATGGTCAGGGTTGACTGAGTGACATAAGTCGATTAGGTTTTCTAGAATAGAGCTTCAGACTCACTTCCTTTCTCCCTTGTAAAAGCGAGCTGGAGATTGTTCTCGTATCCGTGTGGAAAGCGTCCTCTGACTACGGTCAAAGTACCTTGCTCCACAAGAGCAGGTGAACTTATAGATGCACATGAAAGCGGCCAGACGGGGGAGCTTATCTTTTACAGAGGTAGAGAACAACTTGCGGCTAGTGAATGTCATATGTAATTCTTTGGTGCAAGGGAGAAAGGAAGTGTGTGAGAAGCGCTATTCTAGAACTCCTAATCGACTTATGTCACTCAGTGAACTCTGACCATGATTTTAAGATCATATATAAAATCCATGCTAACCTCCCGCGTTTTCTTCGTTACAGACTTCTAAAGACATCTTAGGCTTTAATGATTCATGACTTTAAGGCAGACCTTTGTGTACAAAAGAAGTGTGTACGACCCCTACTTCTGCCTTGGCCGTAGAGGGATATACATTTATTTATTGTTTATTTAGTTATTCAATGTACTTTTCCCTTATTACTACGATTATTACTATTATTTTATTTATTATTTTCATTATTATTATTATTACTATTCTCACTCTGAATTGTTTCTGCTTGTTCCACTTGTTATTCTAAATCCAAAATTATTATTTCCTTTTACAATATTGAATTCTATCTTATCAAATTTTACACCATTTTATGAAACATTTTATCAGCCTACTAAACTCTTAATTATGCACCCCTTCCAAACATCTATACACCTCATGTATTATTCAAGATATGACATTAATTATTTTGCCACTTGACATTTAACTATGATTATAATCACAAATATTTTAATTGCATTTCATACTATTATTATTATTTCATGTATTCACACCTTTGACCTTATTCCCTCATCGGACATAATTTCTTAAAAACCACATATGTACAGCTTGATAATAAATTCGTTGAAAAGAGTCTATTCGCTGAGGGCACTTGAAGGTCAATTTTTGAAAGGTCTTGACTTCAGCTATGATACCTTAAGTTCTTCACATTTTCTTCCATTCATCTCTTTTTAGTGTTCTTTGCGATTCTCCGCCTCAATACTCAGGTTGAATGCATGCAGAAGTAATACAGTTAGGCGAAGCTTTTTTCTTTCAAGATTGAACATCACCTACATGCAATCGAAATGATACCGAAGATATAGAAAGTGGCAACAGACAACTAGAGACAGAGGGAAAAATTATGCGAGGCAAATTATTAAGCCGTGTAGAATAAACCGATATATTTTTGATGTGGTTTTGTTCTCTGAGCTGGATAGTTAGTTTGCGAAGCTTTCATCACCTTACTGGGTGACATCTTCAGCGCATACTTCAAATTGAAGTGAGCTTTTAGGTTTCTCCACGAGTTTATTAATCATTCCTCCTGGTGACCTTGGACGTGATTGGTTGTTTATGTATGTTTTCACACCTTCTAGGTTACTTGTGTTGGAACTGATTGTTTCTGTGACTTGAACTTTGGCCAATCGTGTGTGAAGTTTCTTTCTTATTGGTTGATAAATTTTGTCTATCTCGATGTGTCTATTGATTGATGATTCACTGGAATGCCAAGCTTCTAAAAATTCTCTAGCATTCTTGTTATTTCCTTTGTCTAATATTTGAACGTTGTCCCAGTCGAATTGATGTCCGTGGTTGTCTGTGTGTAGTGAAATGAGGGAGTGTATATCATGTCTTTTGACGGCTAGCTTATGTTCGTGGATACGAAGACGAAGGGGACGTCCACTTTGGCCAATGTAGTGTTTTTCACAGTTGTTACAGTTTATTTTGTAGATGATGTTGGTTTTGTCTTCTTTTGCTGTTGAGTCTTTTGGTTGACATAGAATTGAGTGCAGCGACTTTGTTGGTTTGTGTACGACGTCAATTCCTAAAGGTTTGAAGAGTCTTTTAGTGATTTCTGAGATATCCTTTATATATGGTAAGGCGATTTTCTTTGTGTTTTCCTTGGTGGCTTTTGTTTTGGTAGGTTGGCTTGGGGGTATATGTCTCTTGATGAAATTCCGGGGATATCCATTCTTTTGGAAGACGTCCATGAGATACTTTTCTTCAATTTTTCTTAAGGTGGGAGTGCTGCAGTGAGTCCTTGCTCTCTTGAATAGTGTTTGTATGCAGTTCCTTTTGTGTGTTATTGGGTTGTTGCTGTTGTAATTCAGTATTTGGTCTGTGTGAGTTGATTTCCTATAAACTTGAGTTTCTAATTCTCCTGTAGTTGTTCGCCTGACTAAGACGTCCAAAAATGGTATTTTGTTCTCGGATTCCTCTTCTCTTGTGAATTTGATGTCGTTGAAGACGTTGTTTATTAAGTTGTGAGTTTTGTCTAATTCGTTTCTTTTGATTATTACAAATGTGTCGTCGACGTAGCGTATCCAAATCTTGGGTTTGATCTTTGGTAGAATTATGTTTTCGAGTCTTTGCATCACTGCTTCTGCAATCAAACCTGATATTGGCGATCCCATGGGTGTTCCTTTGACTTGTTCATATATTTGGCCGTTGAATTGGAAGTATGTTGTTAGGCATAGATTTATGCATTCCATCCAGCTTGTGTGTTGCATTTTTGATTGTTGTGGAAGTTGTTCGTCGTTGCTAAGTAATTGCTCCATGGTTTCTTTTGCTAGTTTTTGTCCGATAGAGGTATATAATGCTGTCACGTCGAAGGATACCATTATTTCTTGTTCATCTATTTGGATGTCTCTGATTTTCTCTAGGAATTGGATAGCAGAGTTGATGGAGTGATCACAGGATTCCGTTAGGTGTTTTAGTTTTCTGTATAATTCCTTGGACAAATTATATGTTGGAGTTCCTGGGAGTGATACAATTGGTCGTAACGGGATATTTGCCTTGTGTATTTTGGGTCTGCCGTAGAATCGAGGTAGGACTGGTCCATTGGATTTCATTCGCCATTGGTCTTGTTTTGTGATCTGTCCAGTTTTGCTGAGCTTGTTTAAGGTCCTTTGGATGCGGTTGTCCAATGTTTGTATGGGATTTGTTGGGAGTTGTTGATATACATCTTCATCTTTGAGTAGTTCTTCAGCTTTCTTGGTGTATTCTTCTCTGTCCATGACTACTGTTGTTCTTCCTTTGTCGGCTGGTAAAATGACGATGTCCTTCCTATTTTTCAGCTTTTTGAGGGCCTTTAGTTCTTGAGAGTTGAGTTGTGTGTGTTGTCTTTTCTGTTTGACCATTGGTACAATTGTTTGGCGTATCTCTTCCTGTGTTTCCTCGTTCAAGTTTGATGATTTGAGTAATGATTCAAGGGCAGCGAAGAAATCAGTTTTTGAAGCATCTCCGGTGTTGTAGTTTAATCCTTTTTGTAGTAGTTGTTGTTCCATTTTTGATAGTGGTTGTTTTGATAGGTTGACTACGCAGTCTATGGGCGTATTGTCTGGTTGTTGTTTTCTAATCTTGGCTAGCTTGGTTTTGAGGACTCTTCGTCTTTGTTCTCTGTGTTTTCCACTTGACAGTGAAATTGCGGTGATCAGCGTTGACAGGTGTTCTTGGTTGAGGGTTTTCTCTAATTTTGCTTTTTGGACATCTATTATTTGTTGATATTTGTTGATCCGATAATGTGCGTCCGTAATCATTAATTTGACCATTCGTCTTCCACATTGTTCGGCCAATTTCCATCCCATTGGGCAGTTGACTGGTGGCTTGTATCTTACACTGTTTGGTAGGATTGAATGACGAAGGCACTCATGGAGAAAGAATAATTGTTCTCTGGTGGATCCTTGCCTTTTGGCGAAGTCTTCCCACTTTCGAACAGAGAGAAGCGTATCCCGCTCGTAAGATTTAGATATGATAGAGAAGATTTGTAGCTCAGGTGGATAATTTTGATGTGGTTTTGTTCTCTGAGCTGGATAGTTAGTTTGCGAAGCTTTCATCACCTTACTGGGTGACATCTTCAGCGCGACGGGGAAAACTATGGATCCTTCTAAATTGCAATTACTATTTGAACGACAAATGAAATTAATGGAAATGTTCGTCAACCAACAGACTGATCCAACTTCACCTTCTAGCAATCTGAATCATACCATGCTACCATCTGTCGACGGCATTGTGAATAGTATTTCACAGTTCAATTATAACCCAGATGCGAATGTCACTTTTGACACATGGTATCAACGATATGAGGATTTATTCACAGTTGATCTCGCCTCACAAGACGATGCTTGGAAGGTGCGAGTGTTATTACGTAAATTGGGTCCCGCAGAATATGAAAGGTACTGCAACCTAATTTTACCCCAGAAACCACGTGACAAGTGTTTCGATGATACAATAAAGCTGCTGCGTGAACATTTTGGAGACCACTCCTCATTATTCAGCATACGTTATCGTTGCCTCAAGCTGACAATGAATGAAAATGATGATTTTCTTACCCACGTTGGCACAGTCAACCGAGAATGTGAGAGATTTCGACTCAGGTCCTTAACAGATGATCAATTCAAAGCCTTGATTCTCATATGCAGTCTTCAATCTCCTCGTTTCACAGATATCCGAACTCGACTGCTCAATCAGCTAGAACAAAATCCTAAGTTAACATTACATGACATAGCTGATGAATATCAACGGCTGATTAATTCGCAGAAAGACACACACCTGGTCGAATCAACACCTTCGAGAAGCTCTGATATTCATGCATTACGAAAGAGCGAAAATCTCTCATCATCCACTCTTGACCCACCTTCTCCTTATGTTTCGCGTAAATCTACACATATTCGTCCAACTTCACAAAATACTGCAAAGAAGACCCCACCATCACCATGCTGGCATTGTGGCACGTGGCACTTCGTAAAGTCTTGCCCATACAAAAATCATCGTTGCAGCAAGTGCAAAATCATTGGTCATGAAAATGGATTTTGCCAGCCATGCAAACTCAGATATCAAAATACAGCGAAAGCTCGACAAACTGTTGGTCCTAAATCCCCAAAAATATCATTGAGTCTACTCGCAACCTGTCAAGTCACAACACCAGGTATGCGGAAATATCTTCACCTTCAGATGAATGGTCATGATGCACGTCTGCAGCTAGATACCACCTCTGATATTACTGTTATATCAGAGAAACTTTGGAATGATATTGGCAGACCACCTATCACAAATACTTCCCAGACTCTTGTCAGCGCCTGTGGTGGGCGGCTCAAACTAATTGGTGAACTCAAATGTTCTGTTTCATTCCGTATCATTAAATTCAGAGGAATCTGCTACGTCACCAAGAGTGATTTAAATCTTTTGGGACTTGATTGGTTCGATCGTTTGCATCTGGCTGATGTCCCACTAAATTCGCTATGCAATGCAGTCAAGAAGCATAAAATGTCAGACAATTCCGGACGAAGCCGAAGCCGCAAACCCAACAGGCAGACGAAACGACAGACGTCAACAACAAGCTCAAAGGTTCCAGATAAACCCCCAAGAAAACACCCTGCTAATCATCAATCTTCTCAAAAGGGGAGGTGATATGTATCCATATAATATGTGTGTTTGTTTGACAGTCGGTTACATTTTACTATGTATACATGGATCGATGTTCCATTATAATTAGCCAATCATGTTCAGACTGTCTATTGATTTGTTCATTTTGAATATTCGTTCACACACTTGTTCGGACATTTAAATTTTGCTCTGACACACTTGTGTGACATTGATTCTCCTGGTGTTTTGGAAAATAGGAGTATCATCGCAAACCTAGTGGTCTTCTGATTTCCGTCTTTCTTGCGTGAAGACTATTAAATTCTCGACCAGTACATATGAAGAATCCAATGGGCTTACAGACAAGATTTTTTAGGATTAGGATACATTTCCCATTTATACAAGATTATTTTTGGTTATCTTCATAAATGATTTTCAAGAGGAATTAAATGTTTTGCTTATTTTCATCTTGATATTAATTAGAAGATGCTCTGAGTCGCAGGGATAGAATGAATTACAGGTGTGTACAAAATGAGCAGGGAAACAAATTGAAATCAAATTTTTCAACTTGACGTTTTAGTTAGGAGGTATGAATATAGATTACAGGAGGTATAGAAACAAAAAAATTCCACAGGATTAGAATATAGTTGTAAAATAGCTATTTTTAACCGAATTATTAATATGAGCAGGAAAAGCATGGGAAGAAACTTAAAATAACTGATTTTATAATTGAAAGAATAGGATGAATTGAGTGAAGGCAAAGATAGAAAATTAGACACACAGATGGCAAAACAAAAAACCTGAAGGATAAGGGAACATACTAAACTAGGTCCGTGGTAGTTGTAAATGCTGAACTAGTTTCTTTTGAACACATAGCTCCGGCTTTTCGATGCATATGGCAAGAGTTTCAGCCAGCCACAGAAGTTGGAGACACACTGCCTTTGGTAGATGTTATTTACTTTGTAAATGACTCTAAATGATGAGTCAGTTGAGATTCTCCTACAGGTATTGACGAGATGCTCAGTTATTGCCCTTCTGATTGAACCAGTACCTCCTCTCTAACACGTTTTTATAGGACCTGCATAGAACCACCCATGTACTTAGCTCCGCAAGAGCAGGTGAACTGATATATGCGCATTGAAGTGGTCATATGCGGAAGTCTGTCCTTCCCGGTGCTCCGAAAAAGTGGGTGGCTAGAGAATATCACTCTTAGAGTTACTACCGGAAAAGTCTTCTTCAGGGAATTGGAGATTCTCCTTTTAAGGATATCTGCTGCTAGGTCTCCCTTGAATTCCAAAATCAAATGAAGTGTTTCGTCTTGCAATGAAGTGCATTCTTCTCTTTTTTGTCTTATTTCTCCAGTTATCCAATATTAATTTTGCATACCTTTTAAATGTTTCCTAATTCTATCCAATCTTGTCTCTAAGCCCCCCTATATTCCTGCCTTCAAACTTTCATATCAAGTTGAAAATTATTATCATCTTCGTTAGTATGTGGAGTTAAACAAATTATCATTGTATCCATAAGTAAAAAACACAGTTTTTGTTCAGCGAAGAAATTCCTTTTCAACGACTTCATTTTCAAGCTGTACAGTCGTATTGATATTACAGAAAAAGGTTATTAAGTGCCACTAAATAATTGCTCAGTCAATGTACGTATATATGTGATAAAAGTTTTAAGGGGTAGAGTTGAAGTGGATAAATTACAAAAATATTAAAGATTGTTCTATGACAAAAATGTCAAGTGTTGTCTAAAAATTTTGAAAATTAGGAGTACGGTTATGATGAGAATGAAGATGTGAGGTGAAGTAGAAAGAATTCAAGTGGTAAAATAAAATAAAACCTAGAAAGAACATTATTATGACCAAGGTAAACAAAGGGTGTTGACAAAACGTTTTTGAACACATAATTTAGGTTTCTGTTCATGTATAGCTAAAGCTTCGGCTATGCATAAGTGAAGAAAACGTAAACTTTTGGATCGATTCGATTTTGCCATGTATATAACTTTGAAAGATGAATCACGTGGGGCTAAATGACTAGACTCTAACAGGTGATCACAAATAGACGACTTCGCAGTTCTACGTTCGCCTTTCATTAACCAAACCGGATAGTGTTCAGCTACACGTTTTCGGAGATTACGCTTACAATGTTCAATATAATCAGCTCCACATAGATGTGGCAAAAGCGGTAATCTATCTGACGCATTGTCTGATATATTTCGGCTGGTACCACATCTATGTGCATTTACTCATTTACTTGCTCCTGTGGAGCTGATTATATTGAACATTGTAAGCGTAATCTCCGAAAACGTGTAGCTGAACACTATCCGGTTTGGTTAATGAAAGGCGAACGTAGAACTGCGAAGTCGTCTATTTGTGATCACCTGTTAGAGTCTAGTCATTTAGCCCCACGTGATTCATCTTTCAAAGTTATATACATGGCAAAATCGAATCGATCCAAAAGTTTACGTTTTCTTCACTTATGCATAGCCGAAGCTTTAGCTATACATGAACAGAAACCTAAATTATGTGTTCAAAAACGTTTTGTCAACACCCTTTGTTTACCTTGGTCATAATAATGTTCTTTCTAGGTTTTATTTTATTTTACCACTTGAATTCTTTCTACTTCACCTCACATCTTCATTCTCATCATAACCGTACTCCTAATTTTCAAAATTTTTAGACAACACTTGATATTTTTGTCATAGAACAATCTTTAATATTTTTGTAATTTATCCACTTCAACTCTACCCCTTAAAACTTTTATCACATATATACGTACATTGACTGAGCAATTATTTAGTGCCACTTAATAACCTTTTTCTGTAATATCAATACGACTGTACAGCTTGAAAATGAAGTCGTTGAAAAGAAATTTCTTCGCTGAACAAAAACTGTGTTTTTACTGATGAATAAATGGGTATTTTTCTAGAATAATCGTATCCATGTAAACTAGTCTATATAAGTGTGATTGTACATGTGCTTTTGAGAATGAAATCGCCGGAAAGACAGATATATCTGTTTACGGAACTTCTTGTTCGTTTCAGTCTAAATTTAACTGATTGTTACTATGAGATGATGACCTTAGAACGTGTAAATATATTCATGTAACATTCTTAATAATTATGCGCTTATTATTCCTCGTAATTTTGTCTGAAAAAGTGAAAACTATTTATAACCTAAACGCATATTGTTAAAAATAAAAGTATGTAGAGTAAATCACGATAAAAAACCATAATTAATTAATGTGCGTAGTGAATGTGTTTAACAAGATAATTTCTCACTTTTTAGTCTTGCTTCTTTTTTATAATTTACAGCTCTGATCTACATGTTTTACTCTATGAGGGTGAAAATTTAACACGAAATGTTTTCTCCCTCCAAAGTTCTACTTTTTTTGATGTTATCTCTCAGTTATCTACGTCATTTCATAGAGAAGAACATCAGTCGTTACAGAAGGAAAATATAGACAGACATCTGAATTCCAAAGGAAAGATAATTTGTTTGAAAATGCAGTGGTCTAAAAATAAAACGCTGTATCTGAATCTGAATTTCAGGGGTGATTCGGCAGCCGATATCCTGAAGAAGAGAATATCCAGCTCTTTAAAGAAGACCTTCCCAGCAGCGGCACTAAAAGTGACATTCTCTAGCCGTCCAGTACTTTGAAACAACACGAAGGAAAACTCTATTATATGACCAACTCACTGTGCATATACCTCCTCGCGCGGAGCTAGATACACAGGTCGTTGTATGCACGTCCTTTCAAAACGTGTTAGAGAACATTACCTAGCGTGACTGCAAAGAGGAGGCACTGGTTCAGTCAGAAGTGCCATTATTGAACATCTCATCAACACCTTCCACAACATCTCAACTGATTCTTTCAAAGTAATTTACAAAGTCAACAGACACCCACCAAAAGCAGTATGTTTCCAACTTCTCTGTACTGCAGACGCTCCTAAAATATGCATCGAGAAGCCGGAGCTCTGAGTTCAAAAGAATTTAGTCCAACCTTTACAATTACCATGGACTTAGTTCTGTATGTTCCCTTAGCTTCCCTTGTTTTCTTTCTTCCTTCCTTCTCTTTTTTTCTTTTTGATGTTTTTTCGTTCGCTGTGTGTGTGTGATTCTTACTCCCTCAGTCTTTATTCGATTCAACCCATTTTTTCAGTTATAAAAACAGTTATTTTAGGTTTGTTTCCATGCTTTTCCCACTCACATTTACAATTCGTTTAGAACTAACTAATTTACAATTATTTCTTTATCCTGTGCAATTTTTGTGTTTCTAAGTCTCTTGTAACCTATATTCGTACCTCCTTACTCTCATCTCAAGTTGAAAATTATTATTTCAATTTTGTTTCCATGGTCATTTTTACACACACACATGTTATCTGTTCTAACCCTGTGTATTTTGTTTCTAAGCCTCCCGTAAAAACCATATATATTTGAAAATAATTATCAACTTTTATTCGCCGTTATGTCTATGTGGAATCAAACATGATTTGTATCCATGTAGAAAAAATATATATTTAAATGCGATTGTACAGCTTTTGAGAATGAAATCGCCAGAAAGATCGACATCTTTGTTAAACTTCGTGTTCTCTTCTTGCTTATGTCCTTATGGGTGTTTTCCACGAGCTAAACAGACTTCATCTTTTATTTTTTAGACATATAAGTTTAAGATAAACGTTTTTGAATATATCGCCAAACAAATGCGTTTTTCAGCCTCCATGAAGATACGACCATAATTTATTTTATCTATCAGCCCAGTTCTCCTAATCAGGTAAAGGGAACAGTTTCCCACCGATAGCACTGGCTGAGGATTGCACTGTGTGTACCTGTTATGTCCTATACGAGTAGTTAATTGTCCTGACGCGGAAAGGGGTAAATAAGAAGGCCACCATGTTCGCAAAGATATGTGTATTTTCCAACAAAGGAAATTGACTGTCACACAAGTGTGTGAGTGAAAGGGTACTCAGTGCACGAAAAGGTGTGAACAAGTGTGTCTAAAAGTGTAAAATACAAAAGTATATATGAAAGTGACTAATATACATTGACCAATAAGATAGAAATCTGATTAGTTGTAATGTCATTTGACAGAAAGGTCATACATTGTTTATTTAGTTAGTGGACAGACAAAGCATATTGTGGATTATAATGAAATATCGATCAATGTACACCTAGCAAAATATATCAGACTGTCAAAAACAAAACACACATCATGTGACTACTTGTCAGTACCATAAAGTCGCAGAAGTTGAAATTCATTGGCCATCGTGTCTGATCCCTGTTACAGAATGGTCCCGGATCTGAACTCCAGTAGACGCCTACTTCTGAGGGGTCTCAAACTAGCAATAAACTATTGAATTAGGACAGCATGTTGTTTTCCTAGCCGCCGGATCGATAATGTTCGGAGACAGAGATCTTCTAACAAAATGAATTACTTGACCCATAATAGCAACATTTATGCGAAAGTGTTAATTCAAAGCGATCAACGTCACTGACTAACGTACACTCTAAAGCATTAATCAGTTTATTGTTCTTTTGTTTCTTAAAAATTAGTGGATCAAGTTAAAAAAGGGAAATTCGCCATCAAAAATCATTTATTTTATCTCGAATTAACCCCAAGAATTTCAAAGTTAATTTTGATACTAAAACTGTTATAATGTTATACTCCTGTAATGCATTTTCACTCGTAGAAACGTGTGTATTTATCAAAAGCCATAATCTCATTTAGACGTAGGAACAATATGATTGGTTGTTACTTTTTAGCTGTAGGCTATTTTGATTGGTCAATGCTTTCTGAAAGCGTGGTACAAAACTATATATTCACAAATATATGAGGGCTAATTAACAGATGAATTTTATAACTGTTGTTCTGCATGCTAAAGGTTCATTTAATTTCATTCTTCTGAAAAATTTACTGAGATGAAAGCTTTAAAAACTAAATAATATGCTCAATAATAAATCTTAAAACAAAATTATTCCCAATTAACTATTCAATAAAAAATTTTGAGAAATTAAAGAAACTATAAATATTCCAGGCTAACAATAATGATGAAAGGATCACAAATTACAAATCATAGAAAATTTCCCGTTGATGGATGTCTACCTGATATTGATTATTCTGCTATGAGAATGAAAAATTTAGATGATCAAGACTTAGACAGAGTTTTAATGGAGTATGAGGTGAGTAGAGTGTTTTACAAACGTTTTATGAAGTATTTCGGTAACGATTTTGGTCTCAATTTAACTAGTCCTGATTCTCTAATATGTTCACAGATTAAATATCAGTTAGAGAACCACTGAAAACCTTGGAAGGCTGGATAACTGTTTCGTCTTAGTTTGCGACTCTTCAGAAGTACGTATGCATAGGGGTTTTCACTCATGACATCCTGGATATATTTCGAGGTCACAGAGATTTCATTCATTGAGATGCAATCAACTGGCGCATGAATTCTAACATCTACCAGCTGGTGATTTTAGCGTGACCTTCAGCCGAAGTCATCGACAAGTAGTGGTCCTTATTGTCAACGGACTAGACTGCACTGGTCATGAATCAAAACTTGAACTCCAGGCGACTTCGTCTTTCAGCTGATGATCACGAATTGCCGGCAGTTAGAGAACCCTTTAAGAAAGTGTTTTGATGTAACCGGATGGTCCTGAGTTTCAAACCCGATCGGAATGTACTGTTTAAGAGTCGCAGAATAGGATAAAATAGGTATATGTGTTCTCTTTGGTTTCCAGTGATTCTTTAACTAATATCAATCTATGGTCATACTACATACTAACTCTTGAAAATATTCTTGGTTTTTCCATGCCTTTAGGTTCTTTGAGGTATATGTTTCAACTGTGAAGATTCTGCTGACTTCCTTAAGTTACATCTATATCGATTTTTAAAATAAGGTTGTCTTAAACGTATTTCGTGCACTTAAGTGTTACAGTTGTCCTTGTAGAATTTCATGCCATTGCGTCTCCTTGCACTTTTTCGTTGACTTGGTATTGCTCATTTTGGTTTTCTGACTTATTCTCAGCAAACTTAAGAAATCGCATAGGAGTTGAACCGTCGATAGAATAATCTCAGAAAGTTAGGTATAATAATGTAGAGCCATTCACAACACAAAGAACAGTCATGTAAATGGTATCAGTATCAATTAGAAACGGAATCAGGCAACAAAATGACAAGCCGTGGGCAGAGGTTTTGTGCTTGTTGGCATTTATCTGGAAAGGTGTCAACCCTCAAGCCAACCAATCGACTTAACACTATCCACTAAAAGTCATTAGGAAAATCACACAAAAAAAATATGCGAAGAACACTTCTAAAATGTCTGCTAACGCAGTGAAAACATTTCAGATGTGCATTGCCCACCAAATAACACATTCGCTTCGGTTGATATTCCGTAGATGAAAAGACGATGTGACAGAAAAGGAAGGCTTAGGCTACATTCCTTATGAGTCGCAGCAGCTATGAAAAGCATTAAGCTGCCGAAGCGGATAGCACCTTAAGTTTTAACAACCGATAACATAAACTTGGGTTTAGATGTGTTCGTTTCACTGACAACAACAACAACAACCAAAATACCAGCTCAAAATGGAAAATGTTCCGGTTCAAAACACAGGGAAAATACCAAAAGTGACAGTGATACATTTATAAATGACATGTTAATAAAAATAACTTTTATTCTTAAGTAGAAGAAAACAAGTCATGAGGCGAAAACAGCAAATATCCTGTCAAGGAAATGATCAACTGTAATTCATGCGGATTGCAATGGTTTTCAAATCACCAACTACAATTAGGATTATCCAAAAAGACAGTTATTTTATTCAGCACAGATTCGAAATAATTACGAGAAAGAGAGAATTAAATATGCTCTTATTTTAGTCTTGTATTTTGTAAGTGCGTAAATGTGAATATCGTTTTTATCCCTTAATATAATTTGCAAAATGTGCAAACCGAGTTCACTTTTAACAGTTTGAAAAAATTTGGGCATTGGTTATATGATAATGATTATAATAAAGGTTTTTGTATTTCCCAATGAATGAAAGACAAAACGATAGTGTTTTAACTAACGTTTCGCTATTTAATTCTGCTGTTAATAGCTTTATCAAAGTAGTATTAATAATCCGGAATTTACAAAATCCACTCATCTTATATATAACAAAGAGTTAACAGGTGAGAAAATAAACTTAGGTCAACTTAAAAGGACATATTGAAAGTCAAAATAACAATGAAGATCATTGAACCAAATGACAAGGTAAAAGTACGTCTGTTATAATATCAAATTAAAGTTTACTAACTTGATCATTGTTCGTCAATCTGGATTAAGATATATGGATGATACTTTTGTAATACTAAAACTAGATCTACACAATTTATTCCTGGAGAAAATAAACTGTATATCTCCCAGAATCCAGTTCACTTCGGAAGCAGAATCAGACGTTGGTGAAATACCATTTCTAGACTGCCTACTTAAGAGGAGAGAAAACGGACATTTTAGTATATCCATATTCAGGAAGAAAACCCACTCCAATAAATATTTAGACTTCAAATCGTCACACCGCATCAGTGCAAAGATTTCAGTTGTTTCAAGTCTTTTTAGACGAGCACACTCTCTGATAACGGATGAGGAAGGAAAAAAAGAAACTTTGAAGCAAAACATTAACCCAAAAAACTTCATCAACAAAATCAACACAGGCATTTAGTATGGCCAAAAACGCATTCCGAAAACATGGACATCAACAGTCATCATCCATATAGAGCAGAAACGTCAGGCGATACCAGAAGAGTACTCATTCAGCTCGACATTAGAGTTTTCTTCAAAACATCAGACACGCTTCAAAGCAACCTTGTCAATAAAAAAACCAAATCCCTAAAGATTCTCTATGTAATTGTGTCTATAAAATCAAATCATTGCTTGGAATGTGATGCGATCTACATCGACAAACATCGCCAGACAGAAATCAAAGTCAGAAGAAATGAACACTCTAGAGCATCTTTTCGATCACTGACAAATCCAGTTGAACTAGAAAAACTTTAAAAATCATCAGCCATATGTTGACTACACGTTATAGAATCAGGCCACAAAATTGTTTTTGACAATATTGAAATAACCAGAAAAACTTCAGAAATCACAGAGAACGTCTCATTTCATCAGAAGCACTTCATATCAAATGGAATCCAAATTGCCTGATGATTAGGAATGACGAAATAAGAAAGAACGCGACTTGGTTACAACACTCCCTCCCTCTGCCTTGAAATGACAAAGTCAACAAGAATGTGATATGCAAGCTCACTATGTAAACACACACTGCTTTTATAATTTTACACGCTGATCAAATCTAACAATCTACACTTGATTTTGTTATCTCTACCAGTTGACCAAGTTGACAACGAAAAATGCCCCAGACTGACGAACGATGGTCAAGTTAGTAAACCTTGATTTGATATCATAGCAGATACACTATTACCTTGTTACTTGGTTTAATGATCTTCATTGTTATTTTGACTTTCAATATGTTCTTTTAAGTTGACCTAAGTTTGTTTTGTCACCTGTTAACTCTTTGTTATATATAAGATGAGTGGATTTTGTAAATTCCGGATTATTAATACTACTTTGATGAAGCTATTATCGTTGAATAGCGAAACGTTAGTGAAAACAATATCGTTTTGTCTTTCATTCATTGGGAAATAAAAAAACCTTTATTATTATAATTTGGAAAAATTTTGTCGATTGTTAAAATTCCCAGTTTTATGTCTTATAGATTCAAGGAAGAGCAATTACTGCCTACATTTTTCAGCTTCAATCTCCAGGTAAGAGATTGGATGAATGGAATGCCTACACTAATTAGTAGATTTTGAGAACCTGATTTACGAAATTCTTAGTCAACCTGAGCGGTAGAAAATACTGCATGCAGTACATTAAACGCTTTTTCAATTCAGCCTTTTGAATTCCTCGCCTACTTTTCCAACACCTGAATTGTCGGGTAAGAAGTGTTTTTCTTCGGCTCTGTTGAAACATCTCATGTGAACCAACACTCTATCAGCACTTATTTTAAGCTTTATTCACAATTCTTCTTTGCTTTAGAATAAGGAGTTATGTGGAACGTCAACAGTTAGTTGTGTCAGCAAAACAATGAATCAGTAGACATTCCATTCCTGTCTTTGTAAAAACAAAATGATCACGTTCATTTGTGTATAATAAAATTTGAACCAAAATGACTATTATTCAATTTGCTATCTCTGTATATCTTTCATAATGACGGTTAATAATGTCACATGTAGGTCTCTGCATGACGAATAATTCTAAGCTTTTACAAAGTAAAAAATGGAGCATGACAAAATTACAGTCATCGTATTCAGCTATCTTTTAGTAGAGTTGAAAGGATTCAGTTAAACTTCTCCACAACAGCCTCATTCATATTGGCATTAATTATATTTAATAGATATCGAGAACACTTCTGTTGAAAAAGTAGACAAAATGTTAAGTTCTCACAAAATTTATGGAGCATTATTATTCTCTTGGGTTCTGAGTGAAAAAATAGGCCTTCAACAACAAGGCTGGCACAGTGATAGATTGTTCGCTAACCACGCAGGTGATTCGTGGTTCAATCCTTGGCGGACGCACATCTTTACCTCCCTAAGCCGGTAATGAGACTGGTAAAGAGGAAGGTTTGATGTGAAGCTAGCAACCCCATCCTATAAAAATAAACACCACCGCTACCGAAAATTTGATCCTCTAGCTTGAAGCACAATGTTCCAGTGGGAACGTAAAGGAAATATTAAGAAGATAGTTGCAGCAAAGAAAATTTTCTAATCAATGAAGTCAGCGTCAACTAGATAACTTTACATTCGTGTATTTATATCAAATGGATGGGAAAGTTCCAAAATAATTTCCGGTTAAGGGTCAAATTAATAAAAATTACAATTAAGAATTAGAATGCCATAATAAACAGGGGTACGGATAAAACAAACAAAGTAGCATCATAATAACTAAGACGATTGACATTGTGCAATTGGGGGTTAAAAATGTAGAAATAGTAAAATGACAAAATGAACAGGAAGTTCAGATATGAAAATATGGCAGTGTAAATAGGGATTAAGAAAAACTTAAAATTAACACGCATAAACAGGAAGTTTAGATAAGAGAGGGGATGGGATGGTCATTACTAAAAGAATTACCTGTTTATGATGGCCATGGCAGGGACAGGGGTTGGACGTATTTCTTTTTGTTACAAAGCGTGGGTTTGAGCTTTTGGATAGCTAGTGCCTCGGCTATGCCCAGATGTCTTAATTTCACTCCCTTTTATGGATTTGATTGAATCTTGTGTATTACTTTGAAGGATTTTTCGAATTTTCCAAATTTCCTGATTTTTCCTAATTGTAATTTTAATAATTAGACCCTTAACCGGAAATTATTCTGGAACTTTCTCATCCATTTGATATAAATACACGAATATACAGCCTAGATGATGACTTCGTCGAAAAGAAAATTTTCTTCACTGCAACTGTCTTCTTAAAAACTCCTATGACCCAATGTGTATATCCCGTAAAGGAAGTAAAAAGAAATAACATATATCCACTTTCTTCTGCCTTCTTTCATTCTCTTCATCTGGGTTCACGACTGGCCATTATCTCTCATCTCATCCTCATACGATCTCCTCCATGTTACGCTCGCACTGACGATCCACTCGTCGCTTCCCATTCGGATTCCTCCCAAGCAATGTCCTGGATTGCACGTGATGTCATTCAGCGGTTCCCTCAATGTACACTCGATCAATCTCCATTTTATCCTTTAATATATATTTGTTGAGCGATCGGCTCTTGGTTGGTTTGTTCCAGGACTGAGTTTCTTGTAAGTAATTCTCCTTAGACATTTTTTCTCCAATATGGAGGAGCGAAGTGAGCAGTTGTTAATAAAAGTCTGCAGTAGCCTGCTGGAAATCCTTTACGTGATGCGCCAATTTTCTGACTGAAACAGAAAATCCAAATACTGTTCGAGTTGTTTTATTTTGATGACTTAGTTTTGTTTCTTTGCCTGCTCTTTAATTGCTTATAATTCTTCTACTCATTTAGAACTCTTACCGAATTTCGTATTCTCTACTTTGTTCCTATGTGCATTCTGAATAAAACTCACTCATCAAACCATTCACATTAATAAATAACTTCTTTTAACAAGTGTTTGTGACAACTCATCACCTTTCTTACTACCCTAACTTCATTGACATCTAATTTTCTTGACTGATTTCGCATTACGTAACTCCAATAACCAATTTTCACCTGTTTAATTAAAATAACTATAACCAATTGTGTTATTGTTTGACAACCTTAACGTACACATACGTACAAAATACATACACATATATATATTTGCGATAGTACAGTTAAGAAAATGAATTCGCCGTTGAAAAGAGACTCTTCGCTGATCCACATGTTTTGTTTTCATTAATGCCTGAATGGGGATTATCCATGAATCGAAACATTACAAGTATCATAGGTTGAATTGTCTCTAGATCTAAAAAGTACTGTCTTTTCCCCAGCATTAGATATTTAATTTGCAGTAAATACAAAAAAGACGCCAGTGTTATAGATAATTACACTGTCTGTAGGATAAGATAAAAAACGAATAATAGCCTTGTTCTGGATAGTGTTTAATATAATGTACAGAATTTTAAGCGAAGTTTATCGCATAATATTTTCTCGGCGTATGGGGCCTTCAGACAAAATATCAATAGACAGTAGATCCTGTGACATAGTGCTATCTGACCTTCAACGCAAACCAGTCCATTATGATATCTCTTCTTCTGTGTCTCCTTCGAGAAATGCATGACATTTGGTTGAAAGCCGATTGTTAAATGTTCAGGTGTACATTTTGACACCCACTGGCATAACTCAGGAACAGTCATCTCACGTATTATGACAGTCTAGCGCGCAAGACTATGCTTTGTGTCAAGTTTGGTAGAAAATGGCGAATCAGCAGTTTGTAAACACTTTAAATACTCGTGAGGGTAAATAATACCAATAAAGGTCATATTTTAGTCAATTAAACAAAGAGAACAAGGTTAATTATATTCATTACATTGATGGACGATTTTGGTAGCCCAGGTGTGTTAAGTAGGCCGCTATAAAATGAAAGGAATCACTTTAGGTGATGAATTAATATCGGATTACAAATCTACAGTTCCAGATCAGTGAATGATATGATCCAAACAGTATATACGCTAATAGTTCTGTACTATCTGTAATGACAGTAATAAATACGTAGAAATATCCTAATTAAAATTCATTCATGAGAAAAGGACTTATTTGATTGATCTTACTGTAACTATTCATTTTGTAACTAAAGTGTATATTCTGAAGTGAATATTGGTGTTTGGTGATTGACAGTTGAATCCAGAATGTGCATTTCCTCCTATTTGAGGCGCGTTGCACATAAAGTAGCTCTTGTAGCCTAAGTGATCTAGTCGATAACTGTATATTATTTAGGAAACTATGATTTAGGAAACTAGTCATTACCTATGTGGTTCACTTTTGAATTATGAGCAGCACAACTTTGGACTTGTGGAACTAGTCTACTGAAGACAGGAATCGACTTCAAATATTCACATGTATTTCTCAGTAAAAGTTTGTTTTCAATGACATCTGTAAAGCTGAAAGAGGATTAACTGATACTAATCCCTTCTTAGCAGAAATACATATATATCTATATATATAATGCTAAACTGATTATGCGAAATAAAACGTTGAGTAGAAAAGAGGCAGTCTTTGCAATTAATGCGAATTAAAAATACTCACTTCAGGGGATTAGAAGACAAACCGATGTAAATAGATAAGACCTTTAGTGATATTTTCAGAAATACTACCATACATATTTAATATTTTCATACGGTGTACAGGATTATATTTGTACACATGACATAGTTAAGTTTAGAATGAATGCAAAAGACTTGTAGCTCAGATAGGTGATATTATTAGGTGTTTTTTTTCTATGGGATAGATAATTTAACTATCACTTTAGACGACATCTTAAGAAGTAAGTTGTCCACGAGTCGCGTATACGAAACACCGGCTATCAAGTCTTCAAAATAATCAATACAACAACAAAAAAACTAGACAAAAAAGTAGAAACATCTGTGGAGATAACTAGTCATACTCTAGGTAATCGAAAGAGGCAAGTCATAGACTCGTCGAGGATTATAAAAGGCCTTGTTAAAAATGATTATAGCTGCATATCACTGAAAATACCCATTGAGTTATAAAGAAAATAAAAGACAGATTCAGCGAAGAAAATTTTCTTTATCGACGAAATCATCTTCAGAGGCTGTACAGTCGTATTTATACTTAGAAAAATGTATAGTGGTCTATTATTGAGTAATAGGGGGTGACATAATTGATATAATTAATCATAAGTGGCTTTAGAAGTGAAAATTAAAAGTTGTAAATTACATGGTATTTTGTAAATCATATTATTTTGTTTAATTGAGTCCACCGCGTCTTTCAACCTACAGGGCTTGTGATACCTGAGTGAGTTTGTAGGTTTGAATACCACCCTAATTCCTGCTTTATTAAGAATCCTACGTGGGGCCTCAGATGTATCTTCCTTATATGGTATTCTGGTAGAAATTAAATCATCCAGCTTCAAGAATACATCTACTTTGGTGATAAAACTTTCCCAGATTTTTCGAGCGACATCAAACTATTCTAAGGAATGGTTGTGCCAGCAATGATATATCTGTGTAAGACTATAAACTGTGCGTCGGTAGCACAGTGGTTAGGACACCCGGCGACCATGCACATGGTCTGAGGTTCGAATCCCTGCCGACGCACACCTGATATCAATAGTCAGCCTGCAAAATTCGGGTTACCGGTATCACATGCTGAAAAATTCCATACTAATACCAAAAGTACCGTGTGGTTTCAAGCTATAATCAAAATCAAAATAAAATAAAACAGTTTTGTCTGCTTTAATAAGCGGTACGAGACAATATTTAGCACTGTGACCCAAAGCTAGGCTCTAGACTCAATCGAAATGCAAATAAGTCTTTTGACAGTTAAAAAGTAAGACTCTAAAATATTCCTATGAAATAGGGGTAAAAAATTACTTCCACCTCATATATGTATATATACACATTATTAATTGTTTATTATTCACTTGGGTTACTTACTTTACTTTACTTTACTTTACTTCGGCTATCTCCTACGGGAGGATGAGCCGGCTTCATGAACGTCTCGAATCATCGCTGCCCAGGCGCGGCAATTTGTAAGAGAGTTCATGAAGTTTCATGGGAATTTGGTACGAGTGATGTCCCCAGCATCGCTCGGCCTTTTGTTTGAGAGTGCAGCTCTAGCCTTTACACAACCAAGTGTGACCTACAAGGCAGTAGGAGTGGAGTAAGGAGTCCACTATCCATTGGCAGCCGGTGACCGGAGTTCGGTTCATACGCCTTTTTGAATGGGGCCAGACATCCAGGACATCCAACAAGCCCTTTGTCCATACGTCTGCGGTGAGCTCCAGTGAGCTTCATACGCCAGTCGTTGGAGGTTTGGAATCAGGGTTTAGCCATCTCCCCTAGACCGTCATCCAATGGACAGTCAACCCGGTGAAGAGCGCCGGGCATCCGCTTGGGTTCCTAGGGAACCTAGGGCTTCAGCAACACATCTCCACTTTTTTCTATTCTCTGCTGTCCTCTTCGGCTAACCACACAATTGTTCACAATCTCTCATCTCCTCCTCTCCATCCAATTTCCTTCATATCACCCTTGGACCAATGACTCACTCATCGCTTCCTATTCGGGTTACACTCGAGCAATGTCACGTGATTTCATTCGGTAGCCTCCTCAACGTATGCTCGATCCATCTTCTTATTCTCCTACACATTTATTTGTTCAGCAATTGGCTATTGGTTAGTTTCACTGTAGAGTTTCTTTATCGCTAATTCTTTCTAGGCAGTCGGCCAGCCATTTGACCTACAGTATAGATCCACTGATGGCAGCTGTTGGTAAAAGTCTGCAGTTGCCTATTGAAAATCCTTTCTGGGGCACGTAGTGACAAGTTTCTGACCTGTATAGAGGAAGGGACTGACTTCACATTGGCGTTGAAAATCGGAATCTTTCTTCATTACGCTGAGTCCAGAATATTTCTAAACTGATTCCATCAACCTGAAGGTTGATCAGAGGTTGTATCTTGACAGTTTTTATTTTACCGGACGAAAATCTTCACCAGCCACCTCGCTAATGTGAGATAATAGAAATCTATGATATCTAGTATTGGGCGGAGTAGGACGTCTTGTTTGTGTACTGTAGTTACGCCGTGCATGCGAGGCATTGCGGAACCAGATCGACGCAGTTGTTCGAATAGTTTTGAACTTATAATAAATCTTAGTGGGAATCTAGAACTTTCTCACATTTTTTTCCTTCACGTTCCCCAGTGGAACATAGAGCTATAAACTAGTGGCTTGAAGTTTCTGTAGAAGTGTTTATTTAACAGGATAAGGTTGCTAGCCTCATGACAAACCTTTCCTCTTTACCAGCATTATTTCTGGCTTAGCGACGCAAAAGAGTGCTTTGTCTGCCGGGAATCGAACCCCGGACCATGTGCATAGTCGGCGAGTGTCCTAACCGCTGTGCCACCGACGCATCAACTTTCTCATACATTTACTATAAATACACAAATGTACACCTTAATTGATGACTTCGCCAAAATGAAAATTTTCTTCACTGCAACCATCTTTCTTTTTTAATAATTCCTATAATTAAGCATATACAAGTGGTTTGTAATCTTTTTAACTTATCCGCTAAAGATAGCTACAAATCTACTTGAAATTGAGATTTTCCAACTTCCGGATGTAATAAAACAACAATACTTTGTTTCAGTCAACCTAATTTTTTTTGTCAGTCTGAATAGAATGTCACATCTTTTGAAGGTGGTGTTATTTCGCCTACATATCTTATGTATAGAATGTTTAGACTTTTTAGAGCGGTTTAAATTTAGCAATTTGTTTCTCGGTTTATTGTTAATCTCTTGACAACAGACAAATTTCAGTATCGCATATATGCTTACATGAGCGGTGTCTTATGAAACTTTGTCGGCATATTTTGTACAGAAGAAATAAAAAGTCTGAATGCTTAACAGGTGAGAAATATTTCTTTAAACTACTAGACATGATCTCTGTACCTCTACAAGTGTCATAAAATACGTAGTAAAAGTAAGACATCAGATATTCAAGTGTTGGTTTGCAGGGATTCGGCTGACTGGTTACAGGATTTCATCATGAGCTGATATCAGTTAGAAAACTATTGGAAAACCTGGGAGTACCGGACAGCTGTTTCCTCCGTCCTAGTTTCGGACTTTTCAGCAATGCGCTCCAACCGGGCTTCGAACCCAGGACCTTCTGGTTACAGGCAAGCTCGCAGACCATCATGCCAATGGGACCCGATCCAATGACCCTTGAATTCTAACTTCTGCCTTTTCACGATATAGCACAACCGCTAGCCAATGTCTTTGTCGAGTATTTGTCCTCACACCCGACCTGTTGCACCCTAGTGGTCATGACTTCCCATTAGAACCTGAATAGGGCTAGTCGCTAGTGAGCATTTCATTGATATTCAAGTATTGGTTTGTAGGGATTTGGTTGATTGGTTTTCCAATGTTTCTCTAACTGATGTCAGCTCATGATGAAATCCTGTAACCAAAGACATCCGACAGTTAAGCAAAACAAAAGACTACAAACTTTATGGAATTACTGTGGACTTTCCAGTAGAATTCGCAGAATAATTATTTCTTTAATTCCAAAGGGTATAATATTTTTTTATTCCTTTACGTTTCCAGCGGAATATAGGGCTTCAAGCTAAAGGCTTGATGTTCCGGTAGTAATGGTGTTTATTTCTACGGGATGGGTTTGCTAGCCTCATTCCCGGCTTTCCCTTCTTACCAGTTTTATTACTTGCTTGGTGAGGTTTGGGTGTGCCTTGGCCGGGAATCGAACCCTTTACCTCATGAGGCGTGGTTGACAAGCATTCACCGCTGTGCTACCGACGCACAAAAGTTATAATTTAGCTTATATGAATTCTTGTAACTTAGTGTAGTGTAAACAGGATAACTATTAGGCATTATGAATGCAAGTACCTCGAAAATGTTTCAATAATATAATATTTATATCTACCAATTACTGACTACAATCATAAGAGCTAAAAAATCTCTGAAAACGGTTGTAAAAGTAGTAGTTTCAATGACTCTCACCAGACTGTTCTTAAATACTATGAACTACAATCAACTCAGAAATATGAGAAGACAAATTGGCAATTCGAAGATTTCTTATTGTTGCACTGGCAATAAACCAGCGAAGCAAGTCACCTGCAGCACCAATCGTTACATATTACCGAAAGTTACAGCTTCAAAATCCATAAATAGGCATTCGTGTAATTCACAATGATATTTCTGATAGTAATACTCCGTATGCATTACGTGCGCCAATATGGAACGGTTGAGTAAGTTAACGATTCCTTTTCCTGAACGCTTTGGACAGAGCTCAAGAAAGCGACAGGGGAACTAACATGTCGTTCTGCCTACGCGACTACCTCCATGAGAGCGAAGTGATAAATACAGACTGAGGTGGACAGACTCGGTAGCTCATCTCTCACATACATTGAAATTATTGAAAACAAAACACGTAGTTCAGTAAAGACCCTCTTTTCGGCAAATTCATTTTCTTAGCTGTACAATCGCAAATATATATATATATATGAGTTATTTTGTATATATGTGTACAATAAGCTTGTCAAGCAAAAGTACAATTGGTATGGCTATTTTTACTAAAGGGTTGGGTGAGAATTAGTAAGTCATGGATAGAGTTACGTAATACAAAAACGGTCAATAAAATAGGATGTTTATGAAACTAGGGTAGTAACAAAGGTGATAAGTTGTCAGAAACACTTGTTAGAAAGAAGTTACGTAATAATATGAATAATTTGATGAGTGAGTTTTACTGAGGTTACACATAAAAACAATTTAGAGAATAGGAAATTACGTACGAAATCTAAATGAAAAAAAGAATTATAAGCATTTAAAGAATTATTAGGAATTAAAAAAACAGGCAAACAAACAAAATTAGGTCATCAAAAATCAACAAAGGTGTTGCCATGAGAGTAGAAGTGGTTGAGTAATTCTTTTTTGTATACACAGCCCTAGTCTTTCCATGTGAATGGCCAGAGCTTCAGGAATACAAAGCAGACGATATTGTTTTTGGTAGGTTATTCTTGACTTTGAAACAGTAGGCGTTTGCTGAGATGGAATGATCAGTGTTAACCAGGTGTTCAATTATCGCACTCCTTATAGCACGAACACTTTTTCGCAACCATGCTGGATAGTGTTCTTGAATCCTCTTGGACAGGGTGCCCGTCGAACGACCGATGTAGCTAGCTGGCTCCACAGCATCAGGTGAACCGATATATGTACATGCACAACGTGTGGTGAATGAGTTATAAAAATAGTGTAGCAGCGGCCAATATTTTCACTTTTATACTTGCCCTTTCTTTTCGGCGCCCATAATTCAGTAGCACAATCTCCTTTGAACGATGAAGTCACATATAAATATATAAGCTTTCCTTTCATGGCGATAGCAGACATTTCTCGCCATCTATTATCATCATGCAGACTTTAACAATCATCTCTAAATATCCATTCTAATATTATTAGTCTTCTGTATTCCTCATTTTTTTGTCCAGTGTGAAGGTTGCACAAATTTTTAATAGCATAGAACATCAGAGTAGCGATAAGGTTGCCTTTGGATGCAAAGGAAACAAACATCTAATGGCTATGAGACTATAGTTATTTCACCTCCCCTTCTCCGAGCCCCTACAAGTACACACATTTTCCTTACGTATTCGCGACTACTGACTGTCAAGTTTATATAAACACTTGAGTGAATTTATCATGATTATGATTACCTCGATTGTTATCGATTAATTCACATGCCTAAAACTGAATTATATTCGCCACGTCTGTTCCTAATGTCTAATATTGGTATTTTATTATTCAATTGTGGAGCTTGATGTGAAATTATCAAAAATATTCATTTGCTTAAATTAAGGTCTCTAATTGTTATAATGAGAATAGATTCAAACTGTTGAAGACTGATTTTATTAGCTCCTAATGTGATGAAAAAACATGCTTTGTAAGTCTTGTCACCCATCATCAGGGCGCGGCATAATTACTGCCAGGACTTTGGTAATTATTCTTATTTTTATGAGTTGATCACGGATTGATATCAGTTAGAAAACCATTGAAAACCAGGGAGTACTGGACAGCTACTGTTTCATCCTAGTTTGGGAATCATCGGGATTACGCACTCACCATACTGTCAGGGTTCGAACCCGCGACCTTCCGGTTACAAGCAAGCAAGCAAGCTCGTATACCATTCAGCCACCAATAGGACCCTACTCCTCAATCACCAGTCCATGAATTCTAACTTCTACCAATTTGTGATTTAGCGCGACCTCAACCAATGACGTAGGCAGGACATCCATCCTCACACTTGACATCTCAATGGACCTCACTGGTCACGACTTCTCGCTCAAACCCCAGGAAACTCCATACTGTAGCAAATCACTAGCGAGCATCGGATTAATTTTCTATGGTTTGGTTTGTAAGGGTTAGTTATGTTTTTACGAATTGATCACGGATTGATATGAGTTTAAGAACTGTTGCCTGTAACGATAGGTCCTGGGTTCGAATCCTGGGGGTTGGGTGCCTACTTCCGACGATTCCCAAACTAGGATGAAATAGATGTCCTGTACTCCTTGATTTCAACAGTACCTAATCGATATCAATCCATGATCAACTTGTAAAAGCATATCTAGTCCTTACAAACGAAAATACAGAAAACTTATTCTTATATTCATCCACTGTCTTACCTCTTTAGTATAATGTGATTGCATATTTTGTTAGAAAACAACGGTTAAGAGGTCTACATGCTTAGGCTGTTGAAAACTATATCATTACTTTTTCATTGCTTGCTTTTTGGTCCCTATGAATTTACTATTGTTTCTGTTATCATCAAAAAGTACTATTGGTTAGGTTAAGAAAGTCTAGACCATCTTTAAGGAATCAAATCTGTGAGTCTTATACATTTATGCATTTGCTGAAATGATACTATTTGCCTGTACGTTTATAACCAACGCTCACTTCTGCGGATATGTTGGATAATAAAAAGAACTCAACAGTTCTCATTTTGTGGGTGTGACATTTCAACTCTAATGTCGTATTTTCATTCCATTCTGGTACACTGGAATAATAAGTGACTGTAGGTTTCGATATCTGGAGGCCTATGGTAATTTTTTCGATACTCGACAGAGTACAGAGGAACAACTTTTCAGTGCTAGCATTGTGGCTTGTACTGACGTGGTAATTTAATACAGAACTGAAGGTCTGTATCAAATTTCTTTTACTCCGGAGAGGGACAAACCTGTAGAGAAGTTTATATTTACTGATCTAAGTACTTGCGAAAATTCATTTTTATTTTACTAACATGGGACCGAATGGAGAACTCCGTCTACTTGTCTACGTAGTTCACCATGAAATTTAACGTTCACA
The DNA here is from genome assembly GCA_944472135.2 of Trichobilharzia regenti. Taxonomy (NCBI): domain Eukaryota; kingdom Metazoa; phylum Platyhelminthes; class Trematoda; order Strigeidida; family Schistosomatidae; genus Trichobilharzia; species Trichobilharzia regenti. The sequence continues at coordinate 39,209,622 of OX235264.1, read as the reverse complement.
CCCTTGATATGCCTTATCGACAATTTTTTGTGGATATCTATTATTATTCCCTTGTATTCCGAGTGAAAATAGGGCTTCAATAACACATCTTCACTTTGTTCTATTTTCTGCTGTTCTCTTCACCTGAGTCCACGATTGTCCATAATCTCTCACCTCCTTCATGTCACCCTCTAAATAACAATCCATTCTTCACTCACCATTGGCATTCTACTCGAAAGATGGCCTGCATTACGTACGATGTCATTCGACGGCCTCCTCGGTGGCGTATTCCCCATCCATCTGCATTTTCTCCTATATATTTGTTGACCGATCGGCTCTTAGTTGGTTTGTTCCGCTGAAGAGTTTCTTGTTACTAATTCTTTCTGACCGGCAGTCTGATCTGCAGTATGGAGCCAGCGAAGTACACAGCTGTTGATAAAAGTCTATAACTTTTTATAAATGCTTTTCTTGATGCGCAGTGCAAGTTTCTGACCCATATAGAGGAAGTGATTGATTGACTTCATATTTATATTGAAAATGAGAATATTGTCCTTCGTGCTGGCTGATTGATTGCAGAAGACTTCCAAACTGGTTTCAGGTTAATGAAAGCGTATCTTGCCTTTCCGATCCTGGCTGGCTTTGATATCTTCATCCGTTCTGAATGTGGTTGAAACGATGTCTCCGAGATAAGTGAAGCAGGTAACCTCTGCCAGATCTCTCCCTTTGATGGTGATTGGTGCTGGTTGTTGTTGCTATTTGTTGGTTGGTTATTTTCATCACCATCTTCTCTATGTTCACCTGGAGTCCTGTCTTCGCCGGCTGCCTCTTCAGCCAATTTGTTGATTTCGCCTGCAAGTATTCTGATTTGTGTGACATTAGACATAACTCATCCACACGCGAAATCCAGATCTTCTAGAGTCTTGTCACTGGTGGCCCAGCGTATTCTTGTATTCTGACTCCCTGTGCTCAGCGGTATTAGCAGTCAGCCTCTTTTACTCCAATATTTACGTCGAATGCCTCCTCATTTATTTGGCTTCCTAGGGGCCTTCCACGTCTCGTACATTGTACGTACATACCACGTCCGTATGCTTATTCTTCAGAAGATACATAGACTGACTGGGTTCCTGGAGGCTTTCGCGAACCTACGCTGTGTCATTTCACCTCTCCGAATCCAAAGAAGAATAGGTTTGTTTTTTTAAATATTTTTTGCATTTTTAATATACTTATTTGGCGCTGAAGTTTCTTTAGCATTTTTATTATTTCGTGGTTAGGTTCGCTGGTCCAACGCCAAGCCCTCCTTCTATACTCAGGGCTAGAACCGGCTAGAATACTAGAGATCTAGTAAACTGGGCGAGGTTGGGTTTCTATTGGGATCCTGATAATTATTGAGTTCTTATCTATTTGCTCACAGATATAATCAGTTGTTTCAATTAGAGGTACATCTTATGAATGGAGATGTCATGTCCAAAGATATCATGATTTTGTTTTTGTTATCAATACCCTTAATTCTGTCTGTGATTCCAAATGCATCCTTCGCACTATTTCACTAGTCGTTCATGTAAAGGTTTTTTGAGATAGTTACCCATCGTCTAGCTAAAGCATGATATGGACGAGTATGCACATGTAGAATCGGTCTTGGTTTGAGTAGGCCGTATAGTCATGGTGTGTATGTGTCCATGTGTCTGATTCCGTCAAATAAACTTGAGAAGAGTGTGTGCCCTTCGTTCAGCTTCTATAAACTGGTTATTTCATTTTCCACTTTGTTATTTAAATATTTGCTTACACTACCAGTTCCTGAAACTTACGTTAGTCTCACAATATATCATCCATCATTTTTGTGAAGGACGCCTCCTCCTGATCTTTTATTGGGCCTAGTAATTATCAAAATCTTAGTCAATTTCTTAACTTTTTGTCTGTAGAATAACATAACATTGCGTCCGGTTCTCGCCCAACGTTTTTAACTGACCGCATGTCTGACCACATGCTTTCATCTCCTATTCACATGGCCTCACAAATGTCACTCTGGCACTAACGATCAACTCGTCACTTTCTATTCGGTTTTCACTCGATTGATGGACTAGAGTGTGATGTCACTCACTTGATAGTTTGTTTTACTCAGAGTGTGGCTAGTCCACCTGCATTTCTTCCTGCATATTTCTTGCAATATTAGTTCCTGATTGGTTGGTTTGCTCATTGCCAGAGATGCCTTCCTGTTGCTGATCTTTTCTGGTCAGCCACCTGATCTTGAGCAGTATTGAGAGAAGACAGCTATTGATAAAAGTTTGTAGTTTGTTCAAGTGTCCTTCTTGATGCGGTGGCAAGTCCTGAATTCAGACTGGAGTTGAATATCGGATATTATTTTTCATGCTGGTGCTGTTGACCTCCACACAGACTGAAGAGTCCGCCTGTATTTGGAACGATGCTTTCGAGAAGGTAGGTGAAGGAGGTTGCTTGTTTCAATTTATTTCTGTTGACCAGAATCTTCATCTCTCTGTTTTCTCTATGTTCGCCTGAGTGAAGTCCTATCTCTGATACTTCTTCTACCAACTTGTTGCTTTTCACTTGCATATCTTCCAGTGTTTGTGGGAAATCATACAAATATCATCAGCCATACCATCGCATTTATATTCATTTTCCTCGCGAAATAGGGCTTTGACAGAAGCAATGAGTTATCGTAATCCCAATTGTTGATATTAGTTGATACACAAGAAGAGTTAGAAAAGGTATTCGAGTTACGTAAAAAATGAGTAATTCAGTGTTTCGTTTCTCTTAGATTTTGGTTTGCAGTTCCCATCAATTAGTCTCATTGGGTATCCATTGAAGATGAAGCTTTCTTTCAGAGGGTCCATTTATTCTTGTACAGAGTCAGGGATACAGATGCTTTGAATGTATTTCATACGAGATTTAATCAGATTTCGTTTTCGTTCAACAGGTATACAAGTGCTAAACGAAGGCGAATTCATTTTCCCTAGCTGTATATCTGCTTTTGTCACAATTTCATCGTTGAATATGTAGTCATTCAGACAGAGAAACTGCAGACTTACATATGTAAGAAAGTTTTTCACCCACTTTTGCGATCATAGCAACCACCTAGTTATTTTTTTTCCAACTTGATTTTTTTTTTTTTTGTAAATTTTGCAGTACTTAATTCCAGTAACTCTAATCCCTTCATTAAAACTCATCACGCTTGTTATTACACCCTCGGTGAGGAGTCTGTATATAAGTACAATTGTACATTTAAATAAAATGATTGGATCAGGATTTCATCATGAGCTGACATCGTTTAGAGAAGCGTTAGAAAACCTGAACTTACAGTACTGGACAGCTAACTCATCATCCTACTTTGGGACTCTTCATCAATACGCAAACACCGAGTTTCGAACCTAGCACCTGCTGGTTACAAGACGAGCTAGTGGACAATTAACCCACTGGGACCTAATCCAGGATAGGAGTCAGGGCTAATACTCTCCACCTATGGCACTAGCTAGTGGTCGCTCTCTGTCACGAATTGGTAGAAGTTGGAATTCCTGCGCTAGCCACTGGATCAGTTCCCAGTGGCCTTATTGTCTACGAGCTCGCCTTGTAACCTAATGGTCGTGCGTTCGAAACCCAGTGGGTTAGTACTACGAAAAGTCCTAAACTAGGATGATGAAACAGCTATCTGGCAGTACTCCCAGGTTTTCCAATAGTTCTATAACCGATGTCAACTCCCAATGAAGCCGTGTAACAACCAATCAAATCTCAGAAAACTAAAAGCTAAATGAAATGAATTCACCAGGGACGGTCTCTTCGTTGAACCCCTTTGTTTTGTTTTCCTTTTGACGCTTTAAACAAAACACTCACAGAATAATCACATATATTAAAACATGCCGTCTTTTTACTCTTATGAATAATGAAGCAAGTGAAGGTGTTCAATACGCCAAAATAGTTATTTCAAAAGCAGTCTTACAGTAAGCATTATTGAAAAGAATACCACTACTTAGAGAACATATCCACATGTATAGGTCTCTTATTCATTCCTCAGTTATTTTTGTAACAAATATGACGTAATAGAATCAAAGTAATACGCATAAATAATTAAATGCATTCACACCACAATACACCCATTGACTGGGTATTGGTTTTCAGGAGAACCAAACACACGCATCCTTGCCTCTTACGAGAAGAGAACGGCATGCAGGATCAACCTGTGGCGCACCCACTCGAGATCCCTCTCCCTCGATGGACAAAATGTTTAAATTGGGTAGAAATATAATGATTCTATGAGAAATTTCTGTAACTCTGAAGCTACAACTGCATATCAGCCAATCAGATGTACGTGTCAGGTAGTGTAATTTGCACTAACTCACTCACCCAAGAATAAATAAACTGTTACGTCTTCTAAGTTTATTTTGTGTGATCAAATATCCATCCCCCTGACAAAAATCTTTTCATCCATTATTTTTCAATGTTTTTTGATGGATTTTCTTTGCTGTTATTTAAGAAAAATACATTTTAGGAAAATAACAGTTTTAATTTACTCCACTCACCTTATTAAGTCATTATTCATTGACAATGAGTAATTTTCAATATATAGGTGGCAAGTAAATTTGGCAGTGTTAAAAGTTGTACATCTATAATTAGTTATTTGGTACAGTGACGCAGAAATACTGACTAATAAATGAATTTTCGATACAAAAGAATGTTTTTACGAGTTGATCACGGATTGATATCAGCTACAGAACCATTGAAAACAGCTGGGAGTACTGGACAGCTATTTCATTCTAGTTTGGAAGTCATTAGCAGTACGCACCTACCATACAGCCAGGGTTTGAACCCAGGACCCTCCGGTTACAAGCAACCAAGTTCGTATACCATTCAGCCACCAATGGGACCAAACTCCTCAATGGCCAATGCATGAATTCTTACTTCTATCAATTCGTGAATTAGCGTGACCCCAGCCATTGTCGTCCTCACACTTTACATCCGGATAGACCTCTCTGGTCACTATCTGATATCAATCCGTGATCAACTCGAAAAAAATATAACAAACCCTTACAAACCAAACTATAGAAAATTAATCTGATGCTCGCTAGTGACTGACTTGCTAAAGGATAGAGTTTCCTGAAGTCAGTTCTAGTGAGAACTCGTAACCATTGAGGTCCATTCAGATGTCACATGTGTGGATGAATGTCCCACCGACGGCAATGGTTTGGGTCACTCTAAATCACGAATTGTTAGAAGTTAGAATTCATAGACTGGTCATTGAGGAGTCAGGTCCCAGTGGCGGCTGAATGGTACACTAGCTTGCTAGCCTTGTAACCGAAAGGTCGTGGCGCATACTGCCGATGATTCTCAAACTAGGATGAAACAGCTGGCTGTCCAGTACTGTGTGGCTGGTTTTCAATGGTTCTCTCACTGATATCAATCCGTGATCAACTCGTTTAAATAAATATTTCCATATATATATATATATAATTGTACTGTACTGTGCTGCAGTATTCACGTTTTATTCTTCTGCTCAAAATTTGTAGAATTGTCTATCAAATAAATTGTCTTCAATAAGTATTCAATGTCTTTCTAATAGTTCAATTTTTTACATACAAATATATGTATATAATGCCAGCTAACACGATTGTGAATATATAAGAAGTGAAATGCCTTTCCTAGAACAGATATCAGTATCAGCAAAATAAATTATTACTGCTATTATTTATTTATTATTATTATTATTATTATCAACACTATTCTCTTAAAAGAGTAGTTTATCAATGGTGTGTGTATGTGTGTGTGTGTGAGGGTGTGTGCGTGAGTCTGTGTACTTTTTATTTGCTTATCTCTTCAGGACAAACTTAGGAGAGAAAATTTTTTCATCTTCTGCGTTTGCCTTGTACCAAAAATAAAAGAAGAAAGTAATGCTTAACCCAACCTACACTGACATCATGTGAAATAGTTGTAGTGATAAGGCAATAATGCATTAGGTTATTGTCCCTCTTTTTCACCCTTTCGTTTTGCTTTTTTGTTTCACACATACACGCATAAAGTTTTGTTCATTTATATCATTGTATTCACTTCCTATCATGAAGTAGAAAATGTTATTCGTGTCCCTCCTCCCTCACTCCAGTTCTCCGCAAAGAAAAAAACCTAGAAAAAAAAATAATGTTTCAAAATTAAAATACACTTGGGAAATTTATTTATCGTAGTAGATAGATAGATAGATTAGACACTTGTTGTTTTCTCCACTTTTTTTTCATTTCAATTATTTGTACAGCAATTTCTGAGTAAGCAGCCTAGATAATTATAGAATCCTAGGAGTAGATTAGTAGCTACTCTCTCGGTCGATTCATGAATACATTTTATTTTACTTTATTTTGATAAAATCACACAGTGTTCTTATACAGTAAGTAATATTTGCTGATGACCACGTTTCGAGCACAATTTATCACTTCTATTCATAATCGTATCAAGTCACTACTCACACAACGTCGTTGCTTCATTTATATATATATGAGTGAAATTGGTGATTAGACATTTGAATAAAAATCAGTACAGGATAATGTGCATTCAGAAATAATAATATGAGTGTTATTGATCAATTACAATTAGATGGGAAATAATACGAGTGTTTTTTTATAGTCATAATAAGCTACTGGTAAGAATGTTGTGATATGCTTGAAGTGAAGTAGAATTTTGAGATTATTTATTATCCTCCTCTGATTTGACTGACTGACTGACTGGCGGTAATAATATCTTCCATGCATATCTCTGTATTTGCATTGAGTCACTTCTGTTGCATATGTTGTGTTGGGTGTAGACTCGATGAACAAGCATTAGGTAATCAACCTGTCTCGCTCTCCACCTACATAGATTACTTTTTACAATCTTCTAAATGCACATTATCCTATATTGATTTGTATTTAAATATCTAGTCGATTCCACACATGTATATAAATGAAGGAAAAAAAGTTGTGTGAGTAACTTGATATGATTATGAGTAGCAGTGATAAATTGTACTCGGAACGTCAACAGTTAATATAACTGTATAACAGCACTGTGTGATTTATCAAAATATAATCTTATCCATAATGAAGAAAACTGGTGTGTTGTAAGCCTTCAGCTCTTTTATACATTTATTCTCCTTTGTGAATTCGAATAAAGCAAGGACAACAGTGGTTTGTGAAGAATAAGATGCTGGGATTATTTATTTCATCGGCTTTTGCATCATTTGCTTACAGGCTAAAGATACTATTAGATGGTTTGTGTGCAGAAACAATTTTAACATGATTTTAGTTCACAAAGCGTTCAAGTTAAAACAAAACAATATGTGCATACATTTGTAAAGGAGTTATGTAATATAGACAAGAGGTTAGTGAGATAATAAGTAACTAAAATATTGAGTTACAATATACCGAGTTCAACTGAAATTATGGAAACATGTGACAAAATTACACTATATCAAAAGAGGGTAAAAGTAAAGCGACCAAAGACATCCGGTTACCAGGGTGGGCAAAGAAACACTGGTAACTGCTTCTTTGCAAACACATAAATTGGGTATCAATCAGGAGTTTTTTCATAGAGATCGCTTAGGCAGACTTGAGGAGAATCGAGCTATTTTGTCTGTCTACGGATAATTTTAATTTATTGTATGTGTATTGTTTAAATTAACCTACAAGATTAAACCACTCGAAATTTCGTTGCTAACTTAAGATACTGACAATGACGAGTAGCTTGACTGCGTGTCCCTGTTAACTTTCGCCTTATAGTTCACTATCATAATGGTTTATTGATGTTATAATTTTTGCATGTTTTCTTCTAAAATATTAAGTTTGCCATTGAAAACTTTTGTCTGGTGGCATTATAATCTTGAATTGCATCACATATTATTATATCATTATTACTATTCCCTTGGGTTCTTAGTGGAACATAGGGCTTCAACTGCACGTATCCACTTGCTTCTGTCTTCTCCTGTAAATTTCACCTGCATCCATCTTAGTCCATACTCTTTCAACTCCTCTTCACACGATCTACTCTATGTCACCCTTGCACTGACGACCCACTCGCCACTTCCCTTTCGTGTTCCACTCGAGCGATGACCTGACGCGTACGCGGTGTCACCCAGCGGCCTCCTCAGCGAGTGTCCAATCCATCTCCACTTTCTCCTGCATATTTGTTGGTTGGCGATCGCTTCTTCTTTTGTTTGTTCCCAGCCATAGTTTCTTGTTGGTGATTCTTTCCGGCCTGGCCATCTGATCTTCAGTATAGAGCAAGCGAATACAGTTATTGATGAAGGTCCACAACAGGCTGTTGGAAATATTCTTTGTGACCCTCCCGCCAAGTTTCTCATCCGTATAGAAGAACTGACTTGACGTCGTTTGTATTGAAAATCCGACTGAATTTTGTTGTTGATGCTGAGTGCGGAAGATTTCCAGGTTGGTTTCAGTTGGTTGATGAATGTGTTTCTCGCCTACCCGATTCTCGCTCGATTTGACATCCTCGTCCGTTCCAATTGGCTGTAGTTGAGACAATGCTCCCTAGATGAGTGAGTGGATGAAGTTGTCGTACAGCATCACATTTGCTACACTTCTATCACATGTTGCTTAATAATGATATCTGAGCAATACAACTGATTAGATGGAGGCAGGAATTTCACAAGTTAAACGTATATTATTGAATTTTCTTGAAATCATGCTGGTATATTTCGGCCTTTTCAGTGAAATAAGACAATACTCACCGGATAAAGCAGGTGGCGCCACTTCAAAAAAAAAGGTCTGCTTTTCAGTCGTCCGACAGAAACAGACTATTTTGTTATAATCTAATTGAGTTTATTGTGTCTAAAAACTTGTTTGACAGAGTTTAATCGATATTTTAGACACCTGTGCTTCATACACAGTCATTCTAAGTGTCATCTGTGTGCATACACTTTAATGGGGGGAGGGATGGATCACGCCTAGTATACTGTTGAGTATACTTAGTGTGCACAGAGGAGGACAATAAATTCTTACAGCTTTTAACGCTCTCTATATGTAATATATATTCTCAAGTATTGGTTTTGTAGGGATTTTGTTTGATTGCATGGAGGATTCCATTAAGAGTTGACATTAGTTAGAGAACCAAATGAAAAACCTGGGAGTACTGGACATCTGTTCCGTCCTAGTTTGGGACTCTTCATCAGTGCGCACCTACCCTAGGGTTCCGAACCCAAGACCTTCTGGTTACAAAGCGACCTCATAGACCATTGAGCCACTGGGACCCTTTTCCTTTCATTCTGAGTGAAACCCAAAGGCTTCATGCTTCGAATCTTATAGTTTTAGTAGACGTGTTTCTTTCACAGGACGTGGGGTGGGCTAGCCTGAACACCTAACCCCTACTTTTTTTCTCGGTTTACTATCTATCGATCAGTAGAATGGACGAGGCTTAGGAGTACGTTGGCAAGGATACGAACATCGGTTCACATGCACAGTTGGCGAGCATTCTACCGAGCAACCATTTGCGCCTATGTCGTACTCCCCGCCGGTGATCAATTTCTCGCCTACTCTATAGTATTTCACCTTCATTTAAGTAATAGTTTAATGCATAAAAGCTAAATCACTCATTGTTGTTTATCCGTCATAAGTTAAACAGATAATGATGTTTTTCTATGGTATCAGACAAGAAGAAAATACCTCTACTTAAAAAATAAACAATATGATTATTATCAAAAAAGCTGAGTTATACATTATTCTAGAATCATTACTACTAATAGTAGTACTGCGCTTAGTATTATACCTGCCTAATGTATTCATTGATTTTTTAGATTTCTTCCTCCCACGGACAGGAACAACTAATGACATTCTTTTTAACTTTGATTAGTTTTACTGATAAGTTTGTCTTGAATGAATCTACTAGATAAGGTCATATGGAACAGTGTGGATACTTTTCAGAGCTTACTAATAAACGGGAAAATTTATGTCTACTTATAGTTTAAGACTGGGGAAACTATATGACTTACATTTTCTGACTATTTTTCAACATTTGAATTAGCGTCATGGTTTACCACCATTTTCATGTTATCACTTTTATTCTTTTTTCCTTCACGTTCCCAGTGCAACATAGGGCCTGAAGCTAGTGATTTGAAGTTTCTCTAGAAGTATTTATTATATACAGGATAAGGTTGGTAGCCACATACCCAACCTTTCCTCTTTACCAGTATTATTTCTGGCTTAGCGAGTTATAGTTGTGCGTCTGTTAGGGATAGAACACTGTTCAGAATAAAGCTATTATTACGATACATGTTATTTGCACATATTTTCCCATGCTTAATGATGCGATTACTAACTAGAGTTTTACTAGATAGTTGGAGGCAATCGGAAGGAAGCTTTAGACCTAAATTTCGTGCTAGTTGGCACTCGCCAGTCAGCAAGGCATATCTGCAACCTTGAAGGAACTCATATCCGTTTTCTTAGATTCGAACCCGCGTCACCCAGTGAGCTCTGCAGTCGGAGACGTTACCACTGATCTATTCAGGCTCTCGATTGACCTCCTGCAGGATTGCAGTGAGTATTTTGATTTTTCAGTAGTAACTAGTGTGACGTATCTATTCCTATCTTTGGTGCAGACTGAATTCTATCAGTCAGCTTTTGCAATGCAGCCACCATTCTAGGTAGTTCAAAAGAGACATGAGTTTCTTCAGGGTTGTAGATACGCCTTGCTGAGTTGTGAGTGCCAGCTAGCACGAAACCTAGGTTCAAGGCTCCCTGCCGTTCGCCTCCCACGTCAACTCCTAACTTAGTGATAGGGAGTGAAGTGATAGAACATGTTGACCACTTCACCTATTTGGGAAGTTGTATTAGCACCAACGGACTGATTGGCGATGAAATCTCAGCACGGATCCGAAAAGCTCGAGCTGCTTTCGCTGACTTACACCATCTCTGGAGTAGGCGTGATATCCGGTTATCAACCAAGGGACGTGTGTACTGCTCAGCGCAGTTCGCTCCTTCCTTGTCTATGGCTCTGAAACATGGCCAATACGCGTTGAAGACATGAAAAGGTTGACTGCTTTCGATCATAGATGTCTGCGATCTCTGTCTCACGTTAGGTGGTTTAATAAGGTAAGTAATGTTGACGTTAGGCGTAGTGTTGGGCAAAGAGGGAAAATCAATCGACGAGGCTATAAAGTTACATAGACTAAGATGGCTAGGTCACGTGCTGCGCATGCCTAACCACCGCCTCCCCCGACGGGCATTGCTAGCTGATATAGGTTCAGGTTGGAAAAGAGCCAGTGCTGGCCAAACAAAAACATGGCCTCATCAATCCATGAAATCCTTGACAGTTAAACTGAGTCAGGTAGGGAGATGCAGACTCCCGGGTTGGGGCCCTCGGGACTCTAGGGATCAATGGCTGGAGACAATAGGTGACATGGCTCAAAATCGTTGTCAATGGCGCAGATGTATTCAGTCTCTGTAATCTTTCATATTCCTTTCTACCATTACCCATTCAGTTTCGCTCTTATACTTGTCAAACTCTATTGATTCTCTTCACTCATCTTCTTGTCTACCTCTGTGTGCTATTTGGAACGTGGCAACTCGAACTGGTGCACTTCGGTGCCAAGTTCTATGTTGAATCCAGACAGACCATCTAATATATCCTCATATCAATGTGCACCGTGGTGTTGAGCTACCTGGAATGGTGGCCACATTGCAAAAGCCTACTGATAGAATTCAGTTTGCACCAAAGAAAGGACTAGATACGTCACACTAGTTACTAGCGTCCAATCAAGATAACTAGAGATTTGCTTGATGAAATCAAAGCCTCAAAGCTCACAATTTAAAATTCTCACGTCCACAGATTCTAAATGATATGACAGTATGAAATAAAGGATAGATTTTCTGTACTTACATTAACTTTCTAAAATAAGTGAATACAAACAGCTTTCCGAGATTTTGTTTCGTGTTCATATTTATCACAAAGGATATTATCTTACAGAGTTGGCGTGTAGAGATTTGTTAAGTTCCAGGTTTATTCAACAGCTGACATCAGTTACAGAACCATGGAAACAACATTACAGAGTATTGGACAGACGTTTACTCCATCTCAGTTTGGAACTCATCTACAGTACCTACCCACCGGAGTTTGAAAAAACCACGACCTTCCGGCTACAAGAAACGTTCGAAGACTACTCGGCTACTGACAGCCGATCCTGTGGTCGGTCCATATATTCCAAGATCTGTCAATTCGTGATTGTAGAGTTACTACTAGTGAAAGTCAGAATTCATGGACTGCTTATTCAGTCGGTTCTCAATGGCTTAATTGTCTGCGAGTTTGCGCTGAGACTAGAAGGTCCTTGGTTCAAAACCTGGCGGTGAGTCTCAAACTGGGAGGAAACAGCTGTCCAGTACCCCTTGATGGTTTTCAATAATTCTCTAACTGACATCAACCCACGGTCAAACTTAAGAGAAGTAAGATTATTGCATTCAATGAATGGAACTGATGAGAAGTTGAAATCTGGACATCAATAAAGACAGCATGAGTAAACAAGTGTATTTAAATACCTTGGACATCATATAGTTTTATCTGAATCCACAATAGAATTGGCAAAGGAATAAAATTGTATCGCTATATAGCGAAATTATGTACACCTTATCTTCAGATCATCACTTGTACAGATCTCCAGTTTTTGTACTACTTCTAGACTTCGTATTGTGTTTTTTTTTGTCTTCCTTTCCACTTCTCACATGTTTTATCACAATACTGAGTTATTTGCTCTTCTGACTAATATTTGATACTTTTATTCCAGGGTAGGCGAAGATTGAAGTCTATTGATTTTTGTACACACAGTTTAGGCTGTATGTGATTAATCTCAAGGGCCCGAAAAATATGCACGAGTGACACACTGATGGATGAGCTTCGACATGTACATTCAGTTTTATTAGCTAATGGTTATCCGGAGAGCTTTATCACATGTCACAGCAAAGAAAAACCACATCTCGAAAAGACAGCTTCTGTACCAAAGAAAGCCATCTTTATTAATCTACCATTCAAGGGCGACCAGATTATGCAGTTGACAGCTCAAAGACTTCGGTCAGCCATCAAACGCACATCCTACGCCGCATCTCTTTTTCTCACTTGCCGAACATTTTCGATCCCTGTACCTACGATTAAAGGACGAAATTTTGTGGACTCTATACTTCAAACTGTATCTACAAGTTCACCTGCAGCTGCGGTGACACCTATATAGGTAGAACTAACAGAATGTTCCAATGTCATCGTCGAAAAGAGTATGTTCCAAAATGGCTAGTAAATCATATAGAAAATCCCAGTGCGATTAATCTGAATAGAAATCCAGCATCATCCATTGCAAAACACTTATTAATGTCAGGTCACAAAATCAATATTAATGACGGCTTCACAATTATTATTTCACATAACTCTAATTCAAGGGTGGTTATTGAAGGTGATGGAAGCACTTTGGATTGATCACGTAAAGTCTAATCTGTGTGTTCAAAAAACAGTAAACTTCAATCTTCGCCTACCATGGACTGCATGACCTATCTTAATATGATTGGTCATTAGTATGTACTTTTGTTTTTATTTAACTGAGTAATTTTCATGAACTTTATTTTATCATTGTTAACCATGTTAGTTGTAAAGCGGTTGTAAAGAAACTACGAAATGATATCATCTCGCGAAATTTGTCTTCTTAATGCCTTGTTCAAATTTATCAAAGGGACTAATTGTTTTAACTTTTATTCCAATGAAAGTCTGTTTATATACTATTGATAAGTCGGATAAGTAGCACGTGCCACAACATCTCAAAAAAGCATTCACTCTAGCGAAATTTTGAATGTAATATAACACCGTTTTATGCCAACAAAGGTGAAAGCTGAAATATACCTGCATGAGAACAGTAAAAACTGACAAACACTGGAATGTTTTCATAAGATTTATCTAATTTTTCGTTGACCACATGTTTGCAAAAACAGATATCCACTACTTGTTTGACCATATTTGTTCGTTAACACTGGTGATTATCTGTTATGTACTCGTCGAGTAGTTAATACTCCTGACGCGGAAAGAGGGAAATCAGAAGACCACGAGGTTTACGATGAAACTTGTATTTTCCAGACAAGGAAAATAAATGTCACACAAGAGTGTGAGTGAAATGGTACTAGTGTACGAAATGTGTGTGTACAAAAATATATGAAAGTGTACAAAGCAAGGATATAATGAAAATGGTTAATACACATGAACCAATAAGATAACGTCTTACCATGATTGGTTGTAATGTCATGTGATAACAAGGACATACATTGTTTATTTAGTTAGTGGACAGACAAAAGCATATTGTCAGTTATAATGGAATATCGATCAATATAACATAGCAAACTATAATAGACTGTCAAAAACAAAACACACATCATGTGGTACATATCATTATCTTAAAACAGTAGTTGTCAAGAACTTAACCCAGAGTGCCTTTTATTCGAATCGATAATTACTGTGATCAGTTGTCGATTTCAACTCCGAAACATAAGAACTTGTAGGAAAGAAATTGTATTGTTTAGCAGGTAGTTAAAATCTTTATCGTACAAAAGTCTACAGAAAAATGCTTTGCTAAGAAATGTACTGCAATTTTATTCTTATTCTTTTGGTCTTCTTCCAGCTTGTACACGATGAATCATTCGCACCTCCGAGTTTACGCCAATGGCGACCAAGGTCAATGAACCAACGTTCAATGTTCACATTCCTTTACAGTAGTATAAGCATAACTGTTGGCCTGCCTGAACCACTAGGCTACCTGGATTTCTATCGAGTACACAGGACCATATTTCTTCTAATTCTTATTGTTTCAAACACTGAGTTATGTCCTTGAATGTCATAATATACTCATGCACACTTGTAATTAGCTTTCAAAGTAACGGTGATCATTTTTCGAGTAGACAAAGGAGAAACCTAATAAGGGATTCGTCTACGCGTCACATAGAACAGCATCAAGTCACGTGATATACTATCGACTGAAATTTAATGCAGGGATCCCAGATGAAAGGGAATATTACGCGAAAAATTATGCTGAAAATTCTCAATATTATATCCAGAATAAATGTTTTATTCAGAATACGGAAACGTATTCAACCATCGTACTAAAACACTCATATGAACAAACTTTTTTACCACCTGCTAATTTTTTTATTCTTTTTAAAATGTTTTCTGTTATTTAAGTGTGTTCAAGTACAACGTGGTGATACAAATTCAAGTTCAGAATTCAATATAACGCTTACATCAAATAATGAGAAAATTGTAGGCAAGGACAAATACGAAGAAGTTTTCATTGAAACAGTAAGTTACTTTTCTATTCTACTACTCTGTTAAATATATACAGTTATACTTATATGTAAAATGAACTAAATTCAATTTTGATTACAGGATGAATGTTTAGCGTCAAGGCATTACACAAGCAAATGTATTGTTTAAACGCACTTTACTTCATTCTGTACAGCACAGCGAACAAATATTTCACTGTTATTATTACTTCCTTTAATTTCTAGAGAATATAGGGCTTCAGCCACGCGTCTCCACTGCGTTCGGTTCTCTGCTAAAGTTTTCACCTGGCTCCCCGTCTGCCCACATGCTTTCATCTCCTCTTCACCTGGCCTCCCCAAGTCACCCTTGCAATGACGACCAACTCGCCGCTTCCCTTTCAGGTTCTACTCGAGTGGTGCTTGTCGTGTGATGTCACTCACTCGATGGGTTCCTTGGAGTATGGCCAATCCACATCCATTTCTTCTTGCCCATTTGTTGCACACTCGGTTCCTGCTAAGTTGGTTCTCTCACTGTCAGAGATCCCTGTTGCTGATCTTTTCTGGCCAACCATCTGATCTTGAGTGGTATTGAGCAAAGACAGCTGTTAATGAAAGTCTATACTTTGTTTGTTAGTTTGTTTGAGGTGCTCTTTATGACGCGCAAAGTCTCTGATCCGTATATTGTAGCATTGACTTCACATTGGAGTTGAAAATCCCGATCTTATTTTCATTTTCATGCTGAGTGCTGTTGACCTCCACACAGAATTGAGAGTAATGAAAGCTTGTCTTCTTTCCCAATCCTTGATTTGATATCCTCATCATCTCCGCCTGTAGTTGAAACGATGCTTCCCAGGTTGGTAAGGAAGGTTGTTTTTCACTAATATAATCATTTTAAATGTCAGTAACAACACATGCCGCAAGTTAATCATCCTCACGATGAAGAGAATCGCACAATATACCCCATATAGTTAACAGCTTCACGAACTAAGGGTAGTCATATAAAATGAATACCAGTAGCTGAACAAACAACGAACTCACCCCATAATTTGGAGATCTTGGGTGTGATTTCCGGTAGCGCCTCATGTGTGTACCGTTGGAGAGTCTCAAACCACGACCGGAGAGATGTTTAGTACTCACTAACTTTGTGTGTCGCGGGTCGCGGATCACTGGTACAATATATTCGGTAACCACGCCACACTTGGTCCAGGGTCCAGGAACTCAAAGCAATAGAGCCTTAACTAAAATAACATAAACTGAACTGACAAAAGTTTACTTTGAATGGTAATGGTAATCTGTCCCATGACTTACAACACTGTGGCAACTTGGTTCACAAATAATAGTCTTCAACTAAATCTAATCCATTGAAGTCACTAATTTCATTTCATTCAGAAAGTCAGACTGCATATAAGAAGAAATGTCTACCCCAGATAATGAAGGCATTCAATTTGATTTTAGATTGTTCCGTCGATTGATTGTACCGAAGTGCTCAGTCGCAGGTTGACATGTCGGCTTCTTTTTCAGATGCTTCAGCAATGTCTGGGCATGTAATTATAATTTAATTGGTGGATGGTGTACTGGACAGTTGTTTCCTCCATTCTAGTTTGGGACTCTTCATCAGTATGTACCCACCGCCAGGAGTTCGAACCCAGGACCTTCTGTTTACAAGGCGGGCTCGCAGACTATTGAGCCACTGGGACTCGATCCAGTGACCAGCCCATGAATTCTAACTTCTGTCAATTCATGACATAACGCGACCATTTCGCAATGTCTTCCTCGATGAGTTACTGCCTCATCGTCAATCTGCTGTAACCCACTGGTCACGGCATCCTACCAGAACCCCAGGTTAACTGCCTGAATGGGGCCAGTTGCTAGTGAGTATCAGATTAATTTTCAAGTATTGATTTTGTAAGGATTTTTTGATTGCATGGAGGATTTCATTATTAGCTGACATCAGTTAGAGAACCACTGTAAAACCTGAGAGTACTGAACAGCTGTTTCGTCAGCCTACTTTAGGACTCTCCGTCAGTAAGCCCTCACCCCACGCAATCAAACAAAATCCCTACAAAACCAATACTTGAAAATCGTAATCAACAAACCAGGCATAATCGAAAGAAAAAATCAAAAAACACATGACACGCGACTATCTGTAAAAGGAAGCCACTTTATATACGACTACAATTCAAGGGCAATACACCATGTGGGATAATTACGAGGACCTCAAGAAAATCAGTTCAAAGAACTTTTAATGCTGGCGAACTACACGTTTTATTCTCTACTCAACCAATGGTGATTCCCTGAATGAAAGTTGAAGTACCCAGCCTAGCCCCTTCAAATTTTATCTACCAATTCAGCTGTGTATGAGATGGAACGAGTTATATTGGCCGTTGCTATAAGAACTTAATTTTTCGTGCTCCCTAGGGAACATCTCCCACTATGGCTAAGTAAATGTGTAGTGAAAACCAGTAACAGTTCGGTATTGGACCATCTGGTTCAAACCGGCCACAAAGCCAGCCAGCGTGGAAAAGTCCTTCTCTATCATCTACCGGGTGCCTAATAAATTGACGAAATCATCGAAGCACCGCAAGCTCAAAACAGCTGAGGCTATTGCAATTCACTTCAAACAACCAGTGCTCTGCGTTCAAAGGAAGCAAGTCCAGCCCCTACTACTGCGTGACCAGCCTTCAGTAGAGACTATAAATTCATGAATTTGTAATATTGTCTTTCCTAATTCTTATGACATTCAGTTTATTCTCATGTTGATGTTATTGAGCTGTTATCTATCATTATTATCTATTCGATGTTATTTAAACAATATTAATGTTGTTCATAACGCTACTTCATTCATTCACTATAATGTATATATATAACTGTTGAGTCTGATGAAGAAGGGGTTATCGAAAAGAGTACTCTTTGTTCAGTATTCATTAAGTATATGTCACCTAATCTGTGATCATAACCAGTAAGATAGTAGGGGCATATTTTCTGTAGTCCAATTCGGACTGGGTTTATTTCTAAACTCGACAACAACTAGCATATGAGTAACTTGAAGAAAAACCCAAGACAACAAAACTATGATTAGCATTAGTCATTAAGGAGAGTTTGGAGGTAGAATATATGACAGGGTAGAGGACAATTTAGACTCAACCGCTTGCAATAGTCGCAATAATCGTAATCAAAATCGAAATAAAATTTGCCAAATGTCAGTTTTTACAGTGAAAATGGAGGCGTCAAGAGATGATTGTCGCGCTGTAAACAGAAGCATCTACAACGAGAAATTATCAGTGTGAATGAATTCAAAAATGAAACAGGAATTATTAATGTAATGATATGTGACACAGGCTTATGTCTTCATACAGGAGATTTCAATAACTGTAGAATGTTAAAAATTCCCAGGAGATCTGGTAAACCTAATTATCTTCTGTGTGTATAGTTAGATTGACAAATTAAATTATATGTGTTAAAATACCAGGCGTTTTTTGGAATGCACAGAAAAATGACACAGAATAACCTTGATTACTTTATTAAATTATCGAGTGTTGGTGTTCAGAGATTCGATTGCTCACAGGTTTTACCACAAGGTGACATCGGTTAGAGAACCACTGAAAAATAAGGGAGTACAGAAAAGATGTCTCCTTGTAGTTTGGGAACCTTCAACGACATGCAGCCAATGAAGTTCCATCCAGGAACCTTTCAATTATAAACCGAGCTCGTAAGGCATCCAGTCATTGGGACTCGGTCCAATGGACAATGAATTATAAGTTCCACCAATTCGAGATGTACATATATATATATATATATATATATATTGCAATCGTCAACCAGTATTATCAAGGAGTATCTGTTCTCTTAACTTACTCGGTGGACCTCGCTGAGTACGAATTCGTACACAGGCTGGCAGCTGCGCTTTATATCTGTATGTATCGCCAAAATTTAGAATTCATGGGCCATTGGATCGGATTCCATCGGCTGAATGGTCTACGCTACTAAACGCAATTTTCTTTATCAGTAACGTAGTACTTTTGATTGCACACAAGTTAGTAACTAGTGTAATGTGTCTAGTCCTATCTTCGGCGCAGACTGAATTTTCCAAGTCAAGCTTGCAATGAGGCCGGCATGCTAGGTGGCTAGCCATTATGGTGCACTGTGAGATGTTGGTATTAGATTGGTAGAATTCAGTTCGCACCAAAGGTAGAACTAGACACATCACACTAGTTACTCACTAATGTGCAATCAAGAATATCCAATACAGTCCAACAGGAGGTCAATCGTGAGCCTGAATAGCTCAGTGGTAACGTCTCTGACAACAGAGCTCACTGGGTGCCACGGGCTCGAGTCCCAGAAAGGACATGAGTTCTTTCAAGGTTGCAGATACGCCCTGCTGACTGGTGAGTGCCAACTAGCACGAAACCTAGGTCCAAGGCTTCCTTCCGATTGCCTCCAACCATCTAATAATAACGTAGTACATTTTAGACAGTCTCATTTTGTCAAGCTGATTCTAACTAAAGTTGAGCTTCGAAATGAGGCGCATGTGGAGCAAACCATTTGTCCTACATACGATGCAGAAAAAAATGGTATTTGCATGCTTCCTAAATTTCACTTCGATAGTACCTCCACAACTCAAATGAAAAAATAAGCCTCCAACAGGCAGGAAATATTCTGAAAAAAATCAACTGGACAAGATGTTTCCTTACATTAATTAATTTCAGTCATCCATGCAAAAGCATTTGTTTTCTTGTTATTCAGACAATTACACACAAATTCTATTGATCAGGCAGTGTGAGCAATTATTTCAAAAAATAAACATGTTCTCACATTAACGTGAATTAAACACCATTATCACATTTAGAAGACTCATTCAATTTAAAATTCATGTACGTCAAATTAGGTACTTTCCTGCAGCTAAGCTCGTCCCCGTCTATCGAATAACAACTTGCTCTGTAGTGCAATCAAAAATCGATAGATATCCTTCTCAAGTTAACTCCAACTGTATACACAAATTTACATGTATCTGTGGGAGCAGTTATATTGGAAGGACACAATGAAGGGCATATCTATGATTTTCTCAACATGTACCAAAAAGCTTACGTCTCCAGCGGGGAACAAATGCTTTAAACAGTGCCGTCGACAGGCATCTCCGCGACACGGGTCATGAGGTGGACGTCGAAAAGTCGTTCAAAATTATAAATAGGCAATAAAGCTCAATTCTCCTCACGTTTACTGAAGCCATTTCCATCAAGAGGCTGCAACCTGATTCATGCGTGTGTTCACAAAGAAGCGGTTATCAATCTATCTTTGCCCTGGTAACTGGATATTTTTCATCTCTCTTTCATTCGAATGCGAAATGATGAAAAGTTTCCATTGTGTATGATTATTATCGTTGTTCGGAATAGTGTTTAATATTATATATATATATATATATATATATATTACTGTATGCAAATATTGATTGATTGATTTTGTTTAAAATGAGCTCTGTATGTTAAAATTGTTTTTGTAGATGTATTTAATAAGTCTTTGCCATGTAAACACCTGACGAGAAGGTAACGAAATAAACAATGATGGTACCACTTCATTCTGCTAAAAGTGTACTTCTTGCTTTGTTCAAATACACTGATTTAGTACGGTGGTTGACTTCGAAAGGGAAGATTTTTTAATGCTTATAAGATTCGAATCTGTTTATTATCAGTAATCACTGGTCAGCAGAATTTTCATCAAATTTATTGTCATGCTTTAGTTATGCAGTTTAAATACATGAAATATTAACATGGCCAATTTACAACAAAAGTGACAAGTAGTTTGTTTTCAGATTAAATTTACCATTTAGGATAAATTTTTCTTTCACCATGAAAGATGGTTAATAACTAGTGTGGTCTCACACATCAGTTCCATTGGGCGTTCTGGTGTATTATTGTTATTGCTGTTTCCTTTAATTCTTAGAGGGACATAGGGCTTCAGCCACACGTCTCTATTGCGTTCGATTCGCCACCAACTTTTTTACCTGTCTCCAAGTTTGCCCACATGCTTTCATCTCCCCTTCAGATGACCTCCTCCATGTCACCCGTACACTGACTGTCGACTCGCCGCCTCCCATTCGGGTTCTTTTCGAGAGAGAGAGAGCCTGGAGTGTGACGTCACTCACGTAAACATCAGATAACGTAAGTTGAAAGTATGTAGACAAAGTGGACAACAGCTAGTGGTATTACAGTTAAGTCTTTATATACAATCTGGTTTGAGAAATGCAATGTTAATACTAAACAAGCATAATAATGACGAAAATCATATCCTCATGAAAAAGGTGATCAACTGAAATGCCAAACAATAAACTGAAGCAAAATTATAGAAGACATATTACTCTGGTTATGATAAAGTGAATAGGAATATACGATGCCGACGAACATGGAATTGCGCTTCTAAGTCATGAAAAGCGAATGATTCAGTTGTATATGAATGGCATATTTTACGTAGTCTTTTGTGTAATACAGCAGAACACCCTGTAGCATTGTGAAGCAATGATGTGGAGGTTGACTAGGTGCTCAAGGAGAGAACTATTGGTACTTTTCTCTTAAGGAACAAATAAATTGATAAATACATTCTAGGGTGGCGAAAAGTCGTATCTTATCTCTAACGTGTGATTGCATTAACTATCTATTGGAGAATGTAACCTACAAGGCAGCTTTTAAGAGACTTTGTGTTTCTGTGATCGGTAAACTTCAGATTTATGAAGAGAGTTTTCCAAAGAAGCAGTTGTAGAATTTAGTTACAATAGAGTTTCTCTCATTTTTCGGTTGTTACATCTGAGTAGATATCGGTTTTTAACTCAGTCTTATTGCATCTTCCACGCACACCTTTCTGAATCCTTCAGCTTAAAAGATACCCTAGGTTCTGTTTGCTAATACGTGAGAGAAAGGTCTATAAGTTAATAAACTATTTAGTCCATGAAGATTTTGGCATATATTCACTTGTGAAACGAGCTTCCTGGTCTTTTAAAGAGAAATAATTATGGTTCTCATGAGTTCATCACGAACTGATATCAGTTAGAGAACCAGTGGTAGTCGGTGGTATAGCTGTTAGGACACTCGCTAGCCATGCACATGATCCGGGGTTCAATCCCCGGCCACAGACGCACTCCTTTACCTCGCTAAGCCAGAAATAATGCTGGTGAAGAGGAAAGGTTGGGCATGAGGTTAGCAGCCCCATCCTGTAAAATAAACACTGCTACAAAACTTCAAGCCGCTAGCTTGAAGCTCCATGTTCCACTGGGGAGCGTGAAGAAAAAAAAGAGAGTCGTTGAAAATCGGGGAGTACTAGACTGCTGTTTGATCCAAGTTTTGGAATAGTCGGCAACACGCACCCACCATCAGGATAGGAAATCAGGACCCTCCGAGTAAAGGCAAGTTCGTATACCATTCAACCACTGGGATCCGATTCAGTGAGTTCTAACTTTTACCGATTCGTGTTATACGAGCTTGCTTGTAACTGGGAGGTCTTGGGTTCGAACCCTGGCAGTGGGTGCGTACTGCCGATGATTCGCAAAACAAGGATGAAACAGCTGTCCAGTACTCACTGTGGCTGGTTTTTAACGGTTCTCTAACTGACATCAATCCGTGATCAATTCGTTAAAATATAACTAACCATTACAAACCAAACTATAGAAAAGTAGGATTCTACTTCAAGAGTGAATTTAATTGCAAGGTCTGCTGCACTAAAAAATGTAAGGAGTCTATCTAGGTCAAATCTTTTTTTATCACAAACTCTAAAATTATCATCCACATCTCTTTTGTAGCAGTAGTGTAGCTGACTGATCAAAGGAATGCGGAAACTATTAGTAAGTATAAATAGTGATGATAATAATTACTATTATTATAAAATAGTAAAAAAAAATAGTCAATTAGAACAAAAAAGTATACAATGTATCAAAACTATGGTAAGAAAATTTGTTCAAACCAAGTTCAGATTTTATCGTTTGAAATAATAATTTCGGTACTCGGTGGACTGTATGCTTTATTAGAAAAGTAGAAAGAAAAACCTATTACACGCATAATTAACTTCAAGGATTAGAGAAAAAAAGAGTTAAGTTTATTACGTGAAACTATACTTCAGAACAGATATCTACTAAGATTCATTGACAAAAACATAAAAGAAAAGCTGACATTGGTTAGAGAACCATTGGAAAACCAGCTGGGAGTATTTGACAGCTGTTTCCTCCTAGTTCGGGACTCTTCAGCAATACGCACCACCGGGACTCGAACCCAGAACCTTCCGGTTACGAGGCAAGCTTGTATACCATTAAGCCACTGGGACCCGATCCAGGAGCCAGTGCATGAATTCTTACTTCTGCCAATTCACAATATAGCGTGACCCCTAGGCAGTGTGAGAAGTCATGACCAGTAGGGTCCAGCAGGTCGGGTGTGAGGACAAATACTCGCCGAAGACATTGGCTAGGAGTCGTACTATGTCGTGAATTAGCATAGACTGGCCGTTGAATTGGATCTCAGTGGCTTAATGGCATACGAGCTCGCCCTGTAACCAGAAGGTCCTGGGTTCAAAATGTGCTGTTGTGCGCGTTCTGATGAAGAGTCCTAAACTAAGGCGAAACAGCTATCCAGTACTCCTTGCAGATTTTCCAATGGTTCTCTAACCAATGTCAGCTCATAATCAACTCCTGTAATCAATTAATCGAATCCCTACAAACCAACACTTAGATGATGAAAGAAAATCTTTCGTCCCAAAAATCACAACTGTTCTTAAGAAAACTCTATTCATGAACCTGGAATTCACAGGTGACATAGAAGCAGACGGTTCTTAAAAATCTCCTTTCTAAATGTCTGAAGAATTCATTTCAAACACCTACCTTACGTATCACATTCAAGCTGCTTTGATGTCCCATATAGGGTAGCTTGATGTACACGTCTTTCTTAGGGGCGAGTTGGAGAGTGGGTCTTGGTGTTCTGACTACTTTATATCTCCTGATAAACTTGTCTGGATAATTGTTATCAATCAGAGTTTGTGTCAACTTCCTAAGCCTCTTCAGTAGAATCCGACGAATATGCACTGAAGACACGCTTGATGAAGAAGAAAGAATATTGACACAAACTCTGGTTGATAACAATTATCCAGACAAGTTTATCAGGAGATATAAAGTAGTCGGAACACCAAGACCCACTCTCCAACTCGCCCCTAAGAAAGACGTGTACATCAAGCTACCCTATATGGGACATCAAAGCAGCTTGATAACTAAACAAAGACTGAACGCTGCTGTGGTTTAAAAGACTTTTTATGCAACTAATATCATAATAATAGAGAATGTAAAGCCATTATATCTATCTAAGCCCTTCGAACATGAGAAAAATGACGTCACATCCCACTGTATTTACCAGTTTGAATGTAGTGTGGACACACAAACATAGGGAGGACTCATCGATCTCTGCAAGTAAGGGCTTCAGAGCATATTCCTAAATGGCTCCAGAAACAAATGGAATCTTCAGAACCTATTAACGGTGAGAACAGGAGACCTAGCTCTTCTATTGCGAAACATATTATAGAGACAGGACATAAAATTGATGTTAACAGATCTTTTAAACCTATTTATAAAAAGTGTTTTGGGGGTCTCCTAAATTTTGTGGAAGCCCTAGCAATTAGAAAGTTCAAGCCACCTTTATGCCTTCAGAAAAAATTCGTCATCACATTAAACCTTCCTTGGTAAATTTTGTTTTGATACCATAGCAGGTGTACTATTACCTCTGCTATTTGGTTTAGTAGTCTTCATTGTTATTTTGACCCTAAATATGTCGTTTTAACTTGATCTAACTTGTCTATTTTCTCACCTCTTACCTCTTTATTAATTTCATATATATATTCCTATGACAAGTCCGTGTGTGATGGATCAGATTGTTCGAAATGTGTTGCGCAAATACATTACACAATTCAGACAAATTACGTCTTCTTATTGCATTATCTACTTTCATTATTACTATTATTCTCATCATCCTTATTTTATTATAACTCAACACTTTGTCGCCCTATCACTAGTTCATGTCCACTCTACACACTTATGTTGATTAGTCACTTTCTCACACTTATTATGTCATGCCAACTTCTACCTCTTTTCTCTAACTAACAATTAGTCATCCCTTCTAGGCTTCACCTTACATTATGTAATACATTTTTCGAGGATAAATTTTACAAGTATCTGCTTGGTCTAATGATTTCGTTGTTAAATATAATTACGATAGTATACAGCAGTTTATGGAAATGAATCATCGGAAGGAAAATTTTCTCCGCTGTTTAATGCCTTTTTCTTATGGCTCAATATGAGAATATTTCCTTCGGAGAAAACTTTTTGTAATCGCCAATGAATGAAAAAAATTAAAATACATTGTTTAAAAAATTTCTCTGTGTTTACTGGCAACAGCCTTAAAAAAGTAAACACTTGAAATTAAAATTAAAAGAAGTTTTCGCTTAATGATATTATTATTTCCTTTAATTCCTAGAGGAACATATGGCTTCAGCTGCATGTCTACATTGCGTTCGGTTCTCTGCTAAAGTTTTCACCTGACTCCAAGTCTGCCCACATGCTTTCATCTCCTCTCCACATGACCTCCTCCAAGTCACCCTTGCATTGGTGACCAACTCGCCGCTACCCTTTCGGGTTCCACTCGAGCGATGGCCTGTCGTGTGATGTCACTCCTGCCTATTTGTTGCATAATCGGTTCCTGGTTGGTTCATTCACTCCCACAGATCCCTGTTGCTGATCTCTTCTTGCCAGCCATCTGATCTTGAGCGGTATTGAGCGAAGACAGCTGTTGATGAAGGTTTGTAGTTTGTTCGAGGTGCTCTTTATGACGCGCCAAGTCTCTGATCCGTATGGAAGCAATGACTGACTTCATACTGGAGTTGAAAATCTCGATCTTATTATCATTTTCATGCTGAGTGTTCAGTGTTGACCTCCACACAGACTTGAGAGAAATGAAAGCTTCTTTGCTTTCACGATCCCCACTGCTTTCATATCCTCGTCACTTCCATCCACCTGCAGTTGAAGTGATGCTTCTTAGGTCGGTAGGTAGAGGAGGTCTTTTTTTCAGGTTGCTCCCATTTATGCTGGTTGATTAGTATCTGTTGTTGGAGCTGTTACTGTTGGTGCTGGCCAGGAATCTTCATCACCTCTGTTTTCTCTATGGTCATCTGAAGTCCTACTTACCCTGGATGTTTCTTCTGCCAGGTTGTTGCTATTCACTTGCATATCTTCCAGTTTGTTGGAAATCTAACATATATCATCGGCAAAGTTCAGATCCTCCAAGTTTTTTGTGTGGGTCCATTTTATGCCTGTTTCCTCGCCTCCTGCTGTCTGTCTTATTGTTCAATCCACCGCCTGCAATCAGGAAAATCATTGGCGACAGTAGGCAGCCAACCAGCTTGTATTACTCCCGTCTCCACTTCGAGGGATTCCGTCGGTTTCCCGTTGTGGATTACTTGGCATGCAGCATTGTCGTACAACTGTTGGATGAGATGTATAATTGCCGTCGGCACCCCATAGTAGCGACGTAGTTTCGAAATCACCTCTCGATCGAAGCCCCACTGTCGAAAGCCTTTTCAGAGTCGATGAAGTTGAGATTGAGAGGTGACTGCCACTCCAAGCTCTGTCCACTGATGACGTGTAGTGTGGCGATTTGATCAACTCGTTACCTGTTTCTCCTGAATCCAGCCTGTTCTGGTCGAAGTTTTTCATACAAGGCTTGTTTGATTCTTTTCACGATGATGCGGCTTAATATTTCGCTTAGGATAGACAGGAGCATAATTCCGCACCAGTTCTTGCATTAACTAAGGTCTCTTCTCTTTAGCAGCTTGAATAAGCAACCTTTCTTCCAATCGTCCTCTGTTATCATACTAAATAAATTTCGATGGAAAGCACCTAATTATAGAGAATATGGTTTTTAATAATTGAATGAATCTTCTAAATGTGATAATAGTGTTCAATTCACATTTATGCGTAAACATGTTTTTTTGAAATGACTGCTCACACTGTCTGAATAACACGAACACAAATGCTTTTGCATGGATGAGTCAAATTGATTAATGTATCAAACGATTTTATTACGTCACGTTTTTTAGTTTTCTGAACACCCTATCCTATTTCTACTTACTTCTCATTTTTATTTATTAGATGTGTTTTTTTCACATTTTCCTTGTAATTTAAACTTCCATTTTTTTCTGAGATTGACTTGGTTATCTCCTTCCAGTTGGTTTTGTGAATTCTTTGTTGAGCATCAGTATGACTGCAAGATTCATCGGAAGAAAAGTTTCGCCGCTGTTCCGCTTTCTCGGGTTTATCATCAGATACAGAATTCCCCATTCACATATCATCTTCTTCACATTTGTCTAGTGAGAATGACGCTGTGAATAATTATCCATCGAATCGTTGAAATTTATATGCATATGTTGTCAAAATTACGTTTCTTAAATATTATTTAATTAAATTATTAAAACTGACTATATATATATATATATATATTTAGTGAGAAGTGATTGAAAATGTATGTAACAATAGAAGGCAAGAGTCAGGCAACAGATCGTTTATTGAGAAAATCAAGAGGTATTTATAGATTTTTATGTACATTGTTATTCGTTATTGTCAGCAGAGAAACACTGTCTTCTGATTGGTTGTTTTTTGCTGAAGGCTATTCTGTACTGCTTGTGACCGTTCCTTAGAAAGTTAAGTCATATATCTACAAATCGTATTTGCACACGACGCTTAGTCTGCTGTGATTGGTTGCTAAGCTCCTCAAGGTTAGGCTTTGTTCTTGTTTTTTCTTATATCCCCAAGCTGGGACGTAAACATTGATGTAGATTGTTGTTTACAATTTTTAGCTTGCAGACAGCTCTTACCACATTATGACCAGATAAACAACAGCTCGTATTCACAGCTTCTGAGACCTGTGATGGTAAAATCTGCAATGTCTGTTTTTCTTTTTAATATTAGGCATTAAAAAGTACGAAAGCTATCATTTCAGAGAGCATTTCTTCAAAATCTAACAACATGGTTTGGTTTGTATGGGTTAGACTTGTTTTTACGAGTTGATCACGGATTGATATCAATTAGAGAACCATTGAAAACCACGAGGTGGGAGTACTGGACAGCTGTTTCATCAGCCTAGTTTAGGAATTATCAGAAGTACTCACCCACCCTCCAAGATTCTAACCCAAAACCTTCCGGTTACAAGGCAACCTAATGGCCAGTCCATGAATTCTAACTTTTACCAATTCATGATTTAGCACGACACATCCGTTCAGTGAGGTCCATCCAGATGTCTCACCTACGACAATGATTGGGGTCACACTAAATCACGAATTGGTAGAATTTAGGATTCATTCACTGGTCATTGAGGAGTCGGGTCCCAGTGGCTGAATGGTAAACGAGGTAGCTTCCTTTGTAACCGGTAGGTCCTGGGTTCGAATCCTGGAGGTTGGGTGCGTACTTCCGATGATTTTCAAACTAGGTTGAAACAGCTGGCTGTCCACTACTCCGTGGTGGTTTTCAATGGTTCTCTAACTGATATCAATCCGTGATCAACTCGTAATAATCTAACACTTTCAAGAAAATCATCAAGAATTCTAAGATCAATGATTTTTTGAGGCTAAATTAGTGAGCCATGACTAATAATTTTTTTACATGCGTCAAAATGAGGCTATGTAGGTGAAAATAAAAGTCACATAAAGTCTGAATCTTTGTGAAAGCTGTAATCATTGTAAAATGATTATCAAACACCATTGAAAATGACCACCTTGTGTGTTTTAGGCAATACCTAAAACCTATAGGATTGCTATCTGAAGGCTTTTAGTCTTATCCAAGTGTCGTGTACTGCATTCATTGCTAAAGGGTTTATGAGGTGTCTAGTGACCTTTGATTAAAGCTATGATTCACTGTTTGATATCATTTTGTCCCAGCATTCACACTGTAGTTATTTTCTGTTTTTATAAGACTTGCGAGGCATCTTACGTATATATTTTACGGTGGAGCTATTAGTTTTAAATGTGGAGATTTAATGTGTATATATAATAATATTCTCAATTTCTGTTATACATTACATGAGATGAATAAATCAGATCGACCGTACCCAGCGTTCGCTTTCCAAACGTATCCCCAAACACTTACCAACATGGTTTTACAAAGGAGAAAAACGGTGCCCCCGCAGCTCCGTCTTAGAACATCTGATAGAATCCGGACACCAAGCTACACCGCAATCAAACTTCTAAGTCGTTTACAGTGTAAGAAGTAGTCTTCCTAAAGGTGTACGAATCAGACTTCTTCAAACTGCAGAAACAATAGTGATCAACTTGCTGAGCCCTGAACTCTGCATATAGAAGAAGCTTGTTCAATCACTACACTTGCGATGGATGTAATCTATCTTATTAGCCGACAAGTAAATTCCACATAGGCATTTTCTCTCTTCTGTCTCTTCATAAGTATTATTTTATCTTCTCGGTTGTTCTGTATCCCCCACACAATTTTATTTCTGCACCTCATTTCCACTGTTACTGACTTGACCAACGCCCAATTTCTAGTCATTTATGTTACGTCATCCAAATTATTTGCTCAATTTCAGTTCTAATTTAAATGGCATTATTCTCTACCACACTTCTACTTAGTCTCTACCTGTAATTACCTCTATTGCAACCCTGACGTTAGCTGAAACATTTTAGTCAATTATAATACGTCATCTAACTTACTAACTCAACCTTACTTTAGGTGATGTCTAATTAACCTTGTTTCTAAATTAGATCATTCTTGTATTACCTAATTAATTATCTAAACTTGAAAAACCTCATGTACACACACACACACAAGTAATTATATATAAATGCGATTGTACAGCTATGTGAATAAATTCGCCAGTCAAAACAGTCTCTTCGCTGAACGTCTTCTCTCTTTTTCATATAACTCAGTAGGGATTTTCAAACTAAGTTCTGAAAAGTATTTAAAAGACTGCTAATGATAATGAAACCAGAATAACCTTATCAATACTGCTAGCGTGCATGATTTGTCAATTTCTTAAAAGCTTTTGTTGAAATTTAGATATCTCAGTGTGAGTACTATTCTTTGTAATTTATACCGCCCACGAATTGTATGATTTTGTTCTTTATAGGTGATTGATGAATACGGCGCTAAATCGGGTGACCAAGTTGTACAAATCGATGGTGTATCAGTCAGAAACTTGAAACAAGCTAAACAATTACTTGAACGATGTGGTAATTCTGTCAGTCTTCTACTTCTAAGACCAATCAGAATTGTAAGTTACCTATTAAAAGAATTTTTTAGTGTCATAACTGATTTTACTTTGTTAAAAATGAGATTATAGCTGCATATCACTGAAAATACCCATTGAGTCATAAAGAAAATAAAAGACAGATTCAGCGGAGAAAATTTTCTTTATCGATGAAATCATCTTCACAGGCTGTACTGTACAGTCGTATTTACACTTACCAAAAAATATATAGTGGTCTATTATTGAGTAAAAGGGGGCGACATAATTGATATAATTATTCAGAGGTGGCTTTAGAAGGGAAAATTAAGGAGGAGGAGGATATGTTCAAGTGATACAATCGATGAGGAATCGGGGCGACTCAGACAAGTCCTTATAGAGAATGGATATCCTCCGAGATTTATCGAAAAAACATGAAGTTAGGGAAAAGCCTGAAAGAATCCAGACGGTGCTGAAGAAACTCCTGTTTATAAGTGTTGAATTCAAAGGTGATACCACAACTGAGATCCTGAAAAATCGCTTATGCAAATCACTGAGGAAAACCTTCTTTATGGCTGAGGTACGTATCACTTTCTGCAGCTGATAAATGATCAACGGATGTGTGAAGGATAAACTGCTGCTTTGGACAGGCCACCTCAGTATGTGTTTATAATTTAACCTGCTCTTGTGAAGCCAGTTATATTGGCCGCCCGCACAAAGCGCATGCTTTCCAAACGCATATCTGAACATTCTCTGACATGGATAGCAAAGGGACGATGCATGACAATTACTAGCTTAATTCTCGAGCATTTGGTGAACTCAGGACACGTAGCTCCACCTGAGTCGTCTTTCAAGATCATCTACAAAGTGAAGGCAAATGGTACAAAGGGCATCAGGTTTAGGCTTTTCTGATGGGCGGAGGCCCTGGAAATTCGTCAATACAACCCTGAACTATGCATACAGAAAACGTTTGCCCAGTCTCTTATTCAACCTTGGTCTTAACCTCTTCACTAATCATTCCCGGTAAAAAAACATTTTGATTTTTCTTTTCTTTTTGAATTTTGAATCTTACTTTTAGTTTTCTTTCGCTCTAATAATTTATTCACTATTATCACTCTCATATACTCCTCCTGTGCATTTCACACCCACTTCACACTTGTTAAACTGACACTCAACTACCGCCTATCTTCTCACTCAAGACCAATTTTAACCTCATCAAATTTTTGTCTTTGTGCCGTTGAGTACCACGTAATTTAAAACTTTTATTTCCAACTTCTAGAGTCACTTCTGAGTAATTATATCAATTATGTCACCCCTATTATTCAATAATAGGCCACTATATATTTTTGGTAAGTATAAATACGACTGTACAGCCTGTGAAGATGATTTCGCCGATAAAGAAACTTTTCTTCGTTGAATCTGACTTTTATAGCTAAATACTATCAATCATTGTTGTGGAAAAGAACACAGATTACTGATCAGCTTATCTATGCGGAAGAGGAGTTAATAGGGATCAGCCGAAGCCTTAGTGTAAACCGATTATTTTAATTTACGTTTATTACGGATGATACAAAATGACATCTGTAATAACGGCTTTTTTCTACTTTTGAGTTCTTAGTGATACATAGGGCTTTAAGCTTTAGAAGTTGAAGTCGGTAACATCAATGTCTCATTTTCCGGCGTGCGGTTACTATCTTTACTGTCAGACTTCCTTATTTTTCAGAATTACTGCAGGTTAGGTGAAATTTAGGAGTGTCTTGGTCAAAAGTCAAACTTCTGACCTCCTATATGGCTGTCGAGCAATCTGCTACTGAATGAAACATTCAACAGACTTTCCGTCCTATTTTTGGACTCCTAGACAGTACGTATCCATGGCTCCCGAAACGATTGAACGCAACTACTTTAGATTAACGGGCAAGCCATTCTGGCAATCAAGCCACTTGTACTTTACTGTGTGTATTTGCTTAATTCCAATTATCAAGAAATGTTTCTCATAAGCAACTAAACATAACATCCGTTTTACTTGACTGGAAAGATTGAAGCAGAAAAACAATTGAATGTACTTAAAATAGAAAATTTGTGTTTTTAAGTTTGTGCACGCCATCTTTATTGATCAACTGATAAAGTTCAAATTTAAACCTCTCCTTATTTTCATTCAGAGAAAGCAATGATCGGGATAGAAACCAAAAGACTTCATTCTTCACTTCACTAGTTGTTTATCTAAGATATTTGGCCGCAGTTCGACTTTTCTTAAGTTTGACCATGAATTGATGTCAGTTAGAGAACTGTTTAAAACCACCAGGGGGTACTGGACAGCTGTTTCATCCCAATTTGAGACTCATCGACAGTAATCACTCACTGCCAGGTTTCGAACCAAGGACCTCCCAGTTACAGCGCAAACTCGCAGACAATTAAGCCATTGAGAACCGACTGAATAAGCAGTCCAGGTATTCTAACTTTCACGAATTGATATATGTTGGGATATATGGACCGGCCACAGGATAGGGTCCCAGTGGCAGAGTGGTTTTACTAAAGTTCCTTGTAGCTGGAAGGTCGTGGTTTTTTCAAACTCCGGTGGGTAAGTACTGTAGATGAGTTCCAAACTGAGATGGAGTAAACAGCTGTCCAGTACTGTGTGCTGGCGTTTCCATGGTTCTCTAACTGATGTCAGATGTTGAATAAATCTGGAACTTAACAAATCTCTACACGCCAACTCTGTAAGATAATATCCTTTGTGATAAATATGAACACGAAACAATATCTCGGAAAGCTGTTTGTATTCACTTATTTTAGAAAGTTAATGTAAGTACAGAAAATCTATCCTTTATTTCATACTGTCATATCATTTAGAATCTGTGGACGTGATAATTTTAAATTGTGAGCTTTAAGGCTTTGATTTCATCAAGCAAAACTCTAGTTAGTAAGTACATCGTTAAGCATGAGTAAATATGTTCAAATAACATGTATTTTAATAACACTTTTATTCCAAACAGTGTATGCATAATCTACAGAAAATTCATGTGAAGTTTATTGGCCAATATCTTCTCAGGATCTTCGATCCAAATAATTTTATTATAAAGGGCTTCAACAATGCATTTTCATTTCATCCTGTTCTCTGGTGTCTTCTTTAATCGGCTGTGAGAATGACAACGACACCCTACATGTCACTCTTCAACTAAAACTCAACTCTTTTTTCCCTATTTACGTCCCACTGTAGAGTGTGCCTACAGTGTGGTTTCACTTCTTAGTCTTTTCAACGTTTGACCGATCCATCTCCACTCTATAAGGCCATATTTATTAGGCAAAAGATTCTTGATTGTTACGTTCTCAGAATTTCTTTTGCTTTGTTTGTTTCTGGTCATCTTTCTGATCCTGAGTATGAAGACAGGCCAGCTGTCGATAAGCGTCTTCAGCATGCTGTTTAAATGCCTTTCGTGACAAGTCGTCTCTCATCCGTACAGAAGAAGTGACTGACTTAAAAATGGTGTTTAAAATCCAAATTTTGTTGTTTTATTTTGAGTACAGAATACTTCCAAACTGATTTTAGAGTAACGAAGGTCTGTCTGGCTTTTCAGACTATGTTTTTGACATTCTCATCCGTGCCACCCGCCTTCAGTTAAAAAAACCTTGCCTGGATAAAAGAAGGACGTAAGTGATAATAAATCGGTCGACACAGTGATGTCTAATATGATGTGAAAACCATTCCCATTTGATATATCTTCTTCCTTCCTTCATGAAATTCACGACATTTAGTTAGTTGACACCGACTTTAAAAAAAAGTGCACGAGTACATTTTGAGACCAAGGGACATAAAGCAATAATTAAACACTGCAGGGGAATAGTTTCGTGTCCCTGACAGTTTCCTTTTTTACGAAGAATTTCAGGGACACTTATCTCAAGTATCTGGATAAGTCACTAGTGTTTCTTCTCAAGCGTAATCGAAACCTTACAAATCATCAGGCTGTAAGTAAGTAGTTTGAATACCTATAAGAGTTTAAAATACCATACCAGCTCGTGAACAAGCCTGGAACTGATCACATCTCTTCGAACCAACTCTTGAAGATAATTTGAGCGAAGATACTAAAGAATGTCTAAGCTCAGGTATGTGTGAAACCATTCATTAGAGCTTGAACAGTTGCTTCATAAATATTTACTTTATTAATTCTCATGGGACACTCAATATTTTTGGGTACATATATACTTATTCTTTTTTCACAGTATTCACTGTAAAATCTAGGCACATGAGTGATGACCACACGCAACAATTTAGGCTTTCTAAAATATATGAATAACTACAAAATTATGCTTTCGTTTCCATGGATAAAGATTCTCCTGAATAAAGATATTAATATGTGAACTGTTTTCGTCTAATCAGAGATCACATAGAAACGAATCTTAATCCTAAACTCATGTAAGTTATCCGTAAAAACCTCCAGTTCTACGACTAAAAATATTATCTTAGATTTGATACGTTCGTTATACATGAATGGCTTTTAATTTTGATGATATAATTGTTGTACATCGTACTTCATGCATTGCATCTTCATGCATTTCTTTTTGTCAAAAATATCATTTATAAAATAGATAAAGTTTATCTGAAAGTTCTTTAACTCTCAACCCCGGGTTTTTAGCTATCTTTACTCAAATTTCAAAATTTCACAGTCTAATCTAGGTTGGGAAAGTACCGCTTCCAACGGATCAATCGATAAAAATGATACGAGTAGTCAGTTTATTCAGCAACCTCGATTATTTCCGCATATGGTGTATACAACACCAGACCGGTTAACACAAACTATATGGCTGCAGCAAAATATATTCCGTGAGAAATTAAACGTTTTGTCAAAAATTAACAGTGTTATACAAGATGATACTAATGTTAAAGGCGTAAACCCTATTTCAAATATCAATAAAAATGGTGCTCAAACAAACGAAACTGAAAAACGATATGAAACACGCCTGCCGCAACATTCCAATTTAGAAACAGACAAGAATAATCTTACCTCTTGGACAATTCGTCGAAGTGCAGACGGAACTCGGTATATAACGAAGAAATATAAAAGGTAATCTTAATTCATTTCTATGTGTATTTAGCAATAATCAAAAAGGATCGGATTGCATTTATTCATGATTGCTTCTGAGCATTGTGAGTCGGTGACACGAAAGTAAAATGCTTACCGACCACGCCCAGGTGGTTCGGTGTTTGGTCGCCGGCCAACGAACTCCTTCACCTAGCTAAACCAGTAATAAGACTGTTAAAGAGCGAAGGTGAGGCATGAGACAGGCTAGCAACCCCATCGTGTGAAAATAAAGCACCACTGCCACGGAAACGTCAAGCCCTAGATTGTAGACGCCCTGTGTTCCACTGGGAAAGTAAGGGAATAAAAAAAGCTGGACATTATTTGAAGTTTTCATGGTATTACATCTGAAGTGAGTGTTAGTTTTAATTGGGCCTACTTACTTGAAAATACAAAACGTTGATGGTACTCTGACAAGGAAGAAAACCAATGAAAATACCGTTTATTAAAGAGTAATTATTTCTAGGGAGGAGGTTTCTAACCGTACGGTCCCTTGCTAAAAATTTTCCCATTTGCTGACAGACTAAAGAACACAACGTATTATCCACCAAGATTACACTTTCACATTTTTTAGTTTGCTACGTTCATCAAACTGAGAAAATGTGCGTATTTTTTGCCTTCCGAGGGGAACATACGGTATCAAGATGGAGTTTCAGTAGCAGTGGTGTTTTTTACAAACTGAGGTTGCTGACCTCACGTCCAATTTCTCCTCCTCATTGGGTTTCCTAAAGACTAGATAAGGTTTAGGAGTTCATCGGCTGGGAATAGAACCCGGGTCATATCAGGTATCACCAAGCATTGTAACACTAAATCATCTATGAACATTATTATGTATTATCTGTGTTCACGCCAAGGTTGTACGGATATTTCCATCAGTCTTTGAACATAAAAGTAAATATTTCAGTGAGAAAATTAAAAAAACGGTTCCAAAAAAGAAAATTTCCTCTTCGACGAAGTCATCAACTAGGCTGCGCATTCGTGTTTGTATGGTAAGGCAATAATAAACTCCCACAGTTATTTGCAGTCTAATGACAAATTATAACAAATAGCAAGATTACAAATGTAATAACAACAAAAATAAACCGGAAGTTTTAAATAAGAAACGTAATCGAATCATCACTATTCAGAGAAATGGGCATTTATGAGAGTCATGGTACAGAAAAAGATTGGACATTTTTCTCTGGACTTTTGTGTCACTAGAGCTTCAGCTATACCTAGATGCTTTGATGTCACTTCCTCTGAGAGGTCTGATTGGAATCTGAAGAACTCAAATGGAGCTGAGTGTTCTGAGCTCACTAGATGTTCGGTTACTTATCTGTGTACACACCTGCGTTCTCCATCCGATAGCCAGGTTGGATAGGGTCCCAGTGCTACAGCCAATGTACTCAGCTCCACAAGAGCAGTTTAATTGGTATGCGTATATTCAGGTGGCCTCATGCAACAACCTGTTTTTGATGTGCCGGTCAAATAGTTACTCGTAGTCTAGTAGAGAAGTATATTTTACAGAGTGATTTTGAAAACTATTTTTGGAGAATTTCTATTTCAGTGTCACTTTTAAATTCAAGATTTAGCAGCAAAATATTTCTTAGGGTGATCATTGCTTTCATGTATTACACTCATTGGAGGGTGTATGAGTCTGCTTGCCAGTGCACTTTCTCAGGGTGTTCACCACGACCGGCACTGTTGTCTTTCTGCTGTAGTCAAACTGATCAGATCTGATTACCGTTAGGCTTGTTTGGGTTGGTAGGTGACTCACCAGTCCATTCTGTGGGCTATGAATGTTAATAGCCAGCTATAGTGGATCTGTGCGGTGTCTCAGAGACGACGGCTTTGCATATGCGCTCTGTCCTTCAGGTGTGGTTGAGTCTGGTCGACTTGTTGCTAGTTTCGGCTGGTCAGTTGATGGCTTGATCATGTTCAGTTGGCAGCGGTGTGTGTGTCATAGTTTGGGCCAATAGTCTGTGATGTTGTGGTAGACTATCCACCTGACCCGTATTGAAACACGAACCAAAGAGTTTAACATGCACGCGAGTCATTGGGCCTTAAGAAACCCAAAGGCGCAGTGAAGGTAAAAGTTTGGCTTGTCCAGAATGAGGTTAGATCCTGTTGTTTTGCTCATTAATTCCAAGCTATGAGCAGCAGGCGCATCATCGGCCCGTCCCATGCCGTAGGCATGTGGCCTTGTGGTATGTGCACCGTCGGGGCGGAGCAAGAGCTTACATTCTGAAACCCGAAAGATGGTGAACTATGCTTGCGAAGGTTGAAGCTAGAGGAAACCCTGGTGGAGCACTGTAGCGATTCTGACGTGCAAATCTATCGTATAACGTCAGTATAGAAGCGAAAGACTAATCGAACCATCTAGAAGCTGGTTCCCTCGGAAGTTTCCTTTAGGATAGCTGGCATTTCGAGATAAAAACAGTTTTATCCGGCAAAGCGAATGATTAGAGGCATTGGGGAGAAAACATCCTCAACTTATTCTCAAACTTTAAATAGGTGAGAAGCTTAACTCGCTTAAATGGAGGTTTGCAGTGAATGTGAGTGCCATTTTTGGTAAGCAGAACTACCGCTGTGGAATGAACTAAACGTGCGGTTAAGGTGCCTAATGCTACTCTCATGAGATACCACAAAAGGCGTTGGCTGGTTTCAGGTTTTTGTCTATGAATCTGCGTGGGAAACCATTTTCATTCTAATTCTTTGTAGATTTAGAAGTTCTTCCTCAACAGATTACCTGGCGTACATTTTCCTTATCCTTTGGGAAAGAGAACAGATGAGATTTCTCTTCCTGCTTAAAGGGTATAACTTTGAAAGTTGACAAATTGCCAATTGCATGTTGGATTTTTGTAAGCGGATCATTAGCAAAGAGTCACATACGAACATTTTATCAGAATTCATCTCCGTAGCAGTTAGTTCGTTAGTTGGTTATGTAGCCTAATTTACGGTGTAAAAGATATTTTGTTATAAAAGGAGTTTTACCACAGTTAAAAAAACACCTCAAAATAAAAAGCCATAGCAGTTGCCAGTTTCGTGGCTAAAAGCTTTGTAAGATATGAACTGAATGTTGTTGTATGCACTCTTACGAAAAAGGCTTGCACAAAACAGGGGTAGTTCTTATTCTAAATCACTGTTCTGAAATGTTAAATATTTGTTTGGTTGAAGGATTTCCTTATGAACTGATGTCAGTTAGAGAACCATTGGAAAACCA
Source organism: Trichobilharzia regenti (assembly GCA_944472135.2). NCBI lineage: Eukaryota > Metazoa > Platyhelminthes > Trematoda > Strigeidida > Schistosomatidae > Trichobilharzia > Trichobilharzia regenti. The sequence continues at coordinate 39,170,876 of OX235264.1, read as the reverse complement.
GCTAGGAGTACTGAACACCTGTTTCCTCAGCCTAGTTCTGGACTCTTCAGCAGTAAGCATCCGCGGGGGTTCTAACCCAGAACCTTCTAGGTTCTTAAACTAATGTCAGCTCATGATGTAATCCTTCAACCAATCAAACAAAATCCGCTAATCTGATGTGCAGTAGGTAAGTTGTTACCTGGGGTTCTAATGGGAAGTCCTTACCAGCGGGTTGAAGGCGAGGCAGCAGTGCAGATTGATGGCACAAGGTCATGCATCAGCAGAATTTAGAATTCGTGGGCTGATCATTGGACCAGGTCTCAGTGGCTTAATGGTTTACCAGCTAGCTAGTCTTGTTACCAGAACGTCCTGTGTTTGAACGCCGGTGGATGCATGCAGCCGAAGGATCCTGAACTAGGATGGAGCTGCTGTCCACTACTCCCTTCAGGATTTCCAATGGTTCTCTAACACACGTTAGCTCATCATGAAATCCTCCAACCAATCAAACAAAATTTCCTACTAAACCAATACTTGAAAATTAAATAGCTGTCTGCAAAATCAATAGCTGTACCAGGAAAATTAGTTTCACATAGTTTAGTTTTATCAGTGTGAAATGTGCTTGTGAATTCCATGATAAGTTGTACAAGGAATGTTTGCACGATTAGCAGTAAACAAAAGTGTTTAAGAGAGTTTAGCTTAAACAGTGGCTCAAAATATATATTTGCAAGGAGGATTCCATCATCAGCTGACATCAGTTAGAGAACCACTGGAAAACCAGCTAGGAGTACTGGACAGCTGTTTCGTCCTAGTTTGGGACTCTTCAGCAGTACGCAACTTCAAATTATATGTGTTACATTATTGGGATATACTAAAGATACGAGAAAAATTATAAGTGAATATACCGTTCTGGAACTCAAAGTTTTCATACATTTTCTCAAATATCATTTTGACTGACTATTCTTCACTTAAGCAACAACAGTTTCAGTCAGTAGCCTGGAAGTATGGAAACGGTTCCACATTTAGAGACTCTAATTTCTCCTCATTAACCACCTTTCAAAGCCTAAAGAACATAAGACAGTTTTTAAAATTTCATCCACTTCTGTTTCTTTTATTTTTCAGATCATCGGAACTGACAACCTGTAGAACAACTCGAATAAATGACAATAACCGGTACCAGAGTGACAAAAGTCTATCGATTAGTCACACGAACTCATCAAGCTCAGATATATCTGAATACCATCAAACTTCAAAGCTTCATTCTAAATCGATATCACATTTAGAAAACAAAACCAGCCGCCTACAATGGAGTCACACAGACAATAATCCCATTGAGAACAAATTCAGTACCAAAAGAAAAGAATCCATAAAATATCCAGAGTACAAGGGACAGAATACAGGTATTCTAAAGAAGCCTACCGATAACTTGTGTACACAGTCAAATATCCCAACGTCAATATTAATGAAACCGCCTATTCTATTCCGACGAAGTCATTCTGCCAATGTATCCCGTAATACAAGTGTACATTTTGATCTTGACAAGAAACAGACATCATGCATAGGAAATCAATCACAATATCATAAACAGAATTACAAATTGAAGTCTTCTTCAAATCATAAATCAGTTTCCGTGGTAACTATGTAACATGGAATGCATGATTTCTGTAGACATTTTGCATAAGTGAAAAGCCAGGAGACAAGTGATAACACTGTACAATTTTATACAACAATTAAGCATAATAGTATTAATTTGAATTAGATTTGATCAAAATTATTTTCAAGTAAAACTTTCTATTGTTATTCATATGTAATTTTCTAAAAGTTGGAAAGAAAGAAAGATAACGACTTTTCCAGTTCTGCGCAGTTTTGATGAAATCAGGTGTTTTTTTCCTTTTTAATCATGCTAGCTTATATCCTAAAATACCCACAACTAAGTACTGAATAGGTTTGTTAATGTTACGAAATCATTCTGCGTATATGAATACAAGAAAGATTGTTGTTAACCAGGTCTATTAAGAAAATTGTTTTTTTTTATGTAGCGTCTACGAGTTTAAATGAATCAGGGAACAAATATTTTCTGAGAACGGCCTGCTTAAATCACTGGGCTACTGGAATTTTTTGCCATTAAAATGCCTAATTTCACCTAAATTAATTATTTGTTTTAATCGTTCAGTTATATCAAATGACCTTTACATGAATATAAACGCGCTGATTTCAACTTTTTTCAAATTACCACTGTGAAATTTCCAACGAAATGAAGATGTATTCAGAATTTTATTTAAGATATGATAGAGAAGATTTGTAGCTCAGGTGAATGATTTTGATATAGTTGTGTTCTCTGAGCAGGGTAGTTAATTTGCGAAGTTTTCATTGCCCTACTTGATGATCCAACATCATCTACAAAATAAATTGTAACAACTGCGAAAGACACTACACTGGTCAAAGTTGGCGTCCCCTTCGTCTTCGTATCCACGATCATAAGCTAGCCGTCAAAAGACATGATATCCACTCCCACACATCGCCTCACTGCCATGGAAATCGATTCGACTGGGACAATCAGGGTTCTATTATTAGACAGAGGAAACAACGAGAATGCTAGAGAATTTTTAGAAGCCAGTCTGGTATTCCAGTGAATCATCAATCAATAGACACATCGAGAGAGACAAAATTTGTCAACCGATAAGAAAGAAACCTCACACACAAAGGGTCAACGTTGGAGTCAAAGAAACAATCAACATCAATACAAGTAACCTAGAAGGTGTGAAAACACACAAACACAACGAATCACGTCGAAGGTCACTCACCAGGAGAGATCATTAATATACTCGTGGAGAAATCTGAAAGCTCACTTCAACAGACTGAAGTATTCGCTGAAGATGTTGCCTGGTAAGTAGGGGGATGAAAGCTTCGCAAATTAACCATCCAGCTCAGAGAACACAACCACATCAGAACTTTACTTTACATGTAAATCCTGTATGAAGAAATAAGGAATTCGGTATTAATTGCGCTGAAAGTGTTTGCACTGTATGTTTACATATTGTTTGAAATAAAACTTTACTATTGTTATTAATGCACGAGTAGATTATGGACACGGTTGTAAGATATAATATGAATATTAGATCGGATCATCTAGCATAACACCCAGTGATACAATAATGATAACTGGACGGATGTTTGACTACAAAATAAAACGGGAACAAAGTGATGGGTTAGCATCGCGAGGAAACTAACACATTCTGATAAATACTTAGACTTTGATTCATCCCACTGAAAATCACTTAAGGTCCGATTGGTTGAGTGTTTAGATAATAGAACCAGGAAATTAAGTGGTCAGTCAGGAGACCTCAATAATGCAACCAAGCAGATAAAGAATCCATTAATAGGGAATGACCGCCCACCAGATTGTATTCGGAAATGTATGAAGGTTCAAAATGAAAATAACATTAGTAATGTGAACAATGGAAGTAGTATAAAGAATAAGGAATTCAAAACCACGATAGTTTTGGCATATAGAGAAGGAATAACAGAATCCTAGAATAAGGATAGCATTTAAACCAACCAACCCACTGAAAGAATAGTTTTGTCAACCTGAAGACCCAATAGACCAAATGAAGAAAAATAATATAGCTTACTGAATACCATGCAATGACTGAGGTCAATTACGTAGGTTAGGATGGTAAATCTAAGTCAGACAGTCAATCGGAATATTGGAATTTCGCTACAGCTGCAGTGATTGGTCTTGTTAAAGTAAATAAGCCATAAAAACATCATCACAATGCATTTAATTGCATGTATTCACACAACAATAGGCCAGGACATGGTGAAAGTGCTAAAAACTAATATTATTATTATTCCCTAGGGTTCCGAGTTAAACATATGCCTTCAATAACACACCTCCGCTTTCTTCCGTTTTCTGCTGTCCTCTTCAGCCTACCCCACGATTGCCCATAATATCATGTCCTCATCGTACGATCTCCTCCATGCCACCCTTACACTAACGACATGGAGGAGGTCGTGTGTGGAGAAAGTGAGAGCTTTCAGTCAACTATGAAGTCACTTAAAGACGATTAACAACAACAGGATGAAATGGTGATGTGTCGCTGAAGCCCTATGTTCCAGGCAGAATCCGGAGGGAAAATAATCATAAAACGTATATATGAATTTTATAAATCTTAAAAGAAAGTCTTACTGACGACATGAGAACTTTCGACAATTGTTTGGGCAAAAAAGGTTTAAAAGTGAAACATTTAAGCAAAGAATATCCTCTTCTGATTTTAAATTATATACATATGTTTATGTACATAGAATATTCTAGAATAATCGTCATTAACAATATTGGTGTATTCTAAATTACACCGATTTGTTAAGATCAGTGAAATTACGGTTTAAGAAAGATACATATATTATATTAAGCATTAAAATGTAATAGTAAACATTACATCAAATAAAATTGAGGAATTTTCAACAAGAAATTGAGGATCATTAAAATTTTGATGACCAGCAAGGTAAGGACAATGTTTGAACCAACTTCTTGTTTGGATACATAAGTTACATTTCTTAATGTAGGTCCAAACAGCTAGTCTCAGCAATATGTAGTAGACGAACTCTTCAGGTAAAGTTAAGATTTGTTAGTATGCAGTAGATGACTTTGAAAGCCGCCTCGTTAGCATCAACCTGGTGTTCTATATTTCCACAAAATGAGATAGAATAGCACTATGAACGGATTTTGTTTGTCTCTTTTTTAATTAACAAAGCAGAATGATGTTAGGAAATCCGACGGCAATAAAAAACGCCTAACTGCACGGCTTATGCAACTAACTGGCTCCATAGAGCAGTCAAAATGATAGATATACAGAGAAAATGCGAAATCACGTAGTCTACCTTCAGCTCTCAGAAGCAAAATAGGGATGGTTTTGAGGTTACAGAATAATTCAGCATCACTGAATGCTGTTTTTTTTACCACCGTATTCCTTATACGGTGTTGTGCTAATATCTCACTGTTGGTATCTCCGTAGAGCTGACGTTGTAAGCATAAGGTTGTAAAACCACGAAAAATACCCATTTATATATGAGTAAAAACACAGTTTCTTTGTTCAGCGAAGAAATTTCTTTTCAACGACTTCATTTTCAAGCTGTACAGTCGTATTGATATTACAGAAAAAGTTATTAATTGGCACTAAATAATTGCTTAGTCAATATACATATGTAAGTGATAAGAATAACGATAATTAAAATGTTATAAGGGGTAGAGTTGAAGTGGATAAATTACAGAATTGTTGAAGATTGTTTTATAAGTGAATTAATATCAAAAGTATTTTTTAATGTCAAGCGTTGTCTAAAAATTTTTTTTAAAAATAATTATGAGTACGATTACGATAAGTATAAGCATGTGAAGTGGAAAGAATTCAACTGGTAAAATAAAATAAAAACTAGAAAGAACATTACTATGACCAAGGTAAAGAAAGGGAGGGGCTTGACAAAACGTTTTTGAACACGTAATTTAGGTTTCTGTTCATGTATAGCTAAAGCTTCGGCTATGCGTATGTGAAGAAAACGTAAACTTTTGGATCGATTCGATTTTACTATGTAGATAACTTTGAAGGATGAATCACGTGGGGCCAAATGACCAGACTGTAACAGGTGATCACAAGTAGACGACTTTGCAGTTCTACGTTCGCCTTTCATTAACCAAACCGAATAGTGTTCAGCTACACGTTTTCGGGGATTACGCTTACAATGTTGAATATAATCAGCTCCCCAGGAGCAGGTAAAAGAGTAAATGCACATAGATGTGGACAAAAGCGGTAATCTATCCTTGACGCATAAACATATTTCGGCTGGTAAAACTAGTTGCAAGTCAGCTGCAGAAAAAGTGCGTTTAATACATTTAGATAAACGATTTTTAATCAATTATGAAATGTTGTCACCTTTGAATGCAAGACTCATAAACAGTTTTTTCTTTGGCACTGTGATTTGTCTAGGGGCGGATACTTTCTTAGTGTTACGTTCAATAAACCTTGTAGGATTTCCATTGTTAAGGAGATTTGATCGAAGGTTATCTAGTTCCCTATCGATTGTCTCTGTAGAGCAGATTTTACGAATTCTGGAGCATAAGGAATGAATAAGATTTCTCTTTCTCCCTAAAGGTACCCAACTGTTGAAGTTAGTGTACTACCCTATGAATGTTGGCTTTCCGTAAATCGACCTTAACAGCGTCAAGGAAGTGAAACGAGGAATTCGACTCTTCTTCGATTGTGAAACGCAAAAATAGGTGAGAACCACTTAAATATTCCAAGAAGTTCGGCAGTTGAAGAGTTTTCATCACACACAATGAAGGTATCATCAATATGTCTTTTATACATAAAAAAAACTAGTAACGGTTTCCTTTGGTGGGCCATTCTCTAAGCTTGCTATGAAGACAAAAAGTTTGTAAAAGGTGATTTTTCGATACTGACATTGGATGTCAGTAGCAAATTCGTGTGAATCAGTATCAAAGTTCACTTCCTATCAAGTGTAGTAACGTATTAGTTACAATCTCTGGAATCGACGTCGTTTTTTCGGTTTTTCTTCATCACATATTACTGTTTCCTGTTCTAAGGTTCACTAGCGTAAATATTATTGCTTTATCATTAAAATGTAAAGTATTCTAATGTCTATCATTTATCTTTATACATATGAATTCAAAGGAAATGCATTTTTATCTGATATATATGCATAGAGAATCTCTTACAGAAATTGTAAAAATCAAGTTATAACCTGTTTAAACAATAAAAATTAAAAGAAAATAGGAATCAAGGGTAGGATGTTGTGTGTTTCACCTGTTCCCATGCCATTTATTTCATGCTTGAATAAACGGTTATAAAAAAATGGAAATAAGCCCTAAAAAGTGGTTGGGGGGGGGAGACAATCTGATTTCGAGACATTTTAAATACAAACAACAGTTATCCCTGAAATACCTGTACACAGGCACATACACACTGTTAAGTTTAGGTTTACTACATCATTGAAAATAATTCCAGTAGGACACCTAGGAATAGTGTCTACTCTACACTTCCACAGTCACAGAGCTGACTCCTTTTGTTCACTAGATTAAAATGCGTGTAAATGTTTATTAACATTACAAAATGAAATAACTAATTTAGAGTTGATTACAAATTATTAATTAAACAACTGTTTGAAAATACCTCTTCGAAAGAAAACCTAATTATAACATTTAAACTTATTTGGATGTAACAATTAACATTTTTCTCTTCAAAAATTTAAAGCAATTGGTTCCCTTTATGAATTTCGACAAAACAATAGGAAGACGTAGTTCATCTGAAACGTATAATGTATTGGCGCAACACATTTCGGACATTCTGATCACACACGTACTTGTCATACACAGTTTTTATATAAGGCAAGAAAGCATGAATAATTACAATACAGGTCAGATTGTGTACAGGTCAAGGTCACAGAATAATGGGTAGGGAGACGCAAAAAGTGTGGGTAAGAAAGATAAAGGGAGGAAAAAAGGCAAAGAAAGGGTTTGAAAATATTATGAAGTAAAATTGGACCTTGGTTCTAAGTTGGATTACCAAGGCAGGTTTAAGGTGATAACAAATAACTTTTGGACGCATAAGACAGGTTTAAGTCTTTTAATGGCTAAGGCTTCAATGAATTAAAGTATGTGACCCAAGCTTGTCTTATATATCGGCTTAAAGGCATTATTAAAATCAACCTTATGACCCGTCTCTATAATATGCTTCGCTATAGATGATGTTGGACATCTATTTCCCGGGTCAATTGTATCTGGCGATTTCATTTGTTGTTGCAGCCACTTTGGAATGTGTTCTGTAGCCCTAACATGCAGAGACCGATGGGTCCTCCCTATGTACGTGTCTCCACACATACATGTAAATTGATAAACACAGTGGGATGTGACACTATCGTTCGGATAATGTGAGGGTTTACAGGACAGCATAGTTTTCGTTTTCTCTATGAAGATAAGTTTAGCTGCATAATAGGTTCTACTAATTGCGGCCTTTAGTCTTTGTCTAGTGACTAGACTTTGTCGATCACCTCTGAACGGCAAGGATATGTAAACATCCTTTTTGGGAACTGATTGGATTGGTAAAGCTGTGTGGTTGACACTTACATAACGTCTAATAAATCTCAGTGGGTAATTGTTATCTAACAATATTTCAGTGAGATGTTGTCTTTCTTCTTCAATTGTATCGGCGGTACATATACGGTGAACGCGCTTGAACAAACACTTAACCAACGCCTTTTTATACTGTAGTGGACAGAAACTATAGTAATTTAGATACTGTCCAGTCCATGTTTTATTTTGTGACCTTGACCTGTACACAATCTGACCTGTATTGTAATTATTCATGCTTTCTTGCCTTATATAAAAACTGTGTATGACAAGTACGTGTGTGATCAGAATGTCCGAAATGTGTTGCGCCAATACATTATACGTTTCAGATGAACTACGTCTTCTTATTGTTTTGTCGAAATTAACTTTTTAACCTAATTTAGATTCTCTCCTCAAACCTTCAACGCAGCGCACCCATCAATAAGATTCACCTTAGAATGCGAATCGAGCAAAGCATTTCCACTCCTTGATGCGCTACTAACCACAAGACATGACTGTATGGTCCAATGATCGATATACCTTAAGCCAACTTGGACTGGACAGTTCATCAACTCCCAGAGCTTTGTCCCACTGATTTGAAAAGAAACCTAGTACGTTCATTGTGTTCAAGAATTAGAAAAATCTGCTCATAAGACATGGTAGAAAAAGAATTAAATCTATCACCTGAAACCCTACTAGAAAACGGGTATTCACCAAGATTTATCGACAAAAACATGGAGGAGAAGCCTCCGGTGTCAGACATCGCAACGGTTCCTAAGAAGACTTTCTTCATGAACCTAGAATTCAAAGGCGATATCGCAGTGGAAATTCTCAGAAACCGCCTTTCTAAATGTCTGAAGAAGACATTTCCAACAGCCACCCTACGTATAACATTCTCCTGCAGACAGCTAATTCAGTCTAACTCTAAGGACAAGATATCTCTTTCGGTCATTTCAATGTGTATTTATCAATTTACTTGATCATGTGGAGCAAAGTATATCGGCCGTACGCAACATCAAGTCCACAAATATATTCTAGGACACTGTTCAGCTTGGTTAGCCAGAGAAGAAAACAAGAATAGCAGCGGTTCTGTCCTCCAACATCTTGTCATCTCCGAACATCGAGCACCCTCACATGAATGCTTCACGGTGATACATAGAGTCCCTCAATATCGTACAAAGGGACTTGGGGTGCATAATCTGTACACAGCTGAAGCATTAGCTAATCGAGACCTGAAACCGGGCCTCTGCATTCAAAAGCGATACATACATTCTCTCACCCTACCAAGGCCAGAGTGTAACAACAGAAGACAAGGGCCAGGCAACAGATCGTTTTATTATGAAAATCAACACGTATTTATACATATTTCAGACAACATTATTATAGACAAGCGCAGTCATCTCATTGGTTGTTTAGGTAGACAAACGCAGGCTTCTGATTGGTTGTTTCGGGATTCCTTGACAAACAGAGTTCTCTATCTGCGAATCATATTTTGCCACGTTAACTTCGCTGTGATTGGTTGTTGACTCAGCCTTGTTCACGGCCCATATTAGTGACCTAGACCTTAACGTAGATTAGTGCCAACCAATCGGCTAGCAGCCTGCTCTCACCACACTCGTCCCCCCGTCAAATACGTGCGACTGAAGTCGGCTTGATCTACTTGGTGCAGGCGTCATCGTTGGCTTGTCTCGCTGTATCCATTTCTGGAGCTCGCTGACGTTCACGCGCCTCTCATTGTTCGCCATTGCGACTGTGTCTGCGTAACCCCATCTCGAAGTGACCATATATGGTCCTTCCCACTTTGGAAACTGTTTGCCTGACCCTGTCGAACATTCGTCCATACTTCGGCCCACACCTTCATATGCTGCTTTCGCCCGACCTCCCAGCAGCGTCTCAAGTAGCAGCTCCATCGCTGACAGATCTTGAACGCCACTCAACTGCGCAGAAGCCTTGAAGTCCTGCCAGAAGATCCATATGTCTCCATCAAAAACTGCAGGGTATAGGCTTTTCATTTGTCGGTAGGCAGCGACACCAAATGTAACAACAGAAGACAAGGGCCAGGCAACAGATCGTTTTATTATGAAAATCAACACGTATTTATACATATTTCAGACAACATTATTATAGACAAGCGCAGTCATCTCATTGGTTGTTTAGGTAGACAAACGCAGGCTTCTGATTGGTTGTTTCGGGATTCCTTGACAAACAGAGTTCTCTATCTGCGAATCATATTTTGCCACGTTAACTTCGCTGTGATTGGTTGTTGACTCAGCCTTGTTCACGGCCCATATTAGTGACCTAGACCTTAACGTAGATTAGTGCCAACCAATCGGCTAGCAGCCTGCTCTCACCACAAGAGTAAAGTTCTTACTACAATTTTGCTTCTTTCCTTCATTATGTAAGTTCATTATTATTATTATCACTATTATAATTGATATTAATACTTTTATCATCATTATTATTCCCATCATCCACATTTTATTACCACTCTATTACTGTTTATTAATAACATGGCTTTTTCATACAGATTTGATATAAAAACACTTTATTGCCTTTCTACTAATTCCTGTCCATTCTACACTAGCTCATTGATTAGTCATTATCTCACACTGATTACGTCATGCCAACTACTGTTTCTTTTCTAACTTACAATTGGTCATCCCTTCTTACACCTTACATTATGTAATACAATTTTTCAAGGACGAAGTTTACTAGTATCTGATTGGTCTAAATATTTCTGTGTTAATTATAATTACGATTGTATAGCTGAGGAAAATGGATCGTCGAAAAGAAAATTTTCTTCGCTGTTTATGCCTTTTTCTTATGACTCAATATTGGAATATTTCGTTAATTGAAGAACTTTTTAATTATTTGATTAGGCTTATACTTGTTATAACAAGAATTTTTTCACAACTGATGTACCAGTTATGTGTATACCAACTTTTTGGTGAAGTTTACCAATAAAGTTAGGATGACGGCTTTGATCATCATTTCAATGAAACAGTACTAATTCTCATATGGTAGATATTTATGATGAATTAGCATTTGCCCTAGTCAATGAACTCCAGCAGACGAATGGTTACTGAACATGGAATACTTTTTTTGTTAACTTCATCAACAGGTTCCACAGTCATATATATAGTAGTGAATGCATTATTATTATTATCCACTTGGATTTAGATTGGAACATAGGGCTTCAACAACACACCTCCACTATCTTATACCGTCTTCTGTACTCTTCATCTGAATGGACGATTTCCAGTAATCTCTCGTCTCCGCCTAGCCAAACGATTTCTTCAAAGTCATCCTCGCACCGATGACCAACTCGTCGCTTAACCCTAGAATTCCACCCGTGGGTACAATGCGCGATATCATTCAATGGCATCCCAAACGTATATGCCCCATCTATCTCCATTCACCCCGACGTGTTTGTTAAACGATTGGCTTTTGGTTGATTTGTTGACAGTCAGAGTTTCTTGTTACTAATTCTTTCTAGCCAGTCGTCAGATATTTAATATGGAGCCATCGAAGGTGGCAGCTGTAGACAAAATCTGCAGTAACCTGTCGGATATCCTTTTCGTGACACGCATTGCAGGTTTATGACTCGTATAGCCGAAAAATCCACCCTGAATGATCCAGTCATAATATTGATACTTATTTGAATGTCAGAACTACCAGTGAACATTGACCCCCCGACGAAATCAGAAGTTCTGAATGCAATCAAGATGCTAAAAACCGGAAAAGCAGCAGAACCATATGGAATCCCAGCAGAAGCTTTGAAAATGGACCCAGAGACAACAGCGGACTTCACGACACCACTACTGGAGAAAGTGTGGAAAGAGGGTAAAGTACCCGAGGATTGGAAGAACGGATACTTATTGAAACTACCAAAGAAAGGAGATTTAAGTCAATGTAAAAACTGGCGTGGAATTATTCTCCTGTCCATTGCAAGCAAAATACTAAGCCGCATCATCCTGGAGAGAATCAAACAAGCCCTAGATGAAAAACTTCGACCGGAACAGGCTAAATTCAGGAGAAAAAATCATGTATTGATCCAATCGCCACTTTACGAATCATCATTGAACAAAGCTTGGAATGGCAGTCACCTCTCTATCTCAAATTCATCGACCTTGAAAAGGCCTTCGACAGCGTCGATCGAGAGGGGATTCGGCAACTACTTCGCCACTACGGGGTCCCATCGACAATTATATATCTCATCCAACAGTTGTACGACAATGCTGCATGCCAAGTAATCCACAACGGGAAACTTACGGAAGCCTTCGAAGTGAGGACGGGAGTGAGGCAAGGCTGTCTACTATCACCAATGATCCTCCTGATTGCAATTGATTGGATAATGCGACAGACAACGGCAACCAACGAGGAAACGGGCATAAAATGGACTCACACAAAAGACTTGGGGGATCTGGACTTCACCGATGATATATGTCTGATTTCTCACTAACTGGAAGATATGCAAGTGAAAAGCAACAAGTTGGCAGAACAAGCATCGAAGATAGGACTTCAAGTGAACATAGATAAAACAGAGGTGATGAAGATTCCTAGCCAACATCAACAGCAACAACAACAGACAACATTCAGCATAAATGGGAGGAAACTGAAAGAAACAGCCTCCTTCACCTACCTGGGAAGTATCGTCTCAACTACAGGCGGAACTGACGAGGATGTCAAAGCCAGAATCGGAAAAGCAAGACAGGCTTTCATTACTCTTAAGGCTGTGTGGAAGTCAACAGCACTCAGCATCAAAAATAAGATCCGGATTTTCAACGCCAATGTAAACTCAGTGCTTCTATACGGATCAGAGACTTGGCGAGTCATAAGGAGCATCTCAAACAAATTTCAGACCTTCATCAACAGTTGTCTTCGCTCAATACTCAAGATCAGATGGCCGGCCAGAAAAGATCAGCAACAAAGATATCTGAGAGCCAACCAACCAGTAACCGATTGTGAAACAAATAGGCAGAAAGAAATGGAGATGGATTGGCCATACGCTGAGGAAACCATCAAGTGACATCACTAGACAAGCCATCACTCGAGTGGAACCCGAAAGGGAAGCGGTGAGTTGGTCGTCAATGCAAGGGTGACTTGGAGGAGGTCATGCGAGTAGGAGATGAAAGCATGTGGGCAGACTTGGAGCGAGGTGAAAAAGTTGGCAGAAAACAGAAGGCAATGGAGGTGCGCAGCTGAAGCCATATCTTCCTCCAGGAACTAAAGGATACAATAATAATAATTTGTATGTCTCAATTAACTCTGTACTTATTGTCCGTTTTTATCCTAAACTGTATACATGTATCACTGTTCTGACATTTGCATGTCATATGTTGAATCGATGGTTATTATTGATCCTTGTCCCTCTTTATTTTCTAATGTGAATGCTTCTCTCCGTGGATGTGTGACCCATTGATCATGTGCTGTTTTATGATATGATTTTGTCTCAGTGAATCAACATGATTCTGACCTTCGACTGTCTGCGAGAACTGTTGGTGTGTGTGATTAATCTGGAAGGAAATTTTGATCCCACCTTCTTGGGAATATTCTACTTGAGATTATCAGGTACTTCTTACGAGTGAATTTCGGTTAATTAATTTTGTTCTGCAGTACTTTGTCTTTCCTAACGACATTACTTGGGATAATCTCGAGTTTTTGATGTTTTGAACCACACATAGATCCAACTACACAAATTTGTCTTTTTGCTATCTTTATGGGATAGTTATACGTTAGATTAAAAGATATTTTTGCTGCGTTCAGACCAGATCGAATCGGCTTTGTTCGTTACAGGAATGAATTATAGGTCAGAAGTCTTTAAAATCGTTTCAATGAATAAGGCTTAATTTTACCGGGAAGTTTAACACCTCTGAAAATCTATTATGTCAAGATGACGAAAAAAAATCAACCACATTTTATCTTTGAGTGTTACAAGGCCCCATTCTAAAGAATCAAGTGGTACTCCTTTCAAATTCATTACTGGGAAATGATAATAAATTGATACTGTAATCAAAAGTCAATCTGAACGAAGAATATTCTTTTCAATAATTTCTCTTCAGGTTCCTACAATTATAAAATATAATATTTGTGGTCGTTACAAGAGTGATAGCCAGTTATGCGGCGGATACATTTTTTCTTAACGTAGAATAACAGATTAGTGGTTATGGGGTGTCAAAATAAATAGTCGTATTTGTGTGACAAACGTGCTAGGCTGAAATCGATTAGAAATATTGTAAAACGGGAGATAATGGTGGTGATTAATCATAATACAATTGTAGAGTGTGGGGTAGGAAAATAGACAAGTTAGTTCAAGGTTATAAAAGGTAACGACCACAAATATTATATTTTATAATTATAAGAACCTGAAGAGAAGTTATTGAAAAGAATATTCTTCGTTCAGATTGACTTTTAATTCATAATATGGGAATATTTCACACTATCAAATCTGATACTGTAATCCGTTTAACATGCTTTAATTTGTTACAATGATCAAGTCGACAAATAAATTTTTCTTGTGTTTTAAATGTATCGTTTTCCGTTGAAAAATTTCTAGTTTTTTATTATGAAAGTTATTCCTCAATAATGCTCATACAGTCCATATCGTAGTGTAAATAATAATAAGTGCTTTCCACCATTTTCCTAAGTAAAACTTGTTTTAAATTAATTCCTGGGATAACTCACCTAAAAATAGGGTGGTACGTTTAGTGCGTGCGTCGACGGCGTGGAGGTAAAAAGCTGGCCATCCACACTTGTTGTCCGGGGTCCAATCCAACGCCAGCGCATCCCTCTACCTCTCTAAGCTTGAGATAAGGCCGGCCGCACCCCTTAAAAATAAACATCACTGGTACTGAAACTTCAAAGCTCTAGCTTGAAGCTTTATGTTCCACCGGGAGAGTAAAGGAGGAATAATTGCATCTCCAGATATAAAACGTTTTTTTGAAAGAGTGGGAATACACATGGTAGATTCTAAGTTACCGGATTCAGACTCTGAGACAGTGCTGAAACTGTTCTTGGCCTTTGTATTCGATTTAAAAGACTAAGCTAGGCAGACCAACTTACCACTGTGGGACTTTGCGTTGACAAGCAATGAATAACAGATTATTAATGTCACTCTAATGCAGGGCTACTTACATTTAAAAACGTATCCTAATCAATATCAAGGAATAAAAAAATTAACAACTTTTGTGAGTAAAAAAACAATAATCATCGTAAAAGTGGTACAGGAAGGAATTTTCCCTAAGTTGCGCTCTTCGTTACTTCTACAGGTGTAGAAGTATCAAACTATTATTATTTCCTTTAATTCCTAGAGGAACATAGGACTTCAGCCAAACGTCTCCATTGTGTTCGGTTCTCTGCTAAAGTTTTCACCTGGCTCCACCTCTGCCCACATGCTTTCATCTCCTCCTCACATGACCTCCTCCAAGTCACCCTTGCATTGATGACCAACTCGCCGCTCCCCTTTCGGGTTCCACTCGAGCGATGACCTGCCGTGTGATGTCAATTGATGATTTAGTTTCTCAGAGCATGGTCAACCCATCTCCATTTCTTCCTGCTTATTTGTTGCATAATCGGTTCCTGGTTGGTTCACTCGCTCCAAGAGGTTCATATTCCTGATCTTTTCTTGCCAGCCATCTGATATTGAGTATTGTTGAGCGAAGGCACCTGTTGATGAAGGTGTGTAGTTTGTTTGAGGTGCTCTTAGTGAGTCGGCGCCAAGTCTCTGATCCGTAAACAGTAGCACTGACTACACACTGGAGTTGAAAATTCACATCGTATGTTTCATTCTGAGTGCTGTTAACCTCCACACAGAATCGAGAGTAATGAAAGCTTGCTTTGCTTTCCTCATCCTTGCTTTATTCTCTTCAGTTCCGTCCGCCTGTAGTTGAAACGATGCTTCCCAGGTAGGCGGGTAGTTAAAGGAGGTTGTTTCTTTCAGGTTACCCCTATTTAGGCTGGCTGATATTTTCTGTTGTTGTTGTTGCTGTTGCTGTTGCTGCTGGCCAAGAATCTTCATCACCCCTGTTTTCTCTATGTTCACCAGAAGTCCTACCTTCCCTGGATGCTTCTTCTGCCAACTTGTCGCTTTTCATTTGCATATCTTCCAGTCTGTGGGAAATCAGACATACATCATGGACGAATTCCACATCGTCTAAGTTTTTCGTGAGGGTCCGTTTTATGCCTGTCTCCTCGTTACCTGCTGTCTGTCGCATTATCCAACCTACTACAATCAAGAAAATCACTGGTGATAGAAGGCAGCCAGCCAGCTCGTCTTACTCCCGTCTTCACTTCGAGGGATTTCATAATTTTCCCGTTGTGGATTACTTGGCATGCAGCATTAACGTACAACTGCTGAATGAGGTGTATAACTGTCTGTGGCAACCCGTAGTAGCGAAGTAGTCGTCAAATCACTTCTTGATGTTTGTCACATATTCTTGATGGGAACTACTTTGAAGTCGACTGATTTTTCGCTAATCTTTCAATAAAAAGAAGTATATATACAGCTGAAAGTTATTGCAAATATTGTATTATCTGCAGTAGATACAATCAAAAGTGGCTAATCCAGGTACTTCATTTTCAATAGACGAATCACTACTGTTCATGTAGAAAAAATATTCGTATTTTTCCAGCATTAACATTTCTTTGAACTGCTTTTCTTAACTTCTTCGTATTATTTTGCTAGATATTGCCATTGAATTGCAATCGTATGAATAAAGTCTTCTTGTCTGCGGATTCTGAATAATCTTTTTCAGCTATCATTTCGCCCTTTTCTCTTTAGTCTACCTTAATTTGCTCAGAGATTATCCATAAGCCCTCCTGTCCTACTGACATGATCTCCTCAGCTTCATTCGGGGCCACACACTGAACTCATCGTTTCCCATCCAGATCTCAGTCGAGAGATGACCTAGCGCGCGACGTCATTCAAGTATTTCTTCAACGTCTGTCCAACTGAAGTGAATTTCCTTCTGTGTTTTGGTTGACCAATAATATCTTGATTATTCCACTCCCAGAGATCCTTGCGTATCTAATCCTTTCTTGTCACTTATCTGATTCATTGTGGAGTGGTAAAGGTAGCTACTGGTGATGTAAGTGTACATATCTCCTCCTGGAAATACTTTCCATGGTTTTCTAAGTCTCTCAACCACATATATATGTGTGCATCGGTGGCACAGTGGTTAGGACTCCCGCCGACCATGCACATGGTCCGGGGGTCGAGCCCACGCCGACGCACACCTGATATCTATGGTTGGCCTGCGAATTTTGGGCTACCGATATCCACGCTGAAAATTCCACACTTGTTCCAAAAATACGGTGTGGAATCAAGCTGTAATCAAAAAATAAATAAATAAAAAATAAAATAAAAAATAAATAGAAGAGCCGACCGACTTGAAACTGGTGTTGAAAATCCGAATTCTATTATTTCTGATAATAATAATTCGCTTTATTCCAAAACTGTACTTGCGAATACAGAATGAAATTCTCAGCATTTTACTACAGTATTACATCCAGTTTGTGCATTAACAATATATAAAATTCTACATAGATTAAGGAAATTTCAGTTCATTATTTACTTTACTTTTGACTTATGACTACAACATATTGGCATGTCGGTAGCAAAGCTAAAATTGAACAGAGTGTTTGAAGGTGTTAGAAAAGTAGATACTAGCATATTCACTGGCGTAAGCAGTAACACAAAGGCCAAGATGTACGGAGTGTGAAAGAACGAAGAAGAATGCTTTAAGTAGAGTTTGTAAGGAAGAGGGAAACAAAACAGCACAACAAAAAAAGATAGAGAGAAAAGGAAAGGAAAGAAAGAAAACGTTGTACCTATAAATGATTAGAGTTGGGAAGACGAGATCCAGTTGTTCTGCAGACGATTTAATAAGTTATAAGTTTCACGCCTAATACTTCCTTTATCACATGGAACACGAGCTAAATAGCGTAAGGGTGGGTTTTTGTATTTGCTAGTGCGAGCATATAGTCTTCTATATAGGTTTCTGGTTTTTGCCTGATGAAATACAAGGGGAGAGTTGTGAATGAAGAGGGTGGTGTGAGTTAGATAGGCAGAATGGATTTAGCCCATTTTTCACATGAGTAGAAGTGCCTGTCGACCAGAATATTAACAAGCTGATTAAGTGGCACGTAGCTTACCCTACTGACAACCTCTAACATCCTACGTAATAAGATATATTCTTTCTTCAGTAGCCTAGGAAAAACTAAGAAGGAATGATAGAGAATAACAGGCAGGATGCAAGAGGTAACGAATCGTAGGAGTAAGGATTAGGTTATTCCAGAATATCTAAACTTCTTGATTTAGAAGGTAAGATGGAGTATTTTCTTAGAAATCGTCAAGATATGAGACGACCAGGAAAGATCAGCAGATAGAATGACGCCTAGGTATTTCATTTCCGACTTGGTTTCTCTTTCAGTGCCATCTATTTTGCAAACCACGTGAGTGCTAACCAGTTTGTTTAGGTCACTCGGATTTATGTCCAAAGGTGAAATCGACTGTTTAGCATTTAGAGGAGTTTAAGGTTAGACCGTTTCCCTTGGACCATTGGCTGACTTCTGATAAAAAGTCGTTTAGTTAAGTGCAGTCACTTTGACATTTAACAGGCAAAGTTACAGTTAGGTCATCAACATATGTGACAAAATTAATGTCATTTGAAGATGGTAAGTCATGTAGAAAGAAAGAAAAGAGAAGTGGGGAAAGTACAGCACCTTGGGGGACGCTAGGTTCAGTGAGCACAGAAGAGGAGGATTTGCCTTTGTATGTAGTATTCTGCATTCTGTTAGAGAAGTAGGAATGCAACCAGTTAGCGACCCAAGACTCAGTTTGTGCCATCGACAGCTTATTTAGGAAAAGACATCTAGGTACAGAGTGGAAAGTAGAGGTTAAGTCGAGAAATGTGCAGTTCAGTACTTTAGACTTCCACAGTTGATGAAGGTCTGCCTTACACTCCCTGCTTTTGACACCCTCATCCATTTAGCAGGTACGGAATCCTAATCCCTAAAAATCATTTCGAAATATTCAAAGTTGCATACATACACCTATGATGGGATGGATATTATAAGTTTTTGAATAATTTCATAAATTATAGTAAATCTAGCAAGTTTCTAGAAAGTGGACAATATAATCATCAAAATACTCGACACAAATCAGTTATGCAATCTGATAGGAGAATAATGGAGAGAAAAAAATCGATTTTTTTAAAATGTTGATAACAGTCTGTTTGACAGTTTGATTTTATGCCATTACAGTTATCAGCCTAAAACCGTCAGTAACTGTCAAAGTAGAACAACGCAGAATGCATTAGGTACTTTGGAAAATGCAGTTATATGGATTGTGTACTCTTAAAAAGCTATGTTATATGAATTAATCACTACTTTGTCGAGAACAGAACTAGACCATCAGAGAGAGAAAGAGAGAATTCCACAGCTAGTAAACAAAAGAATTCGTTGGAGGATTTCATCATGAGTCGCTAACATCAGTTAGAGAAGCATTGGCGAGACCCGTAAAATTGTGGACACATTGCAAAGCCGACTGATAGAATTCAGTCTACACCAAAGAAAGGATTAAATAAATCACACCAGTTACTGGTGTCTGTTCAAAGTACCTAAGAAACTACTGGATATGTTTTACTACCTAACATCACTGTTGAGGTAATATTGCTTCAGGATATATAATGATTGTTGTGTAGCACCGCAGATTTTATTATTATTATTGTTTTCTTGGGTTCCTAGTGGAACATAGGGCTTCAACTGCACGTCTCCACTTGCTACTGTCTTCTGCTGTACTTTTCACCTGCATCCATGTTACTCCATACTCCTTCAACTCCTCTTCACACGATCTCCTCCATGTCACCCTGGCACTGACGTCCCACTCGCCGCTTCCCTTTCGAGTTCCACTCGAGCTATGGCCTGACGCGCGCGCTGCGTCACCCAATGGCCTCCTCAGACAACGCCCAATCCATTTCCACTTTCTTCTGCATATTTGTTGGTTATCGATTGGTTCTTGTTTTGTTACTTCCCCTAGTTTCTTGTTGGTTATTCTTTCCGGCCCGGCCATATGACCTTCAGTATAGATCCAGCGAAGACAGTTGTTGGTTGATGAAGGTCTGCAACAGGCTGTTGGAAATATTCTTTGTGACCCACACACCAAGTTTTTGATCCGTATAGAAGAACTGACAGACTTGACGTTGTTTGTATTGAATATTATATATTATTATTATATCCTTTAATTCCTGGAGGAAGATAGGGCTTCAGCTGCGCACCTCCATTGCCTTCTGTTTTCTGCCAACTTTTTCACCTCGCTCCAAGTCTGCCCACATGCTTTCATCTCCTCCTCGCATGACCTCCTCCAAGTCACCCTTGCATTGACGACCAACTCACCGCTTCCCTTTCGGGTTCCACTCGAGTGATGGCTTGTCTAGTGATGTCACTTGATGGTTTCCTCAGCGTATGGCCAGTCCATCTCCATTTCTTCCTGTCTATTTGTTTCACAATTGGTTCCTGATTGGTTCGCTCCCAGAGATCCCTGTTGCTGATCTTTTCTGGCCAGCCATCTGATCTTGAGTATTGAGCGAAGACAACTGTTGATGAAGGTCTGAAGTTTGTTTGAGATGCTCTTTATTACGCGCCAAGTCTCTGATCCGTATAGAAGCACTGAGTTTACATTGGAGTTGAAAATCCGGATCTTATTTTTGATGCTGATTGCTGTTGACCTCCACCCAGACTTGAGAGTAATGAAAGCTTGTCTTGCTTTCTCGATCCTTGCATTGATATCCACGTCAGTTCCATCCGCTATTAGTTGAAACGATGCTTCCTAGGTAGGTGAAGGAGGTTGGTTCTTTTAAATTTCTCCCATTAATTTTAATTGTCGTCTATTGTTGTTGGTGGTGGTGTTGCCCGGGAATCTTTATCACCACCTCTGTTTTCTCTATGTTCACCTGAAGTCCTACCTTCCCTAGATGCTTCTTCCGCCAACTTGTTGCTTTTCACTTACATCTCTTCCAGTTTGTGGGAAATCAGACATATATCATCATCGGCGAAGTTCAGATCCCCCAAGTCTTTTGCGTGAGTCCATTTTACGCCCGTTCCCTCGTTGGCTGCCGTTGTCTGTCGCATTATCCAATCTACTGCAATCAGGAGGATCATTGGTGATAGTAGACAGCCTTGCCTCACTCCCGTCTTCACTTCGAAGGCTTCCGTAAGTTTCCCGTTGTGGATTACTTGGCATGCAGCATTGTCGTATAACTGTTGGATGAGATATATAATTGTCGATGGGACCCCGTAGTAGCGAAGTAGTTGCCGAATCACCTCTCGAACGACGCTGTCGAAGGCCTTTTCAAAGTCGATGAAGTTGAGATAGAGAGGTGACTGCCATTCCAAGCTTTGTTCAATGATGATCCGTAGTGTGGCGATTTGATCAATACATGATTTGTTTCTCCTGAATCTAGCCTGTTCCGGACGAAGTTTTCATCTAGGGCTTGTTTGATTCTCTCCAGGATGATGCGGCTTAATATTTTGCTTGGAATGGACAGGAGCATAATTCCACGCCAGCTTTTACATTGACTTAAATCTCCTATCTTTGGAAGTTTGAATAAGTATCCGTTCTTCCAGTCCTCGGGTGCTTTGCCTTCTTTCCACACCTTCTCCAGCAGTGGCGTCATCAAGTCCCCTGTTGTCTCTGGGTCCATTTTCAATGCTTCTGCTGGGATTTCATCTTGTCCTGCTGCTTTTCCGGTTTTTGGCACCTTGATTGCACTCAGGACTTCTGATTTCGTCAGAGGGTCGATGTTCACTGGTAGTTCTGTTGTTGGTATTGTTGGGTGCGTTGTCGGTTGAATTCAACTCCTGTTTTTGTTGCTCGTCAGTGCACTGAATAATCTTTTGTTTCACTGTCCTTCTCTCTTCTATTAGTTTCCAAGTGTTCATAGTGAGCCACTGTTTGTCCTGCCTCTTCTTTCTGCCCAGAACTTCCATGCAGGTTTGGCTCCACACCGTTTTCAATTTATCCCAGTGCTTTTCGACGCCGACCTCTTTGCTGGTGTTGATTTGTGTCTCGACTTTGTCTTTTACGCTTGCAATGAAGATATCCTTTGTAGCCTGGTCCTTCAGCTTTTGAGTGTTGAACTTGGCTTGTGGTCTATCTGCAGTTCCTCCTTCTCTGAAAGCTTTTAGTTTGATTTGGATTGTCCCTTTTACGTGATAGTGGTCTGAGCCCACATCTGCTCCTCTTCTTACTTTTGTGTCCAGTAGGCTGCGCCTACTAGATTGCCAGCCGGCTCACTGCTAAGCCTCGCTTAACTGGTAGTAAGCTCAGTTGGACATGATGCTAGCAATTCCATCTCATAAAAAGCACCGCTGTTACTGAAAATCCAAAGTTGAAACTTAAAGCTCTATGTTCCACTCATAAGAAAAAAAAAATAAAATAAATAAAAATAATGAAATCTTCAGGTGTGTGTGAATAACATTTTTGTAAAATTAATGATTCGCTTTTTTATCGACAGATTTGTAATCCATTAAATGTAAAATGTTAACCTAAATGGTGGACTTACAGTTTCTAAACAGATTATTTATAACTAATCTCATTTTAATATTGGTGTATTCTCTAGTTGATGAAACAGTTTTCTGTGGATAGAAAATATCAGTAAATATATTCAGTTACATTCGTTCTCCAATAACTTGTTGACTCGATTATTGTTCCGTTTACTGTTTCAAGTTACAGAAGAGAAAAACAACTGAGTGATAAGTGAATTACTGACAAACTAATTATTTAAGACGATTGATGAAACTTAGAAGTTAGAAGCCACACTAATTTCATTTCAGACCTTACATTCCATCAAGAAAACAACATCAGCTAGACAGATCATTGAAGACCAGAAAGTATTTGATATCGGCTTTGACCTATTTAAGAGTCTTCAACGCTATACAGCCGTACCACACCAAGAGTGGAAACCAGACACTCAGTATGCTAGAAAAACTCAATGACCATTCAGCGACTTGGACTGGAATTCAGTGGATCCATTAATTCTAGTTCTGATGTTCATGAGTGCCCACTTCACCTTTACATGGTGGATCCCACTAGCCAATACTTCTCATTATAGCTTCAAAGCATCCATTCATTATCTGTTGATTAGTTCGAAATTGACCGCTGAAGAGTTCTGAAATGAGGACGAAACAGCTTTTCAATGTTACATCGCTTTCAATATTCTCTCAAAATGATGTTGGATAGTGAAGATATCTGACAACTGAAATTTAACTAATTATTGATTTATAAGTGAACTGAAAGTGTTCTCATGTTGATTTCACTTTTTCTCTTAGTTATACTAGCCAGATATGGCTTTGACTTTTAGAGCTGAAATCCTTATTGCACTTTTTAAAAATAATCAGTCTCATGCTAAAGAGATCTCCATAGAGTATTTTCATTTTATAGTCAGTCTCCTTCTAGTGCATTTAGAGTTGGATAAGCAGCTAAAAATTAGATTTCAGAAATATTCACAGAAATTTTTAGAAATTTGATTTGACGTTTTTATCTAACTATTGACTTCCACGAACTCAAATATGCATTGTATTTAAGTGCTGAAAATTATTCACAATACTGGCATATTCTAAACTACGCTTTTCACGAAAACTCACCCACTCAAGAAGAAATATATATTTGTTTATCTGAAACACTTTTGTAAAGGTATATACATCGAGCTCTCCTTTTATTTTACTAATTTTAGTTTAGTCTAAGTTGAAGACATAACCCACATTGTTTACTTACTTTTTATTAAGTCTAAAGGTGTTTTTCCTCTAATTATCTTGAATAACACCGTTTTCTAAAGACTTCTGAAATACTTATGAGGTTTTATCTAAGGCTAAGATAAGTTAGAGAACTACTGGAAAATCAGGGAGTATTAAACGGCTGTTTCGTTGTATTTTGGTGCTCTTCAACAGTACCCACCTATTGAGATTCAGAGTGACGGAAGTTGAAACTAACGGACAAGTAGATTGGGTCCCTGTGACTGAAAGGTCTACGAGCTCTACTTGGGACTGGTAGGTCCTGTTCAAAACCGAGTGGGCTCGTACTGTTAGGATTCCAGAAATCGAACGAAACATTTTTCTAATACTGACTAGGTTTTCAGTAGTCACCTAGCTTATGTCAGCTTATGATCAAATGCATGAAAATACTTATGAGTCTACCAGACGTAGAGGGTGTTATTTTGTATAGACACCACAGAACAACACCAGTTAAATTTAGTTCTTTTACTGATTAAAAATACCCATTAAAATTTTTCAAAAGTATGGCTACTGAACAAAGAGCAATCTTTTCGATAACTTCAGATTCAGACTCTACAGTTATGTATCCATCCATTACAGTGAATGAATGAATTAGTGTAATGAACAACATTAATGCTGTTTAAATAACATAGAAAGGATAATATTGATAGATTACAGCTCAATAGCATCAACATAACAATAAACTGAATGTCAGAGAAATTAGGAAAGATAGTATTACAAATTCATGAATTTATAGTTTCTACTGAAGGCCAGCTAGGGCAGTAGTAGGGGCTGGAATTTCTTCTTTTGAACACAGAGCACTAGTTTTTTGAGGAGAATTGCAATAGCCTTTGCTGTTTGGAGCATACGGTGCTTCGATGATTTTAGCAATTTATTAAGCAACCGGTAGATGATGACAGAGAAGGATTCTTCCACGCTAGCTGGCTGGCTTTGTGGCCGGCCGGTTTGCACCAAATCGTCCAATATCGAACTGTTAATAGTTTTCACTACACCTTTACTTAGCCATAGTGGGAGATGTTCTCAAGCACGAAAATCAAGTTCCTAGAGCGACGGCCGATATAACTCGTTCCACCTCATGCGCAGCTGAATTGGTAGATACAATTAGAAGTGGATAGCTAGCCTAGGTACTTCATCTTTCAGTCGAGATAGCACCATCGGTTGTGTAGAGAATCAAACGTGTAGTTCGCCAGCATTTAAAGTTCTTTGAACTGATTTTCTCAGTTTCCTCGTAATTATCTCATTTGGTATATCACCCTTGAATTGCAGTCCTCTATATTAAGACTTCTTGTTTACAGGTAAAGAGTAGTCCTTTTCCGCTTTCTTTGTCATGTCTTTCTTTTTCTCATTAATGTAAGACTTCCTTAGCCACGTCCCCATTAAATTGCAATTCCATGAACAGTTGTTTCTTTTCAACTGTTGTCAGTTTCTTTTTATTCTACTTGGTGTTCATATATCTCCCTACAAATCTACTAGGATAACCCATTTGGACCACCGTATTTTGGATGTATCCTTACTCATTTTGTAGGGAGCCATCTGTATAGATATGTCTTACTCTATTGATGAGGCATCTAACCAAAGTGACTTTGTATCGGATTGGTACAAAACTGAGGAAATGTGTATATTGTACTGCAGATTCGAATTCTGTTCGAAAGGCTTTTACACATAGCTGAAGCTCTGGAATTCGAGAGAACAATCCTAGTCTTTGCATACAAAAGAAGTTTGTTCTACCTTTGTCTCTCCCTTGACTTAGGTGAATTCAAAACCCTCCCACCTTTTCATATTTTCCATCTCCTTCGTATTTATATGATATTTATTTAAACTCTGATTATCTGTCCACTTCACCTTTGGTATTACGTAACTTTTAAGAATTGACCTAATTTATTTATTTGTTGGATTGTCTACATATACACATATACTCACTACTTTTGTTATTCTTATCACCACTTGCATAAACCTTATTATCAATATTTTGTTATCATTATAATCATCGTTATTAATTTCGTTCAAAACATTCACCACATTATTATTATTATTATTTGATCCACAAAATCACCTTCATTGGTTAAAAATTTATACATATAAATCTATGTAAATTAGAGTAAAGCCTGAAGAAGATCTAATTGAAGACAATATTGTTCGCTTATATGTCTTGTTCTAATATTATAAATGGGAATGTTTAAAAATTTTATAATAATAATGCGTTTGTTAGTCGCTCGTTTTGTGAATTTTTCTTATCATGTTATTCATTCATTTTCACTCCGAAATGAACAAAGAACTTCACGCTTTGAGCCATGAAGTTTCAGTAACGCTTGGGCTCTTACAGCAAAGGAAGCACGCCACATACCCTAATTTCTTTCTTTGCCAGGGTTAATAGCAATTAGGCGAGGATTATGAGCGAGTCAGATGGAAAGTGAACCTGGACCATGCGCACAGCTGGTAGGCATCCCTTCTCCTTAACCGGCGCTTTAATCTACCATTACACTATCAACTTACCACCCAAAAATTTGTATTGTGATTGATCATTTAGATGCTGGTATCATTGATACTTTTCGAGAAATCAAAGAAATCTTTGATTGCATTTATTGAGACTCCTTTCCATCAAACCAGATACATGACGGCAATTCGGTACTAGCTGGAAGTGAGATATCAAACATTCACCGGATTTTATCTTTTGCATTAGTGTACTGTACAAACCTATTGAATTCTTTCTGTAATAGTTATAAAGTTCGAGGTGAAAAATCACCCGGAACCCTAAATATTCAAAGCAGAGTATGACCTGCTCAACAGTAGAAATCACATCAAGAAGTCGATCGAAACCTTAAGATGGTACTCAAAACTGATTGTTAAGAACAGTTGGACAAATTTTTACGAAGTGATGCCACCTAAGTCAGTTAACTCGCCGTCCATTTTTTTAAAGTTACTTCCATATAGCATACAAGCAATGATTAATTTAATGAAAACAAAACACGTAGTTCAGCCATAAATCGCTTAGAATGGTCAGCTAACAAGCTTCTGTAGCCGGGTACTCATTCAACAAAAGCGGAATTTAATTAAATCCCTTGCCACCCTCATCCGACGCATCTATAGTCACGATGTTCTCGAAACAGAATTAAATGTTCTCATACAAATTTTCATCCAAAGTGGATAACCAATAAGATTTACCGAGATAAATATCAAACCGAGAATTCGGAGAAACGAAACTCTAATCACGCCTAAAAGGAAACTCTACGTGAACTTGAATTTTCAGGGCAATTTAACAAGCAATATTCTCAAGAGAAGGATCACATCATCTCTGAGAAGAACATTCTTTGCAGCAACGCTAAGCATAGTGTTCTCCAGTTGCTCACTGATCTGCAGAAGCCTCATGGACAAGATCCCGCATCTGACCACTAATATGTGCATAAATCAATTCACCTGCTACTGGGGGGCCAGGTGCATCGGTCGTTCGACACGCACCCTGTCCAAGATGATTCAAGAACACTATCCAGCATGGTTGCGAAAAGGCAATATTAGTGCAATAAGGAGTGAGGTAATTGAACACATGGTTAACACTGATCATTCCATCTCAACAAGCGCCTCTGCTTCAAAATAATCTACAGAGTCAAGAACAATCTACTAAAAGCAACACCAGCACTGAAGAAACGGACATTCACATCGAAAAACCGGAGCTGTGCATAGAAAAGAGAATTACTCAACCACGTCTACTATCACGGTAATAACTTTGTTGATTTTTGATGACTTAATTTTGTTTGTTTGCCTGTTCCTCTGATTGCTTATAATTTTTGTACTCATTTAGATCTCTTACGTAATTTCGTATTCTCCTCTTTGTTCCTATGTGTATCCTCAGTACAACTCAATCATCAAACTATTCATATTATTACGTGACTTCTTTTTAACAACTGTTTGTGACAAATCATCACCTTTGTTACTACCCTAATTTCAATAACACCTAATTTTCTTGACTGATTTTGTATTACGTAACTCCAACACCCAATCTCCACTTGTTTAGTTAAAATAACCATAACCAATTGTATTTTCATTTGACAAACTTAATGTACATATACATACAAAATAACACATATATATTTGCGATTGTACAGCTAAGAAAATGAATTCGCTGGCGAAAAGAGACTCTTCGCTGAACTATGTGTTTTGCTTCCATTAATGCCTGGATGGGGATTATCCATGAATTATTGATTTATATGATTGATTATGAACTACCTAAGTAAATTAGTTGTGTATGCCACTTTACTAAAGTTTGATCTTTATCGATTAATCCTAAATATCGACAGAGAGCTGCCAAACCATGTTAAAATATCCATCCAGTCTGCGTTGATTTTAAATTTTTTATATTTACCGCTGAATGTTCTTAGGAAAAAAGTCATTTAGTTATTCGAAATCGAGATGAAAACATATGAAGTTTTCTGCTCATAGAAAACTTGGAGGTCGTCAGTAACGATAACGCTCTGACAAAATACAGAACTAAAAATGTCAGGAATCATAAAGCAACACTATTTATCTTTAGTTCAATTTTGACTTTCTCCTTCAGATAGACTGGATCAAAATATTCGGCCTTTTTCGACAAATCGCCTTCTAGTACGGACGCCCTGATGATGTCTGTGGATTAGTCCAAAACAACTTTTGTGGGCAGTGACTAGCAGTGGATACTTGAGAATGGGCATTTTGTCTGATTTGAGGCTCTTCAGCTAGATATGCATGCATTCCCCTCCCCCCCCATTGAATGGTGGTGTTCCCATGGAGAATCGATCCCAGTCACAATCGTTTCAAATGCCAAAGCGGTTGCAGCTGATATCTATTTTTCTTAAAAAGCGATTCTCGTGGATTAAACGGCCCAACGGATAAGAAAAACAGTGTGTTCACCTGTGTCCGTTTACAGATCAGTGAGCTACATCTGATGAAATTTAGGTAAACACAACCCTAGATATCCTTGCGACTAATAAACCAGTGAATAGGAGGAGGACAAGAAAATACAAAATAACTGATTCTCAAATACACACGGAGTCTGAGAGTATGGGAGCTTTCAGTTCATAACAAAACATACATTACATAGTTTCACATCTTTCAATCTACACAATGGTTATAAACATACGAAGAATTTGTTTTGTACAGATTTTGTTTGATTGATTGGAGGATTTCATCATGAGCAGAAATCATTAGAGAACAAATGGAAAAGCTGGAAGTATTGGATGGCTGTTTCGTCTTAGTTTGTGCCTCTTCATCAGTACGCCAGGGTTCAAATCGAGCACCTATCGGCTACAAGGCAAGCTGGTAGATTATTAAGCCACTGAGATCCAATCGAATGACCAGTGCATGAATTCCAACTTCTGTCAATTCATGATACGGCACCACCACTAGAGAATGTTGTTGGTGGTGAGTATTTATCCTCGAACTCGACCTGCTCTACTCCACTGGTCACGAACTCCCCTTAGAATCCGGTTAATAACCTACCTGAATAGGGCAAGTCGCTAGTGAGCATTCTGGGTTTGAACTGTGGCGGTGGGTATGCACTTCTGAACAGTCCCAATTTAGGACGGAGGATACAGCTGTCCAGGACTCCCAGGTTTTCCAGTTGCTCTCCCTAATTGATGTGAGCTCATAATGAAATCCTTCAACCAACCATAGGTAGGATTCTCTTTCAAAAACTAAATAAAACGAAAGATCAAATGAGTCTCATATTAATTATTCTAGTTTCAACATGCACTCTATGGCCAAGTCCTTTTCTTAGCTGCATGTGAACTACTGGTCCACATCTAGAGTATTATGCCTTACTGAGAGAAAGTTTCACGATTAGCGAGAAGGCAGATTATTTTCTCACTTATCTTTGCAAATTCATAAATAAAAAATAAAAATAAGAAAGCATGTCAAATAGATTTTTAGCATGAAGGAAATTTTTGGACCTAATTAATACTAATTTACTAACTAAGGTAATTAACCGTTAATTCAAAGTGTGAGCACTAACCATTGTCTTTTTTTTCTTAATTATACTAGCCGATATCATTATCCCGCATAAATAACTCATTAGTTCGACGAAGAAGTAAACAACGCATCAAGCAATTCAGTCAATCTTATTTCTAATATTATTCTCTATTGTTCCCCCTTAGTTTTTCCAGGCTACTGAAGAAAGAATATATCTTATTAAGTAAGATTTTAAGGGTTGTCAGCAGGGTAAGCTACGTGCCACTTAACCAGCTTGTTAATATTCTGGTCGACAGGCACCTCTACTCATGTGAAAAATGGGCTAAATCCATTCTATCCAACTTACATCACCCTCTTCATTCACAGCTCTCCCCTTGTATCTCATCAGGCAAAAACCAGAAGCCTATATAGAAAACTATATGCTCGCACTAGCAAGTACAAAAACTCAACCATTCCCTACTTAGCTCGTGTTCCATGTGATAAAGGAAGCATTAGGCGTGAAACTTATAGCTTATTAAATCGTCTGCAGAACAACTGGATCTCGTCTTTCCAACTCTAATCATTTATAGGTACAACGTTTTCTTTCTTTCCTTTTCTTTTTTCTCTCTTTTTTTCTTTTCTTTGTTATATGCTTTGTTTATTTCCTCCTTAAAAACTCTTTTTAAACATTCTTCTTTGTCTTTCACACTGCATACATCTCGACCTTCCTGTTACCGCTTACGCCATTAAATATCCTAGAATCTACTTTTCTAACAGCTTCAAACATTCTGTTCACTTTTGGCTTTGCTACTGCTATGCTTATATGTTGTTGTCAAAACGAACTGAGATTACAGATAATAAATGTAGAATTTTATTTATTGTTAATGCACTAACTGGATACAATACTGTAGTGAAATGCTGAGGATTCCATTCTGTATCACAAGTACTGTTTTGGAATAAAGCAAAATTATTATTATTATTAAATATTTCATTTATTTATCAGATGATAATGGTCAGAGAAATAAGACTACATGAAAACTACTCCTCGTGACAGAAAGTGTAAGATGACAGATAAACTGAGTTTCTT
This sequence comes from Trichobilharzia regenti, assembly GCA_944472135.2. Taxonomy (NCBI): domain Eukaryota; kingdom Metazoa; phylum Platyhelminthes; class Trematoda; order Strigeidida; family Schistosomatidae; genus Trichobilharzia; species Trichobilharzia regenti. Next base: position 39,139,989 of record OX235264.1, on the reverse strand, counting down.
TTGACGCCAACAATCTTAAGTCTGTTTCTAAACCTCATTTTGCGTTAGGAAATGAATTTGAAAAACCAAACAAGCCTGAGTTTAAAATAATTTCTTAATATATTAGTGTCAATGTTAGCAGCAATGAACAACAGAAAAGCAGCGGTTACCTTTGAATGCTACTTAACAAGTACGAAGATCTGGAGTCTCAGTTGTCATGCAAATCACAATGGAGAGAAAGCCCATCTACATTCAACTTAATTATGAAGGTGAAAATATAACAGAAATTATCAACAGAAGATTGAGGATGTCACTACGTGGAGCCTATCCTGCAGCTAAACTGGTTTTCGTCTATCGAACAACGTGCTCTTTAGTGCAATTAAAAATCGACAGATATCCTTCTCACGTTAATTCAAATTGTGTATACAAATTTACATGTATGTGCGGGAGCGACTGCATTGAAAGAACAGAAAGTAGGCCATAGCTACTATTTTCTGAACATGTACCAAAAGCCTGTGTCTTAAGGAAGCAAATGCTTTCAACATTGTCGTCGATAGGCATCTCCTTGACATGGGTCATGAGTGAACGTGGAAAGATCGTCCAAAATTATCAGTAGGCAAAAGAGTCCAATTTTCCTCAAGTTTGCTGAAGCCATCTGCATCAAGCGCCTGAAACCTGATTTATGCATGTGTTCAGAAAGAAGTGGTTATCAGTCTTTCTTTGCCTTGGCAACTGGATGTCTTTATCCTTTCTTCCATCTGATTATGTAATGTCAGAAGTTTCCTTTGTATGATCATCTTTATTCGGAATAGTGTTTATTATTATTATATATATATGTTAAGTATGTTAAAGTTGTTTCTGTAGGCATAATTAATAATAACTGTGGCCTGTGCGCGGCTGAAGTAATGAGAAGCCAACAAAATAAACAAGGATGGTAGCATTTTACTCTGCGAAAACCATTGTTGTTCTTGCTTTATTCAAATTCATTACCAGGAATAAATGTATGAAAAGTGGTATCCTTCAGTCTGATCAGATCAGTGATTAGTGTCGAATTAATCAGTCTTGTGAAAGATTCTTTTAAATATCTGTGTAAAAAACTATAAGATATTGAAAAATAAGGGGTCTATATTAGTGAGAAGTGTACACCCACGAACATGGCTTTCAGGTAAGGGACTTACACGGAAATAAACTGACCTAATGTAAAATAACTCCAACACTTCGCCCCACATAACCAATTGGATTCTGGCTGAAATTCTGAACGCTAAGAAAGCAAATCGGAAATGCTAGACTAGACTGTTCTTGAGTCTTGTTAAAGGACACAACGCCGTCGTCTGGATACTATCATGAACTGTTTCCTAGAGAATCTATAATATATTGTACTCTTCTTTATTACATTTCATGAAATTCATAACAAATATCCCATAATTACTTTGAATTGTAGTTCAGATTTGAAGTGAGCTTGACAAAAACGTTGAGATAGAATATATATTTACTAAATTAAAATTCAACTTCCTTGTCTGATGTTTGCTTTACACACATGTTAACATAGTTTTGTTTTACAAGTCACCTTTGGTTAGAACAAGTGGAAATTGTGTTTTTGAAATAATCTTCGTAAGAATTCTACTTATTTTCAAATATTCTAATGACATGCATTTCTGTCTACCGTAAATCATCGAAACGTTTTCTTTTTGGTTTCAAGTTCTGATCACAAATTGATAATAGTTAGTGATTCGTCGAAAACCGGTTGAGAGTACGGAGCACCTGTTTCTCTATCTCGGTCTGGAAGTCATGGTCACTCATCTGATTTCAAACCCGGATCTTTCGGTTGCAAGACAACCTCGTAGACTATTCACAGTCACTGGGACAATTCGACTCAATAGCCAGACCATGATTTCAGCGCGACTAGCATCAGTCGACGTCATCGGCGAGTATTTGTCCTCACACCCGACCACACTGGTGATGAATTCTCTCATTACAAGAAATCCAGGTAACGCCGTCCCAGCAGCCCGTTAACAGCTAGCGCCGGATTGATTTTTCTGATAGTTTGTCTGCCAACTGTCCAGTACTCTCTGGTTTTCAATCGTTCTCCAACTGATATCAGTCTGTGTCTTGGAACAAATTAAAATAACCCTACAAAAAGAGAACTCTTGAAAACATTTTTTTGTTGTTGAAGGAAGGGGGTTAGTAAACATAGTTTATTACCATCCTTTGAGTTTTCAAATGTTGTGATGCGAAAACGATTGAATAAAATTTACACTTATATATGATGAAAATATTTGTCTTATGCTGATGTTCTGCAAAGGCGATTGAGCATTGACTAGCCTTACTGCCTTTACTATGCCGCGTTAATACTCATTAGAGAAGGACAATCTAAACCATAAATAAAGTTAAAAATTCCTCAGAAATCCGTCATTTGCATTGTGTACATTAGAAAGATGAGAAGACGAAGTTCAGCAAAGGTATCTGCCTTTTCGGCGATTTCATTCTCAAAAGCTGTACAATCACATTTTAATACATATTTTTACATGGATTCAATTCTTGTTTGATTTCACATAACTACGACGACGAATAAACGGTGACAATTATTTCAACTGGATATGGTTTACGAGAGGCTTAGAAACAAAATTACACAGGATTAGAAAGGATATCAAGTGTGTTTGTGTGTGTGTAAAAATGAGCATGGAAACAAAATTGAAATAATAATTTCCAACTTGAGATGGCAGTAAGGAGGTGTGCATGTAGATTACAAGAGCCTTAAAAACACAAAAATTGCACAGGATTAAGATATAAATGTGAAACAGTTATTTTAAACGAATTTATTTATTAATTTAAACGAATTATAAATGTGAGCAGGAAAAGTATGGAAACGAACTTAAAATAACTGTTTTTTTATAACTGAAAAAATGGGGCGAATCGAATGAAGACTGAGGGAGTAAAAATCACACATACAGTAAACGAAAAAACATCAAAAAGAAAAAAGGGAACGGAAGAAGAAAGGAGAAAACGGAAGCTAAGGGAACATACTGAACCAGGTCCGTGGTAGTTGTAGAGGTTGGAGTAATTTCTTTTGAACACACAGCTCTGGCTTCTCGATACATATTGCGCGGACTTCTGCACTACAGAGAAGTCGGAATCATACTGCTCTTGGTAGGTTTCTGTTGACTTTCTAAATCACTTTGAAAGAATCGGTCGAGATGTTTAGAGAGGTGTTGATCAGATATTGAATAATGGCACTTCTGATTGAACTGGTGCCTTCTCTTTTTAGCCACGCTGGGTAATGTTCTCTAACACGTTTTGTAGGACGCGCATACAACGACCTATGTACCTAGCTCCGCAAAAGCAGGTGAACTGGTATATGCACATTGAATTGGTCATATGCGAGAGTTTGTCCTTCGCGTTGTATCGAAGTACAGGCCCACCAGAGAATGTCACTCTTAGTCTTGCTGCGGGGAAAGTCTTCTTTAAAGGGCTGGATATTCTCCTATTCAAGATATTGGCTGCCAAATCTCCCCTGAAATTCAGATTCAGATACAGCGTTTTCTTTGGCGCTGAATCGCATTTTTCTCTTTTTGGTTTATGTTTCATGCTCTTTTCGACAAAGCGTGTCGGGTAACTGATTTGAGTCAAGATATTTTTGAGGAATAGGAGCTCCTCTCCGATGCAGTTGCTGCTGCAGACTCTTCTAATGCGAAAACGAGCTCTAATCACCGCACTAACCCATTTTTGGGCATCCAAGGCTCTTGTAATCTATATTCACACCTCCTAACTCCCATCTCTTGTTGGAAATTATTATTTCAATTTTGTTTCCATGCTCATTGTTTAACACACTTGTTATCCATTCTAATCCTGTGTAATTTTGTTTCTAAGCCTCTCATAAAAACCATATCCAGTTGAAAATAATTGTCACCATTTATTCGCCGTCGTAGTTATGTGGAATCAAACAAGAATTGTATCCATGTAAAAATATGTATTAAAATGTGACTGTACAGCTTTTGAAGATTAAATCGCTCAGAAGATCAAAATCTTTGTTGAACTTGGTGTTCTTTTTTTCGTTTAACTCTTGGAGTTACAGTTTAGCTTAAGGCGACGGGTAGGTGAAAGAATAGAGTCAGGAATATCAATGGATCTCAAAATACCATGATGTGTAGTGACCTGGATGAGTACATCTACTGTGTATGGCATGATTTCTTTGTGGGTAATTCTTGAGGTAACTGGGAGATATTCTCACAACACATTAGAGGCGATTAATTACCAGGTGTATTATTACGTCTGCAACGGTTTTTTAATGCATTTTTTAACGATTTTTTTGTATTACATCTAAATCCTGAGTGATTGATCAAAGTTACTATGATTTTGGTTATGACACTTTAGCTTCGCCATCTTCTTGAGAAACTGTTCCCAGCATCGCCTAGTGCCACAGTCACAGTTAAACCATGAACCTCTTCAGGTTGATGGCTGGTGTGACGTAAGACAGTAATTAATATACTTACTGATCACTAGGAAGTATTTGTGAAGTGATTTTGATGTCAGTTTTTGATATGTAGTTGTGGTGCTGTTACATAGTCACATGACGTCTACCTTTGTTTGTGAGTAAAGCTTTCTTCAAAGTGTCGACAAAACTTTCCGCTTGGTCGTTTGATTGAGGATGAAACGGCGGTGTGAACAAATGCTCGATAGCATTTTGACAGAAGAACTGTTGAAATTAATGAGAAGTAAACTGCGAACCATTGTCTGTAACTATGGTTTCTGGGAGACCATGAGGGGAGAATATGTCAGTGAGAGCTATGAGAGTCTGGGACGTTGTCAGTGAAACCATTTGTATAACTTTTGGCCATTTCAAAAAATCATCTACTAACACCAGATAATATGCTCCATTTATAGGACCAGCAAGAGCAATGTGAATTTGGGACCAAGGATGGTCTGCTGGTGGACACGGTGTAGTAGGTAGTTGCACAGAACTAAGTGGGACATCAGCCAGATGTAGACGGTCGAACCAGTCGAGTCCCAACAGATTTAAGTCACTCTGGGTAACGTAACAAGTTCCTGTGAATTTGATGTTGTAGAAAGAAACAGAACATTGGAGTTCACCAATTATTCTGACGCACCCACCACAGGCGCTGACAGCAGTCTGAGAAGTATTTGTGATAGGTGATCTGCCAATATTATTCCAAAGTTTCTCTGATATAACCGTAATGTCGGAGGCAGTATCCAACTGCAGTCGAGTATCGTGACCATTCATATGAAGATCAATATATATCCACATATTTGGTGTCTCGACTTGACAGGTTGGGAGTAGACTCATTGATCTTCTTGAAGATTTACGACTAACAGTTGATCTAGCTTTCGCTGTATTATGATATCTAGTTTTGCGTGGAAGACATCATGTGACTACATATCAGTTATAACACCGTCAAAAGGCATAAATGCCAGAAATCGACTCTAACACACTCTAACAGTTATGAATATTAAAAGTTAGTTAAGATCAAAAATTCATTTAATAGTTATAACCCTGCTTGATTTACTGTTGAGCATGTTCCGACATTTGATTGTGTAGGAATTTCTATTAATCTTAAATTAGATTTCACCACTAACTGACATCAATTAAAGAATTACTGAAGGTTCTCTCTATCTGTTTTCGACATAGAACTTTGCACCGATGTGTTCTAGTTCAAATCGCCAAATTCCTTCCATGTAGCACACAAACAAAGGAAGAAAGTAGAAGAAATGCATGATAGAGACAGTAAACAGAGGTATGAGAAAAAGGAAAAATAATAACGAAGAACAATATAGTTTCATTAGAAATCACAAGTCACAAAGAGTGGATGCATTTGCACCAGCCATTGAGAACGACTGTGAGCCATATCACCAAATGTCCCCAGCCATCATTGGTTTTTCCCGTCCCGAGAACCCCAACCAGGAAGTCTACACCTTTCTACGTGGCGGACTGGCTTAAACTAACTGTTGTAGATTTCATTGACTGGTAGAGCCATGTTTTCCAGCCTGACCCTATGTCAGCTAACATTACCCGTCGAGAAAGACAGGTGATGACCAGGTATACGTAATACAGGTCCTAACCATCTCAGTCGATGTAATTTCGCAACCTCGTCGATTGATTTCCCCTCCCTACCTAGTACCCGACGCTTTACCTCAATATTGCTCACCTTACTATATCTCCACTTAACACGGGAGATAGAATGCAGGCACTTATGATCAAAGGCAGCTAATATTTTCATGTCTTCTACTCTCAATGGCAAGGTCTCACAGCCACAAAGGAGGACGGGCGGAGTGCTGAGCAGTACACATGCCCTTTGGTCTATAGTCGGATGTCACGTCTACTCCAGAGACGGCATAAACTGGTATATGCAAAACTAGCCCTCTGTATCCGTGCTAAGATTTCGTCAGAGGTCAACAAGCAAATGACCAATTCTGTCCTAGTTTGAGCGCTCCTCATCAGTGCGTATCCATAACTTGATTAGTTACCTACATTTCATTAAACCAACGTGTTGATCATGTAGCCTGTGGATTCAAATTACACTTTCTAGATATCATTAAAAATTCAATGGAAGTTAATAATGCCAGTATTTCAATGACAAAAGCCTTGAAAATTTAACAAAACACCCTTTCTTACCTTTATTCTAATTTAATTCAATATAGCTAAACATTTTTCGCTGAGCATTTTAGAATCAAATCAGGGGCTATTATCATTTGGTGGTTTACGTATGAGAAAGAACAAATCTTAAGGCATGAAGACAAGTAGTCATCAGTAAAATCCCAATAGAGTTAGTCACATTTATAATAACCACATACGAAAAAGGAAACTGACATAGTTTGTAATGAAACATTCTAAATCAAATGAGGTGGGGAGGGGGGGATGTGCAATATATATCATTTGAAATTTCGTAAAAAATAATATTTTCAATTAACTAAAGTCTGATTTGTGTAAATTATAAAACTGTTTGTTTTTTTATACGCTTAATACGAATGGAATGAAATTTGGTTTTTTAGAAATGGTAATCAGACTAAGCATCAGGTGGCTGCTTCAGTTACTTTGACACACACACAATCCTTTCGCTACCAACTGTGTTATTTAGTTCAAATTTCATTCCATCTACTAATATGTAACTTTCTCCATTTGAGTTGTCTCATTTTGTTTTTTTTTGTTTTGTCTAGAGGTGACATCTGTTAGAAATTAACTGTCAGATTCTAGTAATCATTGAAAAAATAACGAAAATATCACCTAGTAAAGCAGTGCACTCATTCATTTTACCTCTTTCTGATTGAATTTATTTTTCCTTCACGTCCCCAGTGGAACATAGGGCTTCAAGCAGTGGCTTGAAGTTTCTAAAACAGTGTTTATTTTTTACAGGATGGGGTTGCTAGCTTCATGCCCAAGCTTTACTCTTTACCAGTCTTATTTCTGGCTAAGCGAGGTAAAGGAGTGCGTCGGTGGCCGGGGATCTAGCCCCGGACCATGTGAATGGTCGGCGAGCGTCCTAACCGCTATACCACCGACGCACTAAAAAGTGAAAAGTACAGCGGAAGATAGAAGAAAGTGGAGAATGCAGTTGAAGCTCTATGTTCCACTAGGAACCCAACGAAAAAATAATAAATATAATAATTTGCTCTCTATATGCATATGTAAAAATATACACATACATTTTTTGGCAAAGTTAATCCATAATAACCAATAACAGAGTTACCTTGAACAACCAATCAGAATTCAGATGCAAAAAAGTCGCATAATCTTTGAAAAATACATGAAAACATAGTGCAAACCTGATATTACACTGTATAGTTGTAGCTTATGTGTTGTAAGAATGTTTCCCAGTCAAGACACAGATGATCTATAGAAAAATCGTACCATGTGTGATATTCCCCATTCATCCAGGTGACTGTAAGTCATGGTAATTTGAGATCCATAACCCTACCTAACAATATTGATTTGCAGAAAAAGTACCGAGTAACTTAGTAGAATACCGTATGTACCCTCGCCAAGTCCGAAATGAGCAGACTTGATTTTAAATAGTATTTCATAACATTCCTTGTATCTAACAGACTCTTGAAGGTCAATTTTTGAAAAACCTGTTGTTCTACCTTCTAATTTCTCACTAGTCCATCCTTTCATCCAAAAGAAATCTAAATTCCACCTATTTGTCTAATTTCTGCGTAAATAGTTGCTCTTTTTTTCCTTCACGTTCCCCAGTGGAACATAAGGCCTAAAGCTAGTAGCTTGAAGTTTCGGTAGCAGTGTTTAGTTTTACAGGATGGGGTTTCTAGTCTCATGCCCAACCTCCCTCTTTACCAGCATTATTTCTGGCTTAGTGAGATGAAGGAGTGCGTCGGCCGGGCATCTAGCCCCGGACCATGTGCATGGTCGACGGGCGTCCTAAACGCTGTACCACCGACGCTTTCTGATTAAATATATATACATATAAAACCATTTTAATAACTAGAGAAATAGTGTTACACAATGAGCGACAGTCACATCAGGAAGAGAACCAAAACGAAGACTCGAGAGCGTGTGCTTGATACAACTGCGAAAATCGAAATGCTCGGGTCAAGCCCTCACAAGCAAAAATACAGTCTAGTTGTCATCACTGATACTGAGTCCTGATAGGTGTTGTGCCTCTTGCTTCACAGAATAGATTCCTGGCTGTTTTCCTGAAAGGGAGAAAATAAAACAGTGTTAAGTACTGTGGTTTAGACTCTGGTTTCAACTAAAACCAAAATCGTATGTACCTTCAAGATTCTACTGTCAATCAAAGATACATAAACCCACAGTTCCATCAAGAACAGATATTACCAACTCAACGACATTCAACCTCTCTAAATACTTACTCTCGGTTTTGCAACCACTACAAAAGGACACTCAAAATATTGTAGAAGATTCATATGATTTCAAATCCCAAATAGAACACTGAGGAATTGATAAAGAAGATATTATGGTAAGCTATGATTTATTTTAACTCATTATATACTAGTATCCCTATTACCGAAAGTCTTGACATCATTTCCAGTCCACTAGAATCAGATACAACGCTATCACAAAGATGTCCACTGGACACCAGTGAAATAATTTACAGTTAAAAATTCTGTCTAAAAAGTAATTATTGTACATTTAAAGGGAATTTATATATACAGACAAATGGTGTCGCTATGGCTTCACCAGTTTCCCCAATAGTCACTGACCTTTTCCTGAATAGATTCGAAAATAACATCTTTCCAAGCATACTCACTCCTAAAATATGGTTAAGATATGTAGATGATACTTTTGTAGTGCTAAGATGCAATAAATAGAAGCTTCCCGGCAGCAAAACTCATAACAGTATACAGCACCACTCCTTCTATAAACCACTCAAAACTGGATAAATACCCTGCTGATTTCACCTCCAACTGCGTTTATGAATTTACGTGCACCTGTGGGAGCGAGTACACTTAAGGGACAGAAAGAACGGCTTCTATTCGGTTTTCTGAACATATTCCAAGAAACCTGTGCCTGAAAGGAAGCAAATATTCTCAGTGTGCAATTACCAGACATATTGTTGATACCAGACAACTCGTAGAGATTTTTATGTCCTTAAAAATGTTAAACAAACAAAGGACAGCAAATTTACTACGATTTGCTGAATCGACTGCAATCAAACGATTCAAACCAACCAGAAAGAGAGTGTAATTCACCTCTCACTACCTTGGTAACTGAAGTTTTACTTTGATTACAATAATGAGTCCTCTCCATCAGTGATCTCAGCTCCCTGAACAAATCTCAATCTTATAGACTGTTACCGCTTTTTGTTTTTGAGTTGTTATGTGAACCTACAAGCTAACACTGTTCTGTTAATTAATTTTTTCTGGTTTCTCTCTTACCCGTACCCCCCTCTTTTCAAGTTTAAAAAGCGTTTAAATTTATGACGAAATCTCAAACTAAATATTGTAATGCTTCCATTTTGGCTGCGTCAGTTTTATAGTATCTCTTCTCTACTCAAACGTTAAAGTATGTTATCATCTATATACACACTTTAATTTCAGATGGTCTGCAGCTGATGAGAAGCTGTGAAATAGAATGATAAAATCATTCTTTACTGCAAATTTCGTCTTCCTTTCTTTATCGAAATTTATCAAGAGAACCAAATGTATGAAATAAACTGAAGAACACTTAAGTATCTTGATGGATATATTTGCTTCATAGGAGACATTTAATAATTATAATAATACAGTGATTATTATGCTGATTATTCATTAAAAGATGTGACAGATTTTTGCCATCACCTGTCATTATTTCACTTGTTGCTGTAAATCATTTATCCATCCACGTGGTATTTACATCTCTGTTTCATTATTATTATTTTTTCCCTCAGGGTTTTGTCGATAGACAGCTTAACGATTGTCCATAACCCTTCATCTCCTCTTCACAGGGTCTACTGAAAGTCACCTTGAAACGTTCAACCCTCTGAGCTCGTGTCACTTAATGGTCTTTTCAGAGTATGTCCAAACTATCCCCATTTACTTCGGAATATTTAGGCAGTACCATTAACAACCAATCAGCAAACGACCTTGAACGGTCCAATCACATGAAAAGGCATTCATGATAAATTGAAACGTATATTTATGGAAAAAAAGCATAAAGCTGTTACAGAGGGTATCTTTCTCTAACATGTGATAGAAATATCTCCCAGTTAATCATAAAACTGTCAATAGAGAAGTCACACCATATTCTTCACATATATTCATCTAAATGACTGTAAATGAGATCCTTTTGAGATCCATATATAGCCCTAATCCTGTTTTTCAACAACAACAACCCCCCCTCGTTATAGGATAGACAAAATCACTGGAATAGTTCACTCTATGTAACCTATCCATTCATCCGTATGTATTATTGATCCCCGTTTTACAAGTCTGGTAATAATAAGTATTAGAGTAGTTGCCTTTCTATCTGCCATTCTTTCCACGAATGCATTTTGGAGGTGTCGTACAAACCATTTCCTAAATATTGTTGGCTTGCTGCCAACTACGGTTGTATTTCTTCTTCACCAACACAGTTTCGTCAACGTGTGCGCAACAGTGTCTTCTCCACACAACAAAGAAGTAATTTTCTCCATTTTCCACTACATAATGTCTCTGCAATGCTGATACCACTGAACTGTTGAGGCGAGGCTATTCTTGGTTTCAGCATCTGCGGTTCTCAGCAGCTGTTTTTTAAGACCCAGTAGTTGCAAATATACAAAATCTGCGTTAAGGGGAGGTGTGACCTTGCGAAAAAGATTCCTAAGAAATATTAAAATTATCAGCCGACCTTCTCTAATGCTAACTCGCTGGAAACAAATTGCACAGCGATGGACATACACACAAACAATTTCCCCCCTTCGAAGCAACCCTTAATCTAGGAAGTACTGGAAAACATTATCCTCATCGAATTGCAACCGTACCTTGGTTAGGGCACGTATTTGAAACAAATAAAGCTCTATACAACATTGAACTCACATTCATAAATCTCATTGGATAATTCGACGTCGTTCGCTGATTGGTAGTTAGTGGTGCTTAAAGTTTAACTTGGCCAATATTTGTTCAGCAATAAGGTTCTTGGTTGGTTGGTTCCCAGAGTTCCTTATTGCTAATTCTTTACGGCGGCTGTTAATAAAAGTCTGCAGTGGCCTTGTGAAAATGGTCAAATCTGTGAACCACACTGAATCCAGATTGATAAACGTCTGTCCTGTCATGGTTTTAACATTTTTCAACCTGTGTGCCTAGATAAGTGCAGGAAGTGACCTCTTTCAAATTAATATTGTTGGTAATGACTGGTGCTTGCTGTTGCGATTGGCTGGCATATCCATCACCTCTGTCTTCTCTAAATTCACTTGAATTCCTGTCTTGGCTAATTCGTCAATCAGTTTACTGATTTTCACCTGCTGTGCTCAAATCATCCGTTAACGGCAAAAGACGGTATCTGAGAGAGAGAGAGAACGGTTGTACTCGGAGTTAAGATTTCATTATCAGACCCCAGTCAAAGTCATATTATTCCAGAAGAAACAGCTATCAAAATTAGCCTTAGCATGATATTCCGTGGCAGAATGAAACGACTGTTTCTCCACCCCCGTTTCATTAAAATTTCTTAAGTGATATCAGTTTTCAATGAAAGATTTATTAAAATAAACACTGTATGAAGCAAGTATTTTATTATTTAAGCTATTTGTCATTTATTCACTTACATAACATACACCAGTGTCTGAAGTTATCATTACTTTGTCCATCGTCAAAAGTTTGCTTATCTCATTTCTGAGATCACTTCATTTTATCGTTTCGTAAGACTCACGATACGACAAAGACTAAATTGTATTTTAACCGATTAACATTGCTTATCAAAATTTGCAAAAGAATGGATACTGAATAAATGAGTACTCTTTTCGATAACCCCTTCATCATCAGGCTCTACAGTTATATACACATTATAGTGAATGAATGAATCAGTGTTATGAACAACATTAACGTTGTTCAAATAACATCGAATCAATAATATCAATAGATTACAGTTCAGCAGCATCAACATAACAATAAGCTGAAGGTCAGAAACATTAGGATAGATAATATTACGAATTCGTGGATTTATAGTTTCTGCTGAAGGCTGGCGAGGGCAGTAGTAGGGACTGGACTTGCTTTTTTTTATATGATACTTTGATCGAAAATAGCTATCCCGAAAAATGTATCAAAAAAACCACATGACAAAGAAAGCGTAAAAAGACTATTCACTATCTGTAAACAAGAAGTCGCTTTATATACGACTGCAATTCAAGGGCGATATACAAAGTGAGATAATTACGAGGAAATTAAGAAAATCTGTTCAAATCAGAACTTTTAATGCTGGCGAACTACATGTCTTATTCTCTACACGACGGATGGTGCTACCTTGACTGAAAGATGATGTGGCTTTGTGGCTGGTTTGCACCAGATGGTCCAATATCGAACTGTTAATGGTTTTCACTACACATTTACTTAGCCATAGCGGAAGATGTTCCCTAGGGAGCACGAAAAATCAAGTTCCTATAGCAACGGCCAATATAACTCGTTCCACCTCATACGCAGATGAATTGGTAGATACAATTTGAAGGCTAGGCTGGGAACATCATCTTTCAGTCAAGGTAGCACCATCCGTCGTGTAGAGAATAAGACATGTAGTTCGCCAGCATTAAAAGTTCTGATTTGAACAGATTTTCTTAATTTCCTCGTAATTATCTCACTTTGTATATCGCCCTTGAATTGCAGTCGTATATAAAGCGACTTCTTGTTTACAGATAGTGAATAGTCTTTTTACGCTTTCTTTGTCATGTGGTTTTTTTGATACATTTTTCGGGATAGCTATTTTCGATCAAAGTATCATATAAAAAAAAGCAAGTCCAGTCCCTACTACTGCCCTCGCCAGCCTTCAGCAGAAACTATAAATCCACGAATTCGTAATATTATCTATCCTAATGTTTCTGACCTTCAGCTTATTGTTATGTTGATGCTGCTGAACTGTAATCTATTGATATTATTGATTCGATGTTATTTGAACAACGTTAATGTTGTTCATAACACTGATTCATTCATTCACTATAATGTGTATATAACTGTAGAGCCTGATGATGAAGGGGTTATCGAAAAGAGTACTCATTTATTCAGTATCCATTCTTTCGTAAATTGTATTTGTTTGTCCTTTTTTCATCTTTGTTATTAAATGTAAGATCAGTCAACTATAGTTAATTCAATGAAGCTTCTTTAGGAAGTTTTAATATTTAGTTACCGAAATATCTACGAAAGAATCGTAACCAGTTAGAATAAAGGAAATACTACCACCTTTGGGAAAAGCGAATATTACATGCTTACTATAAAATTAATGATTTTCATTACGTCCTTGTAATAGAATGCTATCCAGTCACGCACAAAGTCTGGGGTCGACAAAACGCTTAAACCTCACCGAGTTTACTGGTTGATTGTCAGCCCAAAAGTATAAGGAAAAATGTGAAGCTAGCAAACCTACTGCATAAAAACAACACCACGAATACTGAAGCTTCAGGGCTTCCAGTCGGAAAATCTATGTGTTCCACTCGGAACGCAAACATGGTAGGAGGAAATGAAGTGAACAGTCGAGCACGACAATATGCTATCTAACACAAACCGTACAGAGAAAATCAAAATGCACACGGTCGACAGATGCTAATGTTTTCGATTGCACATTGGCACAGTGGTTAGGATTCTCGCCGACCATGCAAATGGCCCGAGGTTCGATCCCCTGCCGACGCACACCTGATATCTATGGTCGGCCTGCAAAATTCGGGCTACCGATATCCACGCTGAAAATTCCATACTTGTACCAAAAATACAATGTGGGATCAAGCTGTAAATCAAAAATCAAAAATTAAAAAAAATAATAGTTTAAGCGACCAAGGCCGTTCTTAAAATAGCAGTGTTTCGAGTTTCACCACGGATTGAAATCAAGTAGAGAATTACTGAAAACCAACCCGGTAATGGATGACTGTTTTTTCCGAAGTTTAGACTTGTTGGCAGTAAGCACTCACTGGCTGAATCCCAAAACCTTCCGGTTATAAGCAAAACTCAGAGATCATCCAACCACACTGGGACACGACTTAATGGCCCATGAATTTTAACTTCCACCAATTCATGATTTTACAGCAATTGACACCAGCCAGTGTCATCGGCGGCGAGTAATTACCGTCTTGACTCATGACCGGATGGACCTCACTAATCACGACTGCGCCCACTAGAACACTACGAAAATTCGCATTGTATCCAGTCATTGGAATGTTTTTGTGTGATAGTCAAATTTCTTCAAAATCAGCCGAAATGATCTATCAGAACAGTAGCTATATGCCACTGGTAGCACAAAGCATCACTTCTATCTAACTAAGGTAATGCTAAATCATAAATCTCACAAAATGCAACTCACAGGTGATAAATTTGAGTAAAATAATGGATAAAACTTAGAAAATCATTAAGTCAAAAGATGACTACTACTCACTAAATCATCAACTTTTAGTGGAGTAACACTGTAAATTACAGAAACTTTTAAAGAAACAGAATAATAAACTAGGAATTGTCCTCGATCTTAAGGGGGAATCAAACTTTAAACCAAGATTCCAATCTTCTTTTATTCACTTCAGTTACATCTGATCTGCATTTCACACTTTTTTCCCAAAATATTCTCCCCTGAAGAAGAATGACAGAACAAACCAATATTCGTTCGGTTTATATTGGATAAATAAGATCAGTAATTAGGCTTCATCATGAAATAAAAAGGAAATAGTTAAAGGATGCCTTAAAGTTGTCCGTAATTGTTTTTCTTTCAACCCCGTACCTGAATTAGAAGGATGATGTGTTACTATTATTATTATTAGCAGTAGTATTACTGTTCAAATTGCGATGAATTCAAAGAATAAATTACTGAGTTGTTCCTCTTTATCTTCTCAAACTATAAATGCTGCGTATTTTTATCTTTGAGTAAAAATAACTTGAGTAATTCTCTTCGTGAGAATGTTGTTCCATTCACTTATTACAAGATAAGATCGTAAATGCATCAAGTGGCATTTCAGTGTTAGATAAACGTTATATTAGATGAATATTTGTGCAAATAAATAACTTTATCTTGAGGTGCAGAAATTATTTATAGAATGAAGGCATACAATGCAAGTGACACATTTCCTAGAATATATTTACATATATACATCACTAAAACAGAAGATTTAGTCACTCTGATAACACTTTTTCGAATAAGTCTTTTCGTGTTGCGAATAAGAATCAAAGAGGAAGTGTACCGAGTATTTAAAGTGTTATAATAGTAGCTTTATTCTAAATGGTGTTCACAAGATGTGTAAAGAATTTCCAGTGGAATTTATTGCATAACATTTTCTCTTCATTTAGGATCTTCAAAGAAAAAATAGCAATTCGTAGTAGATCCTTGACACAGTGCTATCTGATTCGCAGCACAAATCAATCCTTTAAGGTGCTTCTTCCTTGTGTCCTCCCTTCGCGAAATGCACGACATCTTGAAAAAAGTCAATGAAAAAGAAATACAAGAGTATATTTTGAGATCCAAGTACATAAGTGAATAGTTGAAGACCGCAGGTTATCAGTTCTATTTCCGATTCAGTGGCAGTTTGTACTAAAAATCTTCAGAAGTGTTATCTCATGTGTTGGGATACGTCGCCACCCACGATTATGCCTTCTCTCAAGTTTACTGGAAACTGACAAATCAGTAGGCTATAGACATCTTAAATAAGAGACCAATTCAGCGAAGAAAACTTTCCTTATCAACGAAATCGTCTTCACAGGCTGTATAGTCATATTCGTATTTACCGAAAATGTGTAATAGGGGGTCACATAACTGATATAATTATTCAGAAGTGGCTTTACAAATAAAAAGTTGCAAATTACGTGATACTCAACGCCACACAGGAAGAACGTTTTAGACATTTGACCAGGTGAAAATTGCTATTCAGTGAGAATAAAGGTAGTTGGGTGTCAATTTGACAAGTGTGAAGAGGGTGTGAAAATGTACAGAAAGGAACATATGAGAGTGATAATAGCAACTTTAACCTTAATAAATGTCTAGATTTGTGCCGCTGAGTACCGCGTAATTTACAAATTATATTTTTACTTGTAAATCCACTTCTGAGTAATTATATCAATTATGTCAACCCCTATTATTCAATTATTATTATTTCCTTTAATTCCTAGAGGAACATAAGGCTTCAACCGCGAGTCGCCATTGTGTTCGGTTCTCTGCTAAAGTTTCCACATGGCTCCAAGTCTGACCCCACATGCTTTCATCTCCTCTTCACATGATGACCTCCTCCAAGTCACCCTTGCATTGACGACCAACTCGCCACTCCCTTTTTGGGTTCCCCTCGAGGGCTTGTCTAGTGATGTCACTCACCTGATGGTTTCCTCAGAGTATGGCCAATCCACCTCCATTTCTTCCTGTCTATTTGTTGCATAATCGGTTCCTGATGGGTTGGTTAGCTTTCAGAGATCCCTGTTCCTAGTCTATTCTTGCCAGCCATCTGATCGTGAGTAGTATTGAGCGAAGAGAGCTGTTGATGAAGGTCTGTAGTTTGTTTGAGGTGCTCTTAATGACTTGGAGCCAAGTCTCCGATCCGTATAGTAGCACTGACTTCACATGGGATTCGAGAATCCGGATCTTATTTTCATGCTCAGTGTTGTTGACCTCCACATAGACTTGAGAGTAATGAAAGCATGTCTTGCTTTTCCGATTCTGGCTTTGATATCCTCGTCACTTCCGCCTGTAGTTGAAACCATGCTTCCTAGGTCGGTATGTAAAGGAGGTTGTTTCTTTCAGGTTCCTCGCATTTATGCTGGCTGATTGTTGTCTGTTGTTGTTGTTGTTGCTGTTGGTGTTGGCCAGGAATCTTCATCACCACATCTGTTTTCTCTACGTTCACCTGAAGTCCTTCCTATCTTTGATGCTTTTTCTGTCGCCGACTTGTCGCTCTTCACTTGAATATCTTCTAGTTTGTGATAAATCAGCACATACATCATCATATGCTCCAAGTTGTTTGGGTCCATTTTACGCCTGTTTCCTCGCTCCCCACCACTGTCTGTCGCATTATCCAATCTACTGGAATCAGGAAAATCATTGGCGATAGTAGGCAGCCAGCTTGTCCTACTTCTGTCTTTACTTCGAAGGATTACTTGGTACGCAGCATTGTCGTACATCTGTTGGATGAGATGTATAATTTTTGGCGGCAACCCATAGTAGCGAAGTTGTTTCCACATCACCTCTCGATCGATGAAGTTGAGATAGAGAGGTGATTGCCTATATATATATACGTTAATATAGACCAAATATACCAGCTAATAAAATGTAAATCATGTGATCAGAAAGTTTACAATCCAAGTCAATAGAAAATGAGCAATACATATGTAAGTAAGGACGGTTACCGGGAGACGCAATTATATCACTCACGGAATAAATTTAAATCATTTCACTAAATGCTAAATATTGCGCTGAAAAGGGATTGTGTCCAGCAGGGGGACGACGAAAGCTCCGCAACTAAATAACCAGCTCAGAGAGCAGTATTAATTGCAGATCTAGTTTCAGTTTTTCTCGATTTTTCCCACTAATGGAAACACCCATTGAAACAATTCTAACGGAGAACCTCACCTCTTTCCACATTTGAAAAGAATAAATTTTCTAAGGGATATCAGCATTTTATAAGATAAACAAAGGTTTTATTCATCTGACTTGTCTGTATTACTTTGCGGTTTTCACTATATGACTTCCATGAATGTGTCAGAGAAAAATGAAGTATAATCAGAGCCTTACTGCAGCGTATTCTACTTCTCTTTCGGTGTTTTTCAATAGTAGAACTATCGAATAAAATCTCCTGATGGCATTTAATTGATTCACTGTACTAATGTGATGATGGAAATTTACTGATAAAGTCATTAGCTTACAAATTATGTATGAAAAAAGTGAAGTGGTTTTAAGTAGTTCATATCATGAATTAATGTGAGATAGTAGAAGACTAAAAGTTAAGTTTCACTGTATAGCTGTTTCATTCTACATTCTGAATTAAACAGCGAACTTACTTACTTACTTACTTACTATGCGACACACTCAAACGTGTAATAAATTTAATTTAGCTAATTTATCGACGAAAACTTGCGTGTTTTTGGATGTGAACAGAGAAAACTAATCTTTGCATCATCAATTCCACCTGTGTTTTCCCCCAGTGAATAAAGCTATTTAAAACGCTTGAACCATAATAACAATAATTCAAAGTAGAATATATTTTCATGGAAAATCCCCATCCAGGCATTAATGGAAACAAAACACATAGTTCAGCGAAGAGTTTCTTTTCGCCAGCCAATTCATTTTCTTAGCTGTACAATCGCAAATATATACATGGGTTATTTTGTATGTATATGTACATTAAGCTTGTCAAATGAAAATACAATCGGCTATGGTTACTTTAACTAAACAGGTGGAGATTGGTTGTTGGAGTTACGCGATACAAAATCAGTCGAGAAAATTAGGTGTAATTATAATTAGTAGGGTAGTAACAAAGGTGATGATTGGTCACAAACAGTTGTTAAAAAGAAGTGGCGTAATAATATGAATAGTTTGATAATTGAGTTGTACTGAGGATACACATAGGAACAAAGAGGAGAATACGAAATTACGTAAGAGCTCTGAATGAGTACAAAAATTATAAGCAATCAGAGGAACAGGCAAACAAACAAAATTAAGTCATCAAAAATCAACAAAGTTATTACCACGATAGTAGATGTGATTGACTAATTCTCTTTTGTATGCACAGCTCCGGTGTGCTGCGTTTGATAGGTTATTCTTGACTCTTTGTATCGCTGAAGCTCTGGCTATTCACACAGAAAAACCGGAGCTGTGCATACAAAAGAGGATTACTCAACCCCTTCTACTATCGTGGTAATAAGTTTGTTGATTTTGATGACTTAATTTTGTTTGTTCGCCTGCTCCTCTAATTGCTCATAATTTTTGTACTCATATAGAGCTCTTACATAATTTCGTATTCTCCTCTTTGTTCCTATGTGTATCCTCAGTACAACTCAATCATCAAACTATTCATATTATTACGCCACTTCTTTTTTAACAAGTGTTAGTGACAACTTATCACCTTTGTTACTACCCTACTAATTTCATTAACACCTAATTTTCTTGACTGATTTTGTATTACGTCACTGCAATTACCAATCTCCACCTGTTTGGTTCAAATATCCATAACCAATAGCGGTCGCACTACGTCGTGAATTGGCAGAAGTTAGAATTCAAGGACCATTGGATCGGGTCCCAGTGGCTGAATGGTATACGAGCTCGCCTTGTAACCGGAAGGTCCTGGGTTCGAATCCCGGTGGGTGCGTACTGCTGAAGAGTCCCAAACTAGGACGAAACAGCTGTCCAGTACTCCAAGGTTTTCCAATGCTTCTCTAACTAATGTCAGCTCATGATGAAATCCTGAAACCAATCAAATCCCTACAAACCAACACTTAAATAGCCAAATGTATCTTTTTTGACAAACTTAATGTGCGCCTACATACAAAATAACACATATTTGTATTTGCGATTGTACAGCTAAGAAAATGAATTCACCGAAAAGAGAATATATTTTACCAGGAACTGACGACAAGGTGAATTTATGCTCCCAGCTTGAATAAAGAGATAATCAGATGTTCTTTTGATATAGAAATATTCCGAAATGGTAAATAAAAACGAAAATTTATGATATTTGAAGCTTATCTATGCTTTATGATAGTGATATCAGAGGAGGCCGGAAAGAATTGGTTTTGTAAGCGTCACAATATTAAGGAGATTCTGGAATCTTGTTTACATTTTTATCACTTTAATTATTATAATGTACGGAACTAGCAGGAATCCCTAAATTGAACTACACCCTAACTTCATCAATATTCATCTACCAAATGTAGATCACAAATCATCAAGATATTCAAGCTCCTCACAAATGCATTCAAAGTATGTAGATTGTAATTCTGTTGTCAGTTGTACAATTAGAATATTTTATTTTCCAAATGTAACGACTAAAATCGATGTTTTGTAGTCTGAATACACCAAAATCAGTCTTTACATTTCAGTTTTCAAGTTAAATGAAGCTGTTGGTTCCTATGACCCTTGCAAAATTGATATTACTGATAAAGAAATCAATAGAAATCTGCTATTTGAATCTAGTTGGTATTACCATTATTACTACAATTTTATACTTTGTGCATATTTTTCTCCGTATTGCATGCAGTATTTTGCTATGTTGCTGCTGTAACAATCTTTTTATTATTAGTATTATGTAATGTGTATTTATAATTTTTTTTTGTCATTTTTAAGTAAATTCGATGCAATATTGTACTGAATGCTGAAAATTTCTTGCTGTATCATTAGTACTGTTTTTGGAATAAAGCAAAAATTATTATTATTACTACAAAAAGTCTGAAGTTAAGTATCTTGAATTAATTCCTTCCACTGACCTATCCTGGTCTTCCGATTGTCTTAGCGATTTCTAGATGAATATTTCGTCTGACTTTTTACATTAAGAAGTTAAGACATTCAGGCATAACTCAACCCCTTCTCCTCTTACAGTTTGTCAACTCCTGCATCTTATCCGCTCTTCTTTACTGTTCACTCTTATTCTTTTTCTCCTGGATTGCTTAAAAAAGACTATGTCATACTTCGTAGAACTCTGAAGACTGTCAGTAGGACGAGTGGTATGCCACTGGGCCATATCGTTGGCATTGTCATTGATAGGCACTTGACGTCATGCACCAAATTCGCTAGAAGAAATTTTGTCAGACTATGAGCATCCAATTTACCAGCAGCTCCAACCTAGTGTCTCCTCAGGTAAAACAAGAAGTCTTTCCAGGAGAATTTATGCACGTAAGCCTAAGTACGAAAATTCCACTATGCCATATTTAGTACGCACTTTATGTGGTAAAAATGGTGTCAGGCATGAACTAACTAACCTTCTTTGCTCTACTAAATAAACCATCTCCTCCATCCTCACAGCATCACACTTTATTGTTATTGTATTTCTTATATTTACAATTCTCTCAATTTTCTGTCTTTGTTTATTGTTTCACAAGTGTGACCATCATTTAGGCTGTGTTATAACTGTTAATTTTGTATTTCCCCTCACCATGCTGTGTCAACAGAACATTAGATCCAATAATCTGTAACATGCTAAAGTTTTTAAACTGAATCGACACTATTGTTTCAAACAAACTCACTGTTATTATTATTATTATATTTAATACCCTCAATTCGTGCTTCGAATATTTTGGACTTTATATCGTAAACGTGGATAAATTCCTCTGATTGATTTTGTTTTAATTTTTAATTTTATTTATATTTTGAGTAAACCAGACGCAGACACGTATTGTGACAAATGCTGAGAATTCCATTCTGTATTATAAGTACTGGTTTTGGAGTAAATTAGATTATTAGTATATTTATTATTATTATTATTTATAGCTGATCAAAACTATCTTGAGTTAATTAATTGCAGCTGCTCACAAAATGCCTCTACGACAACAAAAAGACAGTCATTTCATAATAAAATCTACCTCACCATTCAACAATCATAATATTTCAGAATGTAGCACTATCTCGAAAATGGCATTAGGCAGCTATGCAGGCAGATCACATCCGTTTCTCGTACGCAACAGTCACTGTACACTAAAATTGGTTTATCGAAAATCATCTGTCAGAACTACCTCAGAACCAAATAGAATATTCCTAACAAGGTGGGATCAAAACTTTATCCACAAGAGTCATGCATCAAAGAATTCTCGCAGGCAGTTGGAGGTCATCCTGATCATGACTCACTCAAACAAAATCTTATTCCTAAAACACATACATCATCGTCATCATCAATGTCACCACATAACCACAAAGAGAACCACTAAAACTAGAGACTTAACAGTGACAAATGCAAATAATAAGGATCAAGTCAACATATCATATGCAAACGTCCAAAAAGTGATATATATAGCCCAGGAGAAATGAGGATAATAGTTACAAAGCTAGTCGGAATGAAACCTGATGGTTCTAGGTTTGATGCTTTTCGTGATTGTATACATATACCTCTATGAATCCGTAGAATGATATCTCATTTCCCTGTATTTTCCTAGGTTGTATTTGCTTCTGATAATGACTACCAGACGCTGGGTTCAGGGTGATCCAGAATGCTCTGACCCCAGGTGGAGGTTCACCATTGTACCTCAGTGGGTTGAAACTCGTGACGGTCTCTAATTGGGTGCACTCGGGCGAGTACTGCGTCGCTGGCACACCGATTGGGACGCTCACCAAACATGCACATGGTCCGGGATTCGTTCCCCGGCCGACGCACACCTGATATCAATGGTCGGCTTGCTAAATTTGGGCTACCGATATCAAATGCTGAAAATTCCATATTTGTAGGAAAATACCATGTTGAACCAAGCTGTAATAAAATAAATAAATATATTCTGTAAACATTTTAACCAAGTAATATCATGAACGTAGTTTGAAATCAGCTCAAAAACATTCACACCCACACACACACATGATGAATAATCGATTGGCGGGTATCAGACTTAAACAGAGCATAAACACTTGTCACATTAGTTTTAATTCAATTTTCCATTGATTCTATTTATGTGATAGTAGTATATATCTTTCAGTTGATTTGTCAGCTTACGTGACCATAGATTTAATCATCCGTTAAGACAAAACAAAAGTACGAAATTCAAGTGTTGGTTTGTAGGGATTTGATTGGTTTCAGGATTTCATCATGAGCTGACATTAGTTAGAGAAGCATTGGAAAACCTGTGAGTACCGGACAGCTGTTTCGTCCTAGTTTGGGACTCTTCAGCAGTACACACCCACCGGGATTCGAACCCAGGACCTTCCGGTTACAAGGCAAGTACGAAATATTTCTATTTAATTCCAGTTGTGTACTTACTTGAGGAATGACATTTTACTAATTCATTTGACAAAAGTGCTCCCTTGAATTGACAAAGTCTTCATTAAAAAAGCACGATTGAAAACTATCAAAATCAATTCATCCTTAAATAGTAGGCGTATTGAGGCACACAGATCTATCACTGTCATTAAAAGTTAAAACGATGCAATAATTCAAATGAAATGTTACTGACAATTTAAAGTATCTTATTGATCATTACAGAGTCAAAAATTGATAAAACCTCATGGAATATAAGTGTCCCTGTGTCATAATAAGTAACCAAAATGGTAACATTTCTTCGGTATATCCAGTACAGGACTGTGACAAAGCTTCTCTGAAAAGTGATAGTATCTTCCATATTTCTGGTATTTGCATTGTTTCATTTCTGTTGCATGTGTTCCATGTGAACTCAATGAATCCGGCAGGATTCAGTAGTCAATCTCTCTTTCCACCTACCTAGATTACTTCTTAGAATCTTAACCCTGTTCCACCATTCTACTGTGTGGTTGTGTGTTCATGCATGCAGTGCAGTGTAGTGCTGAGCTTTTTTTCTAAATTACTTATCTTCTCGGGGTCAAACATTCTATCATTAGCCACTGAATTCTTATGTTCCAACAATTTGACTGCCCCACACCTACTAGTTTGACCTATGTAGTTGATCTCGCAGTCATTGAAGGGTATTTTGTAAATTATATTACTTTGTTTAATTGGGTGCACCGGGTTCTTTAACCTACAGAGCTTGTCCTACCGGAGTGAGTTTGTAGGAGGGTTTAAATGCCACTCTAATTCCTGCTTTATTAAGAATCCTACGTAGGGCCTAAGATGTCCCCTCCTTATATGGTATAACTGTAGATGACTTATATTCTCTCTTATTTATGTTATCACTACTAGTTTCACAATTATTTTTATTTTGCTTTTCGCCTTTTTCGATCTTCCTAATGAATTATATAGGATAGTTATTTAACACCGACCCTTCTTCTATCTGTTTTATTTCATCATTTAGATGTCTTTTTGTGCTACGTAGTGCTACTGCTCGGTTTGTTAGACACTTAATTAAGCCTGCCTTAACAGTTAACGGATGAGATGAATTAAAGTCTGAAAATTTATTGGAATACGTTGGTTTTTTATAAATGTTAGTGTCTAGTTTACTTTCTTCTATCCGTTTTATTTTACAGTCTAACAGAGCTAATTGTCTTTGTTTATTTTCCGATTCAAATGTGAATTTTATTCCATCCACTAGTGAGTTTACATGTATCGAGAGGCTAGAGACATGTTCCGTTATTAACACTGTGAAAGTGTCATCCACATATCTCCATCATATTACGTTTCGAGTATAATTAAATGTATTAAGAGCCATATTTTCCCAGCTGTCCATAAATATATCTGCTATGATAGAGGATATTGGTGATCCCATTGCTACACTTTCTGTTGGTATATATATTTTGCCTTGGAATTTAAACATAGTAGATGTGAGGCATAACTGAATTCTTAAAATAAATGTTTTTCAGTTGTCATCGTTGTCCTATGATTGAGTTCAGGATCTGCAGTTCGTTCTTTTTTAACTGCTTCTAAGGCTGCTATATTGATTGGTATATTAGTATAAAGTCTAATTATATCAAAATTAACCATTGTTTCATCACTTCCTAGTTGAATGTCATTCAGTTTCTAAATGACTTCTCTGAAGAGCACAGAACTGGAAAAAAACAATCAATGCCTCAGATTTTGTCTGTTTCCCCACCCCCCACCAGAAACGTTTAGTAAATAACAAGATCTTCCACGTGCATACATGCATCATTTTTTTCCGTCACGTTCTCAGTGGAACATACGGTTTCAAGCTAGTGGCCTGAAGTTTCTGTAACAGTGTTTATTTTTACAGGATGGGGTTGCTAGCCTCATGCCCAACCTTTCCTCTTTACCACCTTTTTACTTCTGGCTTAGCTAGGTATAGGAGTTCGTCGGCCGGGGATCGAACCCCGGACCATGTGCATGGTTGGTGAGCGTCCTAACCGCTGTACCACTGACGCACATACACGCATAATGCCGTATAAATATTTAACGCTAAAATTCATATCTTTTGTTAAATCAAAGCCACTGAATGCATACTTTTCTAGCGTTCACCGTGATGTTGTATTTTTATGTTTAAATATTACTGAATCCCACCTAGTGTCTGTTAACATTAGAGTTAGTTGAAATAAATTGAATTAGTAGGATGCGTTCTTGTTCACCTCTTCAGACATTTGTCTCTTATGGAAGTAGAAAAGCTGTTGTCTTTTAATGACTTTGATACTCTTACTTAATCGGCCTTAAAATTATTCTCACGAACACTTATTAGTGAATCTAAATCATGGAATGAGTCACGCATTATTAATTTACTGTAATTATACGAACTATCTTATTTAGTGAGACATATTCATCTGTAGAACACAAATAAGAAGCTTATAGTCATCTACTTACATCAGAATAACACTTACGAGGATTGAATTCTGAATACAGGTATGAACAGTTTGACTTCTCAAAAATAAAATAAAATGAAGCTTTCGATAAAGAAAGGAAGATGAAATTTGCAGTACAAAATGATATTATCATTCTATTTCACAGGTTCTCATCAGCTACAGACTACCAAGGGAGTGAGATGTGAATCACACTCTTTTTCTGTATGCATATATCTGGTTGGTTTGAATCGTTTGGTTGCGATCGTTTCGGCAAATCGTAGCAAATTTGCTGTCCTTTGTCTATTTCAAATCTTTAAATATTCCCATTTATAATATTAGAACAAGACATATAAGCGAACAATATTGTTTTCAATTAGATCTTCTTCAGGCTTTACTCTAATTTACATAGACTTATATATATAAAATTTTAACCAATGAAGGTGATTTTGTGGATCAAATAGTAATAATCATAATAATAATAATGTAGTAAATGTTTTGAACGAAGTTAATAACGATGATTATAATAATAACAAAATATTGATAATAAGGCTTATATAGGTGATAAGAACAACAAAGTTAGTATATGCATGTATGTAGACAATTCAATAAATAAATAAATTAGGTCAAATCAAATGGAACGATAATCAGAGTTTAAATAAATATCATAAAAGTACGAAGGAGAGGGATGATAAAAAAGGGTTGGAGGGTTTTGAATAGAATTCACCTAGGCCAAGGGAGAGACAAAGGTAGAACAAATTTCTTTTGTATACAAAGACTAGGATTGTTCTCTCGAATTTCCATAGCTTCGGCTAAGTGTAAAAGACGGGTTCTGATTTCGTTCGAAAGACTCGATGGAATGCGGTAAATAACTTTGAAAGCACTGTTTTTGTCCACTTGGTGACCACTATCAATCAAATGAGCCAAAATAGAACTTCGTATGGATTTTATTTGACCTTTTTATATATATAAGTCTATGTAAATTAGAGTAAAGCCTGAAGAAGATCTAATTGAAAACAATATTGTTCGCTTATATGTCTTTGTCTATTAAATATTTAATAATAACATAATAATGAGTTCAATTTCCTGGATCTAAATGAAAAACAACAAATGAAGGCATGATCGAAAAGTCCCTCTCTATAAAAAAGAAATCTGGACTGGGCAATATCTTCATTATAACAGCTTTTATTCCACAAACTACAAACGTGGATTAGTGAGGACTTTGCACGACAGAGCCAGAAAGCTATGTTAACCGAACAGAGTCGAAGAAGAATTAGAATTCGTCGAGAAATGTCTATGAGAAAATGGATACTCGAAGGGATTTATACAGAAGTATAGCAGAGAAAAAGATAAGAAAGAAAAACACCCAATTGTAGAAAAGAAAAAGTGTTTATCGATCTCCCATTCAAAGGAGATGCAGTGTCATAAAAGATTGACAAAAGACTGAAAGGTGCAATAAGAAGAAGCTTCCCGACAGCAAAACTCATAACAGTATACAGCATCACTCCTTCTATAAGCCACTCAAAACTGGATAAATACGCTGCTGATGTCATCTCCAACTGCGTTTACGAATTCTCGTGCAGTTGCTGGAACAAATACATTGGAAGGACGGCAAGAAAGGCTCCTATCCGGTAGTTTTCTGTACATATTTCAAGAAACCTGTGCCTAAAAGGAAGCAAATATTTTCAGAGTGCAATTACTAGACATATTGTTGATACTGCACATCTCGTAGAGATTTCTAAGTCCTTAAAAAAAATATTAAATAGACAAATGACAGCAAATTTGCTACGATTTGCCGAAGCGATCGCAATCAAACGATTCAAACCAACCAGACTTATGCATACAGAAAGAGAGTGTAATTCACCTCTCACTATCTTGGTAACTGAATTTTGGATTTGATTACATTAATTAGTCATCAACATCAGTGATCTTAACTCAATGAACAAATCTTAATCTCATAAACTGTGAACGCTTTTGTCTCTTTTTGAGTTTCTATGTGAACCTACAAGCTAACACTGTTCTGTTAATTAATTTTTTCTGTTTTCTGTCTTACTCCTGCTCTCACTTTTTAGGAAAATTGATGGTGGTAACTTAAGCTAAAAATTGCAATGCTTTCATTTCTGATGCGTCAGTTTTATAGTATCTACTCTCTACTACCACTCAGACATTAAATTTATGTTATTATCATCTATATTATATTATTGTTCCTTTGGGTTCCTAGTGGAACATAAGACTTCAACTGCACGTCTCCACTTTCTTCTGTTTCTCCTGTACTTTTCATCTATGTTAGTTCATACCGTTTCAACTCCTCTTCACACGATCTCCTCCATCTCACCATTGGACAAACCATTCGCCTCATCTCCACGTTCTCCTGCATATTTTTTGGTTGGCGATTGGTTCTTGTTTCCTTTGTTCCCATAGTTTCTTGTTCGTGATTCTTTCCGGCTTGGCCATCTGATCTTCAGTATAAAGCGAAGGCAGTTGTTGATAAATGTCTGCAACAGGCTGTTGGAAATATTCTTTGTCACCACGCCAAGTTTCTGATCCGCATAGAAAAACTGACTAACTTGACGTTGTTTGTATCGAAAATCAAACCGAATTTTGTTGTTGATGCTGGCTGAATGACGAAGATTTCCAGATTGCTTTTAGTTGGTTGATGAATGTGTTTCTCGTCTTCCTGATACTCGATATGATGTCCTCGTCCGTTCCTACTGCCTATAGTTGAGACAATGCTCCAAAGATAAGTGAATGAAGTAACCTCTTTCAAATCCCTCCCGTTGATGGTGATTGGCGCTGGATGTTGCTGCTGTTGTTGTTGTTGTTGTTGGTTGGTTATTTTCATAACCTCCGTTTTGTCTACGTTCACATGGAGTCCTGTTTTCGCTGGCTGCCTCTTCGACCAGTCTGTCGGTTTTCGCTTGTAAGTCTTCGATTTTGCGTGACATCAAATATCTATATAACCATTTTAGTTTCAAGAAGTCTACAGATGATAAGAACCTGTGAAATAGAATGATATCATTTTATCCTGTTGATCTGGTCTTTCTTTCTTTATCGAAATTTATCAAGGGAACTAAAGGTATGAAAAAAAGCTTCCTACAAACACGCTTCTCGAGTGCCCGTGTGATAACTTCACAGTTCATAAGGAAGTCCCTTTAATGAAATATTTTCAAGCTATTATTTGTACAATATAGTTGTAAAATTTACTGCGAAAACTTAACTCAGCGAAATACAAAGCTTACATTTTACCCTTACAGTAATATAAGTGTCAACTGTTTTAAGTACAAAACTATAGATACTACACTAGAGTTTTAAACAACAAACAGTAAATTCCGATTCTTGATAAGAGGAGAATTAAAAAAAGTTGTATACACACCTACTTTAGCCTAATTTTGCCAAAAAATCTTAAAGTAACTTTTTTTAAGTTGTCGCGCACTGGCGTAAGCCCTGTGTTTTTCCCTGTATTTTGATTGCTGGATTCCTATGGGCTGTTAATACTTTTAACACCACTGAATTACTGCGTTTTCAAGGTCATTCTAACTGCGTATGCACAGAGTTTCTGTCTAGCATTTTGACTTTTGTTTGATGTGGAACTAACAAGAAGAATTGATAGGAGGCTAAGAAGATCGATCCATAGAAAAGCTACTTGGAATGGTCACCTAACAAGCTTCTATAGCTGGGTGCCCAATCAACAAAAGCGTAATTAAATTGAATCACTTGCCACCCGCATCCGGCACACCTGCATTCTCGATGTTCTAGAAACAGAATTAGATATCCTAAGAGAAATCTTTATCCAAAATGGATATACATTAGGATTCATTGACAAAAATATCAAAACGAGAATTCGGAGAAACGAAACTTCACTTACGCCGAAAAAGAAACTCTACATGAACTTGGATTTCAAAGGAGATTCAACAAGTGACATTCTCAAGAGAAGGATCACATCATCTCACAGAAGAACATTCTTTGCAGCAACTCTAAGAATAGTGTTCTCCAGTCGCTAACTGATCTGCAGAAGCCTCAAGAACAAATTACCGCCTATGACCACTAATATGTGCATATATCAGTTCACCTGATGCTGTGGAGCCAGCTAGCTACATAGGTCGTTCGACGCGCATTCTGTCCAAGATGATTCAAGAGCACTATCCAGCACGGTTGCGAAAAAGCAATAGTGGTGCAATAAGGACTACGATAATTGAACACCTGGTTAATACTGATCATTCCATCTCAACAAACGCCTCCTCCTTAAAAGTAATCTACAGAGTCAAGAATAGCCTACCAGAATCAATACAGTTTTGTCTTTTTTGTATCGCTGAAGTTCTGGCCATTTACATAGAAAAACCGGAGCTGTGCATATAAAAGAGAACACTTCTACTATTATGGGAACAACTTTGTTGACATTTAATGACAATTTCGTTTGTTTGCCTGTTTCCTTAATTGCTTATAATTCTTCTATTCATTTATAGCTCTTACGTAATCTCGTATTCTCTACCATGTTCCTGTGTGTATCCTGAGTACAACTCAATCATCAAACTATTCATATCATCACACAGCCTCTTTTTAACAAGTGTTTGTGACAGCTCATCACCTTTGTTACTATCTTAATTTCAATAACACCTAATTTTATTGACTAATTTTATATTACGTAATTACACTTACCAATTATTATCAGTAAAAAGTTTGAGCATTGTGGATTAGATAAAATAAAGTATAACTAAATTTCAATAGTTTACACCCAATGATAAGTTTTGTTATCGGTAATATTTCGAGTAAAATTACCAATAACAAAATTTATCATTGTGTGTAAACTTACAAATCTTCACCTGTTTAATTAAAATGATCATAACCAATTGTATTTTTGTTTGACACAGTTAATGTACACATGCATACCAAATAGCCCATGTATATATTTGCGATTGTGCAGCTAAGAAAATGAATTCGCTGGCGAAAAGAGACTCTTCGCTGAACTATATGTTTTGTTTTCACAGCAAAAGCTGTGTTGTCGACGTCCATTTTTTCTTTTGTCTTTGCCTACCAGCATCGTTACTGTTATTATTGTTGTTGTTGACGTACGATTGGACCTTGACGCACTTTTCGATTACTACTGAGCCGCATCATTCTGGAGAGAATCAAACAAGCCCTAGATGAAAAACTTCGATCGGAACAAGCCGGTATCAGGAGAAACAAGTCACGAATTGATGAAATCGCCACATTGCGGATCATCACTAAACAAAGCTTGGAATGGCAGTCACCTCTCTATCTCAACTTCATCGATTTTTAAAAGGCCTTCCAAAGCGTAGATCAAGAGGTGACTGGGTAAATAGTTCGCTACTACGCAGTGCCGCCGACAATTATACATTTCATCCTACGAATGTACGACAACGCTGCATGCCAAGTAATCCACAACGGGAAACTTGTGGAATTCTTCCAAGTAAAGACAGGAGTAAGACAAGCTGGCTGCCTACTATCACCAATGATTTTCCTGATTCCAGTAGATTGGATAATGCGACAGACAGGCAGCGAGAAGACAGGCATAAAATGAACTCACACAAAAGACGTGGAGAATCTAGATTTTGCCAATGCTGATATATGTCTGATTTCTCACAAACTGGAGATATGCAAGTGAAAAGCAACGAGTTCGCAAAAGAAGCATCCAGGAAAGTTAGGACTTCAGGTGAACATAGAGAAAACAGATGTGGTGATGAAGATTCCTGACCAACACCAACTGCAACAACAACAACAGACAACAATCAGCCAGCATAAATGGGAGGAGCCTGAAAGAAACAACCTCCTTTACCTACCGACCTGGGAAGCATCGTTTCAACTACAGGCGGATGGAACTGACGAGGATGTCATAGCGAGGATCGGTAAAGCAAGACGAGCTTCCATCACTCTCAAGTCTATGTGCAGGTCAACAACACTCAGCATGAAAATAATATCCGGATTCTCGAATCCCATGTGAAGTCAGTGCTACTATACGGATCGGAGACTTGGCTCCAAGTCATCAAGAGCACCTCAAACAAACTACAGACCTTCATCAACAGCTGTCTTCGCTCAATACTACTCATGATCAGATGGCTGGCAAGAATAGACTAGGAACAGGGATCTCTGAAAGCTAACCAACCCATCAGGAACCGATTATGCAACAAATAGACAGGAAGCAATGGAGGTAGATTGGGGCTATACTCTGAGGAAACCATCAGGTGAGTGACATCACTAGACAAGCCCTCGAGGGGAACCCAAAAAGGGAGTGGCGAGTTGGTCGTCAATGCAAGGGTGACTTCGAGGAGGTCACGTGAAGAGGAGATGAAGGCATGTGGGCAGATATGAAGCCAGGTGAAAAGTTTAACAGAGAACCTAACGCAGTGGGGACGCGCGGCTGAAGCCCTATATTCCTCTAGGAATTAAAGGAAACAACAATAATAAAATAATAATGACGTGCAATTAGGACAGATTAGTCAGTATTATTATTTTATTATTCCCTTGCGTTCCGAGTGGAACATAGGACTTAAACAACACATCTCCACTTTGTTTCGTTTTCTGCAGTCCTCTTCAGTTGGGTCTTCGAATGACCAAACTCTCTTATCTCTTCCTCACACAATCACCTCCATGTCACCCTCTCATCAACGACCCTTTCGTCGCTTCCCATTTGGATTCCACTTGACGGGTGACCTGCCCGCTGTGTCATTGACTGTTTCCTCAATGTATGCCAGATCCATCTACATTTTTTCTGACATATTTGTTCAGCGATCAGCTCTTGGTCGGATTGTTCCCAGCCAGAGTTTCTTGTTACCGATTCTTTCTCGCCATTCGATCTTCAGTATGGAGCCAGCGAAGGCAGCTGTTGATGAAAGTCTGCAACCTGTTGCAAATCGTTTCAGTGACACACCAATTTTCTGGGACGTATAGAAGAAAAGACTTGACATTGGTGTTGAAAATGCAAATCTTGTTCCTTATGTTGAGTGCGGAAGATTTCGATTACATTAATTTAGTATTCGCTCATAGTCAACTAGGTCGTATTTCCAGTCACAACACAAAATAGTTTAAAAGAAATTTTTATCGTCTGCAGAGTATTTTTAGCTTAAGACATAGATAAAATACTGAAATGCCATCATTAATCTATGGTATTCGAGAAAGAAAGGCGATTTACCCAACCACGAATATTTTATGAATTATTATTATTTCCTTTGATTCCTAGAGGAATAAAGGCTTCAGCCGCACGTCTCCACTGTGTTAGGTTCTCTGTTAAACTTTTCACCTGGCTCCATGTCTGCCCACATGCCTTCCTCTCCTCTTCACATGACCTCCTCGAAGTCACCCTTGCATTGACGACCAACTCACCGCTTCCCTTTTGGGTTCCCCTCGAGGGCTTGTCTAGTGGTGTCACTAACTGATGGTTTTCTCAGAGTGTGGCCTCCAATCATCTCCATTTCTTCCTGTCTATTTGTTGCCCAATCGGTTCCTGGTTTTTTTGTTCTCAGAGATCCCTATTGCTGATGTTTTCTGGCTATCTGATCTTGAATTTTAGGAATTGCTATACAGTAATAAAAACTCACTGAAAAACTTAACACGAGTATTAATATTTCCTTAGGTTCAAAGTGAAACATGGGGCTTCAAACCCACAGCTCCATGTCATCCTGTTCACTTCAATCCCCTTTACATGTCTCGATAATTCCTCATAAGCTCTCACCTCCTCATTTTACACGATCTCTTCTATGTCACACTTCGACAACTAATTCTCTGTTTCCTATTCCGTTTCCATGCAAGAGATGGCCTGGCACGCGATACCATTTTATTTTCCTCTCGGAGTGTTTCTAATCCAAGTAAGTCTGATGTTAATGCCATCTTTCAGGCTAAGCCTTTGTATTCTTCAGCTTTCCGACAACTTTCCGTTCTGTTGTCAACTAATTAGGTAAACACAGAGATTTATGGAAGTATTTATTAAAACAATTAGTCCCTTTGATAAATTTGAATAAGGCATTAAGAAGACAAATTTCGCGAGATGATATCATTTCGTAGTTTCTTTACAACCGCTTCACAACTGATATGGTTAACAATAATAAAATAAAGCTCATGACAATTACTCAGTTAAATAAAAACAAAATTACATACTAATGACCAATCATATTTGCATAGGTCAAGTAGTCCATGGTAGGCGAAGATTGAAGTTTACTGTTTTTTGAACACACAGATTAGACTTCACGTGATTAATCCAAAGTGCTTCCATCACCTTCAATAACCACCCTTGAATTAGAGTTATGTGAAATAATAATTGTGAAGCCGTCATTAATATTGATTTCTGTGACCTGACATTAATAAGTGTTTTGCAATGATGATGCTGGATTTCTATTCAGATTAATCGCGTTGGGACTTTCCATATGATTTAATAGCCATTTTGGAACATGTTCTTTTCGACGACATTGGAACATTCTGTTGGTTCTACCTATGTATTTATTATGTGACTTGAACAAAAAACACAGTACACTTTAGGATTTCATCATGAACTGACATCGATTAGAGGAGCACTGAAAACCAGCTGGGAGTACTGCCAGACAGCTTTTTCGTCCTATTTTGAAACTCTTCACTGCACCACCCATTGCCAAGGTTTGAACTGATCATCTTGATTACAAGTCGAGATCGTAAACCACTAAGCTACTGGGACCCAATCCAATGAATGGCCTGTGCATGAGTTCCAACTTCTGCCAATTCATGATATGGTGCGAGTATTAGGAAATATCATCGCTGGCAAGTATCTGTTCTCATACTCAACTGGCTATGTCCCACTGATCGCAACTTCTCACTAGATCACGGGTGACAACTTACCTGAATAAAACCAGTCACTAGTGAACACATCAGATTGATTGATATTCAAGTGTTGGCTTGCAGGGATTTGATTGATTTGGTTACAGGATTTCATCATGAACCGACATCAGTTAGAGGATCATTGAAAAACTAGCTGTAAGTACTAGACAGCTGTTTCGTCAGCCTAGTTCGGGACTCTTCATCTGTACACACCTGCCATTAGCTTTTGAATCCAGGACGTTTTGGTAACAAGGCTAGTTAGCTGTGTAAACTATTAAGCCACTTGAACAGTGTACTTTAATTTCTAAAAAATAAATCAACTCATTTCATGCCCTTACTACTTAAAAGATTGTTTACGTTTTTATATTTGAAAGGAAAAATATTTATTAAATATCATCACCATCATCATCAAAAGAGGAGAAAAACAAACTATAAATGAATTAAGGTAATGAGTGTCATTTCCGTGACTATTTCTGCGTAGAAGAAAACAAATAATAGTAATAATAATAAGATTAAATGGAATGATAATGTAATTAATTTCAAATATATATATATTTATATCTTTTATTTTTTACCTTGTTTATGAGATAAATTCCCGTAGAGGATGTTTCGGAAAAACACAAAACAAGAAACTTCAAATGAACATTTCAGTATACTGAATGAACATTTCAAATAAGTTCATGCTTTCATTTGATGCAACCTCCTTGTTCACAATGATCTCAATCAATGAAACCATTGAGATCATTTATCAACAGTCTGATCTTCTTCCACTACCAGAGTCAGAATTCAAACGCCTACTGCTGGATGTACAATTCCAGTTTGACAACACTCTTTACCGACAAATAGATGGTGTAGCCATAGGCAGTAGTCCACTTAGCCCTACCTGTTTTAGCAGATATCTACATTTCAAACCTGAAGAAAACAAAGTTGAAGCATGCAATTGATCAAACAACTTCCTATTGTCTCGATATGTCGATGACACATTTGTAGTATGCAACAACGAAAGTCATGCCTCCTACCTATTCAGATTATTCAACAACACACATTCAAATATTGTTTTTACTATGGAATATGAAAATGATGGAAAGTTCCATTTCCTTGACATCGCCATGCAACGTCTAGAAGATGGTAATCTGCAGACACCAATCTATCGAAAGCCTACATGGAATGGACAATACTTATATTTTAATAGTTTTTATTCAAATAGCTATAAAAAAGCACTAGTCAAGACTTTGTACTATAGAGCGAGGAGAATATGCTCTGCAGAGAAACTAGAGGAAGAGTTTACGATTCTCGAAAAGGTGCTGAAGAACAATGGTTATCCTCAAAGATTCATTAATAAATATGGAAGATGTGAATGATAAAATAACAAACAAATCACAATTGAAAAAAGCCTGTATTCATTCAACTAGAATTTAAAGGTGAAAACATTGCAGAAATGTTCAACAGAAGTCAAAGAACGTCACTAGCTGGAGCCTATACTGCAGCTAGCTAAGTTGGTTCCCGTCCATCGAACAACATGCTCTTTGGTGCAGTCAAAAATCGTTAGATACCCTTCTCATGATAATTCCAACTGTGTATACAAATTTACGTGTAACTGCGGGGGCAGTTACATTGAGAGAACAGAACAAAGAAGGGCACACCTCCGATTTTCTGAACATGTGCCAAAAAGCCTGAGTCTCAAGTGAACAAACTCTTATAGTAGCACTATTACCAGACATCTCGAAACGGGTCATGAAGCAGAAATGGAGAAATCCTTTAAAGTTATCAATAGACAAAGGAGTTCAATTCTCCTCAAGTTTGTCGATCCAGTTTCTATCAAACGCTTGAAACCAGATTTATGTGTTCAGGAAGAAGCAGTTATTAGTCTTCCTTTGCTGTGGTAACTGAATGTCTTTATTCGCTCATCTGATTACCTTATCTTTGTCTTTAACCTCACCCCCCCTTTTTGTATAGTCTGTAATTTTGCTTGTCTCTTGTTTCTATGATTTGAGTTGAACTCAGTACATCGTTACCTAATTTATTAGTCACTATGCATCTAACGCATATCTTGTCTTTATTACGTAACTTCTTTACCATTGTATGCGTACATTTATTTTGTTTAAACTTGAACTGCCTGTGTAAAAACCATATAAACGCAATTTTCTGAGCACTGTTCACTAATTGTGGAACTTTCTGTCAATTGACAACATGTAAAATTTGCAAGTATGTTAGAATTTTTCTCTACGTAAACCTCATAGTTTATTTCAGCTTTAAGCAGCTGATGAGAAACCAACGAAATAAAAGATGGTACCATATTATTCTGTACAGGTTGCCACTGTTGTTTTTGCTTTATTCAAATTCATCAAGGGGAATAAATGCATGAACTCAATGATGTGTTGAATAGTTATGTTATCTGGAGGCAGAATCTACAAACTGTGCATTATGCTAAATTTTACTTTTGAAACGTTTGGTAATTTAAGCTCTGAGTATTTGTCGTGCATTCTAGTTTCAATGTATGATGTCAGTTGCATGTTGCATCTCATTTGGAAAAAATAAGAATTTATAGGCCTGCTACTGAATGGTTAACAAGCTCGCCTTGTACCCAAAATCGGCTGGATTTTATCCCTGGCGGATCATGTTCTGACCAAATTGCAACTTTACACATCATCATCGAACAAAGCATGGAATAGCAATCAAACCTCTACCTCAACTTCATAGACTTCGGGAAGGCCCTCGACAGCGTTGACCACGAAGTAATTTGGAAACTACTCGAATACTACGGCATACCCCAAATATTCATCAACCTTATTCAACAGCTGTACGACAACGGAACATGTCAAGTGATCCACAACGGAAAACTTAGCGAGGCATTTGGAGTAAATACAGGAGTCAGACAAGGGTGATAATTATCACCAATGATATTCCTAACTGTGGTGAATTGACTGGATATGCGTCATACAGTGAGTGGGAAACGAGAAGACAGGAATATCCTGGACCGACGTGAAGAACCTAGAAGACCTGGATTTCTTGCGTGGATGATTAATGTTTGATGTCACACAAAATCGAAGACTTACAAGCGAACACCGACAAATTGGTCGAAGAATCAGCCGGTGAAGACAGGACTCCATGTGAACATAGACAAGACGAGGTTATGAAAATAACCAACCAACAACAACAACAGCAGCAACATCCAGCGCCAATCACCATCAACGGGAGGGATTTGAAAGAGGTTACTTCATTCACTTATCTAGGGAGCATTGTCTCAACTACATGAGGAGCGGACGAGGATGTCAAATCGAGAATCGATAAGGCGAGAAACACATTCATCAGCCTGAAACCAATCTGGAAATCTTCGTCACTCAGCATCAACATCAAAATTCAGTCGGATTTTCAATACAAACAACGTCAAGTTGGTCAGTTTTTCTATACTGATCAGAAACTTGGTGGGCGGGTCACAAAGAATATCTCCAACAGTCTGTTGCACACCTTGATCAACAACTGTCTTTTCTCCCTATACTGAAGATCAGATGGCCGGGCCGGAAAGAATCACCAACAAGAAACTATGGGAACAAACAAAACAAGAACCAATCACCAATCAACAAATATGCAGGAGAAAGTGGAGATGGATCGGACACTCACTGAGGAGACCGCCATTGGGTGACATCGCGCGCGTCAGGCCCTTGCTCCAGTGGAACCCGAAAGGAAAGCAGCGTGGGACGTCAGTGAAGGGGTGACATGGAGGAGATCATGTGAAGAGGAGTTGAGACAGTATGGACTAACATGGAAGCAGGTGAAAAGTACAGCAAAAGGAAGACAGAAGCAAGTGGAGACATGCAGTTGAAGCCCTATGTTCCACTAGGAACTCAAGGGAACAATAATAATGATAATATACCTGTCGACGGGTTATGGTCACGAACAGCTTAAAGTTCTCAGATTAGGTAAGACAAATCAGCAATCCATAACTCTCTAGTTCTCAATGGTTCTATGACTGAAGTCAATTAGCAGTAAGATGTGACGTAAGTATTTGATATTCAAAATTATCAAAAGATTTAATGTATAAGGTTTTATTGATATAGGGTTTTAACCAAAACAACAACAGTGATTTCTGTCAAAATACTTCGACCCAGCCTCTGTATACAGAAAGATAGCATGACTCGTCCTTCATCACCGTGGTAAACGTAATTTTTTTCGCTTGCTTTTGTGTTTTGTTCTAGTGCATAATTTTCACTTACTTATTTGAACTGTTTCACCCCCATTTCAGTATCCCTCTCTCCTCTTTCAGCTTCCAAGGGTCAGCAGTAAGCCATTTCACATTTCACTCTTTCTTCTTCTTCTTTCCAAAAACAGCTGCATCGATTTCCTTAAATGTTATTTTCAGAGAGTTCCAGTGTTCCCCCGCAAAGTTTTCTTCGGTAACGCTACATTATGTCTTCAACATTACTCGAATGGCTGCAGTGAGGGCATCCTTTCTAGTCTGTAACCTCATTTTTTGAATTTTGGACTTGAATTATGCTCTATCTCCAGTTGTTTTGAAGGCTCCATGCACTTGGTGATTGTCTGAACTTACATCTTCTCCCCTTCTCATTTTGGTGTCTTTTTGGTTGTATTTCCAATTTCTTGAGGTCGAGATGACGTTTGTTGGGTTTGTGATATGTCCATCAGGTGAAACCCATGTCGTGTTGTGTCATGTACACCCTTTTACTTGTACACGCTACCCTCAATCACCAAATCATTGAAGACCTAGCATTTCTCATTCATTTTAATAAGCCTCTAAACCCATGATGAGTTCTCTTGCTGTATTATCTTCTCCAAGTTTAACATCCATATCGTCCAGGATTTTCATATCGCTATTTGGGATGCTATCCATTATTATTTTCAATCGTATACAGAAATCTCCTCTCTCTGGTTCTGAGTTTTTTGTTGGCTCGTAACATTGGATAATTGTAAAATTTCCTTCCTTTTGAGTTGAGTCTTGCTGTTATCATTGTGGAGGAGATTGGTTCCCACTTCGTATAATCTTTGGATGCTGTTAATGCAATCATAATAACCACCTGCTCAGTGTGCCCATAGTTGTCATCTGGCTGACCACAGTAGATTACTGACTCACCAGTTAACATTTTAGGCAGTGCAGTTCATTCCACTTGCTCTTACAGATTCCTACCACCTCTGTGTAATATCTTCCCTTTTGTGTGGAATCTCAGCCCCCTTCGAAGCTTGGAACATCGTGCTAACAATTTGTCTCATAAGGCTGGTTTTTACTTTCATCAAAAATGAAAATTCATAGGCTGATTGGTTTACTACGTCACTCCGGCTCCTCAGTTCTGCCGATGAAGTTTGTTTTTTATATTTTTGCTTTTCTTTGAAGTTTCTGTAGTGAGTGGACTGAATTTCCGGGGCACAGCCACTAACCCCAAGCCCATCTTTCCTTATTTTTCGGTGCTTAGAACCGGCTAACAAACTAGTAAATTAGAAGTGATTGAATTTGAGCATAATGGTACAACATTCACTTAACAGAATAATTTAAGTGTTGGTTTGTGGGGATTTGGTTGGTTACAGGATTTTATCAGGGGCTGACATTGGTTAAAGGACCATTGGAAAGCCAGCTGCAAGTACTAGACAGCTGTTTCCTGCGTCCTAGTTTGAGACTCTTCATCACTACACACCCCCGACAAGGTTCGAACCCAGAACCTTCTGATTACAAGGCGAGCTCGTAGACCATTTATCTACTGGGACCTGATCAAGTGGTTCATGAACTCTAACTTCTGCCAATTCACGTCATAGCGTGACCACTAGCTAATGTCTTCAGCGAGTATTTGTCCTCACACCCCACCTGCTGCACCCTACTAGTCACAACTTCTCATAAAACAAAGTGATACAGCATTATTTGTTTAGTGATGTAGCATCAAGCATAATGTATTGCTTATAATTATACTAAAGAACACGATATGATTTGTGTGTCGGTAGTTCAGCTGTAGAGTACTTACCAGAGACACATACACACATATGATCCGGGACGATTCCCGCCAGAGGCACTCTTAAACCTCGCCTAGCTTGGAGTTTCATATGCCATTGGGAACTCAGTGAGATGAAAAAAACTAACTGTCTGATCAAAAAAGAAATAATGCTACAGTGGAAACAGATTTCCTGCATACCTGCATAGGATACTCATTTCTTCATCTCTGAGGATAAACGTCTTCTTCTTCTTCCAAAGACATTTTCTCAACATTAGAAAGTAATATTAGTTCTTTTAAATCAAATTTATTTCATGTGTATAGTTTTAGCAGTAATTAGCCGCTTGATCTATCTTGATATAAGTATAAAACTTGGCCACTGTGGTGGTAGAGTATAACGCCATTATGGATTAGATTTTATTCTGATAAGTCACACAGTGTTACACAGTAATATTTACTGAAGATCATGTTTCGAGCACAAATTATTGCTCCTCATAATCATATCAAGGCACTACTCACAACTTTTTACTTCATTTATATACATGTGTGGAATTGACTAGATATTTGAATAAAAAATCAATATAGGATAATGTACATTCAGAAGATTCTAAGAAGTAATCTATGTAGGTGGAGAGAGAGAGAGAAATTGATTACTGAATGCGGCCTTGTTCATTGAGTCTTCACCCAACACATGCAACAGAAATGACTCAATGCAAATACCAGATATATGCATGGAAGATATTATTACCACCAGTCAGTCAGTCAAATCAGAGGAGGATAATAAATAATCTCAAAATTCTATTTCAATTCAAGCACATCACATCATTCTAACAACTTACTTATTATGACTATATAAACACTCGTCTTATTTCCCATGTGATTGCAATTGATCAATAACCCTCATATTATTATTTCTGAATGCACATTATCCTATATTGATTTTTATTCAAATATCTAGTCAATTCCACACATGTATATAAATGAAGGAAAACGTTGTGTGAGTAACTTCATACGATTATGGGCAATAATTTTTGCTCGATATGTCATCAGTTAGTATTACTGCATCACAACACTGTGTGACATGGGTTTCTACTGTGGATATATGGATGATACATTTGTGGTTATGAAAGATGAGAATGATGCAATGAACATCCTTGATAAGTTTATTGATGCACATTCAGCAATAAACTTTACCATAGAGAAAGAAAGTAATGATAGTATCTCATTCCTAGATGTCTTCATGGTAAGGAGAGAAGATGGTACACTAAGAAGGAATGTGTATAGAAGCCTACAACAACAGGTCAGTACACTCATTTTTTGAGTTTTGTACCTTTGAAATATAAACGTAACCTGGTAAAGTGTCTGGTTCATAGAGCCAGGTTAATCTGTTCAGACGACTGCCTCAATAAGGGGGTTAAGATTATTAGATATGATTAGACAATTACTTACAAAAAATCGCCATCCAGATAAATTCATTGAGAAAAATATAAATTCAGCTCCAAGGAGAGTCAGTATGGCCACAGTCCCGAAAAATCGGTGGCACAGTGGTTAGGACTCTCGCCGACCATGCACACGGTCCGAGGTTCGATCCCCTGACGACGCACAACTGATATCTATGGTCGGCCTGCGAAATTTGGGCTACCGGTATCCATGCTGAAAATTTCATACTTGTACCAAAAATACAGTGTGGAATCAAGCTGTAAATAAAAAAAAAATCAAAAATTAAAAATTAAATCCAATGTTCATAAAATTCCAGTTCCTCGGTGACAACATCAGCGAATTAATAACACAGCGCCTGAAGAATGCAGTTAAAAGAACTTATTATGCAGCAGAGGTATGTTATCTCTTTACAACCACACCTATTTTATGTTCGAGAAATAAGGATAAACTACCTAAATTCGCCTCCTCTATGTGTATCTACCAGTTTGACTGCAGCTGCGGAGCCAGCTACATCAGCAGTACAATTAGGCAGGTTCTTCATCGTATTTCCGAACATCATCCAAAATGGTTAAGCAGGGGACAAACAGGATCTATTCGTAGCCCTATTTTAGGACACCTTGTAGATAATGAGCGTAAGGTTGACGTTAATACTGCATTTAAAACTATTTATCGCATTCCGACTAATCATAATTTTGCTCTGCGAGTTCGTCTTCTACAGACGGCTGAGGCGATTGGCATTCATCTGAAGAAGCCAAGCCTATGTGTACAGGAAAAATTTGTACAGCCACTTTCCCTACCGTGGCCATCATCACAAGAATGGATAAACAGGACTGCGTCGCCCCCCTCCCCCTAAACCTATAAAATTATATTTGTCTAAATTATTTATTTTATTTTATTTATTTTGACCACTTTATCTTTAATTTACGTGTTATTCTTGTAAAATTAATTTATTCTATCCATTTCTACCTTTTAAATCTGTGTTGATTTTCTTCGTTAATTATCACCCCATCGCTGATATTTTGACACTGACTAATTATTGTTAACAAACTTATCGCCACTTGATTGGCAAACTGTTGTATTGTAATTAAAATGCTATATATAATTAGAGTAGAGCCAAAGATGAGGATCTAATTGAAAAGTGAATATTTCCTTGCTCGCTCAATCTTTCTGTTTTCTAAATGTCTAAATGGGGATTTTTTTCTTTACTGTGTGACTTATCAGAATAAAATCTTAACCATAATGGAGCTTGATCTATCTGCTTGTTTATCTCTCCATCTTTTGCTTTTTCAATTTCAATCCACTTAAATTTAGACTCGGAAGACTGGGTTTGACACCTTGTCCATGATTTTTATGTGTTTGGGAGGCAAAACGCTGAAACATGAGAGACAACACTTGACACTAATGGCTTTAAAATGTACTTGAATGAGTTTTTCTATTGGGTAATAATGTTTCAAACTATTCTTAACTTACTGCTTATCGCTCTCGGCATTTAAAGGAAAAAGACACATACACACACACATACAAATGACTGGTTGTTTTTTCGATCACAGACTAATTCATTTCAAAAACACGACTCATTGAGAAACAGTGTGGTTGTGTACCTGAAGTTGTATTCCATTTGAGTAGTAGTAATAGTAGTATGTATAATCAGCCATTAAACCTTGTTGTAAGAGACTGATAATCATCAATCTTGTGCGATACAAAATACTTCATGTCAGCTGCCGACTACTCTGAGATTATTAAAAACTGCTTAAAGTAGAGGATATCTAATAGCTTTGTATGCTTGCTTGCAGCTAGATATGATAGAGAAGATTTGATTTTGATGTGGTTGTGTTCTCTGAGCTGGATGGTTAATTTGCGAAGCTTTCATCGCCCGTCCTACTAGGTGACATCTTCAGCGAATACTTCAATCTGTTGAAGTGAGCTTTTAGATTTCTCCACGAATTTATTGATCATCTCTCCTGATGGGTGACCTTCAACGTGATTGGGTGTTTTTGTGTGTTTTCACACCCTCTAGGTTACTTGTATTGGAACTGATTGTTTCTCTGACTTGAACTTTGCCCCTTTGTGTGTGAGGTTTCTTTCTTATCAGTCGATAAATTTTGTCTATCTCGATTTGTCTATTGATTGGTGATTCACAGGAATACCAGGCGGGTTTCTAAAAATTCTCTAGCATTCTTGTTGTTTCCCCTGTCTAATATTTGAACGCCGGTTGTCCCAGCCAAATTGATGTCCATGGTTGCCTGTATGCAGTGAGGCGATATAAAGGAGGGAATGTCATGTCTTTTGACGCCTAGCTTATGTTGGTGGATACGAAGAAGACTAAGGGACGTCCACTTTGGCCAGTGTAGTATTTTTCGCAGTTGTTACAATTTAT
This sequence comes from Trichobilharzia regenti, assembly GCA_944472135.2. Classification (NCBI taxonomy): domain Eukaryota; kingdom Metazoa; phylum Platyhelminthes; class Trematoda; order Strigeidida; family Schistosomatidae; genus Trichobilharzia; species Trichobilharzia regenti. Next base: position 39,095,540 of record OX235264.1, on the reverse strand, counting down.
TTTGTAGATGATGTTAGTTTTATCTTCGTTCGCTGCTGAGTCTTTTAGTTGACATAGAATTGAGTGAAGTGACTTTGTTGGTTTGTGTAGGACGTCAATTCCTAAAGGTTTGAAGAGTCTTACAGTGAATTCTCAGATATCTTTTATATATGATAGGGTGATTTTCTTTGTTCTTTCCTTGGGGGCTTTTGATTTGATAGGTTGGCTTGAGGGTATATGTCTTTTGATGAAATTCTGCGGATATCCATTCTTTCGGAAGACATCCATGAGATATTTTTGTCGAATTTTCCTTAAGGTGGAAGTGCTGCAATGAGTCCTGACTGGCCCTCTTGAATAGTGTTCGTATACTATTCCTTTTGTGTGTTATCGGATTGTTGCTGTTGTAATTCAGTATTTGGTCTGTGTGAGTTGATTTCCTATAAACTTGAGTTTCTTATTCCCCTGTGGCTGTTTGCTTGACTAAGACGTCCCAAAATAGGATCTGTTTCTCAGAATCCTCTTCTCTTTTGAATTTGATGTCGTTGAAGACGTTGTTTACTAAATTGTGAGTTTTATCTAACTCGTTTCTTTTGATTATTACAAATGTTTCGTCGACGCATCGTATCCAAATCTTGGGTTTGATCTTTGCTTGCAGCTGCTTATCATCGATGGCTGTGTGAACCTGTTTTTTTGTTGTGTTGTTTTTGAGGAATTGTGGAGTTCACAATGATGATTTTGTACACTTCTTGTTGAATGCAGGAAAATGATAGACTGTGTATATCATTTCTTTTTTAATTGATTTCTTTGTTTTAAGTATACACACGCTTTGTTCAAGCTTCGTATTTTTCAACTCATTGCAACTGTATTTTTGCCATACTAACTCCGTGGTTGCATACTTTAGAATCTACAAGAATTTCTTATCTTCTAAAAAGTATGCAGTAACCTGTTGGCGACATTCATAGTGGAGAAGACAGCATCAAAGCACACCTCATGTACAGTGCTACTGCATTTTGACTTAATCCAATTCGCAAACGAATGTTGTTTAGTTTTTGTATTCCTTTACCTTCCCAGGGGAACATAGGCGGGGGGCTTCAAATCAGAGCTTTGAAGTTTCCGTAACAGTGGTATCATTTTACGGGGTAGGGTTGCTAACTTCACCGCCGACCTCCCTCTTTTGTCAGGATTATAACTGGCAAATGGAAGGTGATTGTAGTAGATTGGATAATGCGACAGACAGAGGGCAGTGAGGAAACAGACATAAAATAGACTCACACAAAAAGCTTGGAGGATATAGACTTCGCCGATGATGATATATGTCTGATTTCCCACAAACTGGAAGATATGTAAGTGAAAAGCAACAAGTTGGCGGAAGAAGCATCTAGGGAAGGTAGGACTTCAGGTGAACATAGAGAAAACAGATGTGGTGATGAAGGTTCCCGGGCAACACCAACACCACCACCAACAACAATAGACGACAATTAGCATTAATGGGAGAAATTTAAAAGAACCAACCTCCTTCACCTACCTACCGACTTACCTCGGAAGCATCGTTTCAACTACAGTTGGATGGAACTGACGTGGATATCAATGTAAGGATCGAGAAAGCAAGACAAGCTTTCATTACTCTCAAGTCTGTGTGGAGGTCAACAGCACTCAGCATGAGAAATAAGATCTGGAGTTTCAACTCCAATGTGAAGTCAGTGCTACCTAGCATACGGAACAGAGTCTTGGCGCCGCGTCACGAAGGGCACTTCAAACAAACGACAGACCTTCATCAACAGCCATCTTCGCTCAACACTACTCAAGACCAGATGCCTGCAAGAGGAGGTCAGGAACAGGGATCTCTGACAATGAGCGAATCAACACAGCAAGAACCGATTGTGCAACAAATAAGAAGGAAGAAATGGAGGTGAATTGGCCATACTCTAAGGAAACAAACCATCAAGTGAGTGACATCACTGGACAAGCTGTCGCTCGAGTGGGACCCGAAAGGGAGGCGGCGAGTTGGTCGTCATGACTTGGAGGAGGTCATGTGAAGAGGAGATGAAAGCATGTGGGCATACGTGGAGCGGGGTGAAAACGTTGTCAGAGAACCGAACGCAGAAGCCCTATGTTTCTCTATGAATTAAAGAAAATAATAATAAGGGAGGTGAAGGTCTGAGCAGACCAGGACTCCAACCCCGGGACCATGTGCGTGGTCGCCCAACATTTTACCGCTGAACCACCGACGTACGCAGATAAAAGTACTCATTTATGACTCATTTACTTTATTAGTTGTAATATCCTAGTATTTAAAGAAACAGAGGCATTTTGGTCACTTTCTTATGTGTGAGTAAAAAAATAAACGTAACGACAAATATGTGACTGGTGTTCACACTTCCATTCTCTTAAGTTCCTAATGGAACATCAACCTTCAAGATTGACCTCTAAAGTTTCGATAGAGGTTGCAGTTTCTCTACAGGATACGTTCCTTCCATCTTTTTCTGGATTACTATAGGCTAATTAGCCAGTTGAGGTTGAGTAGGGCATTGGCGAGGAATTGAGCCACGGACCACATGTGTGTTTTGGTTAGATTTATGTGTCCAGCGGTAAGGCAGACAAAAGACCTTTGATCAATCAAGCAGTTTGTATTCAAAACTGGAAACAGGTTAGATGGAGCATACATTTATGCGAACAAGGATTTATCACAACTATTGTATTTGTAGGGACTATGTTTATGCTGGTCGAGTCTACTCACACAAGTTAAGCTGATATCACTGGTTATCGTTTGAATGGAAGATATAACGGAAAGCAGACTGCTTGGAAAATCCCTCCTGACCAATCCAGTTACAATATTTTTGGATTATAGCTTGATAACACAATGTATTTTTTGATACAGGTATGGAATTTTCAGCATGTGATATTGATAGCCCAATTTTCGCAGGCCAACCAATATATATCAGTTGTGTGTGTGTTAGCAGGGGATCGAACCCCGAACTATGTGCATGGTTGGTGAGAGTCCCGACCGCTGTGCCACTGACACACAATATCGATTCTTCGTTTGATATTTCAACTGAATTTACAATTTAATTTAATTTTACATTTTCCTTTCGACTGATTGGACCAAAGTGCTCGGTTTCAGCTTCTTGTGCACATGCTTCTAAGATGTCTGGCCATTTAATTATTATTTAAATTGGTGAATGGTGACTACCAGTGGAATCCAGCCAGGATGCGCATTTTGTCCTATTTGGGACTCGTCAACCAGCTGGATGTACCAGCATTTCCCAGTGATGATGATGTTCCTATCGAGGCTTGAACCCAGTGCCCATAGTTTCAAACGCCAAAACGTTGTCCACTAAACCACTTGGGCTAAGACAGCCGCCTCTTGTGCAACGGGTCATATTGATTATTTAATTTAATTTTATATTTTACCGACGATGCGCATCCTGGATTCCACTGCTAATCACCATCCATCAGTTAACTTTTGCAATTACTATCCGTTTTTATCCTAGACTATATATTTCATTATACTGACGTCTGTGTATCACACGTTGACTTGATGCTTATGATTTGTCTTTATCCCTGGTTAATCTCTAATTGTAATGCTTCCCTTTGAGACTGTGCGATACACTGATAATGTGCTGCTTTATGATGTGATTTTGTTTCAGCGAATCAAAGAGATTCTGAAATTGAACTGTCTGTACGAAGCATCGGTATGTGATTCTTGTGAACAGAGTTTTGAGCCGACCTTGCTACGGGTATTCTAATTTATTCTGAGGTACTAAGTACTATTGAATTTAGGTTAACTAATTTTGTTTTACAATACTTATTTTCTACTTAAAAAAATTATCTTGACCGTATAGCTGCTTAACACCAATGTTGAGGTAATTAATAGTGTTCTCTGAGCTGGTTAGTTTGGTTGCGGAGCTTTCGTCGTCCCCCTACTGGACAACATCCTCTTTCAGTGCAATATTTAGCATAAAGTGAAATGATTTAAATTTTTCATGAGTGATATAATTGCGTCTCCCGGTAACCATCTTTACATGTGTATTGACCATTGTCATTGACTTGGATTTAAAACTTTCAGGTCACATGATTTATATGATTTTTATTAGTTTGTATATTTGGTCTTTATTAACGTGTTTGTTAATTGCATATTCGTCTGAGTACCAGGCTTCTAGGAATTCCCTGACTGCGGTTTTGGTGTTTCCTCTGTCTAACATTTCTACATTATCCCAATCCTCAAATTCATTTCATAATTGTCTATATGCATTGATATGAAACAGGAATATATATCGTGTCTCTTCACAGCTGATTTGTGTTCCTGGATTCTGATTCGAAAGGGATGCCCACTCTGGCCGATGTAGTGCCTGTTACAGTTCATACATGCAATTTATTTTGTAAATGGTATTGATTTCATCTGTTGGATGTGTCTTTCGGTTTGCATAATATCTAATTAAGCGATTTAACTGGTTGGCTTGTGTGCTATATCTATATCGAACGGTTTAAGTATGCCAGCTGCTATTTCAGAGATGGTTTTTGTATATGGTAGGATGAATTCTCTTGTGGTCTTTGATGATGGTTCCTTATTGCTGTTGTGATTTGAAAGCTCCGCAACTAAACCAATCAGCTCAGAGAACACTATTAATTTCAAATCATTCACCAAAGCTACAAATCTTCTCTACTATCGAGGTAATTTCGAGTTTTTTGATATGTTATTACTGTTGAGTAGAATCACACGTAAGTTCCAACCACGAACAATCATCTTTTTCGCTGTCTTTGAAGAATTTTATAAACAGTGAGACTCTCAAGGAAGTTTCAGATAGCTGCACAGTAGGACGCAGAGATCGTTTGCTTGCATTCAGACAACAGCAAGTCAAATTTGGTTGTTACATATACTAAAATGTGTTTTCTAATTAAAAACTATGGAAACACTCACTCCAAAAACATTTTAAAAGAATAATTTTATTTATGAGATTTAACAAGGCTTTACTCCATATGAATGAATGGAGAAAAGCTGGAATAGCTGGAATACTTAAACCGTTCGATATAGATATAGCACACAAGCCAACCAGTTAAATCGCTTAATTAGATATTATGCAAACTGAAAGACACATCCAACAGATGAAATCAATACCATTTACAAAATAAATTGCATGTATGAACTGTAACAGGCACTACATAGGCCAGAGTGGGCATCCCTTTCGAATCAGAATCCAGGAACACAAATCAGCTGTGGAGAGACACGATATATATTCCTGTTTCATATCAATGCATATAGACAATTATGAACATGAATTTGAGGATTGGGATAATGTAAAAATGTTAGACAGAGAAAACACCAAAACCGCAGTCAGGGAATTCCTAGAAGCCTGGTACTCAAACGAGTATGCAATTAACAAACACGTTAATAAAGACCAAATATACAAACTAATAAAAATCATATAAATCATGTGACTTGAAAGTTTTAAATCCAAGTCAATAGACAATGGTCAATACACATGTAAAGATGGTTACCGGGAGACGCAATTATATCACTCATGAAAAATTTAAATCACTTCACTTTATGCTAAATATTGCACTGAAAGAGGATGTTGTCCAGTAGGGGGACGACGAAAGCTCCGCAACCAAACTAACCAGCTCAGAGAACACTATTAATTACCTCAGCATTGGTGTTAAGCAGCTATACGGTCAAGATAATTTTTTTAAGTAGAAAATAAGTATTGTAAAACAAAATTAGTTAACCTAAATTCAACAGTACTTAGTACCTCAGAATAAATTAGAATACCCGTAGCAAGGTCGGCTCAAAACTCTGTTCACAAGAATCACATACCGACGCTTCGTACAGACAGTTCAATTTCAGAATCTCTTTGATTCGCTGAAACAAAATCACATCATAAAGCAGCACATTATCAGTGTATCGCACAACCTCAAAGGGAAGCATTACAATTAGAGATTAACCAGAGATAAAGACAAATCATAAGCATCAAGTCAACGTGTGATACACAGACGTCAGTATAATGAAATATATAGTCTAGGATAAAAACGGAGAATAATTGCAAAAGTTAACTAATGGATGGTGACTAGCAGTGGAATCCAGGATGCACATCGTCGGTAAAATATAAAATTAAATTAAATAATCAATATGACCCGTTGCACAAGAGGCGGCTGTCTTAGCCCAAGTGGTTTAATGGACAACGTTTTGGCGTTTGAAACTATGGGCACTGGGTTCAAGCCTCGATAGGAACATCATCACTCACTGGGAAATGCTGGTACATCCAGCTGGTTGACGAGTCCCAAATAGGACAAAATGCGCATCCTGGCTGGATTCCACTGGTAGTCACCATTCACCAATTTAAATAATAATTAAATGGCCAGACATCTTAGAAGCATGTGCACAAGAAGCTGAAACCGAGCACTTCTGTCCAATCAGTCGACAGGAAAATGTAAAATTAAATTAAATTGTAGTCAGTTGAAATATCAAACGAAGAATCGATATTGTGTGTCAGTGGCACAGCGGTTGGGACTCTCACCAACCATGCACATATTTCGGGGTTCGATCCCCTGCTAACACACACACAACTGATATATATTGGTTGGCCTGCGAAAATTGGGCTATCAATATCACATGCTGAAAATTCCATACCTGTATCAAAAATACAGTGTGTTATCAAGCTATAATCCAAAAATATTGTAACTGGATTAGTCAGGAGGGATTTTCCAAGCAGTCTGCTTTCCGTTATATCTTCCATTCAAACGATAACCAGTGATATCAGCTTAACTTGTGTGAGTAGACTCGACCAGCATAAACATAGTCCCTACAACTACAATAGTTGTGATAAATCCTTGTTCGCAAAATGTATGCTCCATCTAACCTGTTTCCAGTTTTGAATACAAACTGCTTGATTGATCAAAGGTCTTTTGTCTGCCTCACCGCTGGACACATAAATCTAACTAAAACACACATGTGGTCCGTGGCTCGATTCCTCGCCAATGCCCTACTCAACCTCAACTGGCTAATTAGCCTATAGTAATCCAGAAAAAGATGGAAGGATTGGATTGAAGCCAGCCAACGTATCCTGTAGAGAAACTGCAACCTCTATCGAAAGTTTAGAGGTCAATCTTGAAGGATGATGTTCCATTAGGAACTTAAGAGAATGGAAGTGTGAACACCAGTCACTTATTTGTCGTTACATTTATTTTTTTACTGACACATAAGAAAGTGACCAAAATGCCTCTGTTTCTTTAAATACTAGGATATAACAACAAGGAGGACAGAGCAAATCGCTGAGCAGTACACACACCCTTTGGTCGAGAGCCAGGTAGATATCACGTCTGAGCCAAAGACGACGTAAACCGGCATATGTGAAACGGGCTTCCAGTATCCATGCTGAGATTTCGCCAGCAATCAACCCGTTGACACTGGCCGATGCAACTTACCAAACAAGTGAATTGTTCAAAGCACTCTACCACTTCACTCCCTATCTTTAAGATAGGACTCAACGTAGTCTAGTCCTGTAGTATCACCTGTCATTTGACTGACAGGATTCAGTAACATACCGAAAATTCGGAAAGGGCTGATTAATACGTTCGGAAGACTCTGCATTTTGTAAGCATATTCATCTAGAAGACTATATCATCTGCATATTCTAAGTGAAAGAGGTTATTCTCTGGTAACAAGTCAATCCCTGAGTTGGTATAAGTGTAAAACTTGGGCACTGTGATGGTAGAGTATAACTCCCTTATGGTAAGATTTTGTTCTGATAAATCACACAGTGTTATACAGTAATATTTACTGATGGCGTTTCGAGCACAGTTTATTACTGCCCATTATCATATCAAGGCACTACTCACACAACCTTTTACTTCATTTAAATACATGAGTAAAGATTGATTAGACATTTGAATAAAATCAATATAAGAAAAAGTACACTCAAAAATAATATTAGTGTTATCATTCGAATACAGTCACATGGGAAATAAGATTATTTTACAGTAAAAATAAGTAACTTGTTAGAATGTTATAATATGAATTGAATACATGTTAAGATTATTTATTATCCTCCTCTGATTTGACTGACTGGTGATAACAATATCTTCCATATTTCTGGTATTTGCATTGAGTCATTTCTGTTGCATGTGTTTGGTGTAGACTCGATGAACCAGGCAGGATTCAGTAATCAATCTATCTCTCTCCACCTACCTATGTTACTTTTTAGAATTTTGATTCTGTCCCAACCAACTCATTGTGTGGTTGTGTATCGATGCATGCAATGCAATCGCTGGGCTTCTTTCTATATTACTTATCTTTGTGAAATCAATCATTCTAACCTTAGATAAATTCTTATGTTCTGATAATCTGACTACTCTTGATCTACTATTTTCACGTTTATCCCTGAGTTGCTGAAGTCAGTCAGTTAATTCCATTGGTACATCTATGATGAAATTAAGTAGAAATGGGGACAGTGGAGTTTTCACCTTTATTTTAATGTGTTCATAAACTATTTGTTGTTACTTTGAACCAGTCTTAGCAGTCTAATTTTAGAACCAAGGTTCATTTTACCTATTAGTATTTTCACTCATCCCTTTGTTCATACCTCATCTCCGTGCGCTTTATCTATGATCATGATCTGTAAACATTTTGACTTTTATAAAACTGAAAATAATTGAGCGAAGTATATCCTTTTCGATAATTTCCTCTTCTGGCTCTACAATTATATACATATGTTGATACACATAGAATATTCTAGATTAGTAGTCAATAACAATATTAGTGTTTTTTAAATAATATCGATTTCTTAAGTATTATCAGTGGAATTACAGTTCACTAAAGATGCTTAAATTATAATCATTATAGTAAAGATATAATAGCAAATAGAATATCAACTAAAATTAAGTAAATTTCTACAACAACAAATTGAGGATCATTCAAACATAGATGGTCAAGGTAAGGATAATGTCTGAACCAACTACTTTTGGATGCACAAATTAGGCTTGTTAACATGGATCCCAACAGCCAGCCTCATCAATATTTAGTAGTCAAACATTTAAGGCGAAATTGAGATTCGTAGGTATGCGGTAAATGACCCTGAAAGCATGGTTAACGTCAATCAGACTTGTGTTCTGTATCCACAAGATGAGATAGAATAGCCCTGTGAATAGATTTTGTTTGTCCTTTACTTAACCAACCACGATGCAGGGTGATGTTCAGAAATCCCACGAGAAACATGCCTAATTGTATGGCTTCTTATGTAACTGGCTCCCTTCACAGTAACAGTTAAATTGGTAGATACACATGGAAGAGGAGAAATTAGTCAGTTTGTTTTTTACTCTCGAACGCAAAAGAGGAGTTGTTATGAAAGCACAGTATAATCTGATAAAGCGTTTGGTTCACAGAGCAGGAGCAATTTGCTCGGATGAATGTCTTGATGAGGAACTTAATAATATTAAATGGTCGCTAAGTGAAAATGGTTGTCCAGAAACGTTTATTGATAAAAATATGAATCCAATATCAAAGCAGCCCAAGTTACGAACAGTTCCAAAAAGGCCTTATTCATACAAATCCAATTCCTCGGGGACAACATCAGGGAGATACTAACGCATTGCCTTAGAAATGCAGTAAAAGGAGCATTCCTTGCTGCCGAATTACGCTTTGTCTTCAAAACCACCTACCCCTACTTTGCGTTCGGGAGGAAAAAAGACAAACTGACTAATTTCTCCTCTTCCATGTGTATCTACCAATTTATCTGTTACTGTGAAGGGAGCCAGTTAAATAAGAAGCCATACAATTAGGCGTGTTTCTCGTGGGATTTCTGAACATCACCCTGCATCGTGGTTGGTTAAGTAAAGGACAAACAAAATCTATTCACAGGGCTATTCTATCTCATCTTGTGGATACAGAACACAAGTCTGATTGACGTTAACCATGCTTTCAGGGTCATTTACCGCATACCTACGAATCTCAATTTCGCCTTGAATGTTTGACTACTAAATATTGATGAGGCTGACTGTTGGGGTCCACTTTAAGAAGCCTAATTTATGTGTCCGAAAGACGCTAGTTCAGACCTTGACCTTACCTTGGCCACTTAGGTTTGAATGATCCTGAATTTCGTGAAATTTTCCTAATTTTAGTTGATATTTTATTTGATATTTCATTCTTATGCTTATTATTATAATTTGAGCATCTTTATTGAGCTGTAATTCCGCTGACCTTACTTAAAAAATCCATATTATTTGGAAAACACTAATATTGTTAGTGACTACTAATCTAGAATATTCTATGTATATAGACATGCATGTATAATTGTAAAGCCAGAAGAGGAATTCATCGAAAAGGATATTTTTTGCTCAACTATTCTAAGTTTTATATTTATTCGCTCAAGTAATTCTAAGAAATCTGTAACCACTGTGTTCGGTAGTTCAATGGTAGTGTAGTGCACATTGAAACCTTGAACTTTTGTTTGAAATCACTCACCCACTCGTTTGGCACTCATTCATCTTTTGAGTTTTAACTCTCCTGTACACAAATGGTTCGCTCCCCTGTTGTGCTTTCATTCAGTGCACTCTCCAAGCCTACCACCAATCAAGGCACCAGATAAGTTGAATAAACTCTTTATTTATCAAGTTTCTTATCTCATTTGTATAAAATATAACTCTGTTCCGACACACTTATCATATCAAGTTTTTTTTACACGTTAAGTAGAGTACTGCTAAGGGCGTAAAACGGTGAAGTTTTTGTAAGAGCGTTTATTATTGAGGTCTACCCTAAACCGGAACAACTCTTACAGTAGGATGCACAGGAGGTTGGATTTTTATTCTTGATCGACGCACTACTAACCCACGCTTATTTTGTCAGAGAGTAGTAAGCTGAGAGAAGACAGAAGGTTGAGCGTGAAGCTTGCCACTGCACCCAGTAAAAACAGTAACTCTACCCTACTGAAAATTCAAAAGCTTGAGGCCTTACTTTCCATTCTAAACGCAAAGAATCAAACAAACAGTCTGGATGTACATCATATTTTTTTAGTATTTTTCTTGCGCTTTGGAGTTTCTGAAGCAGTTTGATTTTCCGGGAGACGGTTCCAGCTACCCCTTTTTTCCCGGCTTTGAGACTGATTAGAAAACTAGCCAGCTAGCAAACTAGGTGAGGTCCACGTCTTAGAGTAACTTGGAAGAGATCGTGTGAGAAGGTAATGACAGATTATGAGCAATCGTGGATCTGGTTGCAGAGGACAGCAGAAAATAAAAAAAAGTGGAGGTGTGTTGTTAAAGCCATATGTTCCACTCGGAACCCAACAAAACAATAATGAAATCTAAATGAGATAATACTCTAAGAAGTAATAATAACTATTTAATATCACGAATAACTGTTTCCTTATAATACTGTCTGCCGTTTGTGATAAACATATATAACAGGGAGTACAGGACAGCTGCTTCGTCCTAATTTGGGATTCTTCATCAGTATGCACACTCACTGCTTTGGTTCGAAATGATGAAAAGTCCCAAAAAAAAAGGACGGAGGAAACAGCTGTTTAGTACTCCCAAGTTTTTCAATGCTTGTCTAACCAATGTCAGCTCATGATGATATCCTCTATGCAATCAAAACGAAAATCCCTACAAAACCAATACTTCAAAATCAGTATTTACAAGTCGACCAAACTTTGACTGTCTGGGATAATTTGAGTGCAAATATTCTTTTACATTGTAGGGACAAAATGATTCTTTTTGCTTACATTTCGCTTAAATTTGTACTGAACTCCAGTTGTTGTTTTTGTTCTCCTTCTCATTTCCATTTATATTCTACTTTATTACGTTCGGCTTTCTTGACTGTTGAAAAATTCTTAGCTTATTTTGACTCACTGGTGTTATTAATCCTCACAACAACAAATTTTCCTTTTGTATGAAATTTCTTTCTAATTAGATACATAGACATGTTTACGACATGTTAATACAACTTGTCAATTCGATCCCATGGTAAATGTTGTTTCCTGTTTCACTGTTTCATAAGTACAAAACATCTTTCAACAGATTTTGTAGACGATTTAAAAGCGTATTAAACATTCCAGACTATGGATAGTTTAGGCAAACCAAATGTAAACATGTTACATTCAAATTTTACTTATCATAATACCGACAAAAAGCCAACATAAAAACCATAAGAAAATTCATCCTACAATATATGTGAAAAATATCTCTGAAATAACAGCTAGAATACTGAAACCGTTTGATATAGATATAGCACACAAGCCAGTCAAATGGCCTAATTGGATATTATGCAAAACCGAAAGACATATCCAACAGAAAAAGGAGATAAAATTAATACTATTTACAAAATAGATTGTATGAACAGGCATTACATCGGCTAAAGTGGGCGTCCCCGTCGAATCAGAATCCAAGAACACGAATGAGCCGTGAAAAGACACACTATATATATTCCTGTTTCATATCAATGCATATAGACAATTATGAACATGAATTTGAGGATTGGGATAATGTAGAAATGTTAGACAGAAGAAACACCAAAACTGCAGTCAGGGAATTCCTAGAAGCCTGGTACTCAGACGAATATGCAATTAACAAACACATTAATACAGACCAAATATACAAACTAATAAAAATCATATAAACCATGTGACCTGAAAGTTTTAAATCCAAGTCAATGGACAATGGTCAATACACATGTAAAGATGGTAACCGGGAGACGCGATAATATCACTCATGGGAAAAACCAGCTCAGAGAACACTATTAATTGCAAAACATGTTACATCCATATCTAAGCTTTAATCTTGAGCCTTGGTGTTTTTATAGGGGGAATATATTGGATAAAAGAAGGCCCACTTTCTAGTGACTGCAAAATACAAGCTATCATAGGTTAGTTCTACAGTCCCTGGTAGTCCAATAATGAAGTATAGAAGAAACTAATTCAGTATGATACTTGAGATTTGGTGGCGCCAGTACTTTTATACAGTATTTTCAAACAATTTCAGGTTGAAAATATTCCTTTCCTCAATGTAAATTTAAAACAAGTGTAGCGGTAAATAATTCCCCAAAATTATTGACCACAGCATTCATCATTGAACATTGGATGCTGTCCATCCCTATTTAAGCCAACTTGTCGGGCTGAAAGCTTCCAGTGAAGCATCCACGCCATTTGTTACTCCGTCGTGTCACGTTCGTGCATGAACACTAGCCAGCTAATCATTCATTTCGGTCTACGATTTGGTCCCGAAATATATCTCATAGTTTGGATGATCAAATAGTGTCTTTTGCTTTGCCTTTGGTCCACGAGGAACGAATACTATAGAAGTTGTTGGTATAAGATCATGCGTTAGTATACTCCGTACAATTCGCGAACGTCAATACCGTCAGCCTCTAAACAAGCAATAACTGTGGAAAACGCAGCATTTAGTGAATTCATAACAGAGTTCGAGCTGAAGACATTCTGGTTACAAAGCGAGCTAGCTCGTAGATCATTAAGCCCCTGGGACACAATCCAGTGGCCAGTGCATGAATTCTAACTTCTGCCTGCCAATTCACAGCATAGAGCGACCGCCTAGCAATGTCTTCTTCTATGAGTCTCCGCCTAATCTCCCAGTGGCTCAATGGTCTACGAGTTAGCTCGCCTTGTAACGAGAAGGTCCTCAGTTCGAACCCTGTCTGTGGGTGTGTACTGATGAAAAGTCCTAGACGAGGACGGAGGAAACAGCTATCTTGCAGCACTTCCTGTGGCTGGTTTTCCAATGCTTCTCTAACTGATGTCAGTTCATGTCGGAATCCTCCTCCAACCAATCAAACAAAATTTCTTCAAAACCAATAATTGAAAATATATTATCCCTGTTTATATGTATTTTACGAATTTTGCAAGTATTTTCAATATTACTATTAAGTCTAGTTGTTTATACTTGTATTATCTTTACCTCAAAATAACTCCAGTATATACGTTAACATATGCTTTGATGAGCATTATTCACTACTTAATGACGTCAACAGAGTATCACTAACTGCTAATAGATAATACATCTTAATTAATATGCATACTATATGCTGTTTTGACGAAGGTGACTAAGTTACCAAGTCGGTTAGTCTTAACTCTTAACTAAATTACTTATTTTCGTTAACACGAACTTTTCTTTTAGTTCTTAATTACGAATAAGATCGTCAAGTGTATGCAGATAACTACTGAGATGGATCCTTATTTGTTTCTGTCATAGTGTTCATGTGTTTCTTTGTATTAACCCTGAAAATAAAACTGTGCAAATAACAATGTTTGCAGAGTAGTATTCATTTGAAGAGTCCTTCTACAAAGATTTACGATTTCACTAAATACTGCTTTTTTCACAGTTGTTGCTTGTTTTAAATATAACATAAAATGACATGATCAATTTGTTTCGATTTTTTTGTTGGTAATCACCGTGTGAGATAATAATAACCTTCCATATTTTTTTATAAAAGCTAGTGCTCACCATGAACAAACGATGTGTGGTTTGGCATCGCAGAATTACTCCTTCTGTGTCCTTCTCTTGACTAGAGAGATATTCAAGGTATTCTTAAAGTGACTTTAAAATCCCTTGGGTTAACTTTATTTGTCACTGCAGAAACCTAATAACATTGTTGCATTTCATAAATCTGCATACCTTTTCAATCTTCCAAGAGACTTATATCTGCGTCATTTAAACACTGAAATCCCTATGTGTTCGACAAAATAAACAAATACATAATGAATCAAACCTCATCACAGTATCCATGTTTTATTGTTACATCAATGAAGGAATTAGTTCCCTGACATTTTCATCGGGTTTTCTATGACTCATGACTGCTAAAGCACATAAAATAACAACACTTAAGAGAACTTTCATTGCACCGAATACATCCTAAGGAACTAGCTAAAGATCGCTGAGAATAAACTGTTATGAGCATTTTCATACTAACCACCCTGGGTTTCACTCTGATGTGACTAACAATACCGGTCTTGTTACTACAAAAATAATCTCCTAATCACACAACACCAATGTTGAAGGATGTGTTGTAAAAGTCTTTGTTACGGGATTTCAGCAGTAGTATTTTCTTATTTCCACCTTCCTTTATTGTGAAAATAACCTTGCTGTCTTCTTTTCTTGGCTTCTTGTTTATTCAACTTAATAGAATGTAATCCAGTCAAGGTTAATTAATTTGAAATTGTTTTATTTTTGTCCACATCCAATTAGTTTCCGTTGTTGTAACCGGTTACTTGGTATGGGGGCTTACTTTACGCTGTTTAAAATCGAGGATTAGACATAATCAGAGTTTTTATGGCGAAGTTCAACAATAGCGTCCCAGGAGTGTGAACGCTCCAATAACCTTGAACGCATGCTAGTCGTTGCCCAACGGCATCACTATCACAGCTGAAATATCATCACTTTTTCACCCAGATCACGTTTTTAAGTACCGCTTGGACAATGTTTAATTAGCTCTTTAGGGTTAGGATTAGGGTTTAGGTAAGTATTGCGGTTAGGGTTAGGATCAGGGTTATAAGTAGTATTAGGGTTAGAATAATGGTTTGAATAAGGGTTATGATTAGGGTTAGGATTAAGGTCAGGTTTAGTATTAGGGTCAGGATTAAGCTTAAGGTTACGATTAGGGATAGATTTATAGTTGATGCCATTTATTTTAATTTTTTATTATCCACTTTTTCCTGGTAAGTAGTCGTCTATCCTCTTGATGGAAACTATAATAATTCAGCCGAGGGCTTTTTTGGAAGACTGTAAGCAGGATGACAGAGATAAACGATCCATAAAAACAGTTTATCTGTAGTCATCTCGGTGAATACATGTACAGAAACTAGTCCAACTTAGCAACTGATACTCCTCGTTACAATAAGGACGTATTTTTAAGCCATATCAGAGAAAGACACCCTGTTTAATGCGTTTTCAAGCATTTTCTTGTCGATATACATCATTTTTTGAGCAAACATTCCTCATTTTTATGATTGATCAGCTGAAGATCAGCCGTGCGTTCACACTCCTGGGACGCTATTGTTGAACTTTGCCGTTTTTATTTTGGACGGCTGTCTACTGGAGTACCTTTAATTTTTTTTATAACAGCTTGATTGCACACCGTATTTTTCGTACAAGTATTGAGTTTTCAGCACGGATGTCGGTAGCCCAAATTTCGCAGGCCGACCATAGATATCAGGTGTGCGTCGGCATGGGATCGAACCTCAGACCATGTGCATGGTCGGCGAGAGTCCTAACCACTGTGCAACCGACGCACGTGTATTCTTTTAGTATGATTCTGTCTTATGAACACAAACTAACCGCTCGAATTATTTTTCTGCTTCAATCTGATCGTTTGTACAAATCTGAATTGATTACTATGACTGACAAACTAGAACACTCTCAAACAAAAAGTATATCCCTTTGTTCTTGTAGCACCAGTAAAATCGACTCAAAATTTTAAGCGCACTGAAAATGATTATAGCAAAATGAAGTAAAAGTTACTAATGTCCCAAATCGCATCCATTTTCTCCAAGCACTTAATTAACTAACATAATACTTAAAATAACCAATCATGACTTCCACAACGTGCCACATATCTATGTGCATTTTTATGCGCAAATCTTCTGTCATTACTTACATACCTCAAAAAAGAAACACTGGTTCATATTTTCATCACCGCAATTAGTTGTAGTGACCTTGGCGGCCTGTTCAAATTTTCGGGCCTGCTACTATAATATCTACATTTTGCATCCAGTCTATTGTCTACCAACATTTATTTATCACCTAAACATGAATTCTAACAGAATCATTTACTCTCGTAACTTTATTAATCATCTACGACCAAATGACTTTCATATTCCAAAGAAACCAAGAAGGAAACATCGTAGTGGTTGGCAGAGAGCTCTCAAACGTACACCAATACACTTAACTACGGTCCCCGTCATAATGAACACAAACTGCCGCTCTCTGCCAAACAAGATAATGTACCTACAATCCTTGATGTCAACTGATACGTATCATAACACCGCCATAATCACATTACAAGAAACGTGGTTGCATGAACTGTATGATGACAACCTTATCTCACTAAAGGACTTTATTTTATTTCGTCAAGACCGTCAATGTTGTAATAAGAAAAATGGTGGTGGCGTTGCAACTTTTATTCACTCCAAATGGTCTGTCTCAAATAACGTCTGCTTCACCTTCTCAAATGACTTCACTGACTGTATTACTGTCAAATGTCGCCCCAAACATCTCCCCAAATATAAACAAATCTATATTACAAACATGTACATTTCTCCTAGTTGCTCTCCATCTGATCTATCTAATTTTGCTGATGAATTCACCATGTTTGCTGCTGCCAACTTCGACAACTCTCTATCCGTTATTACTGGAGACTTCAACACCTCAGATTGCTCCTTTCTTGAAGCTCTTGGTCACACAAACATAGTCAAATTTCCCACTCGACTTGACAAAACACTCGATCTAGTTTTTACTAATGACGAAGGAGTATATGAAACACGTAGACGTTCACCGATACTTAACTCGGATCACTGTATTGTCCGTGTTTTACCAAAAATATACAGCAAAACACATATTAAAGTCTTCTCACACCTGTCTATGAAAGCACAACAAAGATGCTACACATCTGACAACCTACTCAATCTAAGATGCATGTTAAAAGATACTAACTGTGATTTATTCTATGAAAGTACATTAGATGACTCAATCACCAATATAACGGATTATCTTCTGCCTTGACATATGCTGTCCCAAACAAACACTATTCAAACGCCTTGACCGCTTCTCGTCCCCTCATCTCAAACGACTTCGCAGGCAAAAAGAAACATTATATAAACTCAAAGATAAGTTAGGACTTAAAAAGATTAATGCTCAAATCAAATCTGAAATCAAAAATCTTAATGCTATCTATAACCAAACACTTTTATCATGCAAATCTCCTGTCAGCATGTGAAAATTGTTCAATGAAATTACTGGCAATAGTAAGTGATGTAATGTTTTTCCCACTTATGATGTTAATGCTCTTAATCAGTCTTTTATACTCTCTACTTCTACTGTAACCACTTCTAACGTTACTAATCTTGTAGCTGATAACTTCCAGGACTTTAGCACTCTCGATGTTTTAAAATGTCTTAAAACTCTTAAGCCCTCATGTAGCCTTGGCCCTGATGGTATACCTGTGGAGTACGTAACAATGTGATTGTACACTTTTTGGTTATTTGTATAAATTCGAGATATTGTACATAACTTTTGTTTAAAACGCTTCTTGTTGAAATATACATAACTTCCGTGTACAATTGAAAATACACCCTGCTGTTAGAGACTTCGTCTTCTCCTTGGTCACTTCTGCTTACTTGCTCCACTCACACCGTGTTGTATACTTCGGATTTATAGTAGGAGTCTACTACTCTCAACCGAAGACATTTCTACAACCGGAACATAGCAGCTACAGCAGACGCAACCGAAACGGTTAACGTACCCGTGGATTATATAAATAGTTTGTAGCAGAGGACTTAAACTTTATATCGAAGTAATCCTTTTTGTTGATATAACTCGTCATTGCATTTTTGGCAATATATTGTTATTTAACATTTCACTGACTTGGATTATATTTCTCATATTTGTAATATTAGTGAACTCTAGTTTAAGTCCTCTGCTACAAACTATTTATATAATCCACGGGTACGTTAACTGTTTCGGTTGCGTCTGCTGTAGCTGCTATGTTCCGGTTGTAGAAATGTCTTCGGTTGAGAGTAGTAGACTCCTACTATAAATCCGAAGTATACAACACGGTGTGAGTGGAGCAAGTAAGCAGAAGTGACCAAGGAGAAGACGAAGTCTCTAACAGCAGGGTGTATTTTCAATTGTACACGGAAGTTATGTATATTTCAACAAGAAGCGTTTTAAACAAAAGTTATGTACAATATCTCGAATTTATACAAATAACCAAAAAGTGTACAATCACATTGTTACGTACTCCACATACCTGCATATGTTCTAAAACAATGTACAGTTGCTTTATGTTTTCCTCTAACTAATATCCTGAATGCTTCTTTCTCCGAAAACGTTGTACCTGTTCCATGGAAAGACATTAAAATAGTCCCTGTCCTTAAACCTGGCACTAGCAAGAACGTAAAGTTCAGACCCATTGCCATCACATCCCCGTTTCTAGAGCTTATGGAAGAACTAGTACTTGTTAATCGTGAACCCTCCCTTAAAAGCTTTGAAGACCCGAAACAATTTGCCTACAGACAGGGTAGGAGCACTTTATATGCTGCAGCCATCTTACACAACAGTATCGTCTCATCATTCGATAAAGGTACGTCCGCTGCACGTTTCTCGACTTCACTTCTGCTTTCGACCCTATACCTAGATGTCTCTTGCTAAATAAGCTCTCCCTGACACAAACTGAGTCCTGGGTCACTAACTGGTCGCATTACTACTTTTCAAACAGAATGCAGTATACTGTATACAAAGGCAAATCCTCCTCTGCTGTGCTCACTGAAGCTGGTGTCCCCCAAGGTGCTCTACTGTCCCCACTTCTTTTTTCTTTCTTTCTACATGACCTATTATCTTCAAATGACATTAATTTTGTTACATATGTTGATGACCTAACTGTAACTTTGCCTGTTAAATGTCAAAGTGACTGCACTTAACTAAACGACTTTTTATCAGAAGTCAGCCAATGGTTCAAGGAAAACGGTCTCACCTTGAACCCCTCCAAATGCCAGACAGTTAATTTCACGTTTAGGCACAAACCTGACCTAAACAAACTGGTTAGCACTCACGAGGTGTGCAACACAGATGGCACTGAAATAGAGACCAAGTCGGAAATTAAATACCTAGGCGTCATTCTATCTGCTGATCTTTCCTGGTCATCTCATATCTTGATGATTTCCAAGAAAATATGCCGTCTTACCTTCTACATCAAGAAGTTGAGACATTCTGGAATAACCCAACCCTTAATCCTACAATTCGTTAACTCACGCATTCTGTCTATTATTCTCTACTGTTCTCCCTTAGTTTTTCCAGTGGCTACTGAAGAAAGACTATACCTTATTACGCAGGATGTTAAAGGTTGTCAGCAGGGTAAGCAACGTGTCACTTAACCAGCTTGTTAATATTCTGGTTGACAGGCACATGGACTCATGTGAAAAATGGGCTAAATCCATTCTATCTAACTCACACCACCCTCTTCATTCACAACTCTCCCCTTGTATCTCATCAGGAGAAACCAGAAGCCTATATAGAAAACTATATGCTCGCACTACCAAGTACAAAAACTCAACCATACCCTACTTAGCTCGTGTTCTGTGCGATAAAAAAAGCATTAGGCGTGAAACTTATGACTCATTAAATAGTCAGTAGAACAACTGGATCTCGTCTTTTCAACTCGTATCATTTACATGTACAACGTTTTCTTTCTTTCTTTTCCTTCTCTCTCTCTATTTTTTTCTGTTATGTGCAGCTTTATTTCTTTCTTCTGCTTACGCCAGTAAATATGCTAGAACCTACTTTTCTAGCACCTTCAAACATTCTGTTCAATTTTGGCTTTGCTACCGACATGCTAATATTTTGTTGTTAAAACTAACTGAGATTACCCTTAATCTATGTAGAATTTTATTTTGTTGATAATGTACTAACTGGATGCAATACTGTAGTAAAATGCTGAGAATTCTACTCTATATCGCAAGCACTGTTTTGGAATAAAGCTATTATCATTCATTCATTCAGTGATCTGAAACAGGGAGCAAAGCTCATGTTATCTGGGTGACCACACGACTGCCGCGTGCTAGTGAGAACACGCACTTAAGGTTATATTATAATTGAGTGAGAGGGGAAGAATCTTGCTGTTAGTCGCCCATCGCGCTGTTCTCAGGAACAATCCATTCACGAGACGCAGCCGACCTGAAATCAGACAAGCATGCAGTTTAAAAATAAGGAAACATCGCCTTAAGCGAATGTTTATTGAAAATCCAACTAATAAGTTTCCACATGATGCACAAGTCTACTGAGAGGAAAATGACTCCCTATGTGTCGAAAATCTTAGCCATTCAATTTTGAAATGTTTTATCCTAGAATTCTCTCTGATGATTATTCATCATTTCATTTGGGGTTTTACAGGTTTATCAGTGATTTCAGTATATATATTTTGTCATAAATCGATATCGTCTACGGAATCAATGAAAATCAAAGGG
The DNA here is from genome assembly GCA_944472135.2 of Trichobilharzia regenti. NCBI lineage: Eukaryota > Metazoa > Platyhelminthes > Trematoda > Strigeidida > Schistosomatidae > Trichobilharzia > Trichobilharzia regenti. The sequence continues at coordinate 39,074,391 of OX235264.1, read as the reverse complement.
CACTAGACAGTTTTTTCATCATGTTTTGAGACTCTTCTACAGAATGCATACATCATTCCACCAGTGACTGAACCTAGAACCCACAGGCTTCGAGTTAAACACGTTTACCATTCACTCCCTGATCTGAAATCAAGTGAATGAATAGCAAATGTTTGCCTAATAGAGCCTTTCTTATCACTAAGATTCCTGAGAAGTTCAAATCCCACCATCACAGATAGGTACATGTGGGCGAAATATTATTACCGCACAAACAAATAATCTGAACAAATGAGATAATGGAAAAAAGGATAGATTCAATACAGAATATTAGACTTTTGAAGGTGTCCCAACAGTGAGTAAATATTCCATTACAATGTAGCAACAAAGTGGAGGTTAAAAAAGCACTGAAAGTTAATATGAAGTGGATATATTTTTATTCCTTTATCAAATATTTTTTACTCGAAGTGCGTTGCACTAAGACTTGTGCGAACCTCAATAAGGTTAGTGCTTCGAATTAAAGGTAGACTGTAGCACTTAAACAGAAGTCCACTTTACATTTGGAAACAAAGTATCACAAAGGCTATTAGGAGTGATAATGCAGTGGCTGAAATTTCAATTTCTAAAATTTTAAGCCTTATTTCAAAGAATATACTGCAGATAATAGTTTTCGTCCCTGTAGGATGTATCACTGATATACGTAGAAGCATAGTTCCTGTAATTGAATCCAGTAATATATTTGGGCTAAAATGGATATTTGACAGATTTGTAAGACAAAAGTGAATTATTTGTGAAATTTCCAGCTACCTTTAGAGGCTGAGGATACTGACGTTCACGGAAAGTACGAAGTATGCTAACGCAAGATCTAATACCCACAACTTATATAGTATTCGTTCCGCTTAGACCAAATGCAAGGCAAAACACCATAACTGATCGTCCAAATCACGAGATATATTTCGGGACCACACCGGAGTGCGAGATGATTGCTTAGCTAGCTAGAGAGATCGTGTAAGAACGAACGTGACATGAAGGGGTACCAAATGGCGTGGATGCTTGACCGGAAGGCTTCAGCTAAACAAGTTGACTCAAAAAGTGAGGGTCGGCGTCCAATGTTCACTAATGAACGCTGTGGCAAATAATTTTAGGGAATTATTTACTGCTACATATTCAAACGTTCTCAGTATATTAGAAGAAAGGAAGAGCATATTATTTTAATAGCTTTTAGATTAAGGTGATGGAAAATTGTCTCCCATCTCTGACATTATTCTTGTCAATATAATTGTGATGATTGACTATTTCTATCTCTGTATTGTTTCAATACTTACTGTTGATTGTTAATATGTTTCTTATATGAATCGCATTATAATTCCGCTAAATACAAATTCCTGAATTCCGCCCTCTCTGAGTTTTGGTTGGATTCGTGTAATTTGGTCATCTCGAAATACTAATACTACGATTACAATAAATTACTACAAATTGGCGTCGCGATGGAACTAAATAACCTGGGAAAATTTCCTATTAATGGTTCTCCGCGGAGATTGCTGATTATTTGGAATGCTTCGATGCGTGGTGCATTTCAAAGAATGTTCGGGATGACAAAATTCCAGCACATTTCATCACTGCTATTGGGCTAGATGCATATAGCCTAGTAAAGACTCTGTCATTTCCAGATAAACCAATTTCTCTGCCATATTATAAACTCCGTGAACTTCTTATTAATCACTTTCATGTAACTACATTTGAGACCAGAGAGAGGGCTCAGTTCAACAAACTGGTACGTTCTCCCAACCAGAAGATTAGAGACTTTATTCTTCAACTCCAAATACAAGCTTCAAAGTGTAATTTTGGAGATCAGCTGCATACTCAACTACGTGATCGTCTAATTGCTGGAATCAACATTCCTAAATTAGAGAAAGAGTTAATTCAGATTCCCTCTTGTACCTTTCAAACTGCTAAAGATGTATGTATTACATATGAAGATGTCAATAATGAATACTCTGCTCCCACTACGTCAATGTCTGATGTTATGCTTTCTAAAGTCGAAAATACAAGTGGTAATGGAAAGCAATCCAAACTGCCGTCCACAGGTAATAGAATGCAGCCAGAGATCAAAAACATTAAACCGTGTTTATCCTGTGGAAAGTTACATCTACGAAGCACTTGCCGTTTTCGGGGTGCTAAGTGTCACAAATGTGGCAAAGTTGAACACATCAATACTGTTTGCAGAAGTTCGAATAATTATGTTACTCAGAATTCTCGTAATTCTCCCAATCTGTCTAGTAAAATGGAGTCAATGTGTCTTTCAACTTTTCAAAATACTCAATCTCATCCAATGAAAACCTCCACTACAAGTTCAGCAACTCGAGCGTTAACTGTTCTCAAAAATGCGAACTGTCGAAACGAAAAAACTGAATGAGATGAGAGAGCAACTGATTAAAATGGAGGAATTGTTGCATATGCATATTCTGCGTTTGTTGAATGCAGAGCATACAAGTGCCCATGAAAGTCCTGCAAAACTTTTCAAATCTCGAATTCTCAAAGAGCATCTGATGTCCACGACTTCTAATGTACATTATTACAAAGGTAATGACCATAGACCTTCTGTTGGAATCATACTACAAAAGATGGGAAATCGAGCGGTGAAGACATTAGAAATCAAAGATCACTCAATTCATAACAGACACCTGGACAAAGTGACAATAAACGAAGTAGGCCGTTCCAATTATAATATTAATGATTCCGCTACTAATCCTGATTTTGTAGATAATTCAGAAATAAGTCCAGATAATACTGATGAAAATAATATCACAGAATCAGCTAGAAGGTCGCAGCTACTTGCAAGCAAGCCGAGACATCGTTATAAATACGCAAGGAGATATTCGAAGTGTGGCGGATGTGGCGATTGACTATTTCTATCTCTGTATTGTTTCAATACTTACTGTTGATTGTTAATATGTTTCTTATATGAATCGCATTATAATTCCGCTAAATACAAATTCCTGAATTCCGCTCTCTCTGAGTTTTGGTTGGATTCGTGTAATTTGATCATCTCGAAATACTAATACTACGATTACAAATAATTACTACATTAATATTCATTGTAAACCATTAAAAATTGTTTTTTCCCTTACTGTGTGATGCCAGATCGTTGACAATAATATGCTGCTTTACTAACCTCAGGCCATTATTCTACTTTAAACTGACGCCCTCATCTACTGTTCGCTGTTGTTCCCTTGTTTTCAGCTAAGAATATCATCCTCTTAATTTGTTCTTTACAGACAGAAGTTTGGTCTCATTTTGTCATGAAAACTTTGGTTGATTCATGAATGTCTGACAGATATACTTAGTTAGCCATTTGGATAGTGTGGTACGTCATTTCCTCCTAGAAAATCTTTGCCTCCAAAATATCTAAAGGGCATTTTCAGAATGTGTTGCATTTCCAAACATGACTCATTAGTTCGCAGTACCCACCCACTGGGGTAAACGAAAATTCGATGAGGAACTCCTCAGACAGCTTTTTATACACAAGTTACCACGACCAATGCGAACTATATTTGTGACACCTCAAGTAGTCTAAGTAGATAACTCAACTACTTCGACTAACAGAAATATTGTGGCTGCGAGTCGCTGAAGTTTGCTCCATAGGTAAACGATCTTCAAGTATTAACTCTGAAACGATAGGGTCATGTTACTTTATTGAGCAACTTCTTAAGTCAAGTAATGCCAGCATTTCCTCCAACCGCAGAGGCAACTTGTTTCATAATAAAAAGTCTATTTGTTATAACACATAGTATTAATAGCTGTATGACGAATCGAGAACAATTATTTTGCTCGTAATTATCAACTTATCTTGACGTAGATATCCGGGTAGACGTTCTGAATTCAAACCAAGTACAGACAAGAACCCACAATGATGCTCCAGCCAGGGCGCAAAGACCATAGGAAACTATCCCACCAGCAAGTCTTACAGGCAACCGTAGCAGGTAGTGATGTAGCGTCTCCATATTAACTGTAACTGTATGCTTATAAAACTAATTCATGTACCCACATAATACGTTTACAGAAGTTAATTTTACATATGCTCGTGGAATATTTGCCGTTTTTTATTGAACACTAGTTTTCGTTTGTTATATTTCTGTTATACGCGTGAAAATGTGCATGTACTGAATCATATGATCGGGATAATATTAAGTAACCCATAGCGCTGGCCGCCCAACATTTATTCGAGATGCCGTTTGTAAAATCCAGTACTTGGTCGACACTAAAACGGAAGTCAGTGTCTTCCATGACACACAGATAGATCTCCAGAGGAAATCTGCCTTCGGCTTATAGGCTGTAGGTAGAAAGTCTTCGGGAGGATGTATCCCCATCTGAACGTAGATCTATGCAAACCTACTCGGTGAATTCGCCCTCTTGCTAGGATAAGACAGGTGTCTACTTGGCCAACACGATCTTCTTGTAGTTGTTCGATGACGTTGACTGATAGCCAGTACAAGTAAACGGCGTGATGTTGGAAACACCTAAGTAGGTCAAGGTTTGTCACAGGGTAATAAAACCATAGTCGATCCAACCTTTGTTGTAGGGCAAAGCACTCAGGAAGTTTTCTATTACAAACTAACCGTCTATCTTTAAATCTCCATGGTAGGCCAACGCTGAAACGCCCATTTTCGTATTTACAGGACTCCTCAACTATTTTAACTGCCTTTAAGTCCTCTACAGAACGACCCTTCTCTGAGACACCACAATCACAAAACTCCTTGTCATACATATATTTGATCATAGTCTCTAGATTTCCCCCATTGTTTGCAGCTAATGATGATATGTGGACTATGGGTATGGGTCCTCTCAAAGTCCATCCCAGCGGTGTTTTCGCCGCGAACAGATCATCTCTACCTCCGAATCTCTCTTCCAATAGCTTGTGAGCTTCTGACACACAAAATACAATGAGTACTCTCACTCTACAACCTTGCAGTGTTGGAAACAGTATGTCACACACGTATGGCTAACCGACAACTGTTTCACGACTAGGTAACATAGCTTCGCCGAGTTTCATACTGGAGATAGTATAGACAGTATCTACTTTAACGGTTTCCCCAGTGGTCAAGGGTTCTAACTGAAATGACACTCGTTCACATACTGCCGTTGTCAATGCAGTTGAAGATTGAACGATCAATTCATGGTTGTTTGCTCAAAACCAACTTCCCCAATTTTCGCGGAGGCATCAATACGACAGTCATCGTCTCATCGGTCGCTATTCAGAAAGAAGTCAGGCCAAAACTGTGAGAAACCTTAGTTAAAGCTTAATTTTAAATTTGGCTATATTTTGGTGTTAGAATAAACAATTCTCGAGTGGCCAATCGGTGTGTTTGTTTTTGCGTCCGTTATTACTAAGCGTTTCTGAGCAACTTCAAGGAACAGCGTGGGTCCGATTGCAGCCAGAGCTGGGCATTAACGGTTTATGAGACGTGGCTGACAGATGTTTTCGAAGAATTGAAAGTTTTGAGAACCAAGGATTGCTTTGCGCCCTTAATAAGCAAACAGCCAGCTTAGCGTCCATCAATGTAACATCTGAGCCGTTATCCAACAATGCGTAAGTCTCTACCGAAGATTTATGTCCTTTCACCTTAACTGGTAATACCACTAAATAAACTTGTGGGTTGTGAAGGAGTCTAAAGTTACTGTTACGATTAACCGAATTCCCCGGTTCGTTTACTGTCCTCGGAAGTGGGTGCATATCCGTTAAACCACTACTTCCTTTGTCTGTCGCCTTACAATTCCACTTTGTATGCCCAATCTTTAAACAACTGAAACACAGCCGCTTCTGTTTTGCCATTTTTAACTTTTCTACGGGAGGCATAGCAATGAAGCGATTTCAATCACTCAATTGATGCTTGTTATGGCAAACAATACACTCATCCTTTCTCGTTGTGTCTTGAGACTTCACCATAAATTCCTTCCTTATATTCACCGGTTCCTTAGGTTCTACTTCAGAATGCAAAATGCTGGCGAATTAGCCCATCGCCTGGTTGTCACTGTCTTTTTTCTGTTTCAGATTATCATCAAATTTTGTCTCACTACCTTCATCCTCTACACGAGAGCTTAACTTCACTTGCTTCCTTTGCAGTTGAGTATGTAGGCGTCTCGCTATTGCCTCTAGGACGGATCTCGAGTTGACGTTACTCATGCAATTCATCGAAATCAACGTATTCTAGAAAGCCATCAGATTATTCAAAAACTCAGAGAGTGCCTTGGAGTCATCTCCTAATTGACTACCATTACCTTTAACAGCATCGAATACATTCCTTACAATCATCGAACGTCTTCCGAATATATGACGCAGTATACTCATAGCCTCAGAGTGTCCTTCATTTGGGGGCATGAACTTACAGCACTTTATAGCTCTTGAAGCAACTCCAGTGCAGTACCTCATAAAATAAATCAACTTCATTTCATCATTTACTGCAAGCCCAATAAACATGACTGGAAACTCCTTTACAAACTGTGGATAGTCAGTTGGGTTTCCGTCGAAACACCGAGGCTCTTATTTAGGTAGTTTAATATTCCTATTATCTCTAGACGGCGAAACATTAACACCAACCATATCATGCTTAGCATCACACTCATCATTGCATTTAACTGACAACTCAACATTCCTTACTTTCCTGCTTGCTTCCAAGATGCTCTGTCCCTTCTTCGACCCAGGCATTGTTGAACTTGACCCAATTCCAGAAATGATCCAGATAACGCTTGGTTAAATATAACTTGGCAGGCACGAGGAATGCCATACTATCAGAAACTGTCAGTCAAGTCTCATAAGCTGTCAATATCCAGCTCTTGCTACGCTGGGCCTCACGCTGTTCCTTGAAGATTTTCAGAAAGGCTTAGTATTAGCCGACTCGAAAACCAAAACACTGTTTGGCGACTCAAGAATCCTTCATTTTAATGCCAACATATAATCAACAATACTGTTATTACAGAGATTTCTGATAGTTTTTAATCTTCCCCTTAACAGCGAACGATGAGACGATGACTGACAGATTGATGACTCTGCGAAAAATATGGCGGAGTTGGGTTTGAGCAAACCACCATGAACTGATCGCTCACTCTTCAACTACATTGACATTGTCAGTTCTTCCTTTCTTCTGTAAAGTACTTGATGAAAATTGACGATGGTCTGACCCAGAGAACGCTTGGGCAACCAAGCAGATGCCAGCTCCGAAAGATGTGTCTACGCTACGCTCTTTTTTGGGAATTATTAGCTACTATTCAGCTTTTTGCCATCATTATACAACATCTGCGAACCACTCAATCGCCTGTTACAAAATGATCATCCATGGGTCTGGTCCACAGAGTGTGATTAAGCTGTAAAAAAGTTGAAGAGTCTCCTCAGCTCACAATTTTAACACACTACGATCCGAAACTCCCCACCTTAGTCGCAGCTGATGCCTCAGCTACTGGAGTTGATGTAGTTCTACTGCATGAGTTTCCTGTAGGAATACAGAAGGCTGTTCTCCATATTCCATGTGCAGTCCATTCAGCGAACAGACTACGAAGATGGGCAGTGATTTTACTGAGGTATGACCTTAGAATCCGATATCGTCTAACGGAGAATTTCGGCCACGCAGATGCACTATCACGTCTGATAGTCAACTATCCCTCATCCAAGGAAGATTCAGTTATAGCGGTCGTGAAGACGGAAAACGATGTTAATAAATTGTTAACACTGGCCATCCAGCAGCTTCCTATTACATCGGAGCAAATAAAACAAGCAACTAGAGAAGATGCAACCCTACAGCGAGCCATACAGTTCTCAAAGACTTCTCGGCCAAAATCAGTCTCAAGTCATGATCTTAAGCAATTATTCCGCCGCCGTCGCGGTCTCAGCGCTGTTGATGAATGCCTGATGTTTAGGGAACGTGTAGTCGTACGAAACTCTACGTATGACCGCTCTAAAGCAGTTTCGCAGTGGGCACCCGGGTATTCCACGTATGAAGTCGATAGCCAGAAGTTGTGCATGCTGGCCATGTATGGATGCGGACATAAAGGATTTTGTTAACCGCTGTCATGGGTGTCAAGCTGCAGCCAGAGATCCACCACGGGAGCCACCGAGATTATGGCCTACATCAAAACCATGGCCCCGCCTGCACACAGATTTTGCTGGACCGATAGAGGGTATATACCACTTGGTTCTTGTGGACTCTTATTCAAAATGGCCGGAGGTAGTATAAGTTACCCCTTCTTCTAGCAGCAGAACAGCATCAGTCCTTGAAAAGATCTTCGCATGTCACGGTATACCAGAAATCATTGTATCTGACAATGGCAGCAGTTCACCTCACAAGTGTTCCAGGAATTTTGCAAGAGAAACGGTATACAACGCGTGCGGACGCCACCTTATTACCCTCAATCCAACGGTCAGGCAGAAAGATTAAGGGGACACCTTCAAACGAGCGTTGTTGAAAGCAGGGGAGGGGCGAAACCGGAAATAATAAAAAATGTCTTTTTGTATACCAGACCACACCACTGGCAGAACAGAAGAAAAGCCCTGCAAAACTTCTGATGGGTCGAATGCTGCGAACTTATCACCACTTCATGTTGCCATCTTCGTCACATCAGCGAAGAAATAGTCTGAAGTATTACCGCAGGGGTGATACCGTCTATGTGCGCGATTATCGACCGAGGAACAGGAAATAGGCCGAAGGCTTGATAGAATGTCGACATGGAACTCTAGTGTACAAGCTTAAAGTTGGGGATGAATGGTGGATAAGACATTAGAAAAAGATACGACGTCGATATACTACATCCCAAGAACATGAATTGTCACTGGATTTACTACTGGAAACCTTCAAAATACCACCAGTCAAACCAGAAGCAAAGCAATAGATGCTACCCAGCTGACGATCCCAGCGCAATCGAACACAAACAGTTCATTTTCAAATCGACCCCAAAAGAAAAAGGTACTAAACTGTTTCCAAATTTCTTTTTAAAAATAGAAGGAGGTGACATATGCACTGGTGGCTCATCAATATTGATTTTTCGCACCTGAATGATTACTGATTTTTCGCAACTGCATTTTTATTGATTTTTCGCACCTGCATGACTATTGATTGTTAATATTATTAATGTGACATTCATTTTCTTAACTGTATAAATACGGAGTTTGGTTTATTATTTTCGACTGTTGTAGAGACAGTAAAAGCTCACGTATCAACGTCCGATCTCCTTTCATTGGCTTGCGAGCCCGGTGGTATTATTGTAGGTGTTGCTGACGTGCGATTAGGACGCATTAGCCAGAGCATTTGATCAGATTCGCTCGCAGTCCACAAGATCATAATATTCATAAACGAAAATAATTCTGTTAAATTGTCGTCGTGATTACTTATGAAGTTATTTGTGGTCTTCTACATCCGTGAATGAATTGATTGATGTTAGAGACAGCAGATGGGTCGTATACGCCGGGGAGAAAGATTATAGACGACTGAGGCTTGCATACGTCATCGTTACTAGAATTGAGGCAGAATGAGTGACAAGCGATTGCAGTGGTAATTGGTAGTGAGTAGATAAGAAATGTGCGTGGAGTATCATGAGGTGCTGCCATGGTCACTTTGCATTCTGCAAGAGTCATTCTAGTAAGTGGCGATTGTGTTGCAAGATGTCAAGAGGATGTCTCTGTCTGGAGGCGCAGGTCGTCATTGATGTGTGAGATTGTGCTGTTGGTATGCTTGTGGTGTGTTGGCTTTTCTGTTTGCTTTCCATTTCAGCTCTGTCCGATTGACCCAGGTTCTCGCAATGGCATCCAAGTCAACGTGTATTGGTCGTGATGGAAAAAGTGGATGGATTCAATTTTTGCCGAGGAGTGTCAATGTAGTTGAAGATTGAACGATCAATTCATGGTTGTTTGCTCAAAACCAACTTCCCCAATTTTCGCGGAGGCATCAATACGACAGTCATCGTCTCATCGGTCGCTGTTCGGTGGAAGAGAGAAAACTATCAGAAGTATTATCGTGATTTATTGTTATAACATTTATTATTAGACTCTTGTGTAATAACCTTATTGTTGGTTACATGTCGGCGTAAGAATAAAGGATTCTCGAGTCGACAATCCGTGTTCTGGTTTTTTGCGTTGGTAATACAAATTGTTTCTGAAAGTCTTCGAGGGACATCGTGAGGTCCAGCGTAGTAAGATCTGAACATTGACAATTTCTGATAGTTGGCTGACTACGATACTGAAACACAAACGGAACAAACATAAATACAAAAATAACAATAAATTTTTCGCCCAACGGGCAAAAACAAACAAAATATGCAATTTGAAGAGTGAGAAACGTCGACACTTGAAGTCACCAATAGGGGAATTAGTGGAACATCGGCTCACCAATCGTAAGTGTTGATTGTACTGAAGATAGATCACAACTAACATATTTAGTTAAGACTCATCCTGTCAGCCACGTCTCGTAAACCGTCAATGACCAGCTCTTGCTACGCTGGGACTCACGCTGTTCCTTAAAGTTTCTCAGAAACGCTTAGTAATAACGGACGCAAAAACAAACACACCGATTGGCCACTCGAGAATTGTTTATTCTAACACCAAAATATAGCCAAATTTAAAATTAAGCTTTAACTAAGGTTTCTCACAGTTTTGGCCTGACTTCTTTCTGAATAGCGACCGATGAGACGATGACTGTCGTATTGATGCCTCCGCGAAAATTGGGGAAGTTGGTTTTGAGCAAACAACCATGAATTGATCGTTCAATCTTCAACTACATTGACACTCCTCGGCAAAAAATGGATCCATCCACTTTTTCCATCACGACCAATACACGTTGACTTGGATGCCATTGCGAGAACCTGGGTCAATCGGACAGAGCTGAAATGGAAAGCAAACAGAAAAGCCAACACACCACAAGCATACCCACAGCACAATCTCACACATCAATGACGACCTGCGCCTCCAGACAGAGACATCCTCTTGACATCTTGCAACACAATCGCCACTTGCTAGAATGACTCTTGCAGAATGCAAAGTGACCATGGCAGCACCTCATGATACTCCACGCACATCCTCTTATCTACTCACTACCAATTACCACTGAAATCGCTTGTCACTCATTCTGCCTCAATTCTAGTAACGATGACGTATGCAAGCCTCAGTCGTTTACACTCTTTCTCCCCGGCGTGTGGGACAACAGCTAACAATTATCTCCGTATGCATTTCATTCTCAGAAATAGCCTCCCCGGCGTATACGACCCATCTGCTGTCTCTAACATCAATCAATTCATTCACGGATGTAGAAGACTAGAAACAACTTCAGAAATAATCACGACGAAAATTTTAACAAAATTACGCAATAACAACAAGACACGAAAACAACAAGTAAACACAATGAATCCAAAAAACACCAATTGATATGACACACCACACATATATACAAATAGTACAAACAAACTCGTGGATCATGTCTTGATGGAATTCCTTTGAAGAATTGCAGGACCTACACCAGTACGCCTACAACCCTTCTCAGGTTGACGATTGTAATTTGTGGAATGTACGGACACAAACAAGATTAACCAACAATTACATCAATTGGAACTCACACAATTATTTAACACAAACATATGTACAATAAACACATCAAATGTTGTGGGTTCTGACTTGAAGAACTACCCTTGAAGAACTGCACCACTTACAGCAGTACGCCTACATTCCTTCTCAGGTTGGTGATCCAAGTGGAAGTCGTCCGGACACAAACAGAATTACCAACAGCTAGATGACAGATGATATCAATTCAGTGTATACAACATGAACATATGTACAAAATCACACACCAAGCACGTTGGACTGCTCATTGATGCGCTACCCTTTGAAGAATTGTAGGACTCACAGCAGTACGCCTACAACCCTTCTCAGGTTGACGCTCTAGGTTGGAAAATCGTCGCAGAGTTCATTTGCTAACTTCCTTCTGTGAGCTATATCCTCAAATCTGAACGGCAACACGCCCATGTCACTGTATCGTAGAATATAGATGACGAACAAACATACGACGTATCTGGTCAGCCAAGCGTAGACACAGAGTAATTAACACCAAAGATAATAGCATTCAAATAGTAACTTGAAACTAGAAATGCCTTTATTCATGCAAGTCAGTTTAACAATTACTCTCTCGTTTACACTTGGCTTATTCTCACTAAACTGACCATTGATATTCGTCCTTTCAAACGAACTGATACTATCATAGTCATTGCAGAAGATACTAGAGTTGATGGGTGTCTGTTTCATTGTGGATGACAGCACCAACGACGACTGATTGATATCAGTTGATGAACTTAGCAGTGGATCAAAAGCTGTTGTTGCTCGACTTTCAGAAATTTGTCTACCTGCAAGACCACCACCACTGCCGTCTTTTACTATCAGCTCAGGTTTAGCACTAGCATCTGATGATAGGTGGGCTACATGCTGATCAATTTCACTGACGGTCTCACAAGTATGCATGCCTTCTGCAACTGCATCTATTTCTACTTCACGTTCAAGTTGTACAGAACCTTTGTTCAACTTAGCAGTAGTAGGCATATCCCTCATCTCATCATGATCAACCAAAGACAAATGTGAAGTATCATGATCATTATCACGAATATTCATTTTACTGTCAATTTCATCATTTTCAAACTCTTTGAAAACAGAAGTAGACACTTTGGGTTCCTCCTCACAAATCCTTATAGGTTTTATATCTTCACTCCGACTAGTAACACGTTGTAAACTTGTGGAGTCAGAACTGCACTCATAAGCAGTAACTCTATTCTGTGACACTCTATTCAACAATGGCTTACCAGTTGCAACTACGGATTTCTTGACCACACCGTTATCGTCACACAATTCGGAGTCAGACCTTGATTTCACACTTAGCTTATCATTAAACTTGCTCACCGATTCACAACTCACCTTTGTATGCACCTCATGCAAACGTGTAAAACACAACCGTGTTTGTCTTGCATCTTGTAACTCATCTGTTGAGGATGTACTACGAAACCTGTTACAATCACTAGGTCTATATGCATCACTATACATCATGGAGCCTTCTCGATATCCACCTCTCTGAAGCCTATTCGTCATCAATGAGTGAGTTTTACCCTCAGACTGCTCTATTCTAGGGGTGAGATTCAATATACTGGCAAACTTGCTCATCGATTGATTGACACTATCCTTTACTAGTTTCAGGATATCATCAAATTTTGGCTCGATACCGTCATCCTCCATACGAGAGCTTATCTTCACCCACTTCCTTTGCAGTCGAGTAGGTAGACGTCTTGCTATTACTTCTAGTACAATACTCGAGTTGAGGTCACTCATGCGATTCATCGAAATCATTCCATTCTTGTAAATTAGCAAATTATCCAAAAACTCAGTGAGTGCCTTGGAGTCATCCTGTAATTGACCACCATTACCCTTAACAGCCTCGAATAATTTCCCTGCAATCATCGAAGGTCTTCCAAACCTTTGACGTAATATGCTCATAGCCTCGTAGTAGCCCTCTTTTGGCTTCATAAACTTACAGCACTGTATAGCTCTTGCAGCAATTCCGGTGCAATACCTCATCAATTGCGTTAGGTTCATTTTATCAGTTAATAAAATCCGCTCAACATGTTTTCAAATTCCCTTACAAACTGTAAATAATCAGCCGGGTTTCCATCGAAACACCGTGGTTCAAATTTAGGGAGTTTGATGTTCCTATCATCCCTGGACGGCGAAACAGTAACATCAACCATGTCATGCTTAACATCAGACACATCGTTACAAGTAACAGACAAGTCAACATGACTTACTTTCCTGTTTGCATCCAAGACGCTCTGTCCCTTCTTTGACCCAGGCATTGTTGAACTTGACCCAATTCCAAAAACGTTCCAGATATTGCTTGTTCAAAGAGGACTTGACCGGCACCGGAAAAGATGAACGGCGTCTATCCAAACTGTCACCAACTGTCTGAATTCGTCATAAACTGTTTCCACCGTCAGAAACTGTCAGTCAAGTCTCGTAAACCGTTAATGACCAGCTCTTGCTACGCTGGGACTCACGCTGTTCCTTCAAGATTCCCAGAAACGCTCAGTAATTACGGTCGCAAAAACCAAAACACCTATTGGCCACTCGAGAATTCTTTATTGTAACACCAACATATAGCCAACTTTAAAATTAAGCTTTAAAACTAAGGTCTATGAACAAATATTACAATAATAAATCACAATATTACTTCCGACGGTTTTGTCCTGACTTCTTTCTGAATAGCGACCGATGAGACGATGACTGTCGTATTGATGCCTCCGCGAAAATTGGGGAAGTTGGTTTTGAGCAAACAACCATGAATTGATCGTTCAATCTTCAACTACGTTGACATTCATTTGCAATGTATAACACTACTCATATAATTCGTGCTATAATGATGTCCACTTTTGAGCTTAATACAATTATTTTCAAGCCAGCTGTTTTTATTTCATATCTTTTCGTGCATTTGTTGTACAACCGTACCCACAGAGTATAGGAATAGAATAAGTCAAATCGAATTCATATAAAGCTATAAAATGTTAGGTTTAATGGAACATAATGAGGATCAAGTAAAGACATCATTAGAAAATAAATGAGATGAGACATTGTAAAGTGGTATTTAAAGACCTGACAATGGACATAAATTTAATTTATAAGATGCCCCGTAAATCTACACATAGCCCATGTGGTCGCATCTCAACAATAGGCTGAGCAAATGGTATATATTTAAAGGCAGAAGCATGATTTGTCTAGGCGTTCATTATTATCTTTTTCAAGATAAAGATCTGAGCCCTCATAAAAATCATGGAAATCTCAAGCCGTCAAATTGCATATTGCTGTTCCTGCAGAATGGGGCGATTCACCTTAGTGACCACCACCATATCTACTGATCAGCTAGCGCCACCCTCCCTCCTTTTATGATGTTAGGCTCTGAGACTATGATTATTATGGCTACCGCAAATATATTGCTTGGTGCCAGACATGTTCGTACCTCATAATTCCATCTCCCTGCCTTTCTTAATGAGTGCTCTCCACTTACATCCTTATGAACATATTATATATGTGTGCATGCATCCTAACGAACAGATTACTTTATAAGAAGTTAAAAAACTTAAAGAGTGAAAAGAATAGGTTTTATGAAATGTGGAGGAAGATTTAGCGAAACATTATAGTTAGGGTTCAATGTAGGTAGTATGAACTGAAGGTAAGGTCGGTTGGCAGGACTTAGTGTAATTATATATAGTAAACATCTGACATTGCAAAGTAACGTGTCCAGACATGTTATAAAAAGATATTAACACAGAACCAACAAAATTTTGGCATTTGTTAACAATACTGCAGTGTGTATACTGAAGAATGGTAGTTAGTCTACAGGGAGCCGTAAATCAATCTATATATGATGAGAGTATAATTAATGTTATAATTCGTGATATCAAATAATACACTAGGCTCAATAATTGAGTGTTATAAGGGAAACAAGCGTGGTAAAGCAAGAGAACATTTGATGCATAAATATTTTAATATTTTAAGTATTTTAATAAAAATCTAATTTAAGAATTGAACATGCATGATTAATAAGTATTATTATATTAGTATATACATATGTAAAACGTTAAAAGGTGTGGATGCTATTACAATTATTTCCAGTGTTACTTTTACCAACACAACTTAGTGAAAATTATAGAGAATAGAAATCAGTAAATTAGTTAACGTTCGCTGCGTGAGTATTAGAGTCGAGATATACGTATGTGACTATACTGAAGACTGGACTGGCCTTCAATTTCCGTTCTACCAACAGTTGTGGTCTTTTAGACGAGCTAGGGTGGACATGTTAAAGTGTCTTTCTAGGCTCCGTTTGAACCCATCAGGGTTTTCACAACATCTTATTTCAGGTGGTAGTTGGTTCCAAAGAGTGCAATATTTTATGGTGAAAAAGTTTGCCCTAATGGATTTTCTGTGGGTAGCCACCTTGACAAGGTAGTCGTGGTTTCGCAGCTGATATGATTTAATATTTTCCCAAGTTATGGATGAGTTACTGTAGCAGTGTTTCCTAATGACTTTGAAGAGTAGAAATAGGTTGCACTTCACTCTCCTTAACCACAGAGGCTCTAATTTCAGACGTACACACCTGTCAACATATTCCACTTGTTGGTCGAACCCTATTATGCGTTTCGTGAGGAATCTCTGGACACTTTCGATTTTTTTTCTGTCTACAGTCCTGAGGTTACTAAATAGGAGAGCACAATATTCAAGTTTGGGACGGATACATGTCCTATATATAGCTAATCTTGCTTCTTGGGTGTAGAAGTTACGCAGTACAAAGCCAGTAAGTCGTTTACAGTCAGATACAACCTTATTTGCATGATCGGAAAAGGATAAATCTGAGTATGTTATCCCGAGATCTGTGACTGTGTTCAGTTTTGAGAGGAGCTTACCGTACATATATAGGCACATTATCGGTTTCCAGCGTCCAAGGTGGGTTATACCGCACTTGTCTGGGTTGAAAGTCAGTTGCCACTTTTCGCTCCAATCGCCTAGATCATTTAAGTCTTGTTGGATCTTGCTTTCGACGCTCATATCACCGTACCCATAATCATATACTATCTTGAGATCATCTGCAAAAAGGTATGGCTTGCCATACTTGATTACAGAGACTATGTCATTTATAAATAAGAGGAATAGAATAGGGCCAAGAACACTACCTTGTATTACACCACTGGTTATCGGCTTTGAGGAAGACAACTGGTGGTTGATTTTGACTAATTGCTCTCTTTCTGTGAGAAAAGAACTTATCCATTTGTGAAGATTTCCGGTTATTCCGTAGGATTGGAGTTTTGTTAGGAGTCTGATATGTGGGACTTTATCGAAGGCCTTGCTAACGTCAAGAAACAATGTTGTTACCGAACGCCCATTATCAATGCTTTGTGTAATGTAGTCAAAATAATCTAAGTGGCAAGTAATGCACGACCTTCTACTTAAGAAACCGTATTGGGATGGGGATAGTAGGTCATTTGACAGCAAGTACTGAATGATTTGAGTCTTAACTATCTTTTCCATTACACGTGAAACTACAGACGTGATGTTGATGGGGCGGTAGTTGTTGATATCAGCTATAGGCCCGTATTTATGGATAGGTACAATATAAGACTTCTTCCAGCAGTTAGGGTATGTCCCATCGCTTAATGAAATTGAGTATAACTTGAGTAAGAGTAAACTCATGTCATTACCACCTTTTTTCAGCAGAACGGAAGATATACCGTCTGGGCCAGTAGTGTTACTAAGCTTAAGATTTGCGACAGCTTTATCGATCTCATGTGTGGTGAAAATTATGTCACTTAAACATTCGTCTGTTTTACGTGGGAAATCCACGACCTCATCGTTCTCTAAGGTGTACAATCTGGCGAAGTGCTTGCTAAACAGTTCACATATCGCCTCATTATTTTCGTAAGCAATGCCGTCTAAGTATATTATTTTCGGATAGGGTGTTTTGGAGTTCGCCAACCTACTTTTGAAAAGTTTGGCTATTTCTCCTGAGTTATGCGGTGCATGAATGGCCTGCATTTCTTTGTTTCTGAGGCCTATATTTCTCAACTCTTCAATTCTACTGAGAAGGGACGTTATGGCAATTAATGACGATAAGTCATGATATCTGTAGTATTTTATTGAGTGCTTTCGTAGGCTTCTTCTAAACGATGTCGGAATATAATCGCTTTGGGGGAATCTGAAGCTAAGAATCTTCTCAGGTGCAATGACGTCATGAATTGAGTCAGTATTGTGATAAAGGCTGTTAAGAGTTGCCTCTAAGGACTCGTTCGAAAAGTATGAGTCCCAATTAGAACATCTAATTAGGTGCTGATACAAGTCCCAGTCAGCATGTGTGTACAATCTCATAGGTATCTGGCCAGCTTCATCTCTGCGTTTTATTGCAGGAAAGATGTCAAAAGAACAAACTACTATTCTATGGTCACTACCTGGAAATTCATGTCCCACATGTACTGTAGATGGCGTTATGTTGTTCGTGAAAATAAGGTCTAGGATATTTGCGGATCTAGTGGGTGAATTTATGTGTTATGTCCACCCTCCTGTGACGATGGAATTCATGAGATTATCATACCTTTGAGGTCCTCGGAGTGAAGACCATGATACTTCTGGCATGTTGAAATCGCCTCCGATAATTTTATAACTGAAAGGAAGATTGGCTGTAACATTAAAGATATTGCTAAGCATATTATCATATTCCCTGCTGGATGAAGGGGGCCGGTACACACAACCCACAAGTATAGGTTTACTTCTGACAACTTTTATTTCGACCCAGATCGAGTCATTGAGTTGTGACAGAATTGGGTTACTAAACTGGGTTGCACACATGGATTGTTCACAGTAAATTGGTGTTCCACCTCCACGACCTGTTCGTCTGTCCCCTCGAAAAAGGTTGTATTTATCAATCCTTAGGCTGTCATTGGAGATTTCACTTGTGCACCAAGCTTCGGTGATCATAATCAATGAGAGTCTGCATATAGAAGCTATTGTACTTAGTGTTAAATGTTTGCTTAGAACTGATCTCGTATTTACTAGGATAATAGATAAACACTGGCTATGTGGTTTCAGTGAGCGGACAACATCTTGGTAAAATAATCCGTGAGTATCCTCTATATACATGTTATCAGACTCATTTACCAATATCTTTGGATCGTAGGAAGACTTTAGGTAGATTTTTGAGGTGGCAGTCAGGGATGGACTTTCGTTTGGATATGGTATGCAGTGAGAGACACCTGTGTGATAATCAGATATTAATATTTTAGAGATATTAGTATCCGCGTTTGGTGTCGACACTGTGTCAGCTATCTCCCGGGAAATATGCCTTGCCCTAGCTGTAGACTGTTCTCTATGCCAACAAGGAAATGATCCGATATCATGCGCGCTATATGCATGATGCCAGGTGTTTCTGTTAACTGACGCTGGTGAAAATCCTGCACTAAGGTATAACCGATATGTGTATTCAGTAATTTGTTGCCAGCATGAAAATGAAGTGTTGGTATCCGTTTCGGTATTCATCAGATCATCGCAAGTGTCAATCACGTCTCATAAACCGTTAATGCCCAGCTCTCGCTACGCTCGGGCCCACGCTGTTCTTCGAAGATTTCAGAAACGCTTAGTTATAACGGACGAAAAAACCAAAACACCGATCTGCCGCTTGATATTTCTTTATTGTTACACCAACATATAAAAGGAATAAGCGAACTAAGGTCTGAAAACAAATATTACAATAATAAATCATTGTATTACTTCTGACGATGTTTCACTCTTCTTTCTGAACAGCGACCGATGAGACGATGACTGTCGTATTGATGCCTCCGCGAAAATTGGGGAAGTTGATTTTGAGCAAACAACCAAGAATTGATCGTTCAATCTTCAACTCCATTGACACTCCCCGGCAAAAAAGGGATCCAACCCTTTTTTCCTTCACGACCAATGCACGTCGACTTGGATGCCATTGCGAGAACCTGGGTCACACGGACAGAGCTGAAATGGAAAACAAACAGAAAAGCCAACACACCACAAGCATACCCACAGCACAATCTCACACATCAATGACGACCTGCGCGTCCAGACAGAGACCTCCTCTTGACATCTTGCAACACAATCGCCACTTGCTAGAATGACTCTTGCAGAATGCAAAGTGACCATGGCAGGACCTCACGATACTCTACGCACATCCTCTTAATTACTCACTACCAATTACCACTGAAATCGCTTGTCACTCATTCTGCCTCAGTTCTAGTAGCGGTGACGCATGCGAGCCTCAGTCGTTTACACTCTTTCTCCCCGGCGTGTCGGACCGCAGCTAACAATTATCTCCGTGTGCATTTCATTCTCAGCAATAGCCTAGCCTCCCCGGCGTATACGACCCATCTGCTGTCCTTAACATCAATCAATTCATTCACGGATGTAGAAGACTCGAAACAACTTCAGAAGTAATCACGACGAAAATTTTAACAAAATTACGCAATAACAACAAGACACGAAAACAACAAGTAAACACAATGAATCCAAAATACACCAATTGATATGACACACCACACGTATATACAAATAGTACAAACAACCTCGCCGATCATGTCTTGGTGGAATTCCTTTGAAGAATTGCAGGACTTACACCAGTACGCCTACAACCCTTCTCAGGTTGACGATTGTAATTTGTGGAATGTACGGACACAAACAAGATTAACCAACAATTACATCAATTGGATCTCACACAATTATTTAACACAAACATATGTACAATCAACACATCAAATGTTGTGCATTCTGGCACGGCAAACTACCCTTGAAGAACTGTAGCACTTACAGCAGTACGCCTACATTCCTTCTCAGGTTGATGATCCAAGTGGAAGTCGTCCGGACACAAACAGAATTACCAACAGCTAGATGACAGATGATATCAATTCAGTATATACAATATGAACATATGTACAAAATCACACACCAAGCACATTGGACTGCTCATTGATGCGCTACCCTTTGAAGAATTGTAGGACTTACAGCAGTACGCCTACAACCCTTCTCAGGTTGACGCCCTAGGTTGGAAAATCGTCGCAGAGTTCATTTGCTGACTTCCTTCTATCAGCTATATCCTCAAATCTGAACGGCAACACGCCCATGTCATTGTATCGTAGAATATAGATGACCAACAAACACACGACATATCTCATCAACCAAGTATAGAAACAGAGTAATTTACACCAAAGATAATAACATTCAAATAGTAACTTGAAACTAGAAATGCCTTTATTCATGCAAGTCAATTTAACAATTACTCTCTCGTTTACACTTGGCTTATTCTCACTAAACTGAGCAATATCTTTCGTCCTTTCAAACGCACTAATACTATCATAGTCATTGCACAAGATACTTGAGTTGATGGGCGTCTGTTTCATTGTGGATGACAACACCAACGACGACTGATTGATACCAGTTGATGAACTTAGCGGTGGATCAGAAGCTGTTGTTGCTTGGCTTTCAGAAATTTGTCTACATGCAAGACCACCTTCACAGCTGTCGTTTACTATCAGCTCAGGTTTAGCACTGGCATCTTATGATAGGTGGGCTACATGATGATCAACTACACTGACGGTCTCACAAGTATGCATGCCTTCTGCAACTGCATCTCCATTTATTTCTACTTCACGTTCAAGTTGTACAGAACCTTTGTTCAACTTAGCAGTAGTAGGCATATCCCTCATCTCATAATGACCAACCAAAGACAACTGTGAAGTATCATGATCCTTATCACGAATATTCACTTTACCGTCAACTTCGTCATTTTCAAACTCATTGTTAACAGCAGTAGACAATTTTGGTTCCTCCTCGCAAATCATAAAAAGTTTTATAACTTCACTCTGACTACTGATACCTTGTAAACTTGTGGAGTCAGAACTCCACTCTGAAGCAATAACTCTATTCTGTGACACTCTATTCAACAATGGCTTACCAGTTGCAACTACGGATTTCTTGACCACACCGTTATCGTCACACAATTCGGAGTCAGACCTGGAGTTTACATTTAGCTTATCACTGATCTTGCTCACCGGTTCACAGTTCACTTCTGTATGCACCTCTTGCAAACGTGTAAAACACAACCGTGTTTGTCTTGCATCTTGTAACTCATCTGTTGAGGATGTACTACGACACCTGTTACAATCACTAGGTCTATATGCATTACTATACATCATGGAGCCTTCTCGATATCCACCTCTCTGAAGCCTACTCGTCATCAGTGATTGCGTTTTACCCTCAGACTGCTCTATTCTAGGGGTGAGATTCAATATACTGGCGAACTTGCTCATAGATTCATTGACACTAGTATTTACCAGTTTCAGGATATCATCAAACTTTGGCTCGATACCCTCATCCTCCATACGGGAGCTTATCTTCACCCACTTCCTTTGCAGTCGAGTAGGTAGACGTCTTGCTATTACTTCTAGTACAATACTCGAGTTGAGGTTACTCATGCGATTCATCGAAATCAATGCATTTTTGTAAATCAGCAAATTATCCAAAAACTCAGTACGTACCTTGGAGTCATTTTGTAGTTGACTACCATTACCCTTAACAGCCTCGAATAATTTCCCTACAATTATCGAAGGTCTTCCAAACCTTTGACGTAGTATGCTCATAGCCTCGTAGTAGCCCTCTTTTGGCTTCATAAACGTACAGCATTGTATAGCTCTTGCAGCAATTCCGGTACAATACCTCTGTCAGTCTCGTCTCATAAACCGTTAATGCCCAGCTCTCGCTACGCTCGGGCCCACGCTGTTCTTCGAAGATTTCAGAAACGCTTAGTTATAACGGACGAAAAACCAAAACACCGATCTGCCGTTTGATATTTCTTTATTGTTACACCAACATATAAAAGGAATAAGCGAACTAAGGTCTGTAAACAAATATTACAATAATAAATCTCTGTATTACTTCTGACGATGTTTCACTCTTCTTTCTGAACAGCGACCGATGAGACGATGACTGTCGTATTGATGCCTCCGCGAAAATTGGGGAAGTTGATTTTGAGCAAACAACCATGAATTGATCGTTCAATCTTCAACTCCATTGACACTCCCCGGCAAAAATGGGATCCAACCCTTTTTTCCTTCACGACCAATGCACGTCGACTTGGATGCCATTGCGAGAACCTGGGTCACACGGACAGTGCTGAAATGGAAAACAAACAGAAAAGCCAACACACCACAAGCATACCCACAGCACAATCTCACACATCAATGACGACCTGCGCGTCCAGACAGAGACCTCCTCTTGACATCTTGCAACACAATCGCCACTTGCTAGAATGACTCTTGCAGAATGCAAAGTGACCATGGCAGGACCTCACGATACTCTACGCACATCCTCTTAATTACTCACTACCAATTACCATTGAAATCGCTTGTCACTCATTCTGCCTCAGTTCTAGTAGCGGTGACGCATGCGAGCCTCAGTCGTTTACACTCTTTCTCCCCGGCATGTCGGACCGCAGCTAACAATTATCTCCGTGTGCATTTCATCCTCAGCAATAGCCTAGCCTCCCCGGCGTATACGATCCATCTGCTGTCCTTAACATCAACCAATTCATTCATGGATGTAGAAGACTCGAAACAACTTCAGAAGTAATCACGGCGAAAATTTTAACAAATTTACGCAATAACAACAAGACACGAAAACAACAAGTAAACACAATGAATCCAAAATACACCAATTGATATGACACACCACACGTATATACAAATAGTACAAACAACCTCGCCGATCATCTCTTGGTGGAATTCCTTTGAAGAATTGCAGGACTTACACCAGTACGCCTACAACCCTTCTCAGGTTGACGATTGTAATTTGTGGAATGTAAGGACACAAACAAGATTAACCAACAATTACATCAATTGGATCTCACACAATTATTTAACACAAACATATGTACAATCAACACATCAAATGTTGTGCATTCTGGCACGGCAAACTACCCTTGAAGAACTGTACCACTTACAGCAGTACGCCTACAACCCTTCTCAGGTTGACGCCCTAGGTTGGGAAATCGTCGCAGAGTTCATTTGTTGACTTCCTTCTATCAGCTATATCCTCGAATCTGAACCGCAACACGCCCATGTCATTGTATCGTAGAATATAGATGACCAACAAACACACGACATATCTCATCAACCAAGTATAGAAACAGAGTAATTTACACCAAAGATAATAACATTCAAATAGTAACTTGAAACTAGAAATGCCTTTATTCATGCAAGTCAATTTAACAATTACTCTCTCGTTTACACTTGGCTTATTCTCACTAAACTGAGCAATATCTTTCGTCTTTTCAAATGCACTAATGCTATCAAAATCATTGCACAAGGTACTTGAGTTGATGGGCGTCTGTTTCATTGTGGACGAAAACACCAACGATGACTGAGTGACACAAGGTGATGAACTTAGTGGTGGATCAGAAGCTGTTCTTTTTCGGCTTTCAGATAGTTGTCCAACTGCAAGATTACCACCACTGCTGTCTTTCACTACTAGTTCGGGTTTAGCACTATCATCTGATGATAGGTGGGCTACACGCTTATCAATTACACTGACTGTCTCACAAGTATGCACACCTTTTGGAACTGCATCTGCGTTCAGTTCTACTTCACGTTGTAGTCGTACAGAAACTTTATTTAACTTAGCAGTAGTAGGCATATCCCTCATCTCATAATGATCAACCAAAGACAACTGTGAAGTATCATGATCATTATCACGAATATTCACTTTACCGTCAACTTCATCATTTTCAAACTCTTTAATAACAGAAGTAGACAATTTTGGTTCCTCCTCACATATCCTAAAAGGTTTTATAACTTCACTCTGACTAGTTATACTTTGTAAACTTGTGGAGTCAGAGCTCCACTCTGAAGCAGTAACTCTATTCTGTGACACTCTATTCAGCAACGGCTTACCAGTTGCAACTACAGACTTCTTCACAACACCGTTATCGTCACACAATTCGGAGTCAGACCTGGAGTTTACATTTAGCTTATCACTGATCTTGCTCACCGGTTCACAGTTCACTTCTGTATGCACCTCTTGCACACGTGTAAAACAAAGCCGTGTTTGTCTTGCATCTTGTAACTTATCTGTTGAGGATGTACTACGACACCTGTTACAATCACTAGGTCTATATGCATTACTATACATCATGGAGCCTTCTCGATATCCACCTCTCTGAAGCCTACTCGTCATCAGTGATTGCGTTTTACCCTCAGACTGCTCTATTCTAGGGGTGAGATTCAATATACTGGCGAACTTGCTCATAGATTCATTGACACTAGTATTTACCAGTTTCAGGATATCATCAAACTTTGGCTCGATACCCTCATCCTCCATACGGGAGCTTATCTTCACCCACTTCCTTTGCAGTCGAGTAGGTAGACGTCTTGCTATTACTTCTAGTATAAAACTCGAGTTGAGGTCACTCACGCGATTCATCGAAATCAATGCATTCTTGTAAATCAGCAAATTATCCAAAAACTCAGTGAGTGCCTGGGAGTCATCCTGTAATTGACCACCATTACCCTTAACAGCCTCGAATAATTTCCCTGCAATCATCGAAGGTCTTCCAAACCTTTGACGTAATATGCTCATAGCCTCGTAGTAGCCCTCTTTTGGCTTCACAAACGTACAGCACTGTATAGCTCTTGAAGCATCTCCAGTGCAATATCTCATCAAATACACTAACTTCAATTCATTATTTAATAAAAAACCACTCAACATGATCTCAAACTCCTTTACAAATTGTAAATAATCAGCCGGGTTTCCATCAAAACATCGTGGTTCAAATTTAGGGAGTATGATGTTCCTATTATTCCTGAACGGCGAAACAGTAACATCAACCATGTCATGCTTAACATCAGACACATCGTTAGAAGTAACAGACAAGTCACCATGACTTACTTCCCTGTTTGTATCCAAGACACTCTGTCCCTTCTTTGACCCAGGCATTGTTGAACTTGACCCAATTCCAAAAACGTTCCAGATATTGCTTGTTCAAAGAGGGCTTGGCCGGCACCAGGAAAGATGAACGGTGACTATCCAAACTTCCACCAACTGTTTGAATCCGCCAAATCTGTTTCCATCGTCAGAAACTGTCAGTCTCGTCTCATAAACCGTTAATGCCCAGCTCTCGCTACGCTCGGGCCCACGCTGTTCCTTTGAGTTTTCAGAAACGCTTAGTTATAACGGACGCAAAAACCAAAACACCGATCTGCCGCTTGTTATTTGTTTATTGTTACACCAACATATAAAAGGAATAAGCGAACTAAAGTCTGTAAACAAATATTACAATAATAAATCTCTGTATTACTTCTGACGATGTTTCACTCTTCTTTCTGAACAGCGACCGATGAGGCGATGACTGTCGTATTGATGCCTCCGCGAAAATTGGGGAAGTTGATTTTGAGCAAACAACCAAGAATTGATCGTTCAATCTTCAACTCCATTGACAACCTACGATGATTATCGGAACTTCCGGGAACAAGTCTACCCTAGTAATTTATCATCTTGCGTTAACGGTCTCTACAGGAATGCGAGACATTGACACTCTGATCGGTGAAATTCGTGACACAGGTTCCGTATGGTGCGTGCTGGACAGTCGACGACGTGTGGAATAGTTTAGTTTCGCAACCAGGGAAATGATAAGTTTATATAAAAATTTCCAGAGGTTGTGGGCATGGATTCAACCTACAATACGAATAGGGAGGGTAATATTTTAATGTTAAACGAATCTCTTGTAGTCATCCTCTATATCAACTGGTTGTTACAGATGGTGTGAATAGAAGTTGTCCAGTCATGTACAGTACAACTCATCGTGAAAGACTTGTTGACGTTGAAGCAGTATTACAGTCCTTTAAAAATATTATGGGCGATACATCGCAGACTGTCACGTTTGTAATTGACAACAGTGCTGCAGAGCAACGTGCAATTCGTAATGAGTTTCCTGCCTGCTCCATCATATTATGTGCATTTCATGTCATCCGGGCCTTCAATAACAAAGTAAGCGACATTACTACTTACCTAACGTCCTTAAGTTCCGTGATCCTAATTGCAAAAAGATGTTTAAAGAGATGGTAATGGCAGGTAACTAAGTGATTGTGTTAACACTTCTCTAGGTTTAGTGAGTTAATGAATTTAATGGGGTTGGAGTTTCCTGCAGCCGTATCTTACATAAATAACAACTTATGGAGTTGTCGTGATATGTGGGCAGGCTGTTATATGAAAGATGTTGTCAGTCTTGGCAACAAAACAAATAACAGAGTTGAATGCTGCCATAAACACCTGAAGACACACCTAAGCAAGTGCTTTCCGATAGAATTGAGCATTCGTGAGATATGGAAGTGTTCCATAGAGTCATGGAGAAGAAAGGCTATTGAAGGAAATCGAAACCTGCGTTACTACATTAATTTTAACGTAAGTCCAATAGTTGCAACTTGAAAATTTTTCAGGTTGACGAAGGCCTTTCCAGCATTTTGAGGCAGCTTACAAGCTATGCGGCATACTCACTTTACAAAAGCATCAGGAGGCATCCGGAAATGAAAGTAAATGATAGCACAGAAGCATACGTGATATTCGAAGAAGGTGAAAGGTACTTCGTTGTGGACAAACATGACTGCAGCTGCACATGTTTCCAAAACAAAAACATGCTTTTGCCATGCCGTCATCTTGTTCATACCAAATGTCATCTATATTCACGTCTGGGTAAGTTCGTATAAGCCAGCAATTATTTTGTAAAAGATGTATTTAGACATAGTACTAGGTGGTTACGATATTACAACCACACTCTCATCCAATCTCAGTCGACAACAGCGGTGGAATTGGACGTGGAGATGCTCATATAAGGAATCATATATCAAATGAGAAACCTTAAACAGACGCATCCTCGGATATGTAGAAGTGCGTTTCTTTACGTATACAGTTATCTGCTTGAAGCTGGTGGACATTTGGATGATCAGGCATCTACATCGTCAGCCTCGGACTGATATACGTACATATTTTTAAAGATAACTGTAAATAAATTTTCCCATAAAAAAAATCTTCTTCATTCTGACTTGCGGAAATTGTTGTTGAAACGGTTCAACGAATAGATGTCAGCGTACTAGCCTGTCTCCGTGAAACCTTAGCATTCTTTTAGTATTATTACAGTAACCGTAGATGCACTCAGTTACACATGTCGATTAATATAGTTACAGTTACTACCGTCTTCGTTTTCGCAAGCATACTATATTAGCTAAATTTACTTTTCACCTTGAGTGACTATGAATCCAAAGTCCGTTAGTAGGTTCCTACTAAGACGATATATAACTCTAAGCGCTTATAATCTCAATGTTTTCTTTTAACTGTGGACGAAGTAAATTCATTACGTTGCCACATTATCGTTTTATCAATAAGCATCTCCGAATATCTTATTTTACTTGGCATTTCTAAGTTAACGTCATAAACTCCGTACCTTACAACTTACGCAAAAGCTAGAAATTAGTATTATTAAGCAGAATAAGCAAACGAACAACGAGGAATACATTTATTAATGAATTAACATGTAAGACGAAATCGACAACAATGCGGGTATCTTTTTCTTTATCAACGAAATCCATGAAATTCCCGAAAGTAGATATTATCTGAAAAAGGACATAAGATATATACAGATATAGACATTGTTATCAGTGTTAACACAATAACTAACCATTGAATATGTTTAATATGACGAAATAATTACTTGAATTGTATATAATTATGTAAGTCAACACTCTTCATAATCTAAAATCCATATTGCATCTGCCTGCAAACATCAAGTTTATGCCATAAAAAAGAATTACTTTGCGTATATAATTTCTAAGTATTTCTGTAGATTTTTCTTAAAGAAATACATTTGGAGCAGCCTTGTAAGCATTACGAAAATTAAACAAGGAAGTAAATGATTTAATTACCGAAACGAGCTATCCCACCTCATCATGTCCATGTGGAATCCATTGAAATGCAAAAAATATTCACGAAAAGATCATTATAACATGTTTCTTCAAGTAATTCGACGTATTCTGAACGGAAAAGTACGTTTTTCCAACAAACTGCAAACTGCCTGTAAGCTACGGCCGGATAAGGACACCACCATTGCCTATTTCTGCTAAATACGCCGTATTCCATCAACTTTTTAGCTGGAATATATGTAAAAAAGTGTGTAAAACAACGAAAAATGACTTAACTTTGACGTCATTTTCAAAAATAACGCCAATATCCATCGGCTGATCAAATGACCTACGGCCGTCTACAGGCTGCCCGGGATTGAAGCGAAACGAGGTCAATTTTCCCGCCCATCCTATAGTTGACTGTATAATTCGATGACTATACGGCCTGGTTGATACAATGAGTGTAATTATATATATACATATATCAAATATTTAACTGTTGAAACATCATTAACTTGTAGGTAATGAACGATGTGATATTATATCATACCTAATCGTGCCTGTAAAAATGGCATGCATTCTCATGTGAATTTATATATCTATATGGAAATATACATTATTATTTAGGGTTAGTAGAGGGGTTGTAGTACATGTTAACGGCCACTCCCGCGAGATCTAGCAGCCAATGAACTACTTAAAAACTGAGAATCATGCCTTGAAGACCTCATAAATGCCTTCGAGAAGGTGCTATAGGGAGGCTCACTATCAAATGTCTCCAAAATGATAGTTGGTTAGTGATCCCTGGCTTTATCTGGTGCATGTTACTTGGGTTGCAGAATTTCTCACAGAGGTGAACCGAGTACAGTCAGCTTGGAGAAACACAAAGTTTGGGGCGTGAAAAAGACCAGTTTTGACTCGTTGCCTGACCTAACTTGTGTAAATGATCTCTTAAGCGCATTCACTTCCCTGGTGCATATCTATTCAGGAGATGTTTAGCTGTGGGTTCTTCAGAAGTGAAGAAGAATTAAAAATGCTGTAAGAAAACTTAACTAACCAAGATAACAGAGCGACAGAAAAAGACCTAGATAGCAAACAAATGTCCCAAACTCATCATCGATACACCCACAAGGTAATGGATCTGTCTCTCAGAAAACTTTTACACAGCCATATTTAGAGTCACATAAAATCGCTGTACTGACTCTTCTTAAAGGAGAATCCAATCTTTTACAATTTCCTCTCCTGTAATGTTTGTCACTGATGGCGACCATTGTGGCCACCGCCTCATCAGTCGTCATTTTCAAGAAATTCCTGGCCTACCATGTAAAAACTAAACGGTAACTCACATCTACACGGGATTAATCTGGTTCTTGGTGTCCATACTACTATCCCACATATTTTCACCAGGCTCACAATTCTGCTTTATGTTTTATCTCATTATTTTTCGCCTCTATTTTTGTTTTTGTGTGCACAGCCTTTTACCTTAGTCAGTTTTCTCACGTTCAGTCTAGTCTTTTGTGTATGCCTAAGCTCTCGAATCTAATTTCATTAAATACCACTTTCTCTGCAGCTAGTCTTTCAGATATACTGGTGTCGAAGAAATAAATTTTCCTGTAAAAATACATGAAAGATTCGGTATTGTTCTGAGAAACAATGGCCGAGAGGCGAATACGTTAACACAGGCCCACCTAAAAGACATTGAATACCATTTGACGCGAGCTCCTTGAATACGACGTGCTTTTTCCTCTCCAACCGGAAAATACCAATTCTGTGAATTATCCGTTTGGGAAACCTGATCTTCCTAGCCGGTGAATTTAATTCAACCATTACTTACATAGTAAATCTCTGTGTGGTAAGTCCAGCTGTCTCGAACTACTGCCAAAGCTTCAGGTGCTACTTTTGTAGCAGCATCTTCCTCACTCGTTCAGAGAAACAAGACTTGTTGGTCTACCACGTGATTGCCGTGAAGCCGATCATTCAGAAAGTACTAGGTAAAGTCGAAAACCTTTTCTTTTCCTTGCCTTATACTTTTTCAGTCTTATTCTTGCTCTTTTGGTTAGAAACTGTTGCTCTCTTAGACGTACATAGCATAATTTATAGTGATTGTTAATATGGTTGTTGAAAGCAGCCTTAAAAAAGCCACTAGAATACCGTACTCTGTAGTCACAAGGGCTTCAGCCAGGGAAGGAAAAAATCCAGGGATTTCAACCCCTTCCCGCATACCGATCCTAAAGACTCGTGTAGCTTTAGTCTGCCCTGATACAACGCCTGCATTGCCACAGTCTAGTACTGAAACGGCACAGGCAATACCAGAAGGACAGAATTCTACACCTGCATCAACTGTAGGCCAGTGTGTGAAACACATCAAGCCTAAAAGGAAACGTTCAAGACGTCATAAGACCTCGAAGGCGTCATCAAGGAAAGGGGATGAATGCCAGGCGTGCAGCATCACAGTTTCTAAAACTGATTCAGCGTTTGAATGTAATTTTTGCAAACGATGGGTGCACTGCCGTTGTGACAAAGAAGTACCGAAAGCATACTATGAGTTTATGAGAAATAACCCATGCCCATGGTTTTGGTACGTGTGTCCACTTTGTCGCCCTGGCATAGTCCCACAAAGCGTGTCTGCGGATAGCAGAAATAACACGCTCTTGTGCCCCAACACAGTATCATGCAGCTCCCCCCTGCTAAACTCGCACTGCCGAAACTGGTCAAAGACTTAAAGAAGGACACACCAGCCCTACTGACTGGAAATGCCAATTCTCACAAGGTGAAGATTAGCAAGGTTCCATCCACATCAGGGGAGGCAAAATTACAAAGGCACCACTTGCATCCACTAGCAAGCCTGGCAACACAAAAAAGGCTGTCCAGGTACCGATGAAGCCTAATGTTGCTAATGATGCAAAGGACTGCAAGAAGCCGAAGGCAAAACCTAAGTCTGAGGGTAGTCGGTCTAACTCTCTCATCCTCTTTAACGTACCTGTGAGCACGGATAGCTTGCTCGAACAACGGGCCCTGTTTGATCAGGAACAGTGGTCCAACCTGTGCAACAAACTAGGTCTGAACATTAGTTCAGCAAAACTGTGCAGACTGTACAGGGGTGTCCACACGCCTCAGGGTAAGCCACCCCCATTACGGGTTACACTGGACTCTGCCGAAGAGGCCGAAAAAGTACTGTTAATGGCTCAGGTACTAGCCCTGGACAGAAGTTCTAACATAAGAGCGCGGCAAGATAGACCATGGGCTCAGAAATATGGCGAGGGAGTCACCGGAACTGATGCCTTCCACCTCTATGGTGGTACACGGTGTTCCGGAGCTGGAAACCGGCACTGCTTGTGAAAAACACATGCACGACGTACAACAATGGAGATGGCTGTCATCTCAGATGGCCCCTGGCGCTTCTGGAGCCATCTCCATTTTCCGACTACCTCGTCCCGCTCATCTAACATTGATTAACTCTCCAAAGCTGCTGTGTGTCACATTCAACTCCCCGGAGCAGTTGTCCATATCACTTCAACGGTGGTATGAGACCAAGGGAAAAATTGGAGGACACATCCGATGCTGTGAAAGCAGACCCAGAAATATAAGGAGGCAGCAAACTGAGGCTTTAATACGACCCCAAGCTTCGGTGACACTAGAGCGATGCAGCTCTGAGAATAATAGTCTGTGTCTCCCAAGTGTCCTGCCTAAATCCATTGAAAAAAACTACAACGGGCCGGTTCTATCGGAATCGGCCAACTAGTCCCCCACCAGCAGACGGTTTCACGTCAACTACCCCACAACACTCTGAGGTTGTTAGACTCACTGTCAGTTGCCTATATAGCAATGTGAGGGGGCTGAGAGGGAAAGTAGGTGAACTCCGAAATCTCCAAGCACACCTTCAACTGAAAATAATCATTCTTACTGAAACGTGGCTAAACCCCACTATCGCCGACAATGAAATCAGTATAGGTGATATGGTACTGGTCAGGAGAGACAGGGATAATAAGGAAGGAGGGGGAGTTGCTATATACTTTGATAGGCAACTTAAATGTGTGCGCGCAACGGACCCACCACTTATCGAACTCCCAGACTCCATATGGTGTCATTTCACCGTAGGCCACACCAAGCACTTACTGGGTGGCATCTACCGATCTCCCACCTGTGGGGCAGAGCACAATCAGCTACTGCTCAGCACTATCACAGGAATACGAGATTTGGGCTACGACCAAATCACCATAGCTGGAGATTTCAATGCTCCATCACTGAACCTCGGCTCCGGGTGTGCTAAGGGAAAATTTGGCCGAAACCTACTGCAAACTATTCGAAACACGGGACTGACTGAGAATGTTGGAGACGACACTAGGTGGGGCCCTAGTGGAAAGTCATCAAAACTAGATTATATTCTAACTAGTGACCAGCTACTCGTCGAAAAGGTCCAGATCATGACTCCTCTGGGAAGCAGTGACCATGCAGTCATAGGTTTCGATCTTGTCCTCCGTGAGCGTTTGCAATGGGATGTTACGCGACCATGTCTGTGCTACAGCAAGGCTGACTATGCTGAAATGCGGAGGCTCTTGTCCGACGCAGACTGGCCCTTAGCATGGGACGACCTATCTGTGGATGAACACTGGGAAGTGGTAAAAAAGATTATCCATATAGCAATCTCGGATACCGTCCCTTTAGTCACAACACAGCCTAAGAGAAAGACGTCATGGTTGAAGAGAGGCACGCAACGTATTCTGCAAGCAAAGCGGAGGCTTGGTTTACGTGGCGTGTATCTAAGAGTCAGACCGACCATGATGCATACCTCGAACTCAGGAACCGGTGTAATGCAAGAGTTAGGAGGGACAGAAGGTCATTCCAGGCTAACCTTGCTAAAAAACTCCTATCAAACCCTAAAAACTTGTACCGATTCATGTCGGAAAGAAAACCGACAAACCAAGGGGCATGCGCCTTAGTAGGCCCAAACGGTCAATATCTCACTAGTCTGGAGATGGCTGAAACATTCAGTTCAGCCTTCGCAAACAGCAATGTGGATATTACAGTTACGGACCAAAATGGTGGCACCACTATTTCAGAGGAGGAAGACCTAGCGACTACTCCCCAAATAAACCCCGCAATAGTACTAAGGAAGCTACAGCGACTCATACCTGGGAAGTCCCCAGGTTGTGATGACATCAGGCCATCTGTTCTGAAACAGTGCGCCGAGGCTCTCTGTAGACCCCTGTGCG
The DNA here is from genome assembly GCA_944472135.2 of Trichobilharzia regenti. Taxonomy (NCBI): domain Eukaryota; kingdom Metazoa; phylum Platyhelminthes; class Trematoda; order Strigeidida; family Schistosomatidae; genus Trichobilharzia; species Trichobilharzia regenti. Next base: position 39,040,696 of record OX235264.1, on the reverse strand, counting down.
ACTTGTTCCAACACTCAATGGATTCGGGGACCCTGCCAAGGGAGTGGAAAAGAGCCATCCTTTCTCCAATCTTCAAGGGTGGGGACAGGCAAAACGCTGCTAGCTATAGACCAGTAGCTCTACTCCCAGTGGTATCAAAAGTACTGGAAAGTATTATTGACGACCACATCAGGGAATATTTCGATAGGACTAATATACTACATGAAGCCCAACATGGTTTCAGAAAAGGCAGATCCTGCGTTACTAACCTACTGTCAGCTTGGGACGACTGGACATCATGCTGGGATATGAATGTACCAGTCCATGTGGTCTTCCTAGACTTTGAGAAGGCATTTGACACTGTTCACCATGACCTTCTCCTACATAAAATAAGTCAGGCAGGCATAGGTGAGCCACTTCTGTCATGGTTAAAGGACTACCTAGCCGACAGGCAATTTTGCACTAAGGTTAACCGAGTCCGATCATCTTGGCACAGGTCGTCATCAGGAGTGTCGCAGGGTTCTATCCTAGGACCACTGATGTTTTTGATTTTTATCAATGATCTACCACGCCGTCTAAGCTGCCCGACTCTCCTGTACGCTGACGACGTAAAGATATGGAGGGCGATAAAGTGTCCGGAGGACTCAGATAGGCTACAGGAAGACCTAAACCTTCTGGAAGACTGGGCGGTGGCCAGTGGCATGACTTTCAACTTGAAAAAGTGCAAAGTAGTGAAGTTGCGCACCTGTAGACTGCAGAATGCAAGTTACACCCTGTGCAATGAAAGCTTGTCCTGCACAACGTCGGAACGCGACTTAGGTCTAGTTCTAACGGAAAAAATGGACACAAGCGTAAATTACACAGGGGATGTAGCGAGGGCATATGCGGTCATACACTTTACTCATAGACAGTTGGGTGCACTCACTCCTGAGCTCTTTCTAAGGTTGTACAAAACATACGTCAGGCCACACCTTGAGGTGCATAATATTATTGCACCCCCAATGCTGAGAAGAGACCCCAACCTCTTGGAAAGAGTCCAACGACGGGCAACAAAAGGAGTGGTTGGTCTCCGAAACAAACCATATGATGAAAGGCTGAAGAAATTAGGCCTGTTCACACTTAGCTACCGTCGGCTTAGGGGGGATTTGATTACTGCCTACAAAATAACAAATGACCAGAATCACCCAAACAAAGGTGTTCTGCCATTGAGTAGGTATAGGCTCCCACGTGGAAATCCCAGAAGGATAGCTCACCAGAGGGCAAGGACCCGGGTGCGCTCCCACTTCTTTTCACTGCGGGTTTGCCGTCCCTGGAATTCCTTACCGGCAGATGTAGCTATGGCACCGTCTTTGGACGCCTTTAAGCGAAGGCTGGACAACCATGCAGCGATACAAGGACTGCATCCAAATGGCCTATCTCCTTAAAATCGCATACACCATTCAGGAGTAGACAATTAAACTCGTCTTTTTACTTCTTTACATTCTCTCCCGTCTTACTCTCCTGACAACTTATTAATATTATAATTACTATCATTATTGTTATTATTATAACCGATATAATATATATATAATTCTTCAAACTTAATGAGCTGACTGTTGTTACGCTTTCCTATTTCCGTTTATGCCTCTTAGTCTGAATGACTTCACTAATTATATCCATTATTATCATGACTGTCTCTTTTCTCTTGCCGACGATACCGAAGGATTAACTGGCGAAAGGATCAACTCCAATCACAGTAGTAACAGTCTTAACAAACCTCATACTACAAACCACATATAATTAATCCTAGCACTACTCCCTTTGGAGACAACCATAGCTACTACAGTCGACTGGTAAAACAAGGACCACAGTCGTTTACCGAAGATCAGGAACCTATACCTTACAATCAAGAAGCGAGCACAAAGAAATCAAATTGGTTTATACTAGCTCCTAAAAACGATATTGGATATTGAATACTGGATATTCGACAGGTGACGCGCGTGGATCGAGTTCAGCTATGACCTTGGGCGTTTATAAAAATTTTATTTTTTCCCATGTCCGTTGAGTTATGATATCTTTTTGCTTAACCCATTCTTCACAGTTACATCAAGGACTTAAAAACTGCCAACAGCTGAACTGATGACGCAAAATGACAGCAGAAGAGTACATAACAAAGACAACTACATCAAAATGCGAAGCAAATTGGCCTAAAAAATGGACAGAGCTAACAGTAGAAGAACACTGGAGAGTGGTAAAGGAAATCATTCACCAGGCGGTCTCAGACACTGTTCCTTTAGTCACACCAAAAGCTAGGAAGCAACGTTCATGGCTAAAAAGGGGGACACAACGCCTTCTGCAGGCGAAGCGAAAAGCCTGGTTTGCGTGGCGACGATCGAAGAGTCAACCCGAACATGAAGTGTACCTTGAACTCAGGAATCGATGTAACATACGAGTCCGGAGCGATAGAAGGACATTTCAGGGAAACCTCGCCAATAAGCTTCTCGTGAACCCCAAAAGCCTATACAGGTTTATGTCCGAAAGGAAACCGACCAACCAGGGAGCATGCAATCTAGTGGGTTCTGATGGGAAATCTCTTACTAGTCTTGAAATGGCAGAGACATTCAGCCTAGCCTTTCACAGGCAACTAAACAGTAGCGAGGATATTACCCCCACAGAACATCAAGATTACATCGCTAAACCAAAGCGCGAAAACCTGCTGGGTACATTTCAAATTACCCCGGCTATGGTACTTGCAAAATTGGGAAGGTTGGCTTCGGGAAAGTCTTCAGGTTGTGATGACATCAGACCATATGTCCTGAAGCAGTGTTCAGAAAGTCTCTGCCAACCCCTAAGTGATCTGTTCCAACACTCCCTTGATGTAGGGAAACTTCCATGTGAATGGAAACGAGCAATCCTATCCCCTATCTTCAAGGGTGGTGACCGGCAGAATGTGACCAGTTACAGACCAGTTGCTCTACTCCCAGTGATTTCAAAAATATTGGAAAGTCTCATTGACGACCACATGAGAAAATACTTCGATGGGACTAACCTTCTTCACGAAGCACAGCACGGTTTCAGGAGGGGAAGATCCTGCGTGACGAATCTTCTACTAGCTTGGAACGATTGGACACTATCCTGGGACGAAAAGGTACCAGCCCACGTGATCTTTCTCGACTTTGCGAAAGCATTCGACACAGTTCACCACGGTCTGCTCCTTCACAAAATAAGCAAGGCGGGTGTTTCTGGAGCACTTCTCGCATGGCTGAAAGATTACTTAGGCGAGAGAGAATTCTGCACCAAAGTCAACCGCATCCGATCATCCTGGCACACCTCGGCATCAGGGGTTCCTCAGGGTTCTATCCTAGGGCCGTTGATGTTTTTGATTTTTATCAACGACCTGCCCTCCCAACTAAACTGCTCTGCGCTTCTTTACGCTAACGACGTAAAGATTTGGAGAGCAATAAACTCATCGGAAGACTCAGACAGATTGCAGGCTGACCTGCAAACTTTGGGAAACTGGGCTCTGGCTAACGGAATGCCTTTCAACCTAAAGAAGTGCAAAGTAGTGCAACTTCATTCCGGCAGGTCACAGAGTGTAAATTACACCCTTGGTGGCCAGAACTTGAGTTGTGTTCCATCAGAGCGCGATCTAGGTCTTATTCTAACAGAAAAGCTAGACACCAGTGGAAATTACGCGAGGGACGTCGCCAAAGCCTACGCAACATTACACTTTATGCATAGGCAGCCGGGAGCTCTCACTCCCGAACTGTTCTTAAGGTTATATAAGGCATATGTGAGGCCACACCTTGAGGTGCATAATATCATTGCACCTCCGCTACTCAAAAGGGATGCTAACATTCTAGAAAGTGTCCAGAGACGAGCGACAAAATGGGTGATCGGCCTCCGCAACAAATCATATGAGGAACGACTAAAGAAATTAGGTCTTTTCACACTTAGTTACCGTAGGCACAGGGGAGACCTCATCACCGTCTACCAGATCTTAAATGACCAGGCCCACCCAAATAAAAGCATCCTGCCATTAAGTGATTATAGGCTTCCACGAGGTAACCCGCTAAGGATAGCACACCAGAGACCAAAGACTCGAGTGCGATCACATTTCTTTTCGCTTCGTGTTTGCCGTCTCTGGAACGCTTTACCGGCGGCCGTGACTACAGCGCCATCTCTGGAGATTTTTAAGCGGAAGCTAGACAATCATGCAGAAATGCAAGGTTTGTGTCTCAATGGCTTATCCTCATAAAACTTAAAACCACACTGTCAATGGATAAGCGTACAAACTAAATCCCCACGAACTATTCTGCTGTAGCTCTGGTGGACTCCAAGTGGAGTGGTGCGGGGATTGGTCAAGATGTGGTTTGTAGTATGCAGTATGTTAGGACTGTATTGCTGCCGTGAATGGAGTTTGACCTAACTCCCGTTGGTCATTCGGTGTAGTCATAAAAGCAGAATAGTAATAATAATAATAGGTTGTAGTGTAGATAATATAGGTTGAGATAAGTGGAATAATAAAGGTGACCTAAGGAAAAGATAGAGTGAGAGAAGGCAGAATAGGTCGTGGGGATTTAGTTTGTACGCTTATCCATTGACAGTGTGGTTTCAAGTTTTATGAGGATAAGCCATTGAGACACAAACCTTGCATTTCTGCATGATTGTCTAGCTTCCGCTTAAAAATCTCCAGAGATGGCGCTGTAGTCACGGCCGCCGGTAAAGCGTTCCAGAGACGGCAAACACGAAGCGAAAAGAAATGTGATCGCACTCGAGTCTTTGGTCTCTGGTGTGCTATCCTTAGCGGGTTACCTCGTGGAAGCCTATAATCACTTAATGGCAGGATGCTTTTATTTGGGTGGGCCTGGTCATTTAGGATCTGGTAGACGGTGATGAGGTCTCCCCTGTGCCTACGGTAACTAAGTGTGAAAAGACCTAATTTCTTTAGTCTTTCCTCATATGATTTGTTGCGGAGGCCGATCACCCATTTTGTCGCTCGTCTCTGGACACTTTCTAGAATGTTAGCATCCCTTTTGAGTAGCGGAGGTGCAATGATATTATGCACCTCAAGGTGTGGCCTCACATATGCCTTATATAACCTTAAGAACAGTTCGGGAGTGAGAGCTCCCAGCTGCCTATGCATAAAGTGTAATGTTGCGTAGGCTTTGGCGACGTCCCTCGAGTAATTTCCACTGGTGTCTAGCTTTTCTGTTAGAATAAGACCTAGATCACGCTCTGATGGAACACAACTCAAGTTCTGGCCACCAAGGGTGTAATTTACACTCTGTGACCTGCCGGAATGAAGTTGCACTACTTTGCACTTCTTTAGGTTGAAAGGCATTCCGTTAGCCAGAGCCCAGTTTCCCAGAGTTTGCAGGTCAGCCTGCAATCTATCTGAGTCTTCCGATGAGTTTATTGCTCTCCAAATCTTTACGTCGTCAGCGTAAAGAAGCGCAGAGCAGTTTAGTTGGGAGGGCAGGTCGTTGATAAAAATCAAAAACATCAACGGCCCTAGGATAGAACCCTGAGGAACCCCTGATGCCGAGGTGTGCCAGGATGATCGGATGCGGTTGACTTTGGTGCAGAATTCTCTCTCGCCTAAGTAATCTTTCAGCCATGCGAGAAGTGCTCCAGAAACACCCGCCTTGCTTATTTTGTGAAGGAGCAGACCATGGTGAACTGTGTCGAATGCTTTCGCAAAGTCGAGAAAGATCACGTGGGCTGGTACCTTTTTGTCCCAGGATAGTGTCCAATCGTTCCAAGCTAGTAGAAGATTCGTCACGCAGGATCTTCCCCTCCTGAAACCGTGCTGTGCTTCGTGAAGAAGGTTAGTCCCATCGAAGTATTTTCTCATGTGGTCGTCAATGAGACTTTCCAATATCTTCGATATCACTGGAAGTAGAGCAACTGGTCTGTAACTGGTCACATTCTGCCGGTCACCACCCTTGAAGATAGGGGATAGGATTGCTCGTTTCCATTCACATGGAAGTTTCCCTACATCAAGGGAGTGTTGGAACAGATCACTTAGGGGTTGGCAGAGACTTTCTGAACACTGCTTCAGGACAGATGGTCTGATGTCATCACAACCTGAAGACTTTCCCGAAGCCAACCTTCCCAATTTTGCAAGTACCATAGCCGGGGTAATTTGAAATGTACCCAGCAGGTTTTCGCGTGTTGGTTTTGCGATGTAATCTGGATGTTCTGTGGGGGTAATATCCTCGTTACTGTTTAGTTGCCTGTGAAAGGCTAGGCTGAATGTCTCTGCCATTTCAAGACTAGTAAGAGATTTCCCATCAGAACCCACTAGATTGCATGCTCCCTGGTTGGTCGGTTTTCTTTCGGACATAAACCTGTATAGGCTTTTGGGGTTCACGAGAAGCTTATTGGCGAGGTTTCCCTGAAATGTCCTTCTATCGCTCCGGACTCGTATGTTACATCGATTCCTGAGTTCAAGGTACACTTCATGTTCGGGTTGACTCTTCGATCGTCGCCACGCAAACCAGGCTTTTCGCTTCGCCTGCAGAAGGCGTTGTGTCCCCCTTTTTAGCCATGATCGTTGCTTCCTAGCTTTTGGTGTGACTAAAGGAACAGTGTCTGAGACCGCCTGGTGAATGATTTCCTTTACCACTCTCCAGTGTTCTTCTACTGTTAGCTCTGTCCATTTTTTAGGCCAATTTGCTTCGCATTTTGGTGTAGTTGGCTTTGTTATAACACAGATAGGGCTGTGTATTGTCCCACTGTAAGCGCTCGCGGAGGACTATGTCGAATACTATGACCGCGTGGTCACTACTACCTATGGGAGTCGTGATCTGAACGTTTTCCACTAGTAGCTGGTCACTAGTGAGCACGTAATCCAGTCTAGAAGACTTCCCATCAGGGCCCCATCTAGTATCCATCTTGACATTTTCAGTGAATCCAGCCTTCCTGATGGTATGCAGCAGATTTCGATCAAATCTATCATGGGCTTTTCCCGACACCAAGTTAAGAGATGGGGCATTGAAGTCACCAGCTATGACAATTTGATCATAACCCATGTCTTGAGTTGCTGAGATTGTATTTAGCAGTACCTGGTTGTGGTCTGCTCCACATGAAGGTGATCGATAAATGCTGCCCACTAGATATTTGCAGTACCCAACGGTGAAGTGGCACCATATGGAGTCAGGGAGCTCTGTGAGGGGAGGGTCCATCGCGTGAACACATCTGAGCTGTTTGTCGACGTATATGGCGACTCCACCTCCTTCTTTCAGGTCCCTATCTCGCCTGACTAGGACCATATCATTTATACTGACTTCGCTGTCTGCCACCGTAGGGGTTAGCCAGGTTTCCGTCAGTATTATGATTTTGGAGTTCAGTTGTGATTGTAGGTGTCTAAGTTCAGCTATTTTGCCTCTTAGCCCTCTCACATTACTGTACAGGCAACTGGTAGTCAGTCTCACCACTTCCCCGATTCCCCAGGAACCGGCCTGTTGGCGTTTTTTCTTCTAGTTCAGTCGGAGTACTCGGATGACACTGGCTATCATCGTCCGTGCTGCACCGCTGTAGTGTGACTAGGGGTTGAGGATTTTTTTAACTACGGTTCGTTCTCTCCTTTGGGTGCGAGGCCGGCTCTCGCAGCAGCGAATGTTTGCTGACCTTGTCCTTGGTATTAATATACTTGTATTGCACTTGTATTAACATATATATATATATTTGTATTTACCCGTATGAATACATCATGAGTATAATAATATACCTGAAGGCTTAAGGGAGACTCTAGAAACAAATTCGACAGTTTTCGGAAATGTGGCATTTCTCTGACATCCCCTGTTTCATTGGCACTTAGCTACTGTACGTCGGTTCTTATGCATGGTTTTCATGGCATACGTGAATTCTGTGTATAACCGGAATATATAATGTAAAGCTTTTATTTTGGAGCCTATTTAAGAATTTTTTAAAGCCAGTATTCGTATTAAGCCCGCTAGTGTAATGACAGTGTAAGTACATTGCTTGAATTCTTCTCAGTATACAGTGTGGCAATAACATGTCGCTGCTAGGATTTTTTTGGAACAGGGACTATTCTTACATTAGTGTGTAAATTATGAATAGAAATAAAAAATATCTGTAAAGGTCACTGCTCTGTATTATTTCCTCATCTTCGTTTGTTTCGGAAAATTGATTAGAATACATTGGTGTTCAATCAAGTTATAGTGTAACAGCGATACTCAGCTGCTATCGGATATACTTTGATGTTTCCTTCCAGCAAAGCGGTTTTTGTAATAGAAACTTTCACAGACCATCATGCCTACCGATCAGTAGTGATCTAAAATGCCAATGATGCATATATGCATCAACTCTGATTTCATAACAAACTCTTATTTGCATACTGAGTGACTAACTTATCGATCTTTAAATTCTCTTACAGGCCCTTTACTATTTATAACCCATTTTGTCAATAGATAAAAGTGGAAATAACACAAAAGGTGACCAGAGACCTGTGAAAAGCAAGATATGTTGCTTTTTCGTCGGACCATATTTCCTGACGTGTTTGTGGAGAAGCTAAAACTAAAGATTGCCAGGGTGTATTATAATCATGGATTATTTATTGCAACACATCCTGCACCCGTGATCACCACTGTATGCATACTCATGATTTTTCTTTGGTAAGTTCTGTTTTAGTTGATAGGTTTAGCTATCCTTTAACACAGATTCCTATTGTAAAAGAAGTACCTGTACATCGTGCAGTTGTTCGAGACGATGAGTTCCAGTCCTTTAAAGATTCACGTTATGTTTTCGTAAGTTAATCTTATCTACTCTCTATGTTGTATAATTAAACTTTCATATCAAATTGATTTTTTTTTCAGATACTATTTACGATATGTTTCACTATTATTTTTTTTTTTCATATCTTACTTAACCTTGTAAATAGACTCATGATGACCAGAACAAAAGCCTTGGTTACATGCTTCAAATAATTGTACACTCAACAATATTAACAAAGATTCCTGAGTGTCATGTTAATCATGAAGCTGTCACTCATATACTCCAGCAGAGCAATAAAATGGTTGAGCTTGTACGCCAGTTCAGAAGTTCTGGAGATGATGGAAAATCAGATGGCCAAACATTCGATGACATCTGCTTTCAGGTTTGTTTTATAATGTATATGAACCATATGATATTTCTTGAGTTTCCAGTCATTAATATCTAAACAATCAGGTCGAATAACTTTCTATTTGAGTTGTTTTCCGACCTCCAGAATTAGTAGTGTTGGTCGTAATCAATCTCCACGTACTTTTGCTTATACATTTTTAAATGGAATTCATTTTGGATCCCAGAGGTGGTATGATACATTATCCTCTCAAGTAATAGTTTGATTTTCCTAACTTTGTCTTTTCGTAATGATTATCAACTAGTACAATGATCTAAGCACTTATGATCAATTTGGGGTTAATCATGGTCAGAATACGATTAGGAGGGAATTTAAAGCCACCATAGTAGTATTTATTGCCTTGTTGAGGAGGAACATGCGGAACTTAGTGGAGGATTCATAATAGTGTCGCAGTTAGTCTGGCATTTAAACCTATAAGTTCATGTAGCGAAAAAACTCCGTCGGCCTGAGGATCTGTTCGGGGTAATCAAGAGGTTACTACTTTATATAGCACAGCGATGTAATGACTGTGATGTCAAATATGTGGGTAAATTGGTCGGTTATTATCGACCAGACTATCATAAGTTTACTGTTTGACTAAACCACCACTCTACTAAGGTAGTTCACTCAGAAAAAATTATCTGTTGAAAGGTATGCTCAAGTATACAGTTACACTAGGTTGAGACAGAGTAACAGATATAACTATGCAACGCCTAATTTCTGCTTGTACCTAATCCCTCATCTTTTTGGAATTATTGATTTGTTAAACTCACAAAAGTGTAAACCACCTCTATTAACAAGTAATAGGAATATTGGTTCGAATCAGCAACTAGGTATTGGGTCCCTTCTATTATTTAAGTACTATTAATACCGCTTTATAGGTCAAACCTGTAATTCGGTTATTGAGAATCGAGTACTTAAACCAACCAATCAAGTCAATAATCATTGATAACAACTTATATCTATTTATCTTATTACTACGAATAGCTCATATGGTTTATTGAACGGTTCATTTGGTTCTTATCTTTTTTTCGTTTTTCTGGTTTTGCATATTAAATAAATAGTCTAATTTCAGAGTTTTGTCTTGACGCATACTCATTATCCAAATTTATCTCGCCTTTATAAATTGTTTTGATACCAAATAATAAGCATCAAGTGTATTGCCTTAAATGTTACTTTATTCAAATATGTTGACACCTGAATTTATTTTCTCTCAATTTTTGCTTGTAAACAATACGTGTGTAGACATCATTCTTTTGTACCGTTACAGATCTCAGCAAAGTGATTATTGCATATGTTTACACTTGGTGTAGGAAGGAAACAGCAATTAGAACAGAGATAACATGGTATTCACTCAGTTATTTGAAATAATTAAAAACACAAATTCGGTACTTTATGGGCACCAAGAGACGCCCCACTATGCAAGGGTTGAGATACTGCCCTTTACACAGCCAAACCGAAGCGGGTGTTTGTCTTGAGGGATTAACCTTGAGCCTTTGATTTGAAGTGTAATCCACAAGGCAGTGGAGCGGCGTCAAGAGCTGCGTCGCCATGGTCACCGGTGATCAAAACGGGTCGGTATGCCATTCTTTCCGTTCGGATTCTGGAGCCCATGTACACTATATAGGCTTAGAAGTAGGATTTTTCTGCTCCTCTAAGGTAGGCCAGTAGGTTCTCTAATTCGTTTGTAAAACTCTAGCTGTTTGCTTTCACTTTCGTAAGGAACCTCATGAAATCCTTGACAGTTAAACTGAGTCAGGTAGGGAGATACAGACTTCCGGGTTGGGGCCCTCGGGACTCTAGGAACCAATGGCTGGAGACGATAGGTGACTTGGTTCAAAATCGTTGTCAATGGCACAGATTTATTCAGTCTCTGTAATCTTTCATATTTCTTTCTACCATTACCCATTCTGTTTCGCTCTTATACTTGTCAAACTCTTGATTCTGTTCATTCATCTTCTTGTCTAACTTTGTGTGCTATTTGGAACGTGGCAACTCAAACTGGTGCACTTCGGTGCCAAGTTCTATGTTGAATCCAGACAGACAGACCGCGCCAAGGCGCAGTGGATAGGATTTACTTGGCAGAGGCTATGAACTCGTAACCACGTATGAAAGCATGTGAAAAGGAAGACTGAAGTTTATCCATGCTTGGCCGTTTATGGAAACTGATCGCTTAATACTTAACTATACTTCTAAAGGTAGAAATCTTTTATTGATCTCTGGAACAATTTCCTGAATAAATTTATCCCTCTTTAACAATTTTCCTTATTCGATGTTGAATCTGTCATCCTAGGTTGAGGATAGAGCAGTCAGTGAAGTAGAAAGCTCAGAAGCAATACAAAATGTACTACCTACATTTGGATGTCTTTTATTGGCTCCTGGTTTTCTGCTAGAAGATCATCTTGGTATAGTCCAATCATCTCCTCAATCATCTGTTCTATCACGTATACGACTTGCTGCTGCAGGAAATTTACGAGATCTTCTTTTTGGATTCCCTTGGAAGGCAACAGGACTATCGAAACATTCAGTGTGTAGTAGAAAGCGAACTGTTACATATGCATTGACTTTAGTATTTCGAGAGTATAAACCTTCGTAAGTGTTATGGTGATTTCCTCTCTCTTTTTTTTAAATGTCCACATTTGTTATGAGTATTTGGTGAAAAAGGTATCTCTCCTTATTTATGCACTTTAGTGTTATATGCTTAAAAATACTGAAATATCTTCAGCTCATAGATTTCTATGTGTTTAAAAAATGTTTCCTTACCGCATACTTTTATATTTCACTTCGGCTGCGAAAATTTGTCAACTGTCAATGTCTACTGTGACCTTCTTGTCTCAATGAAATTTGAGATTGCTGTAATGTCAGCTGTAGTGGTCCTTGATGAAGTGAAGATCCTGTCTAATTAACGCTACTTTCTATCAACCCTGTGATTATATATCTTTCTTTGGTTATATGCTGCCACAATGGAAATTTTTTTTTACGAACCATTATTTTTTACTAGTTGATCACGGATTGATATCAGTTAGAACCATTGAAAACCACCAGCTGGGAGTACTGGACAGCTGTTCCATTCTAGTTTAGGAATCATCGATAGTACGCACTAACTGGGATTCGAACCCAGAACCTTCCGACTACAAGGAAAGCTGGCTCGTACATCATTCAACCATTGGGACCCGATTCAATCGCTCATGAATTCTAACTTCTACCAATTCGTGATTTAGCTCGACCCCAACCATTGTCGTAGGTGGGATATCCATCCTCACACGTGACATCTGGACGGACCTCACTGGTCAGGGTTTCTCACTAGAACTCCAGGAAACTCCATCCTGTAGCAAGTCACGAACAAGCATCAGATTAATTTTCAATAGTTTGGTTTGTAAGGGTTAGTTTTGTTTTTACGAGTTGATTGTGGATTGATGTCAGTTAGAAAACTATTGAACCATCGAATCCCAGTGGGTGCGTACTTCCGATGATTCCCAAACTAGGATGAAACAGCTATCCAGTACTCCCTGGTTTTCACTGGTTCTTTAATTGATATCAGTCAATCCGTGATCAACGTGTAAAAACATAACTTGCCCTTACAAATCAAACTATAGAGAATAATTATTGGTCTAGACACCCAGTTTTCAAATCATAAGTCAAGAAATGGAATTGGTCTGTGTCAAACAAGGCCTAATCAGGCAAGTAATAGTAGTAATGGGGAACCGACAGGCGCAACTGCTTGTTTAAAAGCTTTAATTTGTTTGCCTAGCCTAACATCTCAGTATGCTGCGAAATTGCTGGAAAGCCTTAAGATTGGACTACAAAAAGGCCTAGGGTTATTATAAAGACGAAAAATTTGCTGCTGAAAATAGCTAAGAATCGTCTCATTACTATTTTTTTTAAACTTAAATTTGATTTTTGCGTTGATTGCTTGGACCAAAATATTTTGCCTCTGTTAACATATCAATCCCTAGCACAGACGCATCAATGATTACCTGAAGTTTAACTTAAAGTATAAGAGGTTGTTTGTCTTGGGCCATTTGGGTCTAGTGGACAGCGCTTTAGCATTGGAAACGCTGGGTACCGGGTTGGAGTCCCAGGGGGAACACGATCGCTTACTGGGGATTGCAGGTATAAATCCAGTGGATAAGGGCTAGATAAGAACAAAATGTGCTTCCTGGATTCTACTGCTTGCTAGTCACCATCCACCATAGGAATCATTCGTTTTAATTAATTACTTACTACTACTCCTTACAATTAGTTTCCATTAATGAATCCTCTTTGACTAATTGCCCTAGCCATTTATGAATTTGCACTCATAGTTCCCCATTTCAAGTTGTCATATGTTGAAAAGACAGGAAAACAATAGGCGGATGTGCATGAAAATAATTAAATGAAGCTCACTAAACACCTTCAAAATCTGCATGTGAAGACAAGACGTGAATACACCTGCGTCACAATGTATAAACGATTCTTGAGATTATCGACCAAGCATTTTATGAAATCCTCTGTGGATCAAATTGAAACAGTCAATAACTTATTTATTTATCACATAAATTACATTCTGTATATTTACATCTTTCTTTAAGCTTCTTTTCTGAACTTCGGGACTATCTTGTTTCACGTATGAAGAATCTGCATAATGATACTGACATTCCTTCAGATGTAACGAAATCAAGCGACAAATCGAATACGGGATCAATTGGGCACATTTTTCTTGTTTGGTATAGTGATCGATCGTATTTCGCGGATTATGCACCTTTAATATTTATATATGTGGTTCTGTTACTTTATGTATATTTTTCTGTCCGTAAGTTGATTCTTATTCCTTTTTCAATATTGATTTATTTATTCTTTTAATAACTCTTATCCACAAAAGGGGTAAGTAGTCGTGGAAATCAGCTGAAATATCAGGCGCATCAGTCTAACTGTATAATAGTTATTTTGCTAGTGTGAAGCCGAACGCAGTAATACTGTAACAACAGAAGACGACGGCCAGGCAACAGATCGTTTACTGTGGAAATCAACACATATTTATAGACATTTATCAAGTTATATTTAAAACAATTAGTCCCTTTGATAAATTTGAATAAGGCATTAAGAAGACAAATTTCGCGAGATGATATCATTTCGTAGTTTCTTTACAACCGCTTTACAACTAACATGGTTAACAATGATAAAATAAAGTTCATGAAAATTACTCAGTTAAATAAAAACAAAAGTACATACTAATGACCAATCATATTAAGATAGGTCATGAAGTCCAGGGTAGGCGAAGATTGAAGTCTATTGATTTTTGTATACACAGTTTAGGCTGTATGTGATTAATCCAAAGTGCTTCCATCACCTTCAATAACCTTGAATTAGAGTTATGTGAAATAATTGTGAAACAGTCATTAATATTGATTTTGTGACCTGACATTAATAAGTGCTTTGCAATGGATGATGCTGGATTTCTATTCAGATTAATCGCGTTAGGATTTTCGATATGATTTACTAGCCATTTTGGAACATGTTCTTTTCGACGACATTGGAACATTCTGTTGGTTCTACCTATATAGGTGTCACCGCAGCTGCAGGTGAACTTGTAGATACAGTTTGAAGTAGAGTCCACAAAATTTCGTCCTTTAATCGTAGGTACAGGGATCGAAAATGTTCGGCAAGTGAGAAAAAGAGATGCGGCGTAGAATGTGCGTTTGATGGCTGACCGAAGTCTTTGAGCTGTCAACTGCATAATCTGGTCGCCCTTGAATGGTAGATTAATAAAGATGGCTTTCTTTGGTACAGAAGCTGTCTTTTCAAGATGTGGTCTATCCTTACCGTGACAATTGATGAAGTTTTCTGGATAACCATTGGCTAGTAAAACTGAATGTATATGTCGAAGCTCATCCATCAATGTGTCACTCGTACATATTTTTCGAGCCCTTGAGAACAAACATTTCACCAGGGAACGTTTATACTGGATAGGAACAAAACTGGTAAAATGAAGATATTGTCCACTCCACGTCTGTTTACGAAAAATAGAGCGCTGAATCGTTCCATCATTTCTCCTAGTCATAGTAATATCCAGGAAACCGAGTTTGTTATTGGATTCTAGTTCGGAGGTCACTCGAATATTTGGATGGATATGATTAAATAGGGTGATAAAGTTTTCAATAGATTTGCTATTATTACTAATAATAAGAGTATCATCTACATAACGTTTGTACAGCATAAATTCTCCAAGCATACCTTGCATTTGTTTCTCTAATTTCGACATAAATATATCTGCTAACAGGGGCCCCAGAGGGCTACCCATTGCAACACCGTCGATTTGTTTGTATGCTTTTCCTTGGAATGTGAATCTAATATTTTCTGTACACATTAAGATGATGTCCTTGATGTACGTTACAGGAATAGGTAAGTTTATCCCGTTGCTTGTGATGTAGTCGCAAATGAAATCAACAGTTTCTTGAAGGGGAACATTGGTGAATAAAGATTCTATGTCGATTGAACACATAACCTTTTCCTTAATGTTCAAGGTGTCTAGCATTTCTGTAAGATCAAATGAACTTTTTATAGAGTGATTTGATAATGAGTCTCTTACAGGCGTAAGGACCTCTGTAATCCATTTGGCGATTTTATGGTAAGGAGAATTTGACATATCTAAGATGGGTCTCAGTGGGCTCCCAGTTTTGTGGATCTTCGGAAGGCCATAAAGCTGAGGAGTATGTGACCCAATTGCTTTAAGTTGTTTATAAAGTTTTTCATTTATAAAACCATGCATCAGTAAAATTTGAAGCTGACGATTGATCTGCTTTTCCACAAGCAGCACATTATCAGTAGCATTGTCCACCAGAAATTTGGACTGATCCTTGAGGATATCTTTCATTTTATTTTCATAATCCGATTTGTTCATAATGACAACCTGTATGATCAAATCTCTGATTTAACTCCTTCTAGTAAAGATAATCTAGACTGGTTTAAAGTTAAGCTGGTGGATATTTCTCATCAATTTCTAAATGCTAGAATACACCAGAAAAATGGTTTATCAAAAGAACACCACGCCGCACTTAAGGAATTAATCCAAAAAGATAATCTTGTGATCCTTAAACCTGATATAGGAGAAGGCGTTGTCATTATGAACAAATCGGATTATGAAAATAAAATGAAAGATATCCTCAAGGATCAGTCCAAATTTCTGGTGGACAATGCTACTGATAATGTGCTGCTTGTGGAAAAGCAGATCAATCGTCAGCTTCAAATTTTACTGATGCATGGTTTTATAAATGAAAAACTTTATAAACAACTTAAAGCAATTGGGTCACATACTCCTCAGCTTTATGGCCTTCCGAAGATCCACAAAACTGGGAGCCCACTGAGACCCATCTTAGATATGTCAAATTCTCCTTACCATAAAATCGCCAAATGGATTACAGAGGTCCTTACGCCTGTAAGAGACTCATTATCAAATCACTCTATAAAAAGTTCATTTGATCTTACAGAAATGCTAGACACCTTGAACATTAAGGAAAAGGTTATGTGTTCAATCGACATAGAATCTTTATTCACCAATGTTCCCCTTCAAGAAACTGTTGATTTCATTTGCGACTACATCACAAGCAACGGGATAAACTTACCTATTCCTGTAACGTACATCAAGGACATCATCTTAATGTGTACAGAAAATATTAGATTCACATTCCAAGGAAAAGCATACAAACAAATCGACGGTGTTGCAATGGGTAGCCCTCTGGGGCCCCTGTTAGCAGATATATTTATGTCGAAATTAGAGAAACAAATGCAAGGTATGCTTGGAGAATTTATGCTGTACAAACGTTATGTAGATGATACTCTTATTATTAGTAATAATAGCAAATCTATTGAAAACTTTATCACCCTATTTAATCATATCCATCCAAATATTCGAGTGACCTCCGAACTAGAATCCAATAACAAACTCGGTTTCCTGGATATTACTATGACTAGGAGAAATGATGGAACGATTCAGCGCTCTATTTTTCGTAAACAGACGTGGAGTAGACAATATCTTCATTTTACCAGTTTTGTTCCTATCCAGTATAAACGTTCCCTGGTGAAATGTTTGTTCTCAAGGGCTCGAAAAATATGTACGAGTGACACATTGATGGATGAGCTTCGACATATACATTCAGTTTTACTAGCCAATGGTTATCCAGAAAACTTCATCAATTGTCACGGTAAGGATAGACCACATCTTGAAAAGACTGCTTCTGTACCAAAGAAAGCCATCTTTATTAATCTACCATTCAAGGGCGACCAGATTATGCAGTTGACAGCTCAAAGACTTCGGTCAGCCATCAAACGCACATTCTACGCCGCATCTCTTTTTCTCACTTGCCGAACATTTTCGATCCCTGTACCTACGATTAAAGGACGAAATTTTGTGGACTCTACTTCAAACTGTATCTACAAGTTCACCTGCAGCTGCGGTGACACCTATATAGGTAGAACCAACAAAATGTTCCAATGTCGTCGAAAAGAACATGTTCCAAAATGGCTAGTAAATCATATCGAAAATCCTAACGCGATTAATCTGAATAGAAATCCAGTATCATCCATTGTAATGCACTTATTAATGTCAGATCACAAAATCAATATTAATGACTGTTTCACAATTATTTCACATAACTCTAATTCAAGGTTATTGAAGGTGATGGAAGCACTTTGGATTAATCACATACAGCCTAAACTGTGTATACAAAAATCAATAGACTTCAATCTTCGCCTACCCTGGACTTCATGACCTATCTTAATATGATTGGTCATTAGTATGTACTTTTGTTTTTATTTAACTGAGTAATTTTCCTGAACTTTATTTTATCATTGTTAACCATGTTAGTTGTAAAGCGGTTGTAAAGAAACTACGAAACGATATCATCTCGCGAAATTGAAATGGTTAATTCTAAGGTTTCGATCGGCAATCTGGTCCGAACTTCTTCAGGGGAATTAATCGAAATTAACATAACAAAGGTTTATATATAAAGGGACACGTCATGTATTTTCAAATTTTGTCCACTGATGGGTCATGGAACAGGTATCAACATTTATAATAAATAAATAAATAGAATTGTATGTTTGTATATAAAAGTACATCTCTTATTTTTAAATATGAATGAAGAAACACTTATCAATGGGTATACTAAACAAAACAAAACAAAAATTGTATGAACTTTGATCAAAAACTTTTTGACCTCAGACTTTCAAAATTTGTCTACTTTTGTTAAAATATATGTGTATATGCAGTATACAATGGTGTGTGTGTGTGTGTGGGTGAACAGTCATAAAACATTTGCTATTCTCATATGAGCTGTGATCAAGATTTGACCGGATAGTTGCAAAATAATTGACATTTTTATAAATATAATTTAATTTTTATAGATTTGTTATTCTCTCCATAAGAAGACGTAGACAATCGGGAATTTGACCAAGTGTGACTACTTGTTCATACATATCAAATTTTATTTTATTTATTAGTCAGAATTTGCCATGCATCAGCTAACATCACACCTTCACGTCTGTTTAAACTGTTGGGATTCACCCATATATGTAGGGCTTCTGCAGTCAGTCTTTCTTGATATGAACCAAAACCTTTCTGTAAAACCTTAGTCTTATCAAAGTCGATTTTGTGTCCCGTTTCTATCGAGAGTAGTGCAATCGCTGAGTTGTTTTCGAGCTTCTTCAAGTCTGCAGAGGTCTTTGGAACCACCTTTAGACATAGTTTATGCTCTTTCGCTCTTATATTTACCTGTCTGGAAGTTTCTCCTACATACACGGCGTTACAATCCCCACAATTGATCTGGTATACGCAATTCTGCTGGTTTTCTTGTTCTATTTTATCCTTAACCTTCACCATTAATGAGCGTAAGGTGTTAGATGCACGAAAGTACACTCTTATGTTATGTTCGTTAAGGATTCGCTTTATTTCATCGGATGTTTCTTTGCGGTAAGGAACCACCACTGTAGTAACCCAATTCTTAGCAGCAGGCTTTGGTTCATCCTTATCTTCACATTTTAAGTATCTTTTTATGAAGGCTTTGGGATAATTATTTGACTCAAGAGTGGTTTGAACTAATTTTAGTTCCTTGTTGATATCTTCCTCCTCAGTAACTAGACGTTTGGCTCTGCTGATCAGATTCTTGGCCACAGTTACTTTGATGGTAAATGGGTGAGCTGAATGGTAATCTAGGTATCTGTCCGAATTTGTCGGCGTTCTGAAAATGTTTATTTTAAATTTGCCGTCTAATTTTCTTTTTACTAAACAGTCCAGGAACGCCAACTCATTTTCATTGGATTCAACCTCTTTGGAGAACTTGATGGTTTCTGACACATTGTTTATTAAGTGAAAAAGTTCATTTAACGAACTACTTTTGATTATGATGAAGGTATCATCTACGTATCTTAACCATATCTTTGGGGGACTAGGGCATCTCATAATTGCATTTGTTTCTAATGAGTGCATAAACAGTTTAGCGACTAGTGAAGATACTAGTGATCCCATAGCAATGCCTCCTGTTTGACGATAAAGAACCCCTCTGAACGTAAATAACGTGGATCGAAGACACAATTCTAATACCTTCATAATTTCATCGGGATTTAAAGGACAACGATCACTGAGTTCATCGTCAGCACAAAGTAAATTATAAATAATACTTAAAGAATCATTAACGGGTACGTTCGTGAATAATGAATAAACATCGAAACTTGCTATTACTTCATCTTCTTCAATATGATTCAAATTTATTTTCCTCTTAAATTCATACGAATTTTTCACTCCATGCTCCACTTTCATTTCATATGGGCTAAGAATTCGACAAATGTATTTTGAGAGTTTGTATGTTAGAGAGTTAGTAAAATCCACTACTGGACGTAATGGTACTTCTGGTTTGTGTATTTTTGGTAACCCATAAAATCTACAGGGGCTGCAACTTTTTGGAGCTAGAGTAAACCATAGTGATACACCGAGCTTTTCTTTTATTGACTGTAGCATTTTGCTTGTTTCAGCCTTCAGCTTATTTAATGTCGCTCTTGATTTATTCGCGTTGAATTTTTCATAAGGTCCATCATTAAGATGATCAATGGCCTTCTTTTCGTAATCTGCAGAGATCATGACAACTGTGATATTGCCTTTATCTCCTTTTGTAATTACAATTGATTTATCTTGTTGTAGTTGTCTTAATGCCATTTGCTCGTTTTTATTTATATTCGGCGCATTTGGCTTTTCTGGTTCAGTAGTACGGCTGTAATTTTGTGTCTAATGACGTTTGCCTCTTCGGCTGTCATTGACTTTAACGACGGTTCAATTGCTGGAACTACTTCAAAGGCTGATAAACGCCTTTTGTTTAGATTGAAATTAAGTCCCTTTTTAAGGAGGGATAGTTCATCATCTGATAAATTTCTGTCAGAGAGATTGACCACCACTTTGTTCGCATCCAGACAGTTATGACTAGATGGATTTTTAAATTGATGGTTTTTAGGATTATTGCTTAGTTGAAGCAATCTGTCGAACTTTCTGATTTGTCTTCTTTTTGAAGATTGAAGATAAAATTCTTCTTTAAATTTAAAAATGTTATCAATGAGAGACTTCAAATCTGATGTGACCAAGACGGATAAAATTTCATCTAAATTGGACATTCGCATACGAAATAATTCCAAATTTTTTGTTGCTCTGTGAACGCGTTCTCGTACAAACGTCCTAGTTGCGGAAAGATTTTCATGTACATTATTATAGATTATTGTTAGCAAAAAAACACTGTCTTCTGATTGGTTGTTTCTCACTGAAAGTTAATCTTTCATCTCTTTCTGGCTGTTTCTTGAATGTCAGATCATCTATATGTTAACTGTATCCGCCTACGCAAAGCCTTTGTTCTCATTTTTCTCACGACTAATATTGGGGACATAAACATTGAAGTAAATTACTGTCCACCAATTTTGACTAACAGCCAGCTCTCACCACAATACTAGTGAAGAATTGTTTGTTAGGTGAATTCCATACAGTACTAATAAAGTGTAAAAAACTGTACATTACAAATCCAGTTTGTCAAAGATAATTTCCCTTTTTTCTCCAGCTTCTCACTCTTCATTCGACGCCTTTTATTATGATAACCATTTTCCACATTTGTCTAGAACTTCATATATATTCAAGACTTTTAAAGAAGGAGTAGAACAATATGCCAGCCGAAAATTCTTGGCATCAGCGCATGCCATCACATGTCGCTCCATCAAAAGTTTTCCTCTAACTCGTGAAGATCCTTCGGTTCTGTCTGTTTATGTCGTTAGTACGTCTCTGTTTGTATCGTCTTCTGACAGTGTAGACAGGGTTGAGTCTCTCAGTGACAATAAAATGGTCGTCGCCAGTGCGGTAAGGACTTCCGTTAATCGTACCCTTCTCTAACGGTTTACTTTACCTTATGTTATCTTCATTACTTTTATCCTTCTGCTGAGATTTTCCGGCATCAGCGATAACTATCTACTGCATATTTGCGATTGCGTATTTTTCTGTTCACCATCTCATCTCTGCATAATCCACTGTTGGTAATGACTCGATCTTATCAAGTATTGCTACTCGTGGTTTCATATCACATACCAATTGAAAAGATACCTAGTTTATTGTTTTATGGGGATGGAGGAACAATTTGCAAGCGATATCAGTGTATTCAAATGAACTGTCGTCAAGATTTGACAGAATAGTTCTAAAATATTTGAGCGCCGAGTGAGAAGTAGACATTTGTAAAAAGTAATTATATTTGTAAATTCTCAACGAGATTAAAATGAGTAATTCCAACGTTTCCTGCGTCCGGCAATTTGGTCCGAACTTCTTCAGGGAAATTAATCGAAATTAACTAACATAACAAAGGTTTATATATAGAAAAGGAACATCTCTTGTTTTTAAAAACTTTGTCCAATTGTAACAACAGAAGACAAGGGCCAGGCAACAGATCGTTTTATTATGAAAATCAACACGTATTTATACATATTTCAGACAACATTATTATAGACAAGCGCAGTCATCTGATTGGTTGTTTAGGTAGACAAACGCAGGCTTCTGATTGGTTGTTTCGGGATTCCTTGACAAACAGAGTTCTCTATCTGCGAATCATATTTTGCCACGTTAACTTCGCTGTGATTGGTTGTTGACTCAGCCTTGTTCACGGCCCATATTAGTGACCTAGACCTTAACGTAGATTAGTGCCAACCAATCGGCTAGCAGCCTGCTCTCACCACACTCGTCCCCCCGTCAAATACGTGCGACTGAAGTCGGCTTGATCTACTTGGTGCAGGCGTCATCGTTGGCTTGTCTCGCTGTATCCATTTCTGGAGCTCGCTGACGTTCACGCGCCTCTCATTGTTCGCCATTGCGACTGTGTCTGCGTAACCCCATCTCGAAGTGACCATATATGGTCCTTCCCACTTTGGAAACTGTTTGCCTGACCCTGTCGAACATTCGTCCATACTTCGGCCCACACCTTCATATGCTGCTTTCGCCCGACCTCCCAGCAGCGTCTCAAGTAGCAGCTCCATCGCTGACAGATCTTGAACGCCACTCAACTGCGCAGAAGCCTTGAAGTCCTGCCCGAAGATCCATATGTCTCCATCAAAAACTGCAGGGTATAGGCTTTTCATTTGTCGGTAGGCAGCGACACCAAATGTAACAACAGAAGACAAGGGCCAGGCAACAGATCGTTTTATTATGAAAATCAACACGTATTTATACATATTTCAGACAACATTATTATAGACAAGCGCAGTCATCTGATTGGTTGTTTAGGTAGACAAACGCAGGCTTCTGATTGGTTGTTTCGGGATTCCTTGACAAACAGAGTTCTCTATCTGCGAATCATATTTTGCCACGTTAACTTCGCTGTGATTGGTTGTTGACTCAGCCTTGTTCACGGCCCATATTAGTGACCTAGACCTTAACGTAGATTAGTGCCAACCAATCGGCTAGCAGCCTGCTCTCACCACACAATCATGCGTCATGAAACAGGCATCAAAAAGTATGATAAAAAATTGTATGAGCTGAGCTGTGATCAAAGTTTGACCTCAGACTTACAAATATTGGTCTACCTTTGTTAAACACTTGAAACAGAGTGTGTATGTATGTGTGTGTGTGGAGGGGGGGGTAAACAGTTGTAAAATATTTCTTAACGTCTCCATAAGAAGATATAGACAGTCGGGATTCTGACCAAGTATTATTGATTATTGATACATATCCATTCTTATTTATTAGTTTTTTTTCCTTCACGTTCCCCATTGGAACATAGGGCTTCAAGCTGGTGGCTTGAAGTTTCTGTAGCAGTGTTTATTTTACAGGATGGGGGCTGATTGGCGATGAAATCTCAGCACGGATCCGAAAAGCTCGAGCTGCTTTCGCTGACTTACACCATCTCTGGCGTAGGCGTGACATCCGGTTATCAACCAAGGGACGCGTGTACTGCTCATCAGTTCGCTCCGTCCTTCTCTATGGCTCTGAAACATGGCCAATACGCGTTGAAGACATGAAAAGGTTGACTGCTTTCGATCATAGATGTCTGCGATCTCTGTCTCACGTTAGGTGGTTTCACAAGATAAGTAATGTTGATGTTAGGCGTAGAGTGTTGGGCAAAGAGGGAAAATCAATCGACGAGGCTATAAAGTTACATAGACTAAGATGGCTAGGTCACGTGCTGCGCATGCCTAACCACCGCCTCCCCCGACGGGCTTTGCTAGCTGATATAGGTTCAGGTTGGAAAATAACAAGTGGTGGCCAAACAAAAACATGGCATCAATCCATGAAATCATTGACAGTTAAACTGAGTCAGGTAGGGAGATGCAGACTCCCGGGTTGGCGCCCTCGGGACTCTAGGAATCAATGGCTGGAGACAATAGGTGACATGGCTCAAAATCGTTGTCAATGGCGCAGATGTATTCAGTCTCTGTAATCTTTCATATTCCTTCCTACCATTACCCATTCTGTTTCACTCTTATATTTGTCAAACTCTATTGATTCTCTCCACTCATCTTCTTGTCTACCTCTGTGTGCTATTTGGAAGGTGGCAACTCGAACTGGTGCACTTCGGTGCCAAGTTCTATGTTGAATCCAGACAGACAGACAGAATGGGGGTGCTAGCCTCATGCCCAACCTTTCCCCTTCTCCAGCTTTACTTCTAGCTGAGTGAGGTAAAGGACTGCGGTGGTGGCCGGGGGTCGAACTCCGGACCATGTGCATGGTCGGCGAGCATCCTAACCGCTATACCACCGAATTAGAATTTAGTTAGACTGTAATCATGAATTCCATAATTTTGAAAATACGTCTGATCGTAAAATTATAGATACTAACAGTTTGAACAGAATTGACGGTTTGATGTTAGCTGATGCATAGGAAATCCTGATTAATAAATAAAAATGGCTATGTATCACTAATTAATCATACTTGGTCAGAATCTCGATGTAATTTCACAGCCTTGTCGATTGATTCCCCCCTCCTTACTTAGCACTCAATAGAGGCCTAACCTCAGTATTTCTCACTCTGTTATACCACCACCTAACACGCGAGATAGAATGATCAGGCACCTATGATAGAAGACAGCTAATCTTTTCATGTCTTTCACTCTCAATGGTCAGGTTGTGGTGTTAGATGATGCATAGCAAGTGCTGATTAAAAAAAGTAAAAATGGATATGTATCGCTAATCTATTATATATGATCTAAATACCCAATTGTCTATATCTTCTTATGGAGTAGCTAACAAATGATTTACGAGTGTTTACGAGTATACATACATGCACCAACAGCATTTTATACCGCATATACACATATATATGTATTTTTTCATATTAAGTTATCCACGACCATGAACTTCAGACAAACGTAATTACTAAAATTCTGATGCAAAAGTACACATTGTTTACAGTGTTTAACAAAAGTAGACTAACATTTCTAAGAAGTCTGAGGTCAAATTTTGGAATTAATCATTTCAATTTCTCTTAGAATTTTACAAATATAATCTTTACGCATACGTCTACTACTTACTCGGTGACCAATTATTTTGGGAACTATTCAGTCAAATCTTGACCACAGTTTATGTGAATATCAGTGTTATATTTAGTACATCGTGATCTACGACGACAATATATGTCGAAACATTGTCTGTCAGTCACTACCACCACCATCATGGCGTGTTAATCCACCATATTGATGGTGTCTACCGATTGCTTAGAATGCCTAATCATCGTTATCAACGTATACCGTTTGTCACCAATACTAATTTAATCTTTCTATTTCATTTTACGAGTTTCTGCAATTTCAAATAATTTCGCTTTTATTACATGGAGTATTTCATCATGAGCTGACATCAGTTAGAGAACCACTGGAAAACTATCTGGCAGTACTGGACAGCTTCTTCGTCCTAGTTTGTGGCTCTTCAACAGTACGCTCCCACCGGGGTTTGAACCCAAACCATTGAGCCACTGGGCCCCGATCCAATGGCCCTTGAATTCTAACTTCTGTCAATTCACTTCCCAAACCAGGTTCGATCCCCCTGCCGACGCACGCACACCTGATATCTATGGTCGGCCTGCAAAATTTGGGCTACCGATATCCATGTTGAAAATTCCATACTTGTACCAAAAATACAGTGTGGAATCAAGCTGTAAATAAAAAAAAAGAACTAGGAAGGAGGAAACAGCTGTCCAGTACTTCTAGCTGGTTTTCCAGTGATTCTCTAACTGATGATGTCAGCTCATGATGAAATCCTCCGTGCAATCAAACAAAAATCCCTGCAAAACTAATATTTGAAAATTTCGCTTTTTACTTTATTGATTTTTTCATTTTTCATCTTTCATACCTGATATGAAACAGGCTCTCTTTTTATTTTTTATTAAATATGTCTGTCTAAATTAATCATTTATCCTTTCAATCATAATGTATGCAGTTTTGAGATAACATTTTTGTGTATTAATTATTAGGTAAACTGGAAATGGTCAAATCGAAATGGGGTTTAGCTTTGAGTGCATGTGTTACTGTAGCTGCCTCATTATTCATGTCTATCGGTCTATGTGTAACTATTGGTCTTGTTATGCCAACATTGAATGGAGGGTACGTTTCTCTTGTATTTAAAATGTGTATGTATGTGTTTGTGTGCTTATGTATATATATGATAAGTGATTTTTATTGCCTTATAGTTGGTTATAAAATGAGCAGTAGTCAGTACGAAACGCTTAACAACTTGTTTGTTCATCTTCAGTTGTATTCAATACGTATTTAATTGGTGGATGGTGACTAGCAGTGGAATCCAGCCAGGATGCGCACTTCGTCCTATTTGGGACTCGTCATCTGGATGTACCTGCATTCCTCCACTCAATGAGTGATGATGTTTCCACCGAGGCTCAATACCAGTCCCCATAGTTTCAAACGCCGAAGCGTTATCCACTAGACTACTTGGGCCACAAGAGCCACTGCTTCTTGTGCAACGGGTCATATTAATTTAATTGAATTTTCGATTTTCCCGTCGATTGATTGGACCGAAATGCTCGGTCTCATCATCATTCACTGAGAAATGCAGGTACATCCAGCTAGTTGACGAGTCCCAAATGGGATGAAATGCGCATCCTGGCTGGATTCCACTGCTAGTCACCATCCACCAATTAAATACTAACTTAATCCCTAGACATCATCGAAGCATCTGCACAAGAAGCCGACATGTCAACCTGAGACCGAGCAGTTCGGTCCAATCAATCGACGGGAAAATCAAAAATTCAATTAAAACAATATGTACTTACTTACAAATTCATAGTGAGGTGAAAAATTCCTGATTAGATATCTTTCAGGAACAAACGGCAGACCTGTTCATAAAATAGATTGTGAACCTGAATAGTTCAGGAATAACAGTTGTGACTTGATGATAATTGGATCTAATTTAATATTTTTGAGGATTTTGTGTAAACATCTCACAAGTGGAATTAACTGCAATAGAAGTTATTGAAATGAACAAAAAAAGCAACATAAATAAAGAGTAATGCTGGTGGAAAAAATATATGTCGAACGTTGATTGGATAATTCATGGGACATTACTGAAAACTGTAATACTTAAACGACTAGAATTCGACTGATTACAGAGTGAATTTCATCACACACACCGATAACTATTGGAAACCAATAAGTCATCGGTGAGTAATTGGATTGCATGGACGATTTCATCGTGAGCTGACATCCGTTAGAGAACCACTGGAAAACCAGCTGGGAGTACTGGACAACTATTTCACCAGTCCTCGTTTGGGACTAATCAGCAGTACACACCCACCGCCATGGTTTGGACCCAGGACCTTCTGGTTACAAGGCGAACTAGCTCGTGGACCATTGAGCCACTGGGACCGAATCCAACGGGCAGCCCATGAATTCTAACTTCTGCCAATCCACGACATAGAGCTACCATTTCTCAGTGTCTTCTTCGATGAGTTACTGCCTCATCTTCAGGCAGTTAACCTGGGGTTCTAGTGGGAAGCCGTGACCAGTAGGGTACAGCAGGTTGAAGAAGAGGCAGTAACTCATCGAAGAGGACATTGCGAAATGGTCGCTCTATGTCGTGGATTGGCAGAAGTTAGAATTCATGGGTTGGCTGGCCATTGGGTCGGGTCCCAGTGGCTTAATGGTCTACGCGGTCGCCTTGTAACCAGAAGGTCCTGGGTTCGAACCCCTGTGGATGCGTACTGATGAAGAGTCCCAAACTAGGACGAAACAGCTGCCCAGTACTCCCTGCAGGTTTTTCAATGGTTCTCTAACTGATGTCAGCTCATGATGAAGTCCTCCGTGCAATCAAATAAAATCCCTACAAAACCAATACTTGAAAGTAATTGGATGGTTCAACTTATACTCGGTAAATAAACGGTATCGTGCTCCCCTTGTGACGAACTTGCAGCTCCTAGTTTCATATCCTAAACAAAACAAAGCAAGGTTGCAACTCAGTGATTGTTATGCTTACTCTAGGTAGTTATCTTGTACAAAACTTCCTATCATCGATTACTGAATGGTACTGAAAAGTCTGCATAACACTAATTTGCGTTATTCACTTATTAATTATATCCTGTTGCCTTTAATTCTTCCCTTATTTTAGTGAAGTTTTCCCCTATTTAGTTGTTCTAATCGGATTTGAAAATGTTATCGTTCTTACAAAGTCTGTAGTTGCAACTCCTGTTGACCTCCCAGTAAAGTATCGTATTGCTGAAGGTAAGTGTTCCTTGAATTTATTAGATAGATAAGTTGCATCTTTCATCGGACATGTTGATAGATTTTAATTAATGGAAATCTTTCACTATTGATACTGCTACTCCACTAAATAATTAATCTTCAAAAACTGTTTATTTTTCCTTGTTTTTCCAGTGTATTCCACTCGAGACCTACACTCACATATATATATGTAGTCTGCTTCTCTTTTTTAGTTGCGTCTAGAAAAGGTTTCTCTTCAAAGTGTGATTAATTAGGGAGGTTAATCAATTTACGCGCGCACACGCACACATACGTACACACTTCTCATTTCTTGTGCATTGTCATCACCACTTAGATTTTTATCTCTCGGTGTTCGTTGAAAATTTACATTGGGTTTTTTTTTGTATCCACCTGTGTAATCAGTGATAACAATCTCCTAATTGACTGTGATGTCAGTGAAAATCACCAATTGAGAAACCAGTTAGAGAACAACTATTATATATCAGTGACTACTGGACCACCGTTTCGTCATGTTTAAGATTCCTAGTGGAGATTCTCGAACTACAACGGAAGAGTTGTTCAGTATTAATAATAATAATAATTTGCTTTATTCCGAAACAGTACTTGTGATACAGAATGGAATTCTCAGCATTTCACTACAGTATTGTATCCAGTTAGTGCATTAACAATAAATAAAATTCTACATAGATTAAGGGTAATCTCAGTTAGTTTTAACAACAAAATATTAGCATGTCGGTAGCAAAGCCGAAAATTGAACAGAATGTTTGAAGGCGCTAGAAAAGTAGGTTCTAGCATATTTACTGGCGTAAGCAGAAGAAAGAAATAAAGCTGCACATAACAGAAAAAAATAGAGAGAGAGAAGGAAAAGAAAGAAAGAAAACGTTGTACATGTAAATGATACGAGTCTGGATTCAACATAGAACTTGGCACCGAAGTGCACCAGTTCGAGTTGCCACGTTCCAAATAGCACACAGAGGTAGACAAGAAGATGAGTGAAGAGAATTAATAGAGTTTGACAAATATAAGAGTGAAACAGAATGGGTAATGGTAGAAAGGAATATGAAAGATTACAGAGATTGAATACATCTGCGCCATTGACAACGATTTTGAGCCATGTCACCTATTGTCTCCAGCCATTGATTCCTAGAGTCCCGAGGGCCCCAACCCGGGAGTCTGCATCTCCCTACCTGACTCAGTTTAACTGTCAAGGATTTCATGGATTGATGCCATGTTTTTGTTTGGCCACCACTGGCTCTTTTCCAACCTGAACCTATATCAGCTAGCAATGCCCGTCGGGGGAGGCGGTGGTTAGGCATGCGCAGCACGTGACCTAGCCATCTTAGTCTATGTAACTTTATAACCTCGTCGATTGATTTTCCCTCTTTGCCCAACACTCTACGCCTAACGTCAACATTACTTATCTTGTGAAACCACCTAACGTGAGACAGAGATCGCAGACATCTATGATCGAAAGCAGTCAACCTTTTCATGTCTTCAACGCGTATTGGCCATGTTTCAGAGCCATAGAGAAGGACGGAGCGAACTGATGAGCAGTACACACGTCCCTTGGTTGATAACCGGATGTCACGCCTACGCCAGAGATGGTGTAAGTCAGCGAAAGCAGCTCGAGCTTTTCGGATCCGTGCTGAGATTTCATCGCCAATCAGTCCGTTGGTGCTAATACAACTTCCCAAGTAGGTGAAGTGGTCAACATGTTCTATCACTTCACTCCCTATCACTAAGTTAGGGGTTGACGTCGTCCAGTCCTGTAGCAGCATCTTACATTTTGCAGGGGCGAATCGCATGCCAAACATACGAAGATTGCTGCTCAAGGTGTTCAGAAGACTCTGCATTTTGTCAGCATCCTCCCCTAACAGGACTATGTCATCTGCATATTCTAAGTCCATTAGATTATTCCCTGGTAACAAGTCGATTCCTAAGTCACTACGTTCAGTTAAGGATACTTCCATTAGCATATCTATGATGAAGTTAAACAGAAATGGGGAAAGTGGACATCCCTGTCGGACACCACTGGTTGTTACTAATTCAGATGACAATTCCCCATAAGCCCTTACACGACTACGTGAGTTTGAATAGAGTGCCTTGATTAGTGCAATGTACTTTCTTGGCACTCCCTTCACAGTCAGACATTGCCATAGTACCTTTCGATCCACGGAGTCGAAGGCCGCCTTCAAGTCAAGAAATATGACAATTGTTGGACGCCGAAAAGTGTGTCTATGTTCTAGAATCTGTCGAAGAGTGAAGATATGATCTATGCACCCTCTACCTGGTCTAAAGCCTGCTTGATTTTCCCTTGTCTGTTCCTCCCGAGTTCTGCTTAGTCTATGCATGATTACTGAGCCTAGGATTTTAGAGACTATGTTCGTTAGGCTGATCCCCCTATGATTATCACACGAGGACTTGTTTCCCTTCTTGAATATCGGTATAATGAGTGACTTACCCCAGTCTGATGGTACTGTCTCTGATTCCCAGACTTTGCCTAGTACCTCAGTTAATCTACAAACTAGTATGTCACCCCCATATTTAAACACCTCCGGAATAATTCCGTCGGGTCCTGCCGCTTTGCCTCGTTTCAAATTACTGATAGCTTTTGTAACCTCACTACAGACGGCGGACCAGTGTCTATATCCCATTCGGGTACGTGGTGGATGGCGGGGAGGTTCAGTGTGGCTGTAGGCAAGTTAAATTGTTCCTCAAAGTGTTCTTTCCAGCGTTCAAGGCGTCTATCCTGAGAGCTAATTAAGGAGCCATTTTTCTCAGAAATAGTCTCACTTATGAATTGCCTTTTCCCCCCGATTCTGTGATGAGTCTAAAGAGTTGCCTAGTGTTGCCTATCGCCAATGCTTTTTCCATCTCTTTCGCCTTTGTCACCCACCACTGTTCACGGTCCTTGCGGAGACTTTTAGTAAGTTTCCTTTTGTGCAGCTTTCGCTCCTCATTGAATTCGGAGCTCGCCGGAATAAGTCTTCTAGCATCTATCAGTTCGGATGAGGCAGTCGAAATCCAGTGGTTTTTACTCACCTTTGGATTTGTCTTATTCACAGCTTTTACAGCTGTATCTATAGCTGACTGAATATTCTTCCAGGCTTCTCCAGGGTGAGCACAGCTGTCGAATTCAGATATGCGTTTAGCTAGTTCTTCCTCAAATAGGGATTTAGTTTCCTGATCGAGCTGGGGGCGTAATGGTTTTACCGCCAGCTGTTTCCTACGTCCGTTCAGTCGTAAGCACACACGAGCCCGGACCAGTGCGTGATCGGTATCTACACACGTGTTCCAGAAGGAGCGACAATCTCCTACCGACCCACGCCAACGATAGCTTATTGCTATGTGGTCTATTTGTGTCCAGCGTTGGTTTGATGATGGGGGTCGCCAGGTTAAACAGTGTCTCTCCTTGTGTTTAAAGTTAGTGCTTACAAGAAACAAATGATTATCTGAACAGAACTGTAGGAGACGGTCACCGTTGTCGGTTCGCTGGCACGGAACTCCATAGGTGCCACCGACATCCTTCTCAGATTGACACAATTTCCCTACTTGAGCGTTGAAGTCACCAGCTAGAACGACTATATCTGAGCGTTTAGCCTTTCTCACCAAACTAGACAGCTTTTGGTAGAACTCATCCTTCGTTTCATCCGAACTGCAGTCAGTGGGGGCGTAGGCGGAGATTACGAAAAGGCATCGGCGAGTAGTGCAGTCCTTTCTCCTTCTTACTGATCCGTTCAGACGGACAGCACACATTCGGCTATCTACTGGGATCCAGTCAAGCAATGTCTTTTCTGCCCTAGTACTCAGAGCTATCCCTACGCCAGCTAATCCCCGTGAACTAGCTGTGGCATCTCCTGACACCCTCAAGGTGAATTTTGAAGATTCATCCTGTTGGCCAGGTGGGGTTAGGTGAATAACCACACTTGGGTCTTGTATGCGTGTTTCTGAAACACAACATACATCAATGGCTCGAGATGCCAGGGTCTTAGCTAGTGATGCTTGTTGTCCTATTTGGCAAAGTGTCCTTACATTAAATGCTCCTATATGAAATTGGTGGCGTGGCTTTAGGAGACTATCCGTGGTGGTTTTTTGGCTTTCGTCGTTTTTAGTGGACACAGAGTGAAGAGGGAGTGAGGAGCCATCAAGTAGAGGAGTTGCATCACTGGGGGGAAGGTAAGGTAATAGAGATGAAGATGAAGACAAAGATAAGTGAGGATTAGAGAGGTTTTGTGTGCGTTTTGGATTGTGAGGGCGATTGTTACTTCCCGGCTGCCCACACCGTGGAAGTTGGTTGCGTGACCGCAGAGCCCAGGGGACAACTGCTTGTGGCCGGTCACACGCGGCCTGTTTTTGTTCGTTCTTTGTTGTTTTGTGTGCCTCAGTAGCATACTTATCACTCCCGCCCTGTGACACGGCAGCAGGAAGCGCGGTCGTTGTTAATCCGGGCCACGGCCGATCCGGCATGAAATTTTGTGAATTTGTTTGGATCATGGTATTGGATGAGGTAGCTGCTTTTTGTTTAACCGCTATCCAAACAACCTGCCTGGCATGGTAGAACCTCAAGAGACATAAGTCTCAGCCAGTATAGCTTGATTAGGTCATTGCGGTGTTCAAGCCCGACCACCACGTCAAGGTAGCAGCTTTCGGTCGAGTTGAAAAGACGAGATCCAGTTGTTCTACTGACTATTTAATGAGTCATAAGTTTCACGCCTAATGCTTTCTTTATCTCACAGAACACGAGCTAAGTAGGGTATGGTTGAGTTTTTGTACTTGCTAGTGCTAGCGTAAATTCTTTTATATAGGCTTCTGGTTTTGCCTGATGAGATACAAGGGGAGAGTTGTGAATGAAGGGGGTGGTGTGAGTTAGATAGAATGGATTTAGCCCATTTTTCACATGAATCCATGTGGCTGTCAACCAGAATATTAACAAGCTGGTTAAGTGCTACGTAGCTTACCCTGCTGACAACCTTTAACATCCTGGGTAATAAGGTATAGTCTTTCTTCAGTAGCCCTGGAAAAACTAAGGGGGAACAATAGAGAATAATAGGCAGGATGCAAGAGTTAACGAATCGTAGGAGTAAGGGTTGGGTTATACCAGAATGTCCTAACTTCTTGATGTAGAAGGTAAGACGGCATATTTTCTTAGAAATCATCAAGATATGAGACGACCAGGAAAGATCAGCTGATAGAATGACGGCAAGATTTGCAACGATTCTTTAACGGTGATGTCACTTCATGATCTAACTTAAAATCGTGAAATTACATCGACTGAGGTGGTTAGGACATGTGTTATGTATGTCTAGTCATCGCCTGTATTCCTCTACGGGCAATTTTAACTGACATAAGCTCAGGCTAGAAAAGAGCCAACGGCGGTCAAACCAAAACATAGCCTCATCACTCAATGAAACCCACAACAGTTAGTTTAAGCTTGTCATGTAGGAAGGTGTAGACTTCGTGGTTGAGGTCCTCTGGACAGTAAAAACCAATTAATGCTGGAGAGAATTGATGATATGGTGATGCATCCACTCCTTATGACCTATGATTTCCAATAAAACTATATTGTTCTTCGTCATTACTATTCCTTTGTCTCACACCTCTGTTTACTGTCTCTATTATGCATTTCCTCTCTTGATTTGTGTGGTACATAGAGGGAGTGTAGCGACTTGAACTGCTGCACTTCGGTGCAAAGTTCTATGTCGAAAACAGGCAGACAGACTAACCTAAAATCAATCAATAAAATCTCTATCAGCCAACACTTGATAATGTAACTGACTAAGTTATCGTTCTTCGTCTCCTGATATTATATTGCAGATTTCACTTTGGAGCGTTTGATATTTTACTCTCTTTGTCTCAAGAACAATACACTTCACGAGCTAATACTCTGTTTTCGTTAGACGCCTACACAACAGCCACTTGGATTAGTTTTTTATTTATTCAGTCTTTAAGTATTTGGAAAATCCAATGGTGAATTCCCTTTTACAACGAAGTGATACTGCGGTTGTGAGTCCAACTTGACTAGACTGAACCTCCTGGAAGACGATGACCGAAACAACTAGCCTTCTTCAACAAAATACATGGTAGATTATATCTTTAAAAAACCCTCCGAAATTTAAGGTATAAATAAGCGGATTGAAACAGTTTAATATGTGCATAAATCACTCTTCTTCACGGCTAACAGAAAAGCTTTTTCACCCCCTTCGCCCAATACCTCCTGTTTTTATTATATTTCTCGATTGGGCAACCACTGGAAGATATTTTTTCTAATTCTGTCTGTTTAGTCTCTGGGTGTGATATCTGCACAATCCTCTAAGTGTATGAGGATAAAGCAGAAAGTGTATTCCGTAAGGGGATGTTGTTCGACAACGCCTTGCTCTCACTGTTCTACTATTATAAACGATATGGTTGGATGACAAAATATGACAATGTGTTTTCGCGCGCTTTTCTGTCACTTACTATAGTTTGAAAGTAAGTAGCAAAGAATGAGAAACACGTTCGCTTTTTGGAAGAAAAAAAAACATTCAAACTTATTTGTTATTTCTTCCAGCCACCCAGCACAGGACCAATCGAGAGGTTGATGTACCTTTTGAAAACCGTACTAATCGAAAAACGACACCTTCACGTTCCCAGTGGAACATAGGGCTCCAAGCTGGAGGCTTGAAGTTTCTGTAGTAGTGTTGATTTTCACAGGATGGGGTTGCTAGCCTCATACCCAACCTTCTCTCTTTACCAGTCTCACTGCTGGTTTAGCGCGGTAAAGGATTGCGTCGACCTGGGATCGAACCCCGAACTATGTGCATGGTCGGCGAGCGTTCTAACCGCTGTGCCACCGACACACTGTATTAATCGAAACAAAAAGGTTGATTAACTGTTACAACTGCATGAAGATGAACATTTTTTTGTAGTCTGCTCTAGTTTTAGATGGTAATTGACCATCACTTTTTGAGAGAGAGAGAGATAGTTAATGAGTAACGGACACTTAAAACATGGCCTGCTTAAAATTCATCTTCACTGTTCAACCGGATTTATCGTAAGTACTTCTGGTATCATTGTTAGTATTATATGACTGGAGCAATCGGCCACAAGAAGCCTTGGACCTAGGTTTCGTGCTAGTTGGCACTCACTAGTCAGTCAGCAAGGCGTATCTGCAAACTCCTTGAAGGAACTCATGTCCCTTCTGAGATTCGAACCCGCGTCACTCAGTACTGTAGTCAGTCAGAGATATTACGACTGAGCTGTTCAGGCTCGCGATTGACCTCTTGTAGAGCTGTATCAGATATTTTTGACTGGGAACTAGTCAGTAACTAGTTTGTAATGTGTCTAGTCCTATCTTCGGTGCAGACTGAATTCTATCAGTCAAGCCTTACTGATGAGTGCCAATTAGCACGAAACCTAGGTCAAGTAAAGCTTCCTGTGGCCGATTGCCTTCAACCATGTAATACCAACAATTCACATTGCACCGTTATGGCGAGCCCCCTAGTGGCATGGTGGCCACATTGAAAGCTTGACTGATAGAATTTGGTCTGCAGTGAAGATAGGACTAGACACATTACACTAGTTACTGACTAGTGTCCAATCAAAAAACGATTCTGGTATCAACTTAAATCTACTGTAACTTACCTTCGAAAAAATCAGAAAAGTTAGTGCATTTCGCTATATATGTGATAGATGCCTTTGGAACACCGTGTATAATTATATACAGTTTTGTGGCGCCTGTTTCAGTGACACCACAATCAACATCTACTGGCATAACTATCTGTTTTAGATGGTCGTTTCACTTTATTATTTTAAATATTCCTTATTGTCTATTGAACTCCTATTTTAGTCAGGTACGTCTAGTAGTTGCAAAAGGTCTGGAAGAAGGGCCGACTTAGGACTCTGCAAGAACTGGCGAGGAATTATGCTCCTGTCGATACCAAGTAAAATCCTGAGTCGCATCATCCTGGAGAGATTAAAGGACGCACTGGAGACAGAACTTCGACCAGAACAAGCTGGATTCAGCAAGAGGCAAATCATGTCCTGACCAAATTGCAACTCTACACATCATCATCGAACAAAGCATGGAATGGCAATCAAACCTCTACCTCAACTTTATAGACTTTGAGAAGGCCTTCGACAGACAGCGTTGACCGTGAAGTAATTTGGAAACTACTCGAGTACTACGGCGAACCCAAAATATTCGTTAACCTTATTCAACAGCTGTACGACAACGGCACATGTCAAGTGATCCACAACGGAAAACTCAGCGAGGCGTTTGGAGTAAACACAGGAGTCAGACAAGGGTTCTTATTATCACCAATGATATTCCTAATTGTGGTGGATTGACTGGATTATGCGTCAGACAGTGGGTAGGAAACGAGAAGACAGGGATATCCTGGACCGACGTGAAGAACCTAGATGACCTGGATTTCTTGCGTGGATCATTTATGTTTGATGTCACACAAAATCGAAGACTTACAAGCGAAAACCGACAAATAGGTCGAAGAATCAGCCGGTGAAGACAGGACTCCAGGTAAACATAGACTGGACGGAGGTTATGGAAATAACTAACCAACAACAACAACAGCATCCAGCGTCAATCACCATCAACGGGAGGGATTTGAAAGAGGTTACTTCATTCACTTATCTAAGTAGAGAGCATTGTCTCAACTACAGGAGGAACGAACGAGGTTGTCGAATCGAGGGAGAATCGGGAAGGCGAGAAACACATTCATCAACCAACTGAAACCAATCTGGAAACCGATCTTCGTCACTCAGCATCAACAACAAAATTCGGTTAGATTTTTAATTTAAACGTCAAGTCAATCAGTTTTCCTATACGGATCAGGAACTTGGCGGGCGGGTCACAAAGAATATTTCCAACAGCCTGTTGCAGACCTTTATCAACAGCTGTCTTCACTGGATCTATACTGAAGACCAGATGGCCGGGCCGGAAAGAATCACCAACAAGAAACTATGGCTGGGAAAAAACAAAACAAGAACCAATCACCGCCCAACAAATATGTAGGGGAAAGGGGAGATTGGTAGGACACTCGCGGCTGAGGAGGCCACTGGGTGACATCGCGCATGCGTCAGGACATTGCTCGAGTGGAACCAGGCCGAAAGGGAAGCGGCGAGGGGGACGTCCAAGGGAGGGTGACATGGAGGAAATAGTGTGAAGAGGAGTTGAAACAGCATGGGCTAAGATGAATGCAGGTGAAAAGTACAGCAGAAGACAGAAGCAAGTGGAGACGTGCATTTGAAGCCCTATGTTCTACTAGGAACCCAAGGGAACAATAATAATAATGTCTAGTAGTTACTCTACTAATCATTTATTAAATGTATTAATATCATCATCAGAAGAATATTACTAAGACGTTATTATCTTTTCTGGCTATCCATAGGTTTAAGCAAAGAAAGTTGGTCATTAACTAAACTTTACCTAACTGGTCTATTGTTACTTGGTTTGGGATTTTTCACATTCCATCCGACAATGCAAGAATTCTGTCTATTTGCTGTTGTCGGTTTGACGACTGACTTCTTCCTGCAACTTTTCTTCTTTGTTACTATTCTATCAGTGGATATTCGCCGTATGGAGGTAAGTCTTCTCAAAGTAAACTGAAGAACAGTGTTATTTTTTGTATATTGTTATTGTTCTCCTTTAAAGTAAATAAAGCAAATCGTTCCGAGTTCAACACTTGGCTCTTTAGACTTGAAACCCTAAAGTTTCAGTAGCGCAGTGGTGACCACATTGCGAAACCTGACTGATAGAATTCAAAAGAATGGATACTGAACAAAGAGTACTCTTTTCGATAACTCCCTCATCATCAGGCTCTACAGTTATATATATACATTATAGTGAATGAATGAATGAATTAGTGTTATGAACAACATTAATGTCACTGTTTAAGTAACATCAAATCAATGCTATTGATAGATTACAGCTCAATAGCATCAACATAAAATAAGCTGAATGTCAGACAGGTAAGTTAGGAAAGATAATATTACAAATTCATGAGTTTATAGTCTCTACTGAAGGTCAGTCAAGGCAGTAGTAGGGGCTGGACTTCTTTTGAACACAGAGAACTGGTTGTTTGAGACGAATCGCAATAGCCTCTGCTGTTTGGAGCATACGGTGCTTCGATGATTTTGGAAATTTATGAGACACCCGGTAGATTATAGAGAAGGATTCCTTCACGCTGGCTGGCTTTGTGACCTGTTGCATCAGACGGCCCAATATCGAACTGCTAATGGTTTCCACTACACCATTACTTATCCATAGTGAGAGATGTTCCCAAGTGAGCACGAAAAATCAAGTTCCTAGAACAACGGCCAATATAACTCGCTCCACAAGCGCAGGATAGAATTCAGTCTACACCATAGAAAGGACTACATACATCACACTAGTTACTCACTAGTGTTCAATCAACGTACTGTGTAATTTTATCAAAATGAAATTTTATCCAAAATTGGCTTATGGTTTGTTTCCCTATTATGACTTTCTAGAGGACATGATGATAACAGAATATTTACGTTGAATGATTGTATTGTGACTCGTTATAGGTTGAATGCAGCTGACGGGGGACTGACGAGATCAAATGATCCTAGTATTCTGCACTAATATTTGTCTGATCTCTGTGCATAATTCAAGGTGTAGTCGTTGAATTCTCGATATCATCACCATTATCATCCTTATTTAGCAGTAATGTATTTTATTCAGCAAATAATGCGTTTCCAAGTATTGATTTTGTAGAGATTTTTTCGATTGTATGGAGGATTTCATGATGAGCTGATATCAGTTAGAGAACCACTGGAAAACCAGCAACAGGGAGTACTGGACAGCTGTTTCGTCCTGATTCTGGACTCGGCCCCGGTGGGCGCGTACTGAGGAAGAGTTCCAAACCAGGACGAAACAGCCTCCCAGTACTTCCAGCTGGTTTTCTAACTGAAATCCTTCATACAATAAAAAATGCATTCTAAATTTCTGTTATTCTTCTCCCCCATACAGCTGTCTGATCTTATGTTAGAATATCCAGTGAATTCAATCATACAAGAGCCTCAAATGCTTCCACCTTTTACTCCACTTCACCGTCGTCTCTTCAACTGCCTTATCCTCAATGGATATTATGATGACGACTGAAAAGTGTAAAAGTGAAATTTTTTGCAAAAATTCTCTGTTAGACAACAATCCGTTGAATGCAGAAGATGATAAAATTACTCACAAGCCTTTATCATATCTGCTTTCACTTATATCAAATATATGCTTCATGTCGTTCAAATCAACAAAACAAATGTTTCTACCTTCAGGTCTGTCTTTTGTAAAGAGGCATAGACGTAAAGTTTCAGGTATGTTCGTTCGTTCATATTGCTTGCATTCTTTAATATGTGTGTGTGTGGTGTGTGGGTGGATAGGTGTTAACTGAGACATTACATTGGTGTTCACATTTTGTATTAATATATGTTTTCTGCACACTGACTTTGTTAGTTTTTGAGAGTTACTAAGTAGAATTGATTACTATTCAACAGACTTGCAGAAATTTTACACCTCCATAGAAAAAGTAATCGTTAACTGTGTTGTTCAATGGTGAGGCCTTAATATGAAATTCTAAATGTCCTTCGCACTCACTACTTCATATTCTTGAATATAT
Organism: Trichobilharzia regenti; assembly: GCA_944472135.2. Lineage (NCBI taxonomy): Eukaryota > Metazoa > Platyhelminthes > Trematoda > Strigeidida > Schistosomatidae > Trichobilharzia > Trichobilharzia regenti. The sequence goes on along the minus strand of OX235264.1, from coordinate 39,000,782 downwards.
ATGAATCTATCTTAAGTCTTTTTCTATATTACTTGCACATACAGACCACGGTACATTTATATTTCGTCTTGTTCATTCCAGTATCTTTAATGCATTGATAAATGTTTTATACATTATCCCTGTTTCTATTCAATTTCATCATAGATGTACTGATGGACTTAACCCTAACTCACTTCAGAGACTCAGGGATTGACTTGCCACCAGGGAATAATCTCGCTGGCTTAGAATATGCAGACGATATAGTCCTTCTAGACGAGGACGCTGACAAAATGCAGAGTCTTCTGTACACCTTGAGCTGCAATCTACGAATGTTTGGCATGCGATTCGCTCCCGCCAAATGCAAGATGATGTTACAGGACTGACTGGACTACACTGACTCCTAGTTTAGAAATACGGAGTGAAGTGGTAGAGCACGTTGACCGCTTCTCTTATTTAGGAAGTACCATCAGCTCCAAGGGATTGATCTCTGACAAAATCTCAGCACGGATACAGAGGACTAATTTCGCATATGCCAGTTTATGGCGTCTCTGGCGTAGACGTGATATCCGGCTATCGACGAAAGGGCGTGTGTACTGCTCATCAGTCCGCTCCGTCCTCCTCTATGGCTGTGAGACCTGCCCACTGAGATTAGCTGTCTTTGATCATAGGTTCCTGCGTTCTATCTCCCGTGTGAAGTGGTATAATAAGGTGAGCAATATTGAGGTTAGGCACTGGTCGAGTGTGATAGGTAAGGAGGGGAAATCAATCGACAAGGCTGTGAAGCTACATCGACTGAGATGGTTAAGACATGTGTTACGTATGCCTATTCATCCATCGCCTTCCTCGACGGGCAATGCTACCTGACATAGAAGTCATCAGGCTGGAAAAGGGCTAGCAGCAGTCAAACCAAAACACGGCTTCACCAGTCAATGAAATCCACAACAGTTAGTTTAAGCCAGCCAGTCCTCCACGTAGGAAGGTGTAAACTTCCTGACTGGTTGGGGTAAAGGCAATTGGTGATATGGTTCAAAATCGTTCTCAATGGCTAGTCCAGATGCATCCACTCCTTGTGACTTATGATTTCCAATGAAACTATATTATTCTTATTTACTATTCCTTTGTGTCACACCTCTGTTTACTGTCTCTCTATTATGCACTTCTCCTACTTTCTTCTGTTGCTTTGTGTACTACATGGAGGCAGTGTGATGACTTGAACCGCCGCACATCGATGCAAAGTTCTATGTCTGAAACAGATAGACAGAAATGTTTTGAAAATACTTATATCTTGACCAGTTAGAGAATAAAATATTACTGTTATTCATGGAGTAATTTACACAAGCCCGTATTTTATCAGATAGTCTCCAATGTCTTGTAGTCAGAAGATTCGAAGTGGAGTGATTGAATATGTTTACGACTTCATATTATTATTTAAGAGGCTGCATCATCCAAAAGTGGACAGGTTGCTGATGAAGTCTGAGCGCGGATATACGAAAGGCTCGTTTGCTGCACTATCGTTGGCGTGGGTGTGATTGCGATATCCAGGTACTCATTAAATGGGTGTGTGTGTGTGTGTGTGTAGACTCGCAGCAGTTTGCTTAGTTTCACATGCCGAACTAAAATATGCCTCTGTGGTACAGGTCGTGAGGCACTCATTTCTTCCGGGTTTCAATCCTTGGTCGATACACTCGTAAACTTCGCTAAGCTGGTCGTTAGTAAGTCCAGCAAAGAGAGAGATGGTTGAGTATTAGGTTAGCAACACCAACCCGTAAAAGTAAAACCACTGCTACCTTTGCTCTCCAAAGCTCAAGATTGAAGCCCTAAATTCCACCGGGAACGCAAATGAATAAAATAAATTAATATATAAGTATGGAGGATTTCACCATGAGCTGACATCAGTTAGAGAACCACTGGAAAACCTGGGAGTACTGGACAGCTGTTTCGCTCTAGTTTGGGACTCCTCATCAGTACGCATCTACCGGGGTTCGAACCCAGAACCTTCTGGTTACAAGGCGAGCTCGTAGACCATTGAGCCACTGGGACCCGATCCAATGGTCTTTCAATTCTAACTTCTGCCAGTTCATGACATAGCGCGACCATATATATAAGTAAGACAAGACTGCCTACTATCGCCAATGATTTTCCTGATTGCAGTAGATTGGATAGTGCGACAAACAGCGGCCATCAAGAAAACAGGCATAAAATGGACCCACAAACTAGAAGATATGCAAGTGAAAAGCAACAAGTTGGCAGAAGAAGCATCAAAGGTGATGAGGTTGACGTGGATAAAGAAGAATGATGATCGGGAAAGAGCTTTGTGTGGGTGGTTGTTACTTCCCGACTTGGGTACCTGGAACAAACAGAATTAGTGTTGTGTGACCGCAGAGTCCAGGCGGCAGACTGCTTGAGATGGATTACTCACTGTCTGTATGAACCCGTCTCCTTAGTTTGGTTCCGTATTAGTAACTTACCGCCGATTACGGACCACCGTAGGGTAAGTTAGGATGTACAATTTTTGGGATCGACCTTTTCTAATCTCTTCCCTCCAGATCGGCGAGATAGCATAGCTGGCATGCTGGTGATCATCTGAGAGAAACACCTTACTGCTGTTACATCCTTATTCCCCAGTAGTACGACCACTCCCAGCATAGTGTGAACAGAAATCATACTACACCATTCCGGTAATTGCTTTTAGTCTAATCGCTATCCTAACAATTTCACTGGCATGGTAAGACCTGCAGGAACATTGGTTCTAGCCAGCGTAGCTTGTTGGGTCATTACAATATGCAAACCCGACCACCACGTTAAGGTAGCAGCCATCGGTCGGGACAGTATTCAGGCAAAAGATACGACTATTTAGACGTATATGTACGTTGTTGTTGTTGTTGAGTAACATTCATCCGATACACGCATAACTCTAGTCTAGTCTTCATTTTAACATGAATGTATTTAAATTAATCTAATGCAAAATTCATACATCCGTCATTTCCCCAAATTTTCTACATTAAAGATGGTTATTAGCTTCAAGATTAACTATTTGCATTCTTAGGTTTGACGGTAATAGGCTTTTAGTTTTTCAGAACAAAATATTTAGAGCGAACAATTGTTTTCAATAAATTCTTCTTCCGTCTCTACAATTATAAATCCATTAACTGAAGCATACAATAGCCAGTCAGTAAAGGCAAATTAGAAACATTTCAGAAAGTGTATTGTGGAACAAGTATAAGATGGGATGGAACAATAGTCAGTTAGCTTTTTAATATGCATGGTCAATGAAAACATCGGACAAAATGAGATGAAGTAATTTAATTTAATGGACGAAACAGCTGTCCAGTACTCCCAGGTTTTCCAATGGTTCTCTAACTAATGTCAGCTCATGATGAAATCCTGAAACCAATCAAATCCCTACAAACCAACACTTGAATTAATGTGTGTGCATATATATAAATATAGTCAACGGAAAATACAGGTTTTGAGAGTTAGTGTAATCAGAGTGTGTGAGACAATATGAAAATAAACCAACGAATGGGGCGGACTAGACATAAGTTCAAGGTTGAAAATAACAACAATAAGAATGATTGTAAAATTACAAGCACTACTGGTGAATGATTTTCAAATAATAATAATAATGAATAAAATGAAGTGGAATGAAGAGGATTTTGTAAATACGCGAGCAAGTTAAAAAAGCACTACTTAAACCTAAGGTAATAAAATCATAAGAAAGATTATGAAATCATACAAGTCGAAAATGAACGTTTGTCAATGAAACAGAGAAATAGAAGAAGGAAAAGAAAAGAAAATTGTGAAAGGAATTTTTTGTGTTAATAGAGGATGTGTTGACTTTATTGTAGGCCAAGGTAAACACAGAGGTTGAACATACTTCTTCTGTATGCAAAGGGAGATGGCCTTCTGGTATTAATTGCAACCGCTTCAGCTACTGATAAAAGACGTAGTCGAGCTCCTTTAGATAAATTACTAGGAATGCGGTAAATAACTGAGAACGTTTGGTCAAGTTTTATCTTACTTACTTTACTTTACTTTACTTCGGCTATCTCCTACGGGAGGATGAGCCGGCTTCATGAACGTCTCGAATCATCGCTGCCCAGGCGCGGCGATCTGAAGCAAGGTTTTGCGATAGGGATATCCAATTCTTGTTCCACATACGGAGTCCGTAGACCGTTTGTAGCCCCAGGCACTCCATATCTGCCTTGACTGTACCAAGCCATGTCTTCAGCTGTCCGCCTCTGCGACATCGCCAAGATGGTAATGGCGAGGGATTTAGAACTGATTTGACCAGATCGTCATCTGGTCGGCGCAGAACATGGCCAAACCACCGAAGGCGGCGTTGTTGGACCAGTACTGGAATTTGGTTGATGTTGTAGCAACGCCGACGCACTTCTTCGTTGGAGAGTTTGTCCTGCCAACGAACATGCAGAATGTACCTGAGACACCAATGGTCTAATACCTCGAGTCTGCGTAAATCTTCCGCGCGAAGAGGCCAGGTTTCACAGCCATACAGCAGAACGGGTCGTATGGAAGCTTGGTAGACCCGAATTTTAGTCCTGAGACTGATTTCTCTCTTGCTCCATAGAACGCTCCTCAGCTGTAGAAACGCATTCCGGGCGTTGGAGATTCGCGCATTCACTTCGTTTTTCGCTTGGCCGTTGGGGAGCATTATGGATCCCAGATATCTGAAGGATGGCACAATTTCAATAGGTGCTCCATTTAGGGATAAGATTTCATCATTGCTGGTGGATGTGTTCGAAAACATTTTGGTTTTGGAAGTGTTAATTTTCAAACCGATAGTAGGCGCGAGGTGGTTTATCTGGTCGAGCGCCTGTTGCATATCGGGGAAGTTTTCAGCTAACAGCACGACGTCGTCGGCGAATTCGAGGTCGGTTATGTGAATATCGGGCGAAAGTTGGACGCCGTGGTGCTCGGTTAGGGCGTGCCGCAAAATCCAATCAACTGTGAAATTGAACAGGATGGGGGATGCTGGACAACCTTGCCGGACACCGCTGGTTACCTCAAAAGTGCGGGACTCTTCACCGTTCACTCGGACTCGAGCTTTGGTGTTGGAGTAGTATGACCTGAGCAGGTTGATTAGCTTGGTCGGAACTCCGTCGAGCTCCATTAGATACCAGAGTGCTCCTCGATCAACTGAGTCGAATGCCGCTTGGAAGTCGATGAAGCAAGCAACCGTCGGCTGTTGGAATTTGTCCCTGTGTTCCAAAATTCTTCGCAGTGTGAATAATTGATCAACACAGCCTCTTCCAGGTCGAAATCCGGCTTGATTTGGCCTTGTTCGCACGTGGCGTTCGGCCGCGAAGCGGTTCAGGAGAATGGAAACAAAAACCTTAGCAGCGATATCAATCAGACTTATGCCTCGGTAGTTCTCGCATATTGACCTGTCTCCCTTTTTGTGGAACGGTAGCAGAACTGAGGTGCTCCAATCGGAAGGAATGGTTTCGGACTCCCAAATTGAGCAGAACAGCGAGTGCAGTGCATCGATTAGCGCTGGAGTGCAGGCCTTGTATATTTCTGGGGGTAGACCATCTTCGCCCGGAGCTTTTTTGTTTCTGAGTGTGTTAATTGTTTTAGCTATTTCGGTTGGAGTGGGTGGATCGCAGTCAACTACGTAGGGTGTTGGTAAGTGTCGTATCGGTCGATGAGACGGTTGACCAGCGTCGCGATTGAGTAGCTGCTTGAAGTGTTCGGCCCATCGTTCCATCTTACCATTGGTGTCCGAAATAATTTCTCCTGATGCTGTGCGTAACACAGCATGACTGTTAAGGCGTTTGCCAGATGATTGGCGTAAGAGGCGATAAAGTTTTCCGAAATCGCCTACATTTGATGCTGCTTCCATGTTAGTCGCCACGTTAGACCAATAGCGATTTCTGTCGTTCCTAGCAGACTGTGTAGCTTTGCGCCTGAGGGAGCGATAAACTGGAGACTTTGCTAGGCGAGCGTCTCTGGCTTGCGAGGATAGAAGCATGGTGTGCTCTGAAATCCAGTCTTTCTGCTTCTTGGATGTGGTACCCAAATGCGACATTGAAGCTTTAGAGACTACTTCTTTGAAATGATTCCATCGTGTCTCGGGTGTATTAGAAGATGTGGATGTTGGTTCATCTGCGGCGCTTAGTTCGGCCTGGATTTGTTTGGACAAGGCTTGTCGTCTTGTAGAACATTGAAGCGGGGCAACATTGATACGCTTCGGAGGTCGCGCCTTCTGGCGTGTCGTTAAACGAAGTTTGAATTTCGCCCTAACTAGAGTATGGTCTGATCCCCCTTTATTTCCGGCCTCTGCTCCACGATAGGATCGACAGTCTTCCACCGAGGAGATCCAGCGTGAGCGCACTAGGATGTAGTCGATCTGATGTGCAGTGCGACCGTCGTTCGAATACCAGGTGAGAAGATGTTTTCTGGGGTGTTGAAATCGAGTGTTGGTGATATATAATCGATTGTAATCAGAAAAAGCTAAAAGTCTATCACCATTACGGCAGCGCTGATCGAGACCGTGTTTGCCTAGTATATGTTTTGTCGCGTCGTCTGAAGGGCCAGTGCGGGCGTTCCAATCGCCGGCTACTATGAGAACGTCACGCTTTGGGATTTTGTTGATTGCCTCTTGAAGATTGTCATAAAATTCGTCTTTGATACTTTCATCAGAGTCGAGGGTTGGGGCATAGACAGCGAGAACAGAAATGTCGAGCGGGGAACCCTTGAACCTAGCGACTGCAACTCTGGAGTTGACCGGTTCGAATGATATTAGGGCATTATTGGCTTTGTTACTGAGAGCAAATGCTACCCCATGTTGTCCCGAATTATTCTGGGGGCCACTATGAAGCAACCAGAATGAAGAATCTGTTCCAGGAACGGCTATTCGGCGGGAGCCATGATCGGGTAACCTCACTTCAGATAGACACGCTATGTCTACCTTGTAGTCATATAAAGAACGCATGGTGATAGACTGGCTACCAGGATCCAACAGCGTCCTAACATTCCAGCAGCCAACAAATAGTTGGTTTCTAAGTGTTAATTTCCCAGCTAGCTTACTTTTCACACTGGCCACCGGGTGAGCACAGGGCGCGTCGCTTACCGGGAACGCCGTAGCATGGTGAGAGTTGTTTGTAGGAGAGTTCATGAAGTTTCTTGGGAATTTGGTACGAGTGATGTCCCCAGCATCGCTCGGCCTTTTGTTTGAGAGTGCAGCTCTAGCCTTTACACAGCCAAGTGTGACCTACAAGGCAGTAGGAGTGGAGTAAGGAGTCCACTATCCATTGGCAGCCGGTGACCGGAGTTCGGTTCATACGCCTTTTTGAATGGGGCCAGACATCCAGGACATCCAACAAGCCCTTTGTCCATACGTCTGCCGGTGAGCTCCGGTGAGCTTCATACGCCAGTCGTTGGAGGTTTGGAATCAGGGTTTAGCCATCTCCCCTAGACTGTCATCCAATGGACAGTCAACCCGGTGGAGAGCGCCGGGCATCCGCTTTTGCCCTCTCACTTTAGTGAGAAACACCTCCGCCACGTGAAGGCAGTGAGTAGGACTTCCTCAGGAGAGGCTATGTAAGACGCACGGTCATATGGGAGCATTTCAAGAGGTGTGCGGAGGGGTGGCCAACCCGCAGCGCAAGACACCCACCCCCGACCATCCTGAGGCTTTATCGGGTGTGCAATATCTACCAAGTGGGCTAAGACTGCACTATTTACGCATTTGGTTACTCCTTTACTCAACCATACAGGTACATGTTCACGCGAGCGCATGGATAAAGCCCTCTGAGTACGGCCAATGTAACTAGCTCCACATGAGCAGTTGAATTCATAGATGCACAATGATGACGCCATCTTTTGTAATTTATCCTTGACTTGCTGTGTGGGTGCTGGTTTACTTGAGAAATTGGGTACCAGTTTAGCTGCAGGAAATGTTCTATCTACTGCTTTATTAAGTTTAGTTTTTGTTAGTTGAGCACGTCATCTTTCATACACTAGATACGTTTGCTTGATATAGCAGACAGCATTATATTTCTTTTCATTCTGCGAATGGAACATGGGGCTTCACTCTTGAGCTTTGAAGTTCTTTTAGCAGTGGTGTTTATTTTTTTAAGGGAATGGAGTAGCTAGCCTCATATGCCCAACCTAATCTCGTCTCTGGTTTTACTTCCAAGTTAAGCAAAGTTTAGAAGTCAGTCGGCTGGGAATCGAACCTGGGACCACGTGTAGTATAGTTGACGAGAGTATTCTTGCCAGTGAATCACCGACGCTTGTATTATGTTCTACTAGTGTCCAATTTTTCTACTCTTACATAGAACTGATAATATATTGACTATGGAATTCAATTTTAGACTTTTCTGTCGATTGATTGGACCGAAGTTCTTGGTCTCAAATTGACATGTCAGCTTCTTGTGCCAGGTGCTTTGATGATGTCTGGGCATGTAAGTAAAAGTTAATTGGTAGATGGTGACATCATCACTCACTGCGGAATGCAGATACGTACAGATGAAGAGTCCCAAGTAGGACGAAATGCGCATCCTGGATTTCACTGCTAGTTGCCATCCACCCTTAGACTATTGGTGCAGTCAATCGGCGGGAAAATCTAAAACTGAATTAAATAATTAGTATGACCCGTTGCACAAGAGGTAGCCTAAGTGGTCTAGTGGATAACGCTTTGGCTTTTGGAATTATAAGCACTGGGTTCGAGTTTCGGTTTACTTGTTTAATCATTAAACTTTACTGCATTGTTAATTTAATATTTACCTTATATGCATTATTTTAATCAGCTGCTCAAACAGCTGCATATTTAGCATCCGATGGTCAAACTTCTCAAAATGTTCCAAGACGTTTACGTGTTCTTCGATGTTGGGCGAAATCTCGATTAATACAACGTGTTCTTATGGTATGTTGAGTTAATGGATCTGTAAATAATAATAATTTTGATGATCACTTGCTTAGTTAGATATTCTATGTGTAACATGATATATTATCTAATCGTATTTCAAATTATTTCCAGCAGGTTTTTCATGGGACATTCTAATCTACAGTAAAGGGATGTGTTCTCATATATACATATTTTATTATGTATTGTTCATGTAAATTCTCTTTCTCAATCGCCAGTAACTTGTTAAAATATCATACAATTTTCATGTTCGGATAGTGTTATTAGAAGACGGAGATTATCTGAAAAGGTATGTGATGTATTTGCGCTATACATTTCGAACAACAATCTGATCATGCACACATTTACTTGTCAAGTCGATATATGTGAAAAAAGTTAAATTAAACAAAGTGACAAGAAGACTTAAGAATGATTAACACAACCTTTGGTAATCCAATCAAATAAGGGTTACCATGGTAGGTTAAGAGTAATAATAAATTGTTTTTGAATACACAGGGGGGGGGTGCTTATATGCCTTAGTGGCACAGTGGTTAGGACTCTTGCCGACCATGCACATCGTCTAAGGTTCGATCCCCCTGCCGACACACACCTGATATCTATGGTCGGCCTGCAAAATTTGGGCTACCGATATCCATGCTGGAAATTCCATACTTGTACCAAAAATACAGTGTGGAATCAAGCTGTAAGCAAAAATAAAAAAATAAAAGCTATAGCCTCGGTGTATTTCAATAAGCGCCCTTGACCGTTTTTATAGATGACCTTAAAGGCTGAGTTAACATCAATCTTATGGTTCATCTCGATTATATGTTTAGCTATAGACGAAGTTGGTAGTCTGACACCTGCATCTATTGTCTTTTCACAATTCATTTGTTTTTCTAACTATTTTGGGATATGGTCCCCACCTTCACATGCAAAGCGCTATTGCTCCTCCCTATGTATGTGTGTCCATGCACACACGAAAATTGGTAAATTGCGTGGGATGTGACAGAATCACTTGTGCACTTTTGAGCTTTGCAGTGAAGCATATATTTAGCTTTTTCCACAATTACAAGCTGGGCTGCATAGTAGGTTCTTCGGATGATCGAATTCAATCTTTGTCTAAAAATCCTACTGTTTATTTCTCCGTTATATGGTAATTTCATAAAAACCTTTTTCTTAGGGGAGGTATAGATTGTATATTTAAAGACTAATTGACTTCTACACCTGTTTAAAAATTTTAAAAGATATCCGTTTTCAACAAGAGTATCCATCAATATTTCGTTTTCTTTGTCTGTAACAGCCGTGCAAATACGTTGAATCCTTTTAAACAGACATTTCACCAAGCCTCTCTTATACTGTGATATGTATCCATATATATATATATATATATATATATATATATATATATATATATATATATATATATATATATATATATATATGGTGGTCTCTCTTTCTGTTGCTCTCTTAGTCTGTGACCATTTCACTTTGATGAACCTGTCTCCTTTAACAATGTATATTCTCCTTATATTATATATAATATGTGTGTTTGTTGACATGTCTGCTATATTTTGCTATGTATATATGGATCGATACTCCATTACAATTAGCCAATCATGTTAAGACTGTCTATTGATTTGTTCACTCACTTGTTCGGCCATTCATATATATTTTGCTCTCACATACTTGTGTGATATTGATTCTCCTTGTGTTTGGAAAATAGAAGTATCATCGCAAACCTAGTGGTCTTCTGATTTCTGTCTTTCTTGCGTCAGGACTATTAAATTCTCGACCAGTACACAACAATAATTTGGCAACGGGGAAAACTACTATTAACCACTCAGCAGCAGCTACATAACATACTGTAATGGACAGAAACTGTGAAAATTAAGGTATTGCCCTGTCCAAGTGGGCTTTTGTGAATCGATCGTCTTATTGAACCATCTTCTCTTCGACTCAGAAGTATGTCTAAAAATGCAATCTGTTGCGACTTTCTTCCTCTCATGTAAGACTAATATGATTCTGTACAGAGTTAAGTCTATCGTATGGACGACTCGCATCTTCATGATCGTCACATATCAAGATGATATCATCTACATTTCTCCAAAAGAAGGGCATTTTAAAAATTAAATCAAGGGACAAGTTCTCAACATAAGACATGCAAACGTCCGCTAAGGTTAATGTTAACTCAGCCTTTAAGGTCATCTAAAAAAATGACCAAGGGCGCTTATTGAAATACGCTGACAAGTAAATGTTTGCGGGATCAGATTGTTCGAAATGTATAGCGCAAATACATCGCATACCTTTTCAGATAATATCCGTCTTCTAATAACTCTATCCAAATTTATAAAAGGGACTAATTGTTTTAAATTTTCATGTTCGCCAAGTTCATTTAATGATATAATACGATGACGCAATGATGATAACTGGATGATTTTTTGAGGACAGTTTATTGCTTATATAAGCATGTCATTGTATTCACATAACTTCTTAACTTGCTGCTCTGTTACACCCTTACTCCACCCAACTGTAATTTATCGCAATTTTCTAATGTGCGGGGTTGGGGGCTGCATCACTTCGACTGTACGTGTGTTCAGTGCTGATTTGATGAACAAAACTTCGGTAGTTAACCCCTCTCCATATTTAACTCACATTACTTTTAATACCCCTGGCATATCCGACCCTTTTGTATGATTATATGTGAGTGAATATATTACAGTGGCCGAGCTTTTATCTATCAACAACCGGAAGGTGTTCTAGCTCGTCTAAGCCATCGGCAACAGGAAGCATGGTGTCATCGAGACAGTCTGTAAGGCATATGGCTGGGGAGCGGTTTAACTGGCCATCAGCAGCTGCATCCAACAACATCAGCTACAGTGCTCCGACCTACCAATCGAAGCAGAGGTCTGAAAGGGACTCCAAGTGATGAAGCTCCATAAGGCACCTAGTCCAAAAAATCTATCCATGGCTACTTTTAAAGATAGTGGAAAATGATTCACGTCCTCGGTTTGAGTGGATTGTTCAAGAAAGTGTGGGAATGTGAAGATCAATGTGCTATCAATGTGGAATGAAGTCATCATCATCGACGTAACACACGCGACAACCATATATGAGCATTAGTTTGCCATCAATTGCGTCTAAAATATTGTCTGCTGTCTTGCTTCAGGCCATTGATACGTCGGTCATTTGTTCACCCTTCTTCAGTTGTTGGAACACCGCCACATGTATCGCACGCCCACAATCGTTGTGCTTTTTATAGTAGGCCTGTCTTTGATTCGTTAGATAGAACTGTTTTCTCTGGAAGTGTCTGTTAGACAAAAGGTGTATCTAAGAGGCTTGTTAGCATCCTCAAAAATATATACAGAAATACGTCAGATAAAGTGAGGACATATAAAACCAGCTACCATCACTGTTCCCTGAGACTAGATAGAAAATTGGAGAGGTGATGAACCTATGACGTGGCGTCGTGACATGAAGGACATTTGTGTTAAGTTTGCATGGGTTAACAACACATCACGACTCCCTGGATGAGGGTCCGGAAAGTTGTTCATGTGGTGGCTCCAAACATTATTAGGTATGACTTGTAATTTGACCCACTGAGGAACATGCTCCAATTTCCTTCTTTCCTCTCCCCACTTTTCGACAGTAACAGGATGAATGTTGTTTTTCTTGTCAAATAAAACTGCCTCCTTTCTAGATGAAGTCCTTTATCCATTCCCTCCCTTTTTTCTGCATATGTTTTGCTATTACTACATCGTGCATCTTCTTGGTGTCCATATTGTACCACTTCTTGTGTTTAAACTAAACAAAATCTACCTTAAAAGGGTCAAATATTCTAGAACAAAGCGAATTTCTATGCTCTGATGACCTAACTAACCGTGATCTTCTAGTCTCACCTAGTTCGACTGATGTCACACTGTGACTAAACCATAATTAGTAAACAGTACTATCTCCTAATTTCATGAACCGCTTCCCTTAGCTCAAAAACCTAGACTCCGAGCGGGTTAGTTGGCTTGAAGCCACCGAAAATTCCACCCGTATTGGGAATCCTACGCAGCACATCTACTACTACTCGTGTTTCCTTCCTTGGTTCCTACCATGTATTAAAATTTCAAATTTGCTAGTAAGGCTCCTGCCCGGAATGCATATCAAATGAACCAAAGCCTTCGTGACTGATTTTCAATCGAATGGTACAAAGTCTAAGTACCTATTCATATGCTGCGACTACAAATTGATCCTCCTACCGCATACATAATCCTACTTTCTATATATTCCCAACTTACCATGCCGCAATAATCTCATACTTTTTCCAACAGTAAACTTATTCCCATGGCGACATTACCTATTCCCACATCCACAATTCAACAAACATTTCCCTCTTTCTCTCAGTTTTCGATGAAGAACTTTGTAAAGACGCTATCCCCAAATATTTCCACCCATATTATCCAAAAAATATACACAAACAGAATCTCAAAACCAACCTACATTACATAAACATCATCCTGAAATAACTATATCCAAATCAATAAACACTAGAAAAGCAAAACAAACAGTAATTCCCGTAACGATTATTTAGATGGCGGTGACAGTTGTAGACAGGCTACATAGATAGTAGTGCATCTACGACCGATGTGTTTTGTGTCTGACACATCGGTAACCATGGTCACTGACAGATGATTTGCGTAGTATGTATTGTGGAACAGATGGAGAGGAGTTGGAATGTCTTCGTGTGTGTTCGAAGTGGTTTTGAGTGTTGGAGGAAGACATGTACATTGATTGTAGGTGTTGGTGAAAGAGGCATACTGTGACAGTTGTTTGTTGGGAATTACAATTCGACAGACTATCTACTGAACGTCATGTTCGTGGTAGTGCTTGGGTGAATGTATGTGTCAGAGAGAGATGGATAGTGGGTTCGTTCCTGTGGTTGGTCGGTTGGTTGGTTGGTTGGTTGTAGATATGTTTTGGAATTGATTTTGAAGGGTTGTGGTGGGTGGTATTGGATTCTTGAGGGTGTGTGGAATTTGTCATTTTGTTGGCGTTGGTGATTCGCTGATGTTTTGTTTCAGCATTCAGTGCATGTTGTTTGTGTTGGTTCCCGATGTTTGTTTATCTGAGAGTGTTAGTGAGGGCGTCACGATGACCATGAGGACGTCGTTGTCGTTACTGTTGTGATTGTTATTGTATGTGTGTATGGGTGGAGTTAGTGAGTGATGTTGGTGTTAAAATGTGTGATTGTGTAATTGTTGATGGCGTTTAGTTAATCGATTGGTTGTTTTGTTGTTCTTGGTGACTGTGTTATTGTAGATTTTGTTGATTTGTTTGTGTAGTGTTGGTAGTGGGGAGTAGCGTGCTGGGTTGTGTGGTCATTGGAGGTGATGTGTGTCAGTTGTAGACATATTGTGTCCACTGCCTGTATTTGTGACAGCGGTTGTGTAAATCGCGGTGACAGTTGTAGACAGGCTACATAGATAGTAGTGCATCTACGACCGATGTGTTTTGTGTCTGACACATCGGTAACCATGGTCACTGACAGATGATTTGCGTAGTATGTATTGTGGAACAGATGGAGAGGAGTTGGAATGACTGTGTGTGTGTGTGTGTAGGTGTGGAAGAGAGGTAGGGAGTACGTCTTTTGATAGTTGTCGTGATGTTTGTTATTGGGTTGTGCAGGTGTGTTGTTGGTGATATTGTAGGTTATAGTGTGCCTTCAATTTGTCAGTGTTGATATTGCGTCGATATTTTGTTGGAGAATTGAATGTAGGTTGTTTGTCTTCGAGTTCTAATTTCTGTTTATGTCAGAGTGTTGATGAATCCGTTATAATGTGAACGAAGACGTTGTTGTTCATTTCGGTGTTGTTGTTGTCATTCAGGTATGTTTGTGTGTATGGAGTTGTTTGGTGACATGTGAGTGGAAATGTATAATTGTGTACGTTTTGATTAGGCGTGGTTTGACGATTGCTTGTTTTATTGCCGTCGGTGAGTGTTTGATGATAGGTATGGTTGATTTGTTTGACGAGAGTGAAGATAGCGCGAAAAGTTGGTTTCCTGGAATGCATTATTTATGTGGACATAGGAAGAGGTGTGTGTCGGTTGTAGACATATTGTATCCACTGCCTGTATTTGTGACAGCGGTTGTGTAGATCGCGGTGACAGTTGTAGACAGGCTACATAGATAGTAGTGCATCTACGACCGATGTGTTTTGTGTCTGACACATCGGTAACCATGGTCACTGACAGATGATTTGCGTAGTATGTATTGTGGAACAGATGGAGAGGAGTTGGAATGTCTTCGTGTGTGTTCGAAGTGGTTTTGAGTGTTGGAGGAAGACATGTACATTGATTGTAGGTGTTGGTGAAAGAGGCATACTGTGACAGTTGTTTGTTGGGAATTACAATTCGACAGACTATCTACTGAACGTCATGTTCGTGGTAGTGCTTGGGTGAATGTATGTGTCAGAGAGAGATGGATAGTGGGTTCGTTCCTGTGGTTGGTCGGTTGGTTGGTTGGTTGGTTGTAGATATGTTTTGGAATTGATTTTGAAGGGTTGTGGTGGGTGGTATTGGATTCTTGAGGGTGTGTGGAATTTGTCATTTTGTTGGCGTTGGTGATTCGCTGATGTTTTGTTTCAGCATTCAGTGCATGTTGTTTGTGTTGGTTCCCGATGTTTGTTTATCTGAGAGTGTTAGTGAGGGCGTCACGATGACCATGAGGACGTCGTTGTCGTTACTGTTGTGATTGTTATTGTATGTGTGTATGGGTGGAGTTAGTGAGTGATGTTGGTGTTAAAATGTGTGATTGTGTAATTGTTGATGGCGTTTAGTTAATCGATTGGTTGTTTTGTTGTTCTTGGTGACTGTGTTATTGTAGATTTTGTTGATTTGTTTGTGTAGTGTTGGTAGTGGGGAGTAGCGTGCTGGGTTGTGTGGTCATTGGAGGTGATGTGTGTCAGTTGTAGACATATTGTATCCACTGCCTGTATTTGTGACAGCGGTTGTGTAGATCGCGGTGACAGTTGTAGACAGGCTACATAGATAGTAGTGCATCTACGACCGATGTGTTTTGTGTCTGACACATCGGTAACCATGGTCACTGACAGATGATTTGCGTAGTATGTATTGTGGAACAGATGGAGAGGAGTTGGAATGACTGTGTGTGTGTGTGTGTGTGTGTGTGTGTAGGTGTGTGGAAGAGAGGTAGGGAGTACGTCTTTTGATAGTTGTCGTGATGTTTGTTATTGGGTTGTGCAGGTGTGTTGTTGGTGATATTGTAGGTTATAGTGTGCCTTCAATTTGTCAGTGTTGATATTGCGTCGATATTTTGTTGGAGAATTGAATGTAGGTTGTTTGTCTTCGAGTTCTAATTTCTGTTTATGTCAGAGTGTTGATGAATCCGTTATAATGTGAACGAAGACGTTGTTGTTCATTTCGGTGTTGTTGTTGTCATTCAGGTATGTTTGTGTGTATGGAGTTGTTTGGTGACATGTGAGTGGAAATGTATAATTGTGTACGTTTTGATTAGGCGTGGTTTGACGATTGCTTGTTTTATTGCCGTCGGTGAGTGTTTGATGATAGGTATGGTTGATTTGTTTGACGAGAGTGAAGATAGCGCGAAAAGTTGGTTTCCTGGAATGCATTATTTATGTGGACATAGGAAGAGGTGTGTGTCGGTTGTAGACATATTGTATCCACTGCCTGTATTTGTGACAGCGGTTGTGTAGATCGCGGTGACAGTTGTAGACAGGCTACATAGATAGTAGTGCATCTACGACCGATGTGTTTTGTGTCTGACACATCGGTAACCATGGTCACTGACAGATGATTTGCGTAGTATGTATTGTGGAACAGATGGAGAGGAGTTGGAATGTCTTCGTGTGTGTTCGAAGTGGTTTTGAGTGTTGGAGGAAGACATGTACATTGATTGTAGGTGTGGGTGAAAGAGGCATACTGTGACAGTTGTTTGTTGGGAATTACAATTCGACAGACTATCTACTGAACGTCATGTTCGTGGTAGTGCTTGGGTGAATGTATGTGTCAGAGAGAGATGGATAGTGGGTTCGTTCCTGTGGTTGGTCGGTTGGTTGGTTGGTTGGTTGTAGATATGTTTTGGAATTGATTTTGAAGGGTTGTGGTGGGTGGTATTGGATTCTTGAGGGTGTGTGGAATTTGTCATTTTGTTGGCGTTGGTGATTCGCTGATGTTTTGTTTCAGCATTCAGTGCATGTTGTTTGTGTTGGTTCCCGATGTTTGTTTATCTGAGAGTGTTAGTGAGGGCGTCACGATGACCATGAGGACGTCGTTGTCGTTACTGTTGTGATTGTTATTGTATGTGTGTATGGGTGGAGTTAGTGAGTGATGTTGGTGTTAAAATGTGTGATTGTGTAATTGTTGATGGCGTTTAGTTAATCGATTGGTTGTTTTGTTGTTCTTGGTGACTGTGTTATTGTAGATTTTGTTGATTTGTTTGTGTAGTGTTGGTAGTGGGGAGTAGCGTGCTGGGTTGTGTGGTCATTGGAGGTGATGTGTGTCAGTTGTAGACATATTGTGTCCACTGCCTGTATTTGTGACAGCGGTTGTGTAGATCGCGGTGACAGTTGTAGACAGGCTACATAGATAGTAGTGCATCTACGACCGATGTGTTTTGTGTCTGACACATCGGTAACCATGGTCACTGACAGATGATTTGCGTAGTATGTATTGTGGAACAGATGGAGAGGAGTTGGAATGACTGTGTGTGTGTGTGTGTGTGTGTGTGTGTAGGTGTGTGGAAGAGAGGTAGGGAGTACGTCTTTTGATAGTTGTCGTGATGTTTGTTATTGGGTTGTGCAGGTGTGTTGTTGGTGATATTGTAGGTTATAGTGTGCCTTCAATTTGTCAGTGTTGATATTGCGTCGATATTTTGTTGGAGAATTGAATGTAGGTTGTTTGTCTTCGAGTTCTAATTTCTGTTTATGTCAGAGTGTTGATGAATCCGTTATAATGTGAACGAAGACGTTGTTGTTCATTTCGGTGTTGTTGTTGTCATTCAGGTATGTTTGTGTGTATGGAGTTGTTTGGTGACATGTGAGTGGAAATGTATAATTGTGTACGTTTTGATTAGGCGTGGTTTGACGATTGCTTGTTTTATTGCCGTCGGTGAGTGTTTGATGATAGGTATGGTTGATTTGTTTGACGAGAGTGAAGATAGCGCGAAAAGTTGGTTTCCTGGAATGCATTATTTATGTGGACATAGGAAGAGGTGTGTGTCGGTTGTAGACATATTGTATCCACTGCCTGTATTTGTGACAGCGGTTGTGTAGATCGCGGTGACAGTTGTAGACAGGCTACATAGATAGTAGTGCATCTACGACCGATGTGTTTTGTGTCTGACACATCGGTAACCATGGTCACTGACAGATGATTTGCGTAGTATGTATTGTGGAACAGATGGAGAGGAGTTGGAATGTCTTCGTGTGTGTTCGAAGTGGTTTTGAGTGTTGGAGGAAGACATGTACATTGATTGTAGGTGTGGGTGAAAGAGGCATACTGTGACAGTTGTTTGTTGGGAATTACAATTCGACAGACTATCTACTGAACGTCATGTTCGTGGTAGTGCTTGGGTGAATGTATGTGTCAGAGAGAGATGGATAGTGGGTTCGTTCCTGTGGTTGGTCGGTTGGTTGGTTGGTTGGTTGTAGATATGTTTTGGAATTGATTTTGAAGGGTTGTGGTGGGTGGTATTGGATTCTTGAGGGTGTGTGGAATTTGTCATTTTGTTGGCGTTGGTGATTCGCTGATGTTTTGTTTCAGCATTCAGTGCATGTTGTTTGTGTTGGTTCCCGATGTTTGTTTATCTGAGAGTGTTAGTGAGGGCGTCACGATGACCATGAGGACGTCGTTGTCGTTACTGTTGTGATTGTTATTGTATGTGTGTATGGGTGGAGTTAGTGAGTGATGTTGGTGTTAAAATGTGTGATTGTGTAATTGTTGATGGCGTTTAGTTAATCGATTGGTTGTTTTGTTGTTCTTGGTGACTGTGTTATTGTAGATTTTGTTGATTTGTTTGTGTAGTGTTGGTAGTGGGGAGTAGCGTGCTGGGTTGTGTGGTCATTGGAGGTGATGTGTGTCAGTTGTAGACATATTGTGTCCACTGCCTGTATTTGTGACAGCGGTTGTGTAGATCGCGGTGACAGTTGTAGACAGGCTACATAGATAGTAGTGCATCTACGACCGATGTGTTTTGTGTCTGACACATCGGTAACCATGGTCACTGACAGATGATTTGCGTAGTATGTATTGTGGAACAGATGGAGAGGAGTTGGAATGACTGTGTGTGTGTGTGTGTGTGTGTGTGTAGGTGTGTGGAAGAGAGGTAGGGAGTACGTCTTTTGATAGTTGTCGTGATGTTTGTTATTGGGTTGTGCAGGTGTGTTGTTGGTGATATTGTAGGTTATAGTGTGCCTTCAATTTGTCAGTGTTGATATTGCGTCGATATTTTGTTGGAGAATTGAATGTAGGTTGTTTGTCTTCGAGTTCTAATTTCTGTTTATGTCAGAGTGTTGATGAATCCGTTATAATGTGAACGAAGACGTTGTTGTTCATTTCGGTGTTGTTGTTGTCATTCAGGTATGTTTGTGTGTATGGAGTTGTTTGGTGACATGTGAGTGGAAATGTATAATTGTGTACGTTTTGATTAGGCGTGGTTTGACGATTGCTTGTTTTATTGCCGTCGGTGAGTGTTTGATGATAGGTATGGTTGATTTGTTTGACGAGAGTGAAGATAGCGCGAAAAGTTGGTTTCCTGGAATGCATTATTTATGTGGACATAGGAAGAGGTGTGTGTCGGTTGTAGACATATTGTATCCACTGCCTGTATTTGTGACAGCGGTTGTGTAGATCGCGGTGACAGTTGTAGACAGGCTACATAGATAGTAGTGCATCTACGACCGATGTGTTTTGTGTCTGACACATCGGTAACCATGGTCACTGACAGATGATTTGCGTAGTATGTATTGTGGAACAGATGGAGAGGAGTTGGAATGTCTTCGTGTGTGTTCGAAGTGGTTTTGAGTGTTGGAGGAAGACATGTACATTGATTGTAGGTGTTGGTGAAAGAGGCATACTGTGACAGTTGTTTGTTGGGAATTACAATTCGACAGACTATCTACTGAACGTCATGTTCGTGGTAGTGCTTGGGTGAATGTATGTGTCAGAGAGAGATGGATAGTGGGTTCGTTCCTGTGGTTGGTCGGTTGGTTGGTTGGTTGGTTGTAGATATGTTTTGGAATTGATTTTGAAGGGTTGTGGTGGGTGGTATTGGATTCTTGAGGGTGTGTGGAATTTGTCATTTTGTCGGCGTTGGTGATTCGCTGATGTTTTGTTTCAGCATTCAGTGCATGTTGTTTGTGTTGGTTCCCGATGTTTGTTTATCTGAGAGTGTTAGTGAGGGCGTCACGATGACCATGAGGACGTCGTTGTCGTTACTGTTGTGATTGTTATTGTATGTGTGTATGGGTGGAGTTAGTGAGTGATGTTGGTGTTAAAATGTGTGATTGTGTAATTGTTGATGGCGTTTAGTTAATCGATTGGTTGTTTTGTTGTTCTTGGTGACTGTGTTATTGTAGATTTTGTTGATTTGTTTGTGTAGTGTTGGTAGTGGGGAGTAGCGTGCTGGGTTGTGTGGTCATTGGAGGTGATGTGTGTCAGTTGTAGACATATTGTGTCCACTGCCTGTATTTGTGACAGCGGTTGTGTAGATCGCGGTGACAGTTGTAGACAGGCTACATAGATAGTAGTGCATCTACGACCGATGTGTTTTGTGTCTGACACATCGGTAACCATGGTCACTGACAGATGATTTGCGTAGTATGTATTGTGGAACAGATGGAGAGGAGTTGGAATGACTGTGTGTGTGTGTGTGTGTGTGTGTGTGTGTGGAAGAGAGGTAGGGAGTACGTCTTTTGATAGTTGTCGTGATGTTTGTTATTGGGTTGTGCAGGTGTGTTGTTGGTGATATTGTAGGTTATAGTGTGCCTTCAATTTGTCAGTGTTGATATTGCGTCGATATTTTGTTGGAGAATTGAATGTAGGTTGTTTGTCTTCGAGTTCTAATTTCTGTTTATGTCAGAGTGTTGATGAATCCGTTATAATGTGAACGAAGACGTTGTTGTTCATTTCGGTGTTGTTGTTGTCATTCAGGTATGTTTGTGTGTATGGAGTTGTTTGGTGACATGTGAGTGGAAATGTATAATTGTGTACGTTTTGATTAGGCGTGGTTTGACGATTGCTTGTTTTATTGCCGTCGGTGAGTGTTTGATGATAGGTATGGTTGATTTGTTTGACGAGAGTGAAGATAGCGCGAAAAGTTGGTTTCCTGGAATGCATTATTTATGTGGACATAGGAAGAGGTGTGTGTCGGTTGTAGACATATTGTATCCACTGCCTGTATTTGTGACAGCGGTTGTGTAGATCGCGGTGACAGTTGTAGACAGGCTACATAGATAGTAGTGCATCTACGACCGATGTGTTTTGTGTCTGACACATCGGTAACCATGGTCACTGACAGATGATTTGCGTAGTATGTATTGTGGAACAGATGGAGAGGAGTTGGAATGTCTTCGTGTGTGTTCGAAGTGGTTTTGAGTGTTGGAGGAAGACATGTACATTGATTGTAGGTGTGGGTGAAAGAGGCATACTGTGACAGTTGTTTGTTGGGAATTACAATTCGACAGACTATCTACTGAACGTCATGTTCGTGGTAGTGCTTGGGTGAATGTATGTGTCAGAGAGAGATGGATAGTGGGTTCGTTCCTGTGGTTGGTCGGTTGGTTGGTTGGTTGGTTGTAGATATGTTTTGGAATTGATTTTGAAGGGTTGTGGTGGGTGGTATTGGATTCTTGAGGGTGTGTGGAATTTGTCATTTTGTCGGCGTTGGTGATTCGCTGATGTTTTGTTTCAGCATTCAGTGCATGTTGTTTGTGTTGGTTCCCGATGTTTGTTTATCTGAGAGTGTTAGTGAGGGCGTCACGATGACCATGAGGACGTCGTTGTCGTTACTGTTGTGATTGTTATTGTATGTGTGTATGGGTGGAGTTAGTGAGTGATGTTGGTGTTAAAATGTGTGATTGTGTAATTGTTGATGGCGTTTAGTTAATCGATTGGTTGTTTTGTTGTTCTTGGTGACTGTGTTATTGTAGATTTTGTTGATTTGTTTGTGTAGTGTTGGTAGTGGGGAGTAGCGTGCTGGGTTGTGTGGTCATTGGAGGTGATGTGTGTCAGTTGTAGACATATTGTGTCCACTGCCTGTATTTGTGACAGCGGTTGTGTAGATCGCGGTGACAGTTGTAGACAGGCTACATAGATAGTAGTGCATCTACGACCGATGTGTTTTGTGTCTGACACATCGGTAACCATGGTCACTGACAGATGATTTGCGTAGTATGTATTGTGGAACAGATGGAGAGGAGTTGGAATGACTGTGTGTGTGTGTGTGTGTGTGTGTGTAGGTGTGTGGAAGAGAGGTAGGGAGTACGTCTTTTGATAGTTGTCGTGATGTTTGTTATTGGGTTGTGCAGGTGTGTTGTTGGTGATATTGTAGGTTATAGTGTGCCTTCAATTTGTCAGTGTTGATATTGCGTCGATATTTTGTTGGAGAATTGAATGTAGGTTGTTTGTCTTCGAGTTCTAATTTCTGTTTATGTCAGAGTGTTGATGAATCCGTTATAATGTGAACGAAGACGTTGTTGTTCATTTCGGTGTTGTTGTTGTCATTCAGGTATGTTTGTGTGTATGGAGTTGTTTGGTGACATGTGAGTGGAAATGTATAATTGTGTACGTTTTGATTAGGCGTGGTTTGACGATTGCTTGTTTTATTACCGTCGGTGAGTGTTTGATGATAGGTATGGTTGATTTGTTTGACGAGAGTGAAGATAGCGCGAAAAGTTGGTTTCCTGGAATGCATTATTTATGTGGACATAGGAAGAGGTGTGTGTCGGTTGTAGACATATTGTATCCACTGCCTGTATTTGTGACAGCGGTTGTGTAGATCGCGGTGACAGTTGTAGACAGGCTACATAGATAGTAGTGCATCTACGACCGATGTGTTTTGTGTCTGACACATCGGTAACCATGGTCACTGACAGATGATTTGCGTAGTATGTATTGTGGAACAGATGGAGAGGAGTTGGAATGACTGTGTGTGTGTGTGTGTGTGTGTGTAGGTGTGTGGAAGAGAGGTAGGGAGTACGTCTTTTGATAGTTGTCGTGATGTTTGTTATTGGGTTGTGCAGGTGTGTTGTTGGTGATATTGTAGGTTATAGTGTGCCTTCAATTTGTCAGTGTTGATATTGCGTCGATATTTTGTTGGAGAATTGAATGTAGGTTGTTTGTCTTCGAGTTCTAATTTCTGTTTATGTCAGAGTGTTGATGAATCCGTTATAATGTGAACGAAGACGTTGTTGTTCATTTCGGTGTTGTTGTTGTCATTCAGGTATGTTTGTGTGTATGGAGTTGTTTGGTGACATGTGAGTGGAAATGTATAATTGTGTACGTTTTGATTAGGCGTGGTTTGACGATTGCTTGTTTTATTGCCGTCGGTGAGTGTTTGATGATAGGTATGGTTGATTTGTTTGACGAGAGTGAAGATAGCGCGAAAAGTTGGTTTCCTGGAATGCATTATTTATGTGGACATAGGAAGAGGTGTGTGTCGGTTGTAGACATATTGTATCCACTGCCTGTATTTGTGACAGCGGTTGTGTGAGGGCGTCACGATGACCATGAGGACGTCGTTGTCGTTACTGTTGTGATTGTTATTGTATGTGTGTATGGGTGGAGTTAGTGAGTGATGTTGGTGTTAAAATGTGTGATTGTGTAATTGTTGATGGCGTTTAGTTAATCGATTGGTTGTTTTGTTGTTCTTGGTGACTGTGTTATTGTAGAATTTGTTGATTTGTTTGTGTAGTGTTGGTAGTGGGGAGTAGCGTGCTGGGTTGTGTGGTCATTGGAGGTGATGTGTGTCAGTTGTAGACATATTGTGTCCACTGCCTGTATTTGTGACAGCGGTTGTGTAGATCGCGGTGACAGTTGTAGACAGGCTACATAGATAGTAGTGCATCTACGACCGATGTGTTTTGTGTCTGACACATCGGTAACCATGGTCACTGACAGATGATTTGCGTAGTATGTATTGTGGAACAGATGGAGAGGAGTTGGAATGACTGTGTGTGTGTGTGTGTGTGTGTGTGTGTGTGTGTGGAAGAGAGGTAGGGAGTACGTCTTTTGATAGTTGTCGTGATGTTTGTTATTGGGTTGTGCAGGTGTGTTGTTGGTGATATTGTAGGTTATAGTGTGCCTTCAATTTGTCAGTGTTGATATTGCGTCGATATTTTGTTGGAGAATTGAATGTAGGTTGTTTGTCTTCGAGTTCTAATTTCTGTTTATGTCAGAGTGTTGATGAATCCGTTATAATGTGAACGAAGACGTTGTTGTTCATTTCGGTGTTGTTGTTGTCATTCAGGTATGTTTGTGTGTATGGAGTTGTTTGGTGACATGTGAGTGGAAATGTATAATTGTGTACGTTTTGATTAGGCGTGGTTTGACGATTGCTTGTTTTATTACCGTCGGTGAGTGTTTGATGATAGGTATGGTTGATTTGTTTGACGAGAGTGAAGATAGCGCGAAAAGTTGGTTTCCTGGAATGCATTATTTATGTGGACATAGGAAGAGGTGTGTGTCGGTTGTAGACATATTGTATCCACTGCCTGTATTTGTGACAGCGGTTGTGTAGATCGCGGTGACAGTTGTAGACAGGCTACATAGATAGTAGTGCATCTACGACCGATGTGTTTTGTGTCTGACACATCGGTAACCATGGTCACTGACAGATGATTTGCGTAGTATGTATTGTGGAACAGATGGAGAGGAGTTGGAATGTCTTCGTGTGTGTTCGAAGTGGTTTTGAGTGTTGGAGGAAGACATGTACATTGATTGTAGGTGTGGGTGAAAGAGGCATACTGTGACAGTTGTTTATTGGGAATTACAATTCGACAGACTATCTACTGAACGTCATGTTCGTGGTAGTGCTTGGGTGAATGTATGTGTCAGAGAGAGATGGATAGTGGGTTCGTTCCTGTGGTTGGTCGGTTGGTTGGTTGGTTGGTTGTAGATATGTTTTGGAATTGATTTTGAAGGGTTGTGGTGGGTGGTATTGGATTCTTGAGGGTGTGTGGAATTTGTCATTTTGTTGGCGTTGGTGATTCGCTGATGTTTTGTTTCAGCATTCAGTGCATGTTGTTTGTGTTGGTTCCCGATGTTTGTTTATCTGAGAGTGTTAGTGAGGGCGTCACGATGACCATGAGGACGTCGTTGTCGTTACTGTTGTGATTGTTATTGTATGTGTGTATGGGTGGAGTTAGTGAGTGATGTTGGTGTTAAAATGTGTGATTGTGTAATTGTTGATGGCGTTTAGTTAATCGATTGGTTGTTTTGTTGTTCTTGGTGACTGTGTTATTGTAGATTTTGTTGATTTGTTTGTGTAGTGTTGGTAGTGGGGAGTAGCGTGCTGGGTTGTGTGGTCATTGGAGGTGATGTGTGTCAGTTGTAGACATATTGTGTCCACTGCCTGTATTTGTGACAGCGGTTGTGTAGATCGCGGTGACAGTTGTAGACAGGCTACATAGATAGTAGTGCATCTACGACCGATGTGTTTTGTGTCTGACACATCGGTAACCATGGTCACTGACAGATGATTTGCGTAGTATGTATTGTGGAACAGATGGAGAGGAGTTGGAATGACTGTGTGTGTGTGTGTGTGTGTGTGTAGGTGTGTGGAAGAGAGGTAGGGAGTACGTCTTTTGATAGTTGTCGTGATGTTTGTTATTGGGTTGTGCAGGTGTGTTGTTGGTGATATTGTAGGTTATAGTGTGCCTTCAATTTGTCAGTGTTGATATTGCGTCGATATTTTGTTGGAGAATTGAATGTAGGTTGTTTGTCTTCGAGTTCTAATTTCTGTTTATGTCAGAGTGTTGATGAATCCGTTATAATGTGAACGAAGACGTTGTTGTTCATTTCGGTGTTGTTGTTGTCATTCAGGTATGTTTGTGTGTATGGAGTTGTTTGGTGACATGTGAGTGGAAATGTATAATTGTGTACGTTTTGATTAGGCGTGGTTTGACGATTGCTTGTTTTATTGCCGTCGGTGAGTGTTTGATGATAGGTATGGTTGATTTGTTTGACGAGAGTGAAGATAGCGCGAAAAGTTGGTTTCCTGGAATGCATTATTTATGTGGACATAGGAAGAGGTGTGTGTCGGTTGTAGACATATTGTATCCACTGCCTGTATTTGTGACAGCGGTTGTGTAGATCGCGGTGACAGTTGTAGACAGGCTACATAGATAGTAGTGCATCTACGACCGATGTGTTTTGTGTCTGACACATCGGTAACCATGGTCACTGACAGATGATTTGCGTAGTATGTATTGTGGAACAGATGGAGAGGAGTTGGAATGACTGTGTGTGTGTGTGTGTGTGTGTGTGTGTGTAGGTGTGTGGAAGAGAGGTAGGGAGTACGTCTTTTGATAGTTGTCGTGATGTTTGTTATTGGGTTGTGCAGGTGTGTTGTTGGTGATATTGTAGGTTATAGTGTGCCTTCAATTTGTCAGTGTTGATATTGCGTCGATATTTTGTTGGAGAATTGAATGTAGGTTGTTTGTCTTCGAGTTCTAATTTCTGTTTATGTCAGAGTGTTGATGAATCCGTTATAATGTGAACGAAGACGTTGTTGTTCATTTCGGTGTTGTTGTTGTCATTCAGGTATGTTTGTGTGTATGGAGTTGTTTGGTGACATGTGAGTGGAAATGTATAATTGTGTACGTTTTGATTAGGCGTGGTTTGACGATTGCTTGTTTTATTGCCGTCGGTGAGTGTTTGATGATAGGTATGGTTGATTTGTTTGACGAGAGTGAAGATAGCGCGAAAAGTTGGTTTCCTGGAATGCATTATTTATGTGGACATAGGAAGAGGTGTGTGTCGGTTGTAGACATATTGTATCCACTGCCTGTATTTGTGACAGCGGTTGTGTAGATCGCGGTGACAGTTGTAGACAGGCTACATAGATAGTAGTGCATCTACGACCGATGTGTTTTGTGTCTGACACATCGGTAACCATGGTCACTGACAGATGATTTGCGTAGTATGTATTGTGGAACAGATGGAGAGGAGTTGGAATGACTGTGTGTGTGTGTGTGTGTGTGTGTGTGTAGGTGTGTGGAAGAGAGGTAGGGAGTACGTCTTTTGATAGTTGTCGTGATGTTTGTTATTGGGTTGTGCAGGTGTGTTGTTGGTGATATTGTAGGTTATAGTGTGCCTTCAATTTGTCAGTGTTGATATTGCGTCGATATTTTGTTGGAGAATTGAATGTAGGTTGTTTGTCTTCGAGTTCTAATTTCTGTTTATGTCAGAGTGTTGATGAATCCGTTATAATGTGAACGAAGACGTTGTTGTTCATTTCGGTGTTGTTGTTGTCATTCAGGTATGTTTGTGTGTATGGAGTTGTTTGGTGACATGTGAGTGGAAATGTATAATTGTGTACGTTTTGATTAGGCGTGGTTTGACGATTGCTTGTTTTATTGCCGTCGGTGAGTGTTTGATGATAGGTATGGTTGATTTGTTTGACGAGAGTGAAGATAGCGCGAAAAGTTGGTTTCCTGGAATGCATTATTTATGTGGACATAGGAAGAGGTGTGTGTCGGTTGTAGACATATTGTATCCACTGCCTGTATTTGTGACAGCGGTTGTGTAGATCGCGGTGACAGTTGTAGACAGGCTACATAGATAGTAGTGCATCTACGACCGATGTGTTTTGTGTCTGACACATCGGTAACCATGGTCACTGACAGATGATTTGCGTAGTATGTATTGTGGAACAGATGGAGAGGAGTTGGAATGACTGTGTGTGTGTGTGTGTGTGTGTGTGTGTGTAGGTGTGTGGAAGAGAGGTAGGGAGTACGTCTTTTGATAGTTGTCGTGATGTTTGTTATTGGGTTGTGCAGGTGTGTTGTTGGTGATATTGTAGGTTATAGTGTGCCTTCAATTTGTCAGTGTTGATATTGCGTCGATATTTTGTTGGAGAATTGAATGTAGGTTGTTTGTCTTCGAGTTCTAATTTCTGTTTATGTCAGAGTGTTGATGAATCCGTTATAATGTGAACGAAGACGTTGTTGTTCATTTCGGTGTTGTTGTTGTCATTCAGGTATGTTTGTGTGTATGGAGTTGTTTGGTGACATGTGAGTGGAAATGTATAATTGTGTACGTTTTGATTAGGCGTGGTTTGACGATTGCTTGTTTTATTGCCGTCGGTGAGTGTTTGATGATAGGTATGGTTGATTTGTTTGACGAGAGTGAAGATAGCGCGAAAAGTTGGTTTCCTGGAATGCATTATTTATGTGGACATAGGAAGAGGTGTGTGTCGGTTGTAGACATATTGTATCCACTGCCTGTATTTGTGACAGCGGTTGTGTAGATCGCGGTGACAGTTGTAGACAGGCTACATAGATAGTAGTGCATCTACGACCGATGTGTTTTGTGTCTGACACATCGGTAACCATGGTCACTGACAGATGATTTGCGTAGTATGTATTGTGGAACAGATGGAGAGGAGTTGGAATGACTGTGTGTGTGTGTGTGTGTGTGTGTGTGTG
Source organism: Trichobilharzia regenti (assembly GCA_944472135.2). Classification (NCBI taxonomy): domain Eukaryota; kingdom Metazoa; phylum Platyhelminthes; class Trematoda; order Strigeidida; family Schistosomatidae; genus Trichobilharzia; species Trichobilharzia regenti. Next base: position 38,972,264 of record OX235264.1, on the reverse strand, counting down.
TAGGTGTGTGGAAGAGAGGTAGGGAGTACGTCTTTTGATAGTTGTCGTGATGTTTGTTATTGGGTTGTGCAGGTGTGTTGTTGGTGATATTGTAGGTTATAGTGTGCCTTCAATTTGTCAGTGTTGATATTGCGTCGATATTTTGTTGGAGAATTGAATGTAGGTTGTTTGTCTTCGAGTTCTAATTTCTGTTTATGTCAGAGTGTTGATGAATCCGTTATAATGTGAACGAAGACGTTGTTGTTCATTTCGGTGTTGTTGTTGTCATTCAGGTATGTTTGTGTGTATGGAGTTGTTTGGTGACATGTGAGTGGAAATGTATAATTGTGTACGTTTTGATTAGGCGTGGTTTGACGATTGCTTGTTTTATTGCCGTCGGTGAGTGTTTGATGATAGGTATGGTTGATTTGTTTGACGAGAGTGAAGATAGCGCGAAAAGTTGGTTTCCTGGAATGCATTATTTATGTGGACATAGGAAGAGGTGTGTGTCGGTTGTAGACATATTGTATCCACTGCCTGTATTTGTGACAGCGGTTGTGTAGATCGCGGTGACAGTTGTAGACAGGCTACATAGATAGTAGTGCATCTACGACCGATGTGTTTTGTGTCTGACACATCGGTAACCATGGTCACTGACAGATGATTTGCGTAGTATGTATTGTGGAACAGATGGAGAGGAGTTGGAATGACTGTGTGTGTGTGTGTGTGTGTGTGTGTGTAGGTGTGTGGAAGAGAGGTAGGGAGTACGTCTTTTGATAGTTGTCGTGATGTTTGTTATTGGGTTGTGCAGGTGTGTTGTTGGTGATATTGTAGGTTATAGTGTGCCTTCAATTTGTCAGTGTTGATATTGCGTCGATATTTTGTTGGAGAATTGAATGTAGGTTGTTTGTCTTCGAGTTCTAATTTCTGTTTATGTCAGAGTGTTGATGAATCCGTTATAATGTGAACGAAGACGTTGTTGTTCATTTCGGTGTTGTTGTTGTCATTCAGGTATGTTTGTGTGTATGGAGTTGTTTGATGACATGTGAGTGGAAATGTATAATTGTGTACGTTTTGATTAGGCGTGGTTTGACGATTGCTTGTTTTATTGCCGTCGGTGAGTGTTTGATGATAGGTATGGTTGATTTGTTTGACGAGAGTGAAGATAGCGCGAAAAGTTGGTTTCCTGGAATGCATTATTTATGTGGACATAGGAAGAGGTGTGTGTCGGTTGTAGACATATTGTATCCACTGCCTGTATTTGTGACAGCGGTTGTGTAGATCGCGGTGACAGTTGTAGACAGGCTACATAGATAGTAGTGCATCTACGACCGATGTGTTTTGTGTCTGACACATCGGTAACCATGGTCACTGACAGATGATTTGCGTAGTATGTATTGTGGAACAGATGGAGAGGAGTTGGAATGACTGTGTGTGTGTGTGTGTGTGTGTGTGTGTAGGTGTGTGGAAGAGAGGTAGGGAGTACGTCTTTTGATAGTTGTCGTGATGTTTGTTATTGGGTTGTGCAGGTGTGTTGTTGGTGATATTGTAGGTTATAGTGTGCCTTCAATTTGTCAGTGTTGATATTGCGTCGATATTTTGTTGGAGAATTGAATGTAGGTTGTTTGTCTTCGAGTTCTAATTTCTGTTTATGTCAGAGTGTTGATGAATCCGTTATAATGTGAACGAAGACGTTGTTGTTCATTTCGGTGTTGTTGTTGTCATTCAGGTATGTTTGTGTGTATGGAGTTGTTTGATGACATGTGAGTGGAAATGTATAATTGTGTACGTTTTGATTAGGCGTGGTTTGACGATTGCTTGTTTTATTGCCGTCGGTGAGTGTTTGATGATAGGTATGGTTGATTTGTTTGACGAGAGTGAAGATAGCGCGAAAAGTTGGTTTCCTGGAATGCATTATTTATGTGGACATAGGAAGAGGTGTGTGTCGGTTGTAGACATATTGTATCCACTGCCTGTATTTGTGACAGCGGTTGTGTAGATCGCGGTGACAGTTGTAGACAGGCTACATAGATAGTAGTGCATCTACGACCGATGTGTTTTGTGTCTGACACATCGGTAACCATGGTCACTGACAGATGATTTGCGTAGTATGTATTGTGGAACAGATGGAGAGGAGTTGGAATGACTGTGTGTGTGTGTGTGTGTGTGTGTGTGTGTAGGTGTGTGGAAGAGAGGTAGGGAGTACGTCTTTTGATAGTTGTCGTGATGTTTGTTATTGGGTTGTGCAGGTGTGTTGTTGGTGATATTGTAGGTTATAGTGTGCCTTCAATTTGTCAGTGTTGATATTGCGTCGATATTTTGTTGGAGAATTGAATGTAGGTTGTTTGTCTTCGAGTTCTAATTTCTGTTTATGTCAGAGTGTTGATGAATCCGTTATAATGTGAACGAAGACGTTGTTGTTCATTTCGGTGTTGTTGTTGTCATTCAGGTATGTTTGTGTGTATGGAGTTGTTTGATGACATGTGAGTGGAAATGTATAATTGTGTACGTTTTGATTAGGCGTGGTTTGACGATTGCTTGTTTTATTGCCGTCGGTGAGTGTTTGATGATAGGTATGGTTGATTTGTTTGACGAGAGTGAAGATAGCGCGAAAAGTTGGTTTCCTGGAATGCATTATTTATGTGGACATAGGAAGAGGTGTGTGTCGGTTGTAGACATATTGTATCCACTGCCTGTATTTGTGACAGCGGTTGTGTAGATCGCGGTGACAGTTGTAGACAGGCTACATAGATAGTAGTGCATCTACGACCGATGTGTTTTGTGTCTGACACATCGGTAACCATGGTCACTGACAGATGATTTGCGTAGTATGTATTGTGGAACAGATGGAGAGGAGTTGGAATGACTGTGTGTGTGTGTGTGTGTGTGTGTGTGTGTGTGTGTAGGTGTGTGGAAGAGAGGTAGGGAGTACGTCTTTTGATAGTTGTCGTGATGTTTGTTATTGGGTTGTGCAGGTGTGTTGTTGGTGATATTGTAGGTTATAGTGTGCCTTCAATTTGTCAGTGTTGATATTGCGTCGATATTTTGTTGGAGAATTGAATGTAGGTTGTTTGTCTTCGAGTTCTAATTTCTGTTTATGTCAGAGTGTTGATGAATCCGTTATAATGTGAACGAAGACGTTGTTGTTCATTTCGGTGTTGTTGTTGTCATTCAGGTATGTTTGTGTGTATGGAGTTGTTTGGTGACATGTGAGTGGAAATGTATAATTGTGTACGTTTTGATTAGGCGTGGTTTGACGATTGCTTGTTTTATTGCCGTCGGTGAGTGTTTGATGATAGGTATGGTTGATTTGTTTGACGAGAGTGAAGATAGCGCGAAAAGTTGGTTTCCTGGAATGCATTATTTATGTGGACATAGGAAGAGGTGTGTGTCGGTTGTAGACATATTGTATCCACTGCCTGTATTTGTGACAGCGGTTGTGTAGATCGCGGTGACAGTTGTAGACAGGCTACATAGATAGTAGTGCATCTACGACCGATGTGTTTTGTGTCTGACACATCGGTAACCATGGTCACTGACAGATGATTTGCGTAGTATGTATTGTGGAACAGATGGAGAGGAGTTGGAATGACTGTGTGTGTGTGTGTGTGTGTGTGTGTAGGTGTGTGGAAGAGAGGTAGGGAGTACGTCTTTTGATAGTTGTCGTGATGTTTGTTATTGGGTTGTGCAGGTGTGTTGTTGGTGATATTGTAGGTTATAGTGTGCCTTCAATTTGTCAGTGTTGATATTGCGTCGATATTTTGTTGGAGAATTGAATGTAGGTTGTTTGTCTTCGAGTTCTAATTTCTGTTTATGTCAGAGTGTTGATGAATCCGTTATAATGTGAACGAAGACGTTGTTGTTCATTTCGGTGTTGTTGTTGTCATTCAGGTATGTTTGTGTGTATGGAGTTGTTTGATGACATGTGAGTGGAAATGTATAATTGTGTACGTTTTGATTAGGCGTGGTTTGACGATTGCTTGTTTTATTGCCGTCGGTGAGTGTTTGATGATAGGTATGGTTGATTTGTTTGACGAGAGTGAAGATAGCGCGAAAAGTTGGTTTCCTGGAATGCATTATTTATGTGGACATAGGAAGAGGTGTGTGTCGGTTGTAGACATATTGTATCCACTGCCTGTATTTGTGACAGCGGTTGTGTAGATCGCGGTGACAGTTGTAGACAGGCTACATAGATAGTAGTGCATCTACGACCGATGTGTTTTGTGTCTGACACATCGGTAACCATGGTCACTGACAGATGATTTGCGTAGTATGTATTGTGGAACAGATGGAGAGGAGTTGGAATGACTGTGTGTGTGTGTGTGTGTGTGTGTGTGTAGGTGTGTGGAAGAGAGGTAGGGAGTACGTCTTTTGATAGTTGTCGTGATGTTTGTTATTGGGTTGTGCAGGTGTGTTGTTGGTGATATTGTAGGTTATAGTGTGCCTTCAATTTGTCAGTGTTGATATTGCGTCGATATTTTGTTGGAGAATTGAATGTAGGTTGTTTGTCTTCGAGTTCTAATTTCTGTTTATGTCAGAGTGTTGATGAATCCGTTATAATGTGAACGAAGACGTTGTTGTTCATTTCGGTGTTGTTGTTGTCATTCAGGTATGTTTGTGTGTATGGAGTTGTTTGATGACATGTGAGTGGAAATGTATAATTGTGTACGTTTTGATTAGGCGTGGTTTGACGATTGCTTGTTTTATTGCCGTCGGTGAGTGTTTGATGATAGGTATGGTTGATTTGTTTGACGAGAGTGAAGATAGCGCGAAAAGTTGGTTTCCTGGAATGCATTATTTATGTGGACATAGGAAGAGGTGTGTGTCGGTTGTAGACATATTGTATCCACTGCCTGTATTTGTGACAGCGGTTGTGTAGATCGCGGTGACAGTTGTAGACAGGCTACATAGATAGTAGTGCATCTACGACCGATGTGTTTTGTGTCTGACACATCGGTAACCATGGTCACTGACAGATGATTTGCGTAGTATGTATTGTGGAACAGATGGAGAGGAGTTGGAATGACTGTGTGTGTGTGTGTGTGTGTGTGTGTGTGTAGGTGTGTGGAAGAGAGGTAGGGAGTACGTCTTTTGATAGTTGTCGTGATGTTTGTTATTGGGTTGTGCAGGTGTGTTGTTGGTGATATTGTAGGTTATAGTGTGCCTTCAATTTGTCAGTGTTGATATTGCGTCGATATTTTGTTGGAGAATTGAATGTAGGTTGTTTGTCTTCGAGTTCTAATTTCTGTTTATGTCAGAGTGTTGATGAATCCGTTATAATGTGAACGAAGACGTTGTTGTTCATTTCGGTGTTGTTGTTGTCATTCAGGTATGTTTGTGTGTATGGAGTTGTTTGGTGACATGTGAGTGGAAATGTATAATTGTGTACGTTTTGATTAGGCGTGGTTTGACGATTGCTTGTTTTATTGCCGTCGGTGAGTGTTTGATGATAGGTATGGTTGATTTGTTTGACGAGAGTGAAGATAGCGCGAAAAGTTGGTTTCCTGGAATGCATTATTTATGTGGACATAGGAAGAGGTGTGTGTCGGTTGTAGACATATTGTATCCACTGCCTGTATTTGTGACAGCGGTTGTGTAGATCGCGGTGACAGTTGTAGACAGGCTACATAGATAGTAGTGCATCTACGACCGATGTGTTTTGTGTCTGACACATCGGTAACCATGGTCACTGACAGATGATTTGCGTAGTATGTATTGTGGAACAGATGGAGAGGAGTTGGAATGTCTTCGTGTGTGTTCGAAGTGGTTTTGAGTGTTGGAGGAAGACATTTACATTGATTGTAGGTGTTGGTGAAAGAGGCATACTGTGACAGTTGTTTGTTGGGAATTACAATTCGACAGACTATCTACTGAACGTCATGTTCGTGGTAGTGCTTGGGTGAATGTATGTGTCAGAGAGAGATGGATAGAGGGTTCCTGTGGTTGGTCGGTCGGTCGGTTGGTTGGTTGGTTGGTTGGTTGTAGATATGTTTTGGAATTGATTTTGAAGGGTTGTGGTGGGTGGTATTGGATTCTTGAGGGTGTGTGGAATTTGTCATTTTGTTGGCGTTGGTGATTCGCTGATGTTTTGTTTCAGCATTCAGTGCATGTTGTTTGTGTTGGTTCCCGATGTTTGTTTATCTGAGAGTGTTAATGAGGGCGTCACGATGACCATGAGGACGTCGTTGTCGTTACTGTTGTGATTGTTATTGTATGTGTGTATGGGTGGAGTTAGTGAGTGATGTTGGTGTTAAAATGTGTGATTGTGTAATTGTTGATGGCGTTTAGTTAATCGATTGGTTGTTTTGTTGTTCTTGGTGACTGTGTTATTGTAGATTTTGTTGATTTGTTTGTGTAGTGTTGGTAGTGGGGAGTAGCGTGCTGGGTTGTGTGGTCATTGGAGGTGATGTGTGTCAGTTGTAGACATATTGTATCCACTGCCTGTATTTGTGACAGCGGTTGTGTAGATCGCGGTGACAGTTGTAGACAGGCTACATAGATAGTAGTGCATCTACGACCGATGTGTTTTGTGTCTGACACATCGGTAACCATGGTCACTGACAGATGATTTGCGTAGTATGTATTGTGGAACAGATGGAGAGGAGTTGGAATGACTGTGTGTGTGTGTGTGTGTGTGTGTGTGTGTAGGTGTGTGGAAGAGAGGTAGGGAGTACGTCTTTTGATAGTTGTCGTGATGTTTGTTATTGGGTTGTGCAGGTGTGTTGTTGGTGATATTGTAGGTTATAGTGTGCCTTCAATTTGTCAGTGTTGATATTGCGTCGATATTTTGTTGGAGAATTGAATGTAGGTTGTTTGTCTTCGAGTTCTAATTTCTGTTTATGTCAGAGTGTTGATGAATCCGTTATAATGTGAACGAAGACGTTGTTGTTCATTTCGGTGTTGTTGTTGTCATTCAGGTATGTTTGTGTGTATGGAGTTGTTTGGTGACATGTGAGTGGAAATGTATAATTGTGTACGTTTTGATTAGGCGTGGTTTGACGATTGCTTGTTTTATTGCCGTCGGTGAGTGTTTGATGATAGGTATGGTTGATTTGTTTGACGAGAGTGAAGATAGCGCGAAAAGTTGGTTTCCTGGAATGCATTATTTATGTGGACATAGGAAGAGGTGTGTGTCGGTTATAGACATATTGTATCCACTGCCTGTATTTGTGACAGCGGTTGTGTAGATCGCGGTGACAGTTGTAGACAGGCTACATAGATAGTAGTGCATCTACGACCGATGTGTTTTGTGTCTGACACATCGGTAACCATGGTCACTAACAGATGATTTGCGTAGTATGTATTGTGGAACAGATGGAGAGGAGTTGGAATGTCTTCGTGTGTGTTCGAAGTGGTTTTGAGTGTTGGAGGAAGACATCCGTCTTGTTTTTATCGTTCGGCTTCGAGAATTTACTGCTGTCTGAAAGTAGACATGACATTTTATCGATATAATCTTTGCGACCCATAATAACAACACCTGTACCTTTGTGAGGGCGTGTTAATAGTATATCGCTGATATGCGTCAAAAGTTTAAGTTCTTCTTTGCGCTGTTTAGTAAGAAGACTTTGCATTTTTGGTCTAGCATTAAGGTATTGATTGCAGGAGTTCGTAATGGTAGATTTGAAGCATTGGAAATCCTGGTCTGACGATGGCGTGAGATCATATGTTTGACTGAGTAAATTCTCAAACTGGACATGAGTATGTAGCTTGTTGATATTGAGATTAACATCGCAAAACTTCGAGCCCATAGACAAGGTTTCCATTTGTAATCCAATGTTAATCTCAATATCAACAAGCTACATACTCATGTCCAGTTTGAGAATTTACTCAGTCAAACCTATGATCTCACACCATCGTCAGACCAGGATTTCCAATGCTTCAAATCTACCATTACGGACTCCTGCAATCAATACCTTAATGCTAGACCAAAAATGCAAAGTCTTCTTACTAAACAGCACAAAGAAGAACTTAAACTTTTGACGCATAACAGCGATATACTATTAACACGCCCTGACAAGGGTACAGGTGTTGTTATTATGGATCGCAAAGATTATATCGATAAAATGTCATGTCTACTTTCAGACAGCAGTAAATTCTCGAAACCGAACGAGAAAAACAAGACGGAATTAATTGAGAAACAACTTACCGATACTTTAAAGAGAATGAAGAACAATCATCTCATTCGTGAAGAATTATACGAAAAGATCAGACCAACAGGATCTCTAATACCAAGACTGTATGGTCTACCGAAAATACACAAAGCTGGAGTTCCACTTCGCCCTATCTTGGATATGTCTGGATCGCCCTATCATCCAGTAGCTGGGTGGTTAGCTGAAATCCTCGAACCAGTCAGGGGGCAACTATCTAATCATTCCCTTCGGGACACCTTCCAATTTGTTGAATGTATACAGGATATAAATGCGTCGAATAAACAAATGTTGTCTTTGGATGTAGAATCCTTATTTACGAACGTTCCACTGACAGAGACCATATGTTTTATATGCAAATATATTGAAGACAACAAATTGAACATAGGGATACCTACTACAGATCTTAAAGAACTACTTTTGAGATGTACATTGAATGTACAGTTTACTTTCAATGAAACAATCTACAGGCAGAAGGATGGTATTGCGATGGGTTCTCCCTTGGGTCCTCTCCTTGCAGACGTTTTTATGTCCAGTCTAGAAAATGGTTCCCTGAAGCCTATGATCCAAAGCTTTCAAATATATAAAAGGTATGTAGATGACACCTTTATTATTTGTAATATTGATTGTAACCTGAATAATATATTAAGTGTATTTAATGAGTGCCATCCTGCGATAAAATTCACACTCGAAATGGAGAACGAGTCTAGCATTCATTTCCTCGATGTGAACTTATCAAGAAGGACCGATGGAACTCTGAAGAGATCGATTTATCGTAGGCTGTTATGGAATGGTCAACTGACAAATTTCTATAGCTGGGTACCTATTGGTCGAAAACGAAACCTGGTCCGGTCGCTTGCCACTCGTATTCGGCGCATATGTAGCACTGATACTGTGGAAGATGAGTTATACACTTTGAGGAAAATCCTAATGGAAAATGGATTTCCACCACGTTTTATAGATAAGAATATACATTCAAAGCCTACAAAACGTGACTTATCAACCGCTCCCAAGAAAATACTTTACATGAGCTTAGAATTCAAAGGGGACTTAGCTTCCGATATCATGAAACGAAGGATATCACAGTCCCTGAAAAGAACATTCCCTGCTGCCTCTCTGAGAATAGCTTTTACTAGCCGACCATTATTGTTCAATAACCTGAAGGACAAGATCCCAATGTTGACCAACTCTATGTGCGTTTATCAATTCACCTGCTCTTGTGGAGCTAGGTATATCGGTCGTTCGACTCGAGTTTTGTCCAAGAGGGTGCAAGAACATTATCCTGCATGGCTACGAAAAGGTGGAAGTGGAGCAATAAGAAGCGCGATCATAGAACATCTGGTCGAAAATGATCACCCTATCTCTATAGCCTCCGCCTTTAAAGTCATCTACAAGGCAAAGAGCAATCTACCTAAATCCCTACGTACCCGACTCATCTGTATTGCTGAAGCTTTGGCTATCGAAACAGAAAAGCCAGATCTCTGTGTACAGAAAAAGTTCGTTCAACCCCTCCAACTTTCATGGTCTTAATCCCTCTATGCTAAAATATGATAATCCCCAATCATATTTTAGCTCTACCAATTTTTCATTTTGTCTATTCTATATATGACATTAATCTGCTTTGTCACTTGACATTTAACTACGATTATAATCACAAACATTTTAGTTTTAATTGAACTTCATATGATTATTATTATTATTTTATGCATTCACACCTAAGATTCAATTCCCTCACCACATATAACTTCTGAAAAACCATATATATATACGACTCTACAGCTTGATGATAAATTCGTTGAAAAGAGTCTCTTCGGTGAATCACTTGTTTTGATTTTCTATCATATTAGCTGGAAAATGGTTATTTTGTTGTATTATTCCGTGTATAATGTTTTTGAAGGACAACTTGAATGATACCGTTCACTACTATAGGATTCAGTGAGTTTATCAAACTTCTGCGATCAATAACCTTCTTTCTCGGTTCCTATTGAAGAGAATAGATTGAAGGTATGAACAATGTCTGTGCGTGTATGTATCTCGGTGACTGGCTCACTGGTTGTAGACTACAGAAGTACGATATCATCTTTCCGGCTAAAGTACTTATAATGTTGATTCCGCACATTCTACTCGGGATGACTGGAACGAAAACAAAATCTCTTCTGTTTTTCGGTTCGGTAGTTTTTTTTTTTTTATGGATTGCTTTATTCATGCTTGTCTTCATACGTCTTCTCTGTGTTTTAAAATTTCTCTAACACCTTTTTTCTTGTTTTTTTTTCATCCCCCCGTCTCATCACCACCCGCCACTGTCTCTAGCTTATATTCACAGTCTGGATTATTGTCTTCTTAATGCATGCTGTGGATATCTTTCAATTATTTTTCAAATTATATATCTATGCTCACACTCTATTGTCACAACATTCTCTCCTTAAACATTGGCTTAATCTTTCTTCAGATATTACCAGCAATACTAGTCATTCCTATGCAATGCCATCATTATCGCTAGATAATAATAATAATGAACGCGCCGCGTCTCTTACAAACTCAAACATGCCTATTCTGCCTGAGCTGAATGCTTCTTTTATATCTTCAGCTATTTCATCAACAATGAATTCATCAATCTACTCTGAAGAAGTACAAGAGTACAAGTCAATGAATAATGATCATGTTTATTCATCTACCACGCATATGTTGTATTTAGACGATCCAAGCGATAATGATTCTGAGGATTCTGCCTCATTCAATCAACAAGAATTAAATCATCATTTTCTTGAACAACCACAATCACAAGAACACCATCCTCATCATCCTCATGACATATCCTCCTCTATTGTCAATGCTGATATTAAATCTCAAATGAATATTTTAAATATACCAAATCATTTACAATTATCCGGGATTGTAATACACGAAAAATTCACATGGGATACAATGTTCATTTGGAATTATCTGGCGTATTATCATTGGCCATTATTAGCTAAACATTATAATCTTAGTTTAGTTGGCTGTCATTTAGCATTGCTGGAACCGGTACATTTAAAGCATAAATTTTATATGATCAAATCTGATAATGAAATTGAAAAATCTGATATGAAATCTGATCAGTAAGTGATTATTATTATTACTATTATTATTATTATGATTGCTATGCATTTCGATATTCTTAAATTATACCTGAATATATATAAAAGTCACAAAATAATTGAGCAAAGAAGAATATCCTTTTCGATAAATGCCTCTTCTGGCTGTACAATTTTACTTATCTGTTTGTATACATAGAATATTCTAGATTAGTTGTCAATATGAATATTTTAACTAATTAAAAATGCCCATTAAGATTGTTCAAAAGAATGGATACTGAAAAAAGAGTACTCTTCTCGATAACTTACTCTTCATCAGGCTCTACAGTTATATACATTATACATTATAGTGAATGAATGAATGAATGAATTAGTGTTATGAACAACATTAATGTCACTGTTTAAGTAACATCAAATCAATGCTATTGATAGATTACAGCTCAATAGCATCAACATAAAATAAGCTGAATGTAAGACAGGTAAATTAGGAAGGATAATATTACAAATTCATGAATTTATAGTCTCTACTGAAGATCGGCCACGGCACTAGTAGGATCTAGCTGGATTTGCTTCTTTTGAACACAGAGCACTGGTTGTTTGGGGCGAATTGCAATAGCCTCTGCTGTTTGGAGCATGCGATTCTTCGATGATTTTGGCAATTTATTAGGCACCCGGCAGATTGTAGAGAAGGATTTTTCCACGCTGGCTGGCTTTGCGGCAGGTTTAATATTAGTGTTTTTTTAAATAATTTCCATATGTAAGGTAAGATCAGTGCAATTACATTTCATTAAAGATGCTTGAATTATAATAATAATAATAATAAAGATATAATAGCAAATAGCATATCAACTAAAATTAAGGAAATTCTACAAAAATTCATGATCATTCAAACCTAGATGGTCAAGGTAAGGATAATGTCTGAACTAACTTCTTTTCGATACATAAATTAGGCTTGTTAATATGGATCCCTATAGGCAGCCTCAGCAATATTTAGTAGTCGAACTCTTAGGGCGAAATTGAGATTCGTAGGTATGCGGTAAATGCGGTAACCCTGAAAGCATGATTAGCGTCAATCTTGTATTTTGTATCTACAAGATGAGACAGAATAGCGCTTCGAATAGATTTTCTTTGTCCTTTACTTAACAAAAAACTCAGGGGGGTGATGTTCGTAAATTTGACGAGAAATACGCCTAATTGTACGGCCTATGTAACTGGATCACTCCACAGAAGCAGTTAAATTGGTAGATACACACTGAAGTTTGTCTTTTACTTCCGAAAGCAAACGAGGAGTGATTTTGAATACACGGCGTAATTCGGCTGCAGGGAATGCTCTTTTTACCGCATTTCTAAGACGCTGTGTTTTATTATCTCGTTGATGTTTTCCCCAAAGAACTGCATTTGTAAGAATTTAATTAAAACCAGAAGATGTCATTCCTAAAATAGCAGTAGCACTAGGTTCAATAGTTAAGAGAATAGCAGCAGAGGTTTGGGCACAATGTGCATTAACCCTGAAAAATCAAGAGAAGTGGATATGATTATGAGCAATAATTTGTGCTCGAAACGTCATCAGTTAATATTACTGTAGAACACTGTGTGATTTATCAAATATAAAATCTTATCCATAATGGAATTAAACTCTACCACAGTGCCCAAGTTTTATACTTATATTAATCGGTTCTTAGTTGGTTTTTCCCTAGTCAGAGTTTCTTGTTACTAATTTTTTTTTCTGGCCAGCTATCTCATCTTCAATATATAGTGCTAGCGAAGGTGACAGCTGTTGATAAAAGTCTACAGTGGATTGTTGGAAATCCTTTTCGTTTACACGCTAAGTATCTGACCTTTAGAGAAGAACTGAATTTACATTTGTGTTGCGTATCCCAATCTTGTTCTTTATACTGGTTGAATGAAGTAGAAGATTTCCAAGCTGGTTTCAGGTTGATGAAGGCATATCTCGCCTTTCCGATTCTGGCTGACTGACTTTGACACCTTCATCCGTTCCGGTCGCCTGTGTTTGAAACTGTGCTTCCTAATCGGATAAGTCAAGGAAGTAACCTCTTTCAAATCTCTCCCTTTGATGGTGATTGGTGCTGGTTGATGCTTGTTGTTATCTGCTTATCTTCATCATCTCCGTCTTCCCTATGTTGACCTGGAGTCCTGTCTTCGCTGTACTGCTTCTTCAACCAGAAACAGGTCAACTAGATTATTGGAACATAAAACAATGATGTTACAGAACGGAACTACACTGACTCCTAGTATAGAAATAGAGAGTCAAGTGGTAGAATACGTTAACCACTTCACTTATTTAGGAAGTACCATCAGCCAGTGCCAAAGGGTTAATCTCTGACGAAATCTCAGTATGGATACAGAAGGCGAGTTTCGCATGTACCAGATTACGCTGTGTGTTATGTATGCCTGGCCATCGCCTTCCTCGACCGACGGTCAATGTTAGCTGACATAGGTGTGATAAGGTTGGAAAAGAGCTAGCGGTGGTCAAAACAAAACATGGCTCCAACAGTCAATGAAATCCACAACTGTTAGTTTAAGCCAGCCTACCACGTCGGAAAGTGTAGACTTCCTGACTGGTTGGGGTCCTCGGGACCTTTAAAACCAATGGTTGGAAACAATTAGTGATATGGCTTAAAATCCTGGTTCTCAATGACTAGCGCAGATTCATCCAATCCTTGTGACTTATGATTTCCAATGAAACTATATTGTTCTTCGTTATTACTATTCCTTTGTGTTACACCTCTGTTTACTATCTCTACTATACATTTCTTCTCTTGATTTGTGTGCTACTTGGGGAAGTGTGGCGACTTGAATGGGCGCACATATGTGCAAAGTTCTATGTCGAAAGCAGACAGACAGACAAAAATTTAATTAGACCTGTATTGATTGAGCCTCCTAAGTTAAATAGCCTAGATAAAAGCTCAGTCACCGCATTACATTCACTTACATGTTATCACGAAATAGGGTGGGTGGGACATGTTGAGTGTATTAAAAAGTAATATACTTAGGTGGAAAGACAGAGAGAGGTTAATCACTGAAGCTTCGTTTATCGATTTAACACCGCACACTTTCAATCAGAATGATACAACGCCCATATCGGAGATATAGAAAGTGACAACAAATGACATGAAGAAGTTGGAGAGAGCGAGAGAGAGAATATATAAACCTTAGACAAATTGTGAAGCCACGTAACTACAGTACTATGATTATGAGCAGTAATTTACGCTCGAAACGTCATCCAGTTGTTAATACTGCATCATCACTGTGAGATATTTAAAATAAACTTATCTAATAAGAGATTATGCGTGAATGTTTTCATCTCTTTGCGTTCTTAGTAGAACACATAGGGCTTCAAGTTTGAGCGTTTGAGCTTGAACTTTCAATAGCAATGGTGTTAATTATTTGTGAAATAGGGTTTGTAACGTCACACCCAACCTTCCCTAGCTACTGGACTTGCTACCTGCGAAAAGAGGTTTAGAAGTGCGTCTACAGGAAATGGAACCCCTGCCCACTTGCGTGACTGGCGTGTATTCTGCCATGAAACTTTCGTCCAACTAAGGTATATGTGGAACTCACTAATTATTATCATCATTATTATTATTGCTTGCTTGTAACCGGAAGGTCGTGGGTTCGAATAGTGCAGGGTGGTGGCGTACTTCCGATGATTCCCAGACTACGATGAAACAGCTCTCCAGTACTCCCAGCTGGTTTTCAATGGTTCTCTGATATAAATCCGTGATCATTAGTATTGTCAAGCTAGTAATCCTTTTCATGATTGGTTGTCAATTCAAGTGCATTCTGCTAGTTAAGAAATGAAATTAGTTTTGCGATGTGCATCAAATTAGTTTGAACTCCAGTAAAGATGTGGCTCATTGGCCAAAACATTCAACGGTCAGTCAGTCAGACAGTCCAGGATTCAACGCCTGCCGCTCCCTATTTAATTCAGTCAGGACGACTAGGCAGTATATCATTACCCCTAACACAATAATCACGTGGCTCTTCGTCTGGTGCTTGAAAGAGCTGTCAGGAATAATTGTGTTCAAACTAAATCAAAGTCTCAATCATGACTTCACGATAGGATCTTGTATAGGACATATTCTATCAGATGATTATATGTACATACATTCGTGTGATCATAATTTGTTGGTCAAAAAGGAGTAGTCATTGAGGTTGACGGATTGTCTGTCTGTCTGGTTTCAACGTAGAACTTGGCACCGAAGTGCAGCAGTTCGAGTTGCCACGTTCCAATTGGCACACAAGGTAGACAAGAAGATGAAGTGAAGAGAATCAATAGAGTTTGACAAATATAAGAGTGAAACAGAATGGGTAGTGGTAGAAAGGAATATGAAAGATTACAGAGACTGAATACATCTGCGCCATTGACAACGATTTTGAGCCATGTCACCTACTGTCTCCAGCCATTGATTCCTAGAGTCCCGAGGACCCCAACCCGGGAGTCTGCATCTCCCTACCTGACCGACTCAGTTTAACTGTCAATGATTTCATGGATTGATGCCATGTTTTTGTTTGGCCACCACTGGCTCTTTTCCAATCTGAACCTATATCAGCTAGCAAAGCCCGTCGGGGGAGGCGGTGGTTAGGCATGCGCAGCACGTGACCTAGCCATCTTAGTCTATGTAACTTTATAACCTCGTCGATTGATTTTCCCTCTTTGCCCAACACTCTACGCCTAACTTACTTACTTTACTTTACTTCGGCTGTCTCCTACGGGAGGATGAGCCGGCTTCATGAACGTCTCGAATCATCGCTGCCCAGGCGCGGCAATTTGTAAGAGAGTTCATGTCAACATTACTTATCTTGTGAAACCACCTAACGTGAGACAGAGATCGCAGACATCTATGATCGAAAGCAGTCAACCTTTTCATGTCTTCAACGCGTATTGGCCATGTTTCAGAGCCATAGACAAGGACGGAGCGAACTGATGAGCAGTACACACGTCCCTTGGTTGATAACCGGATGTCACGCCTACGCCAGAGATGGTGTAAGTCAGCGAAAGCAGCTCGAGCTTTTCGGATCCGTGCTGAGATTTCATCGCCAATCAGTCCGTTGGTGCTAATACAACTTCCCAAGTAGGTGAAGTGGTCAACATGTTCTATCACTTCACTCCCTATCACTAAGTTAGGGATTGACGGGGTCCAGTCCTGTAGCAGCATCTTACATTTTGCAGGGGCGAATCGCATGCCAAACATACGAAGATTGCTGCTCAAGGTGTTCAGAAGACTCTGCATTTTGTCAGCATCCTCCCCTAACAGGACTATGTCATCTGCATATTCTAAGTCCATTAGATTATTCCCTGGTAACAAGTCGATTCCTAAGTCACTACGTTCAGTTAAGGATACTTCCATTAGCATTTCTATGATGAAGTTAAACAGAAATGGGGAAAGTGGACATCCCTGTCGGACACCACTGGTTGTTACCAATTCAGATGACAATTCCCCATAAGCCCTTACACGACTACGTGTCTGTCTGTCTGTCTGTTTTCGACATAGAACTTTGCACAAATGTGCGCCAGTTCAAGTCGCCACATTCCGTGTAGCACGCGAAGCAAGAGAAGAAAGTACAAGAAAAGCATAATAGAAACAGTGAGCAGAGGTGTGAGACAAAGGACTACGTGAGTTTGAATAGAGTGCCTTGATTAGTGCAATGTACTTTCTTGGCACTCCCTTCACAGTCAGACATTGCCATAGTACCTTTCGATCCACGGAGTCGAAGGCCGCCTTCAAGTCAAGAAATATGACAATTGTTGGACGCCGAAAAGTGTGTCTATGTTCTAGAATCTGTCGAAGAGTGAAGATATGATCTATGCACCCTCTACCTGGTCTAAAGCCTGCTTGATTTTCCCTTGTCTGTTCCTCCCGAGTTCTGCTTAGTCTATGCATGATTACTGAGCCTAGGATTTTAGAGACTATGTTCGTTAGGCTGATCCCCCTATGATTATCACACGAGGACTTGTTTCCCTTCTTGAATATCGGTATAATAAGTGACTTACCCCAGTCTGATGGACTGTCTCTGATTCCCAGACTTTGCCTAGTACCTCAGTTAATCTACAAACTAGTATGTCACCCCCATATTTAAACACCTCCGGAATAATTCCGTCGGGTCCTGCCGCTTTGCCTCGTTTCAAATTACTGATAGCTTTTGTAACCTCACCTACAGACGGCGGACCAGTGTCTATATCCCATTCGGGTACGTGGTGGATGGCGGGGAGGTTCAGTGTGGCTGTAGGCAAGTTAAATTGTTCCTCAAAGTGTTCTTTCCAGCGTTCAAGGCGTCTATCCTGAGAGCTAATTAAGGAGCCATTTTTCTCAGAAATAGTCTCACTTATGAATTGCCTTCTCCCACCCGATTCTGTGATGAGTCTAAAGAGTTGCCTAGTGTTGCCTATCGCCAATGCTTTTTCCATCTCTTTCGCCTTTGTCACCCACCACTGTTCACGGTCCTTGCGGAGACTTTTAGTAAGTTTCCTTTTGTGCAGCTTTCGCTCCTCATTGAATTCGGAGCTCGCCGGAATAAGTCTTCTAGCATCTATCAGTTCGGATGAGGCAGTCGAAATCCAGTGGTTTTTACTCACCTTTGGATTTGCCTTATTCACAGCTTTTACAGCTGTATCTATAGCTGACTGAATATTCTTCCAGGCTTCTCCAGGGTGAGCACAGCTGTCGAACAGATATGCGTTTAGCTAGTTCTTCCTCAAATAGGGATTTAGTTTCCTGATCGAGCTGGGGACGTGATGGTTTTACCGCCAGCTGTTTCCTACGTCCGTTCAGTCGTAAGCACACACGAGCCCGGACCAGTGCGTGATCGGTATCTACACACGTGTTCCAGAAGGAGCGACAATCTCCTACCGACCCACGCCAACGATAGCTTATTGCTATGTGGTCTATTTGTGTCCAGCGTTGGTTTGATGATGGGGGTCGCCAGGTTAAACAGTGTCTCTCCTTGTGTTTAAAGTTAGTGCTTACAAGAAACAAATGATTATCTGAACAGAACTGTAGGAGACGGTCACCGTTGTCGGTTCGCTGGCACGGAACTCCATAGGTGCCACCGACATCCTTCTCAGATTGACACAATTTCCCTACTTGAGCGTTAAAGTCACCAGCTAGAACGACTATATCTGAGCGTTTAGCCTTTCTCACCAAACTAGACAGCTTTTGGTAGAACTCATCCTTCGTTTCATCCGAACTGCAGTCAGTGGGGGCGTAGGCGGAGATTACGAAAAGGCATCGGCGAGTAGTGCAGTCCTTTCTCCTTCTTACTGATCCGTTCAGACGGACAGCACACATTCGGCTATCTACCGGGATCCAGTCAAGCAATGTCTTTTCTGCCCTAGTACTCAGAGCTATCCCTACGCCAGCTAATCCCGTGAACTAGCTGTGGCATCTCCTGACACCCTCAAGGTGAATTTTGAAGATTCATCCTGTTGGCCAGGTGGGGTTAGGTGAATAACCACACTTGGGTCTTGTATGCGTGTTTCTGAAACACAACATACATCAATGGCTCGAGATGCCAGGGTCTTAGCTAGTGATGCTTGTTGTCCTATTTGGCAAAGTGTCCTAACATTAAATGCTCCTATATGAAATTGGTGGCGTGGCTTTAGGAGACTATCCGTGGTGGTTTTTTGGCTTTCGTCGTTTTTAGTGGACACAGAGTGAAGAGGGAGTGAGGAGCCATCAAGTAGAGGAGTTGCATCAGTGGAAGGAAGGCAAGGTAATAGAGATGAAGATGAAGACAAAGATAAGTGAGGATTAGAGAGGTTTTGTGTGCATTTCGGATTGTGAGGGCGATTGTTACTTCCCGGCTGCCCACACCGTGGAAGTTGGTTGCGTGACCGCAGAGCCCAGGGGACAACTGCTTGAGGCCGGTCACACGCGGCCTGTTTTTGTTCGTTCTCTTTTGTTTGGTGTGCCTCAGTAGCATACTTATCACTCCCGCCCTGTGACACGGCAGCAGGAAGCGCGGTCGTTGTTAATCCGGGCCACGGCCGATCCGGCATGAAATTTTGTGAATTTGTTTGGATCATGGTATTGGATGAGGTAGCTGCTTTTTGTTTAACCGCTATCCAAACAACCTGCCTGGCATGGTAGAACCTCAAGAGACATAAGTCTCAGCCAGTATAGCTTGATTAGGTCATTGCGGTGTTCAAGCCCGACCACCACGTCAAGGTAGCAGCTTTCGGTCGGGATTGTGATGTAACTTATGTTGTTTTTTTTAATTTATAAAGCTTGTCGCCTAGTAATCTACATCACATTAATAACGTAAATAAATGAGGTATAGAAGACATCTGATGACTTATTCTAGTAATTACAACAATGCACTGAGACGTTTGGATTCATCTTATCACAGTTCACAATATCACACAGCTGAAACAGTTAATAATAATAATGATAATCGTAAGAAGTTTGAGAGTATGAAAACTGCTTTAAAATTTATGGACCTCCTATAAAATGTTTCTAATTATTTTTGCTATTCTTCGAAGTTTCTGTAGTGATGGGATTGATTTTCCGACTGGGATAGGATCGCAAGTCGCACACACAACTTCCTCTCCTTTTTTCTGGGCTTAAGACTGCCAAGTATACTAGGCGATCATAGCACGTTGCAAACAAAACGCACGGAAGGTTTGAGGGGATAGAGTGACAGTGAAATTGCCACGTAAACAAATAATTAAGTGATTTTGGAGAATAACAATGTCTTGTTACGTCACAACTCACTGGGCGTAGAGAAAGCTAGGTAACGAGAGGAAGTCAATCGACATAGGACCATATTGGGAAAGAGTCAGTGTTAGTCAAACCACAATCTATCAGTACTCCATGAAGTCTTTAAACAGTTGGTTTGAGCCAAGTACGGAAGTGCAGGCGATCTGGTTGAGGACTTCGAGATGCTAATAACTAATGATTGAAGATTATTGGATATAAGACTCAAAATCGTTCTTTGTGGTGCAGATGCATTCACTCCCCGTATATTCCACCAAAACCGTCATGTTTTTTTGATGTAGTTGTGTTCTCTCAGCTGGATGGTTTATTTGCGAAGCTTTCATTCCTCGACTAGACAACATCGCTTGAGCGCATACTTCAGTTTGAAGTCAACTTTTAGATTCCTCCACGAGTTTATTAGTCAGCCCTCCTGGTGACCTTCAGCGTGTTTGGTCGTTTCTGTGTGTTTTCACACCCTCCAGGCTACTTATATTGGAACTGATTGTTTCCCTGACCTGTAGTTTGACCCTTTGTGTGTGAGATTTCCTTCTTATCGATTGGTAGATTTTGTCTATGTCAATATTTCTGTTGATTGACGATTCACTGGAATACGAGACCAGTCCCAGTCGAATTGATGTCCGTGGTTGTCTGTATGCAGTGAGGAGATATGAGGGAGTGTATGTCATGTCTCTTGACGGCTAGTTTATGTTCATGGATGCGAAGAAGACTAAGGAGACGGCCAATATAGTGTTTTTTTCTCTCAGTCGTTGCAAGTTATTTGTAGATGATGTTAGTTTTATCTTCTTTCGTTGTTAAGTCTTTTGGTTGACAGAGTTGAATGAAGTGATTTTGTTGATTTGTGTACAAAATCGATTCGTAAAGGTCAGAAGAGTATTTTTTTAATGTATGGTAGGGCGATTTTCTTTGTGCTTTTCCAAGGATTCATCCACCTGACTTACAAATCTTCTCCATCATACAGTCATATTTTTCCATGAGGAAACCAGTCTTCCTGCCATATATTTCTGCTTGTTATATTTCCTTATGAATCTCTTTATATACTTCGTGGAATGCTGCAAGTTGAACTGTTGCACTTCTATACACAAAGTTCTATGTTGAAAGTTAGTCAATTGTTCAAACCTCACTTTAATTTAAAAGTAAGTTATATTAATTGCATGGACAGCTGTTTCGTCCTAGTTGGGACTCTTCATCAGTACGCGCCCACTCCAGGTGTCGAACCCATGACCCTCTGGTTACAAGGCCAGCGAGTTCGTAAACCATTGAGCCACTGGGATCCGATCCAGTGGCCAGCCAGCCCATGAATTCTAACTTCTGCCAATTCACTCACGACATAGCGTGACCATTTCGCAATGTCTTCTGCTTCGATGAGTTACTGTCTCATCTTTAAGCTGCTGTAACCCCACTGGTCACGGTTTCCCACTTGAAAATTTTATATTAATATCGTCATTAAATTTCTTTTCTCCTTTGTTTTTTTGTTTGTTTTATTTTATTCAATCACAAAAGAGAGCCTATATCGCATATATCAGTTGAACAGCATGAACGTATATTAGATGTGAATAATCTACAGTATATCAATGATAATATGCTTTTATCACGTGAGAAAACTTCACGGCTACGTGCATCGTCTACATCACCTGGTGGTTTTGCTGGTTGGACTGCTCGTCTTGGCCTGACTGCATCAATGCTTGGCACTAGTCTACTTGGGTGTAGTTTAGTTTTATTGCTTACATGCTTGGGTATGGTGTGTTTACAATCGAAGTAAGTGTTATATCACTGTGGTTAATTCACCTTTTGTTTTGATTACAAATTATGCGTAAAGATGATTATTTGAATATTTCTGTTTAATTTCATTTTCATGTTATTTGCTGTGAAATGTTTTATTATTATTATTATTATTATTATTATAAACACTGTTATTTTATTCCTTCGCTCTCCGAATAGAATATAGGGCTTCAAGTCTAAACATTGAAGCTCCAGTAGAAGTGGTGTTTTTTCTGCGGGGTGGTGAGGTTTCTGACCTCATGCTCTCAACCTTCTGCTTTACCGATTTGAATACCGCCTATTATTATATTTATTATTTCCTTTAATTCCTAGAGGAACATAGGTCTTCAGCCGCGCGTCTCCATTGCGTTCGGTTCTCCCCAATGTTTTCACCTGGCTCCACGTCTGCCTACATGCTTTCATCTCCTCTTCACATGATAACCTCCTTCAAGTCACCCTTGCATTGACAAGCAACTCATCGCTTCCGTTTCAGGTTCCACTCGAGGGATTGTCTAGTGATGTATGTCACTCATTTGATGGTTTTCTCAGAGTATGGCCAATCTATCTCCATTTTTTCCTGACTTTTTGTCGCACAATCGGTTCCTGGTTGGTTCGCTCATTGCCAGAGATCCCTGCTGCTAATCTTTTCTGGCCGACCATCTGATCTTAAGTGGTATTGAACGAATACAGCTGTTGATGGTGTGTAGTTTGTTTCAGATGCTGTTTATGACGCGGCGCCATCCGTTTAGTAGCACTGGTTTCACATTGGAGTTCAAAATCCGGGTCTTGTTTTCATTTTCATGCTGAGTGCTGGTGACCTCCACCCAGACTTGAGCGTAATGAAAGCTTGTCTTGCTTTCCCGATCCTTGCTTCGATATCCTCATCATTGCCGTCCGCCTGTAGTTGAAACGATGCTTTCCAGGTCGGTAGGTAAAGGAGGTTGTTTTTTGCAGGTTCCTCCCATTTATGCTGATTGTTGTCTGTTGTTATTGCTGTTGGTGTTGGCCAGGAATCTTCATCACCACAACTGTTCCTCTATGTTCACCTGAAGGCCTATCTTTGATGCTTCTTCTTTCAAATTGTTGCTTTTCACTTGCATATCTTTCAGTTTGTGGGAAATCAGACGTATATCATCATTGGCGAAGTCCAGATCCTTCAATTTTTTTTTGTGTGGGTCCATTTTATGCCTGTTCCCTCATTGCTCGCTGTCTGTCGCATTATAAAATCTACTGCAATCAGGAAAATCATTGGCGATAGTACACAGCCTTGTCTTACTCCAATACCGCTTAAGTGAGGATTAATAATGTGTCGATTGGGAGTTTAATACTTGAACACGTATGGCGTGGTTAGTGAGTATTTTACCGCTGAACTATGACTCATCTACCCGGTGATGTATAGTAGAATAATTCAAGGCGAAAAACTACAAATTTCAACTATTATTAATGACTCTTCTTTGTATTAGGTACTCACGTCTCTGTTGATTTAATGGTCTGCCAGGATATACTTTGGCTATCGAAATGACAAGTACTTGTGGCGTAGTATACTTATTTATTTATGATAGCTTGATTCCACATGTATTTTTGGAGCAAGTATGGAATTTTCAGCCTGTGATATCGGTAGCCTAAATTTCGCAGGCCGATCATTGATATCGGGTGTGCGCCGGCAGGGGATCGGACCCCGAACCATGTGCATGGTTGGCGAGAATCCTACCCACTGTGCCACCGACGCACACAAAAAGGAGAGGTGGTCTCCACGCGCGGAGCGGGCTGTCACATGGCCACCATTCACAGGCGCTATCCTGCTACCACACCACGCGGGGACTTTTGCTTGTTGGGTTTCCCCCCTGGGCTGGTGTGCCCCTCTTTAGTCGACCTGAACAACCCGTCCTCCGACAGGTCATTCATATCGGCGTCGTGCTTAGCGTGAATGCCCGATCGACATGAGCAGCTATATGCCAGAACTCCCGGTCCCGCGAAATTCCGCACCCTGGCCTCCAAGTAGCTAGACTACAGGCGTACGCCCACCATGTAAAGTGGTACAGATACAGACACATTCACCTGCTTAACCCTTAATCAGTTCTAAACGTATGAAATTTACTACTAAGAAAATAACAAAGTGAGCCCGAATACCTCAGTGGCAAGGTCTCTGGGTGACACAGAGATTCGAATCTCAGAAGGAACAATGACTTCCTTCAAGATTGCAGACACACCTTTCTGAACAAGAGTGTCAAGAAGTAATTAATGAAACCTACCTTCAGATACAGCTTCCGCCAATCACTTCAAACCATCTAATATCAACCATTCAGAGTGCATTGTGACGTTGAGTAGTCACCTAGCTTGTCTGGTCACACTGCAAACTTGACTGATTAAGTTCGTTCTGAACCAACATCAGGGACTGGATGCATTGATATTAGTTACCGCCTTGTGTGTCCTTCCCACTTTGGAAACTGTTTGCCTGACCCTGTTGCACATTTGTCGGTATTTCGCCTCACATTTTCATATGCTGCTTTCTCCCGACCTACCAGCAGCGTCAGAAGTAGCAGCCTAATTGCTGACAGATCTTGAACGCCACTGAACTGCGCAGAAGCCTCGAAGTCCTGCCCGAAGATCCATATGTCTCCATCGAAAACTGGAGGGCATAGGCTTTCCATTTGTCGGTAGGCAACGACACCAAATGTAACATCAGAAAACAAGGGCCAGATAACAGATCGTCTGTTAAGGAAATCAACATGTATTTATGGATTTCCACGTACATTATTATAGATTATTGTGAGCAAACAAACACAGTCTTCTGATTGGTGGTTTCTCTCTGAAAGTCAATCTTTCATCTTTTGTGGCCATTTCTTGAAGTTCAGATTATCTATCTGCAAATAGTACCCGCCTACGAAAAGTCTGCTGTGATTGGTTGTTGAATCAGTCTTTGTTCTTATCTTTCTCACGACAATTATTGGGGACGTAAACACTGACGTAAATTAATGTCTACCAACTGACTAGCAGCCACCTCACACCACAAGTTAAAAAAGCAATTAGTCGCCGTTGATATTGGCTGGCAGTTGCTTTATATATTTATATATCGCGAGTTCACAGAAGTTTGAATTCATGGGTCGTTGGATCGGGTTCCGGTGTCTGGATGGTCTAAGAACCCAGGTTTGGACTGCTATGTGTACCTATTCCTGAACAGTCTCAAACCAGGATGAAACGTCTGTCCACTACTCCCTCGTGGTTTCCACTGGCTATCTAACCGCTGTCAACTCGTAGTCATCAAATCTGACCAATTATATCTCATCAAACGAACACTTGATTATAACTTCATTATAAAATCTGACGTACGTAATACAGATGCTGAGATGCTTGAAAATTCTTACTATAACCTACTTTCTCGATATTAATGTATGATATTGAAGATTATTTTGTTGTACCCCGCAGTTGCTCAGCTGTTACCTGTTCTTTTTGATTTCAGGAAAATCTTCCTTCTAAGAATCAGGGTTAATTTTGTTTTTCCATAGCCACTTGTCGTATTTGTTGAAAATTCAAGCATTAACAATGAGTATATTCAGTCATCTGATTCATTTTTGAAACTCGCTTGTACTCGATTTGATGTCAGTTCTTATTGACTGATATCGATGGTACCATAAAAAAGTTCAAAGTGTTCAACCAAATAATACACCTTGTATTTAATTGTCTTCGTTGTGGAAATTTTGCTGCTTTACGAGATATCCAGAATGTTTTAATGATCTACGAGCTCGCCTTGTAATCAGAAGGTCCTGGGTAAGAACCCTAGCTGCGGATGCGTACTGGTGAAGAGTCACAAACTAGGACGAAATAACTGTCTGGCAGTATACTCCCGTCTAAGTGCAAAGTACTGTTACAAGATTGGCAGGAGGCCTGTACCTGCACTCACTCTTGCGGATGAACCGCTTGAAGTTGTTGATAGCTTTGTGTATCTAGGTAGTTGTGTGAGTGCTGACGGAGGGGTGACGGATGAGATTTCCAACCGTATAATGAAGGCTAGGGTGGCATACATCAACTTGGGCCACCTCTGGCGCCGTGGAGAAGTTAGCCTGGCTGTTAAAGGTTGGGTATACAATGCTTCGGTGCGGGCTGTCTTGCTCTACGCCTGTGAAACCTGGCCTCTCCGAGTGGGCTGCGGATGTTCGGCGACTCTGCGTGTTCGATCATCGCTGTCTCCGCAGGATTGCTTGCGTTCGATGGATGGCATCATCGCGTGAGTAATTCTGAGGTTCGGCGGCGTGTGTTTGAACACAGTTGAGATCACCACTCATTGAGTGTGGTCATCTGGAAACAGCGGCTCCGGTGGCTTGGACATGTGCTGCGAATGTCATCCCAGAGAAGGCTTCCGTACAGGTCTCTGTTCGCTAGCCAGCCCTGGGATGGGATGGGAAGGCGGAGAGGTTGTCAGTCCATGACGTGGCCTCGTGGGATGAAGGATGTTTGTGCTAGATTAGCATCGATTGGTGTGTCACGACTCCCTGGTTGGGTTACGCGAGATAGCTCAAATTGATGGCTCGAAACGTTATCGGATATGGCCAAGAATCGTAATCAATGGTGAACGTGTTACAATTTCCGTATTTCTTCCCTTCTCGATGATAGTTAACGAATACTTTTTGAACTTGTTAAGTATGACTGTTTTCCTTCCAGATGAAGTTCTTTATCCGTTCTCTACCTATTTTTTTTTAACTTTTGATCTATGTTGCTTTATTATTATTGTGTGGCGCATCCTTCTTGGTGTCATATTGTACCAAGTTTTTTCTGCGTTTAAATAAATAATAAAAATTATAATCCTGTTCACTTTTTGTTATAGGTCATCGAATTCTGTTAAACGTGAACCGATAATACGTGTTCTTCCATTGACTATAGACCTTTTGGATAGGCCTGCAGATTCAGGAGACTCAGAGCATGCTCAAAACTATTCATCATCCTCATCAACATCATCTCCAGAATGGACAGTTACATGTGGTCAAGTATATTATAAAAATAAAGACGGCTTTTTGTACTCTCGTGGATTACTAGCCGTCACATCTGTACGATCGTATATACAAGTTAAATCGCATTACTCTAAAGTGATTCAATTATGGTGTACAAATTCCGGAAATCTTCTTAATGATTTAAATAGGTATTTCTTTTCAGCTGTCTTTTTAAATAAAATACAATTTATTCTTATTTTTATCATGTTTATTAATTCAAAAAAGACACTCAGTTAATATAATATCTGTGATTCAATGGTTGAGTATTCGTCAGCTCTGCAGGAGATCTGGGTTCAATTCCCTTGTCGCCCAGTTTTTTTTTAACTGGAAAGAGAGGAAGTTGGGTGTGATGTTAGCGAATTCATCCCTTAAAAAAACACCGTCTGGAAAGAAAGGCTTCAAGTTGGAGCTTTGAATTTTTCCATGGTAATGCGTGGTTGTCAAGGAGTGAAGTTGCTAACCACCACACCCAACTCTGTCTCTCTCTCTCTCTTCCGAGATGACTATAGACCAGGTGAGGTTTATGAGTAAGTCAACCGGGAGTCGAACTAAAACCAGATACTTAGCTATCGGGGATTCTACCATTGGACCACTGACGCAACTATTTGTAATTGTTGTATTCCTTATTGTATACACTGACTAGTTATTTCATGATCTAGGAGTCTGAACTGGATTGATCAATAGACGAGACTGTGAAGATACATCGATTAAGATAGTTTGGACATGTGCTACGAATGCCTAGCCATTGCCTCCCTCGACCGACGGGCAATGTTAGCTGACTGATATAGGGTTAGGTTGGATAAGAGCCAGTGGCGATCAAACCGAAACATGGCTGCATCAGTCAATTAAATCCGCAACAGTTAGTTTAAGCGAGTCACGTAGGAAGGTATAGACTTCTTGACTGGTTTGGGTCATCGGGACAGTAAAAACCAATGAAGACTGGCGACAACTAGTGATATGGCTCAATGACTTATAATGACCAATAAAACCCTATATTGTTCTTCAATATTACTATACCTTTGGCTTTATATCTATGTTTTCTGTCTCCAGTTTGCATTTCTTTTTACTTTCTTCTCTTAGTTTGTGTGCTACATGAAGGGAATGTGGCGACTCGACCTGCTGCACATCGGCGCAACATTCTATGTTGAAACCAGCCAGCCACTATTCTAGAATTATCTTGAAAGAATGTGTAACTTTTTATAATCGGTAATTCGAGACTCGTTACAATGAGGCCTCAAATAATTGTATGTGTTGAGAAAGTTATTCTGTTCTGTTTGAATTCGTTGAAACTTTTTCCTCCTATTCTTGATCACTCAGTTATCGATTAGAGTGATATATATGATTCTGATCCGATTGCATTGCCAAAACTGTTTTTTTTTTGATAAAGTTATGTTATTAACTATCACAGAACAGGTACAGTTGAATTGCCTTAGACATGAGTCTTCACATATTTCATAAGTCAGCTCTCTCTCTCTTCTGTTTGACATTTTGATTGCCTCTCTCATTTAGTTGATTTCTAATGTATTGTAGATTTGGAAGATTTGATAATCTCTCTATTGAAGCTGAGTCCTATCATCCTTTGCGTGATACAGTTTGGCTTAACACGCACGTACTTGCATTAAATTTGTCAGTTTACAATCGACGCTTACCACAATTGGACTCTAGTATCATGCGTCTAGTCGTTTATTTGGTGCAGACTGTCTATTACTGCCAACGCATCTAATAACAATAATTCAGAGCCCACCGTGATAATGAGCCACTTAGAATGCTGCGACCACTTTGCGCACTTGACGGATACAATTCAGTCTTTTTTGATGTGGTTGTGTTCTCTGAGCTGGATAGTTAATTTGCGAAGCTTTTGTCGCCCTACTAGACGTTATCTTCAGCGCCTACTTCAATCGGTTGAAGTGAGCTTTTAGATTTCTCTACGGGTTTATCAATCATCTTGTTGTTTCCTCCGTCTAACATTTAAACGTCGGTTGTCCCAGTCGAATTGATGTCCGTGGTTGTCTGTATGCAGTGAGGTGATATGAGCGAGTTGATATCATGTCTTTTGACGGCTAGCTTATGTTCATCGATGCGAAGAAGATGAAGGGAACGTCCACTTTGGCCAATGTAGTGTTTTTCGCAATTGTTACAATTTATTTTATAGATGATGTTGGTTTTATCTTCTTTCATTGTTGAGTCTTTTGGTTGACATAGACCTGACTGAGTAAAGTGATTTTGTTGGTTTGTGTGCGACGTCAATTCCTAAAGGTTTGAAGAGTCTTGAATTGACGTCGAACACAAACCAACAAAGTCACTTCATCCAATTCTATGTCAACCAAAAGACTCAACAAAGTGGACGTCCTCTTCATCTTCGTATCAGTCTTCGTATCCGCAAACATAAGTTAACCGTAAAAATACACGACATACACTCCTTCATATCGCCTCACTGCATACAGACAACCACGGACATCGATTTGACTGGGACAACCAGCGTTCAAATATTAGACAAAGGAAACAACAAGAATGCTAGAGAATTTTTAGAAACCCGCCTGTATTCCTGTGAATCACCAATCAACAGACACTTAGAGATAGACAAAATTTATCAACCTATAAGAAAGATACCTCACGCACAAAGAGTCAAAGTTCAGGTCAAGGAAACAATCAATTCTAATACAAGTAACCTAGAAAATGTGAAAGCACACAAAAACAACCAATCACGGTGTTCCAGGTCACCCATTAGGAGATATGATTAATAAACTCGTGGAGAAATCTAAACGCTCACTTCAACAGATTGAAGTATTTGCTGAAAATGTTGCCTAGTAAGTAGGGCGTTGAAAGCTTCGCAAATTAACTATCCAGCTCAGAGAACACATTCACATCAAAATCATCCATCTGAGCTACAAATCTTCTCTATCATATCTTCATTTTAGTCTGCATCGAAATAAAGGAGCAGATTCATGACTACTATTTACTAAATAATCCTACATGAGGTCAGTCGTGAGTTTGAATAGCTCAATGGTAACGTTTCTGACCAAAGCACCCTGGGGTGACACACGTCTAATCCCAGGGGAGGATTGGTTTCCTTCAAGGTATCAACAAACACAAAACATATAACCAAGGCTTCTTGTTGATGGCTTCCAACCATCTAATAACAACAAATTAAAAGCTTAAATAAAAGCATTTGTGCCTGGGATTTCCAAATGTATAAATACACACCCTCCTTTTGGTTTGAAGCCTTGTACACTTCTTATTTTTATTTATGAACAAAAACTTTTCGAAACTTAAACGGATATTTATTTTTTCTCCTGCATATATCTATGTTTAGATACTCAGAATCTGCAATCGCTAAGCGAAAGAGTTTACCATCACCAAGTGTTTGTCGAAAATTTTGTGAGTATTCAATCTAATTCATCATCTATCTTATTTTGCAGTAATGATTGTTTTGTTTATTTTACATTTTAATTTTAATCATTTATCGTCGTCTTATTACCAATTGTCACACTTTCTTCGAAGTAAGCGTTGCCTTTGAACAGAGTGTATAGAATGGCAGTCAAACCTCTCCCTCCTTCAACTTCATCTGCTTTCGAAAAGACCGTCGGCAGACGACAGCGTTGACCACAACGTAATTTCGAAACTACTTTGACACTATGGCATGCAGTGCTCCAGTCCTTGTTAACCTCATTCAACAGCTGGCTATATAACAATGTCACGTGTCAAGTCATCCACTTCACAAAACTCACCTAACCGTTCGAAGTGCCTGTCTATTATCACTGATCATATTCTTAATTGTCGTTGACTGACTGGATTATGCGTCAGACTGTGTATTGGGAGTGAGAAGACAGGAATATCGTTGGGCCACCGATAAGGAGACTCTAGAAGATCTGGATTTCCCACATGATACACTTTTAATGTCACCCATACTCGAAGACTTACAGCTTGGAGAAAAGCAACAAACTGGTTGAAGACGCAATCACAGAAGACACTACTTCAGGTGAACATAAAGAAGACGGAGGTGATCAAGATAACCAACCAACCATTACCAATCACCATGAACGGGAGAGATTTAAAAGAAGTTACTTCCCTCACCTTCTTAGAGAGCATCGGTTCAACTACAGGTAGCCGGAACGGATGAAGATGTCAGAGCCAGTCAGCCAGAATCGGAAAGGTAAGATACGGCTTCATCAACCTGAAAGCAGTTTAAAAATCTTCTGTACTCGGCCTCAGTATAAAGAACAAGATTCGGAATTTCAACTCAAATGTCTGAAGTCAGTCAGTCAGTTCTTTTATACGTGTGAGAAACTTGGCGTTTATGTCCCAAAAACCATCTCTAACAAGCCATTACAGACTTTTATAAATAGCTGCCACCTTCACTGGCTCTATCCTGAAGGTCAAATTAGCAACAAGAAACACCTAGAACAAACCAACCAAGAGCCGATGTAAAAGAAAATGAGGATGGGATTGGGCATACACGTTGAGAAGGCCGACTAGTGACATCGCGTATAATGCAGGCCAGCGCTCGAGTGGAACCCGAATGCGAAGCGACGAGTGAGTCGTTGGTGTGAAGGTGACATGTAAGAGACCGTGTAGCAAGGAGGAAATGAGAGATTATAGGCAGTTGTGGAGCTCGAAGCAACTTATGACGAAGGCAGAAAATAGAACAAAGTGAAGCTGTGTTGTTGAAGCCCTATAGTTCCACTCGGAACCGAAAGGAATAATAAATGAAATAATAAAATTCGAAGTGAGCAATGCTCATGTTCGATATTCAATATTACCAGTTGAACTGGGCGAATTAATCGATGTGTCCGTATTGCACATGTGTGTGTGTGTTGGTTGTTGTCTCTATGGTCAATATTAGCTTGGGTAAGATTTATTACATATGGAAGCAGCAATGATTGAACGATCAAGATTCGTGTTCGCTTTAACTGTCAGTTTTCAGATGTCTGCCTTGTTAGATGACATTATTAACTGATCCTTTGAAATATAAAAGTTTTATTCACCACAGTACCTTCCAAAACAATTTAAGATTCTCAGTATATTTTATTTGTGAAATATTTAGTCATTTTCCCAACTTCCACCGATCCCCTTTAGTGTTTTCTTTGTCATTTGTTGGAAACAAGAAGACCGACAGGCTGGAATGGTCAAACCAAAACGTGGCATCGGTCAGTGAGACCCATAACAGTTAGTTTCAGCCACGTAGGGTCCTGGGATGTGTTAATGGACTTAACACTAGGTGACTTCAGTGACTCAGGGATTGACTTGCTACCGGGGAATAATCTCGTTGACTTGGAATATGCAGACGATATAGTCCTTCTAGGCGAAGACGCTGACGAAATGCAGAGTCTTCTAAACACCTTGAGCCGCAATCTACGAATGTTTGGCATGCGATTCGCTCCCGCCAAATGCAAGATGATGTTACAGGACTGGACTACATCGACGCCTAGTTTAAAAATAGGAAGTGAAGTGGTAGAGCACGTTGACCGCTTCACTTATTTGGGAAGTACCATCAGCCCCAACGGGCTGATCTCTGACGAAATCTCAGCACGAATACAGGAGGCTCGTTTCGCATTTGTTAGTTTACGCCGACTCTGGCGTAGACGAGATGTTCGACTATCGACCAAAGGGCGGGTGTACTGCTCATCAGTCCGCTCCGTCCTCCTGTATGGCCAGCTGTGAGACCTGGCCACTGAGAGTGGAAGACATGAAAAGACTAGCTGTCTTTGATCATAGGTGCCTGCGCTCTATTTCCCGTGTGAAGTGGCATAATAAGGTGAGCAACATGGAGGTTAGGCGTCGAGTTCTAGGTAAACAGGGGAAATCAATTGACAAAGTCGTGAAGTTACTGAGATGGTTAGGACATGTGTTACGTATGCCAAGCCATCGCCTCCCTCGACGAGCAATGTTAGCGGATATAGGGTCAGGCTGGAAAAAAGCTAGCGGAGGTCAAACAAAAACTTGGCATCAGTCAATGAAATCCACAACAGTTGGTCTAAGCCACGTAGGAAGGTGTAGACTTCCTGACTGGTTGGGGTCCTCGGGACGGTAAAAATCTATGGTTGGAAACAATTGGTGACATGGCTCAAAACCGTTCTCAGTGGCGCAGATGCATCCACTCCCTGTGACTTATGATCTTCAATGAAACTGTTTTGTATTTCTTTATTACTCCTCTGTCTCACACCTCTGCTCACTGTTTCTATTATGCTTTTCTTGTACTTTCTTCTCTTGCTTCGCGTGCTACATGGAGTATGGCGACTTGAACTTCCGCACATTTGTGCAAAGTTCTATGTCGAAAACAGACAGACAGACAGACAGGGTCCTGGGAATGGTAAAAACCTATGAAGATTGGAGAAAATTGGTGATATGGCTCAAAATTCTCGTTCTTTTAATACCTTGCGCAGTTGCGTCCAATAAAATTTTATTCTCCTTCCATATTACTATTTTCTTTCCCTCATATTTCTGTTGATTATCTCCCTTCACTCTCTTCTTTTCCTCTATGTGCTACATGGAGGGAGATTGGCAACTCGTACTTGTCTGCACATCTGTGCAAAATTTCACTTTGAAACCAGTCAGATAGACTGTGAAAACTGTCAGTTAGAGGATCATGGAAAGTTGTGTTAGTTGTCTTTGGACTTTTCATCACTAGGTACCCATAGAGGCACCCACCAGGATCCGAGTGAACCAGCTCCTTCAGTATTTATTCGGCGAACCTGTTAGTTGACCATTGAGTCAACTGAGAACGAAGAATAAAAGAGAGCAGCTCATCAATTCTAATCGATGTCAGCCCATAATCCAACTTGACTGTAATCAAATTCTTGGAAAACAATAAATACTTGAAAATTAAAATTAATTATGAATAGTGTGATGTCAAATTTTATTGTGTGGTATCAATCTGAATATTAAGCAATAACAGTTTTTTTCTTTTAGTGGTGTCATTTACTCAATATCATAGTCTGATAAAGTGGTGCCATCTTCTTCTTTTCATTTCTTTTTTCTCCGTTGTCTTGCTTCAAAAAGCCTAACACATCATTTGCCTTGATGCCATAGAAAAAATTGGTTATTTGTTTGATAGGTGTAGGCTCATAGCATAGACGCTTCATTTTTTTTTATTCTCAAGTAACTCATTATCGGTGGGGTGGTGTTACTAGCTTGTTTATATTTATTTTTTTTCAAAGCGCCTAGGAGAAGTTGGATCATTTTCATTTTATTTTTTATTTTTTTAACTCTGATCTAAATACTATTTACAGCTACTGTTTGGTGTATGGATTTCTTGTCACAAGGACTTCTAGTTGTTGGATGCAGTGATGGAACTATTGAAGTAAGTATTGATGATGACGTGGTTCTTTTGAGCTAAACTTTTATTTTGATAAATTGACAAAAAGAATCCTGCTATTTATGATTCTATTGTTTATTATTTTTATACAGCATTATTAATGTATTAGACTGAGTATTAAATCTTAATTAGTCTTTCAAATGAAAAGAGAAAAAGTAACTTCAAACCTTTATGGGTAAATTTTTTGTTTTGATAAAGTCTCACAGTGTTATACAGTAATGTTTACTGATGACCACGTTTCAAGCACAATTTATTAATGCAGCTCATAATCATATCAAGGTGATCACACGGATTCCTAACTTCATTTATATATAATGCTCGAAACGTCATCAGTAAGCATTACTGTATAACACTGTGAGACTTTATCAAAACAAAAATTTACCCGTAATGGAATTACACTCTACCACAGTGCACAAGTTTTATTCTTATGTCAATGTTAACTCTAAACTTACCTCGCTATTGTATAGGTTATTTTTCATTGCTTTGCTATCCGAGTGGAACATAAGGCGCCAAGATCTGAAGTTTCATCAATGGGGAGGGGTGTAGTGTTGTTTATCATTACGCGTTGGTGTTGCCTTGCCTCATTTATTGGCTAGTAAGTAAATACGGCAATATTTAGGAATACATCAGCGGCGGGAGTCGAACCCCCTACTTGCCTTACGAGCATTCCATCGGTGAACTACCGACGCACTTTAGCTGGGAACACCTGATATTTCCGTCCAAATGTAAGATGATGTTACACGACTGACTGGACTACACTGACTCCTAGTTCAGAAATAGGGAGTTCACCATTTCACCTATTTGAGAAGTGCCATCAGCCAGTGCCAACGGGTTGATCTCTGACGAAATCTCAGTATGGATACAGAGGACTAATTTCGCATATGCCAGTTTACCCCGTCTCTGGCGTAGATGTGATATCCAGCTCACTATCAACCAAATGGCATGTGTACTGCTCTGCAGTCCGCTCTGTCCTCCTTTATAGCTGTGAGTGAGACCTGGCCATTGAGAGTGTGGAAGACATGAAAAGATTAGCTGTCTTTGATCATAAGTGTCTGCGTTCTAGTCCCCGTGTTAAGCAGTGTAATAAGGTGAAGAATATTAAGGTTAGGCATTGGTCGAGTGCTAGGTATGTGGCAGGGGAAATCAATCGACGAGGCTGTGAAATTACATCGACTGTCTGGAACACTATGCATTGTTGATATCTTTTTTCTAAATAGAGTTAAGTAGCCTTATCTTTTTTTCTCCAAGGTGGAAACTATCCACAAGTTTAGTGAGGTGAAGTCCTTTGACCAGGAATTAAGTTTACAGTCGGATAGGTCTTAGCAACTTCAGACTGATTAAATCCTACACATCTATTTTTTTTTGTTATATTTCAAACATTTACTGTACCTTATTGTAAATCGTGGGATTCATCAATGTGTGTATTTCTTTCTCATAGATCTGGAATTGTGAATCTGGACTGTTAATAGATATTTTATGCTTAAAACAAACCAACAGTAGTAGTACGCAGACATTATTTGACAAGGAAATAAAAGAATCTTTTGATTCACCTAAACGTTTACATCCTGGAGGAATAACAGTTATGCGAATCATTGATGAAACAAAGTAAGAAGTTGTATTCAGTTATATATATATATATATATATATATATATATATATATAGTGAAATCATTACTCTTCTGGACCTCGTTGTCCCCTTTTATTATTATTATTATTATCATTGTTCCCTTCAATTCCTAGAGGAACATAGGGCTCCGGCCGCGCGTCTCCATTGCGTTCGATTCTCTGCTAGAGTTTTCACTTGGCTCCAAGTCTGTCCACATGCTTTCATTTCCTCTTCACATGATGACCTTCTCCAAGTCACCCTTGCATTGACAACCAACTCGTCGCTTCCCTTTCAGGTTCCACTCGAGGGCTTGTTTAGTGATGTATGTCACTCACTTGATGGTTTCCTCAGAATATGGTTGATCCATCTCCATTTCTTCCTGCTTATTTGTTGCACAATCGATTCCTGGTTTGTGTGCTCCCAGAGATTTCTCCTTGTTGCTAATATCTTCTGGCTGGCCATCTGATTTTGAGTAGTATTGAGCGACTATTTCTTTGACACACAGAGCTCTGGTTGATTTAGGCGAATTCCACTGGCATCTGCTGTTTGAAGTTTTCGGTATCTACATCAAATCGCCAACTCAACAGCACTCAGCATCAAAAATAAGATCCGAATTTTCAACTCCAGTGAGCAGTCAGTGCTACTACATGGATCAGAGACTTGGCACGTAATAAAGAGCATCTGAAACAAACTACAGACCTTCATCAACAGCTGCCTTCGCTCAATACTATTCAAGATCAGATGGTCGGCCAGAAAAGATGAGCAACAGGGATCTCTGGGAGCGAACTAATCAGGAACCGATTATGCAAAAAATAAGCAGGAAGAAATGGAGATGGGTTGGCCATACTCTGAGAAAACAAACCATCAAGTGAGTGACATCCCATGACAGGCCATCGCTCGAGTGGAACCCGTAAGGGAAGCGGCGTGTTGGTCGTCAGTGTGAGGGTGACATGAAGGAGGTCATGTGAAGAGGAAATGAAAGCATGTGGACAGACTTGGAGCTAAGTGAAAACTCTAGCAGAGGATCGAACGCAATGGAGACGCGCGGCTGGAGCCCTATGTTCCTCTAGGAATTAAAGGAAATAATAAATAATAATACGTTGTGCAATAAGGTCGTATAATAATAACATTTGATCATAATAATGTTGTTTTTTTGTTTGTTTGTTTTTCACTGGTAGATTTTGTGTTGGAACTAGTTGCGGAATTGTAGCTTACTTCCATTTGGCGTATCCGAAAGGAAGTTCTTTTCATATTTCGTCAATATCCTGTCAATGGCATGTACATACACGTGCAGTTACTCAGTTGGATTTCTTAAAATATTTTAATAAATGTATAATTGAAAATCATAATGATCTGCCAGATATGAATTCAAATGATATTGGTGTTATTGTGATTAGTGGATCAGAAGATGGTTGTATTAAAGTAAGATGACGGACGCAGTGTGTGTGTGTGTGTATAGTTTTAACCCGTTTGATATCTTGGTTGATATTCTTTTTGGTTGAGATTTATGCTTCCTCCTGCGTAGCCTATATCTTTATGTCTCATGATTTCACACCACCCTGCTGCCAAATTACGCTGTGTGTCTTCAAAACCTCTCCTCTCTTGTGTTCGAGAATAAAAGGCAAACTGCCTAATTTCGCCTCTCCCATGTGTGCGTATTTACCAATATAACTGCTCCTGTGGAGTGAGCCAGTTAGTTGCAGAGGCCGTACAATTAGGCGTGTTTTTGTCAAATTTTCAAACATCACCCTGCATCGTGGTTGGTTAAGAAAGGACAAACAAAATCTATTCGAAGCGCCATTCTATCTCGTCTTGTGGATACAGAACACAAGTTTGACGTTAACCATGCTTTCAGGGTCATTCACTGTATACCTATGAATCTCAATTTTGGCTTAAGAGTTCGACTACTAAATATTGCTGAGGCTGACTGTTGGGATTCACGTTAAGAAGTCTAATTTATGTGTTCAAAAGAAGCTAATTGTTTGATAATAATAATAGTAACAGCTTTATTCCAAACGGTATTTGTGGTACAGGTATAGAATTTTCAGCGTGCATTACAGTATATTGCATCTAATTACCTCATAAATTATATAAGATTTTTAAAATCAAGAGATAAATAAATAAATAAAAATAAAAAAACAGCGTAGAGTTTACATTTCAAACAATGCACCACAGGATATGAAATATAAAGTTGATCTGTGATAGAAGATGAGAACAACAGTGTAATAGTAACGAAGAAAGGAAAACAAAAACTAATGGGACTATTTGTTAGAGTGCTGCAGTAAGTTTATCGTGTCATACCTAACGGATTTCTCATCACATAACAGCTGTGCCAGATATGGTATTGTGGAGTTTTTGTATTTGGTAGTCCTAGCATATAGCCTCCTATAGCTGCTTCTAGTTCTACCAGATGAAATGCAAGGAGACAAATGCGTATAGAGAGGATTCTTGGGGTCCGACAATATTGTATTCGCTAGTTTCTTACATGATATAATATGTCTATCTACAATAGTGTTAACCAGTTGGTTTAACGATATCCCACTTGCCCTACTAACGGCTTTTAGTGCCCTTCTCAGCGAAGCAAAGTCTTTCTTAAGTAGTCCAGGAAAGATTAATGGGGAGCAGTAAAGGGGGATGGGTAGAATACAAGAATTTACAAACTGAGAAAGCAAAGACTGCTTTATGCCAGACTGCCTAAATTTCCTAATGTAGAACGTTAAGCGAAACATCTTTCTAGTAACTAGCAAGATGTGGGAAGACCAGGAAAGATCGGTGGAAAAACTCAGCCCAAGGTACTTGACATTTGATGTATTTTCAACCTCTGTGCCGTCAATGATAGTGGGGCCATGTGAGCTAACTAGTTGCTGTAGGTCACATTTACGTCTGAAAGTGAAATTGACTACCTGACATTTAGACGGATTAAGCTTAAGTCCGTTTGAAGAGGACCACTGACTAATTTCCGACAGAAAGCTATTTAATTTGGAACAATCTGACTGAGAGTTGACAGGCATAGAAACCGAGAGGTCATCGGCATACTTAACAAAAGTGGCTACATCAGAATGAGGCAAGTCATGTAAGAAAAACGAAAACAGAAAGGGAGAAAGAACAGCACCTTGAGGAACACCAGCTAAAGTAAGTGAGGTAGTGGAGGACTTTCCATTGTAGACGGTGTACTGCTTCCTATCAGAAAAATAGGAATGCAACCACTTATTTGTCCAGCTCTCAGCCTGTGTTGCAGCAAGCTTACTTAGCAAGAGAGACCTGGGAACAGAGTCAAATGCAGATGTGTAATCAAGGAAGGCACAGCGAACGTATTTAGCTCCTTTATCTAAACTAGAGACTATGCTATGGTGGAGGACGACAGCGGCATCTAACGTACTCCTACTATGTTTATAAGCAAACTGGTTGGGGTCGTTGAAAGGCTTTAAAGAGGGTTCAAGATTAAGTAAAATAAGTCTTTCCATAACTTTCAAAAAAGGTGAAGTAATAGCAATGGGTCTAAACTTAACATTAGGTCCACTTGTTGATTTAGGCACTGGAACGATCTTGATATTTTTCCATGATTCAGGTATAATACTTTTGGAAAACGATTCGTTGAAAATGTCAGTTAATGGGGAACACAAGATGTCGGCACACTTCTTAAGGATAACAGCAGGAACACCATCAGGACCAAGGGACTGAGTAGGCTTGAGAGATTGAAGACATTCAGGCATTATCCTTACCTTGGCCATCTAGGTTTGAATAATCCTGAATTTTGTGGAATTTTCCTAATATTTATTGATATTCTATTTCCTACTATATCTATATTATTATTTTTACAACTCAAGCATCTTTAATGAACCGTGGTAATTCCAGTGATCTTACTTAACAAATCGATATTACTTAGAAAACACTTATGTTGTTATTGACTACTAATCTAGAATATTCTATATATATATATGTAAACATGCATATATAATTGTAGAGCCAGAAGAGGAATTTATCGAAGAGGATATTCTTTGCTCAATTATTTTGTGACTTTTGTAGTTCGCAATGACATGGAGATCGATATAGGGACGCCGATTTGCTCACAAACACTGTGATCACGAATACTGTTTGGCTCTATGCCAATAACATTTTACAACAGCCCGCTTTACTACTTAAGCTCGAATACACACAATAATGCGAACTGAGAAGTATGTTTCAGTATCAGCCACGGTATGATTCAAAAAATCACCAAGAATATGTCAATTAGTTGTCTATAATCATGATCAGTGAAATAGTTAATAGGCCAATCCTGATTGGTTTATTTCGAGACTGACCTTGATCACCATGTCAACAGTGAAGGATAATCCATTGGTTAACTGTCTTATATATATATATATACCTATATCAGCTTTCGGCCTACAAAGTTTTCATACATAAATCAATCTTGGATTCAACACTTGGCTTTATTTTAATCATCATGACATCTGATGTCATTCATACACGTATCCGTGATGCATTAGTTACTTCATTTTACTTACTTGATCTTAAGGTGGTGAATATAAATTGTGCAATTAGTCATAATAGTAGTAATGATAATAGTAATAATAACAATAATGGCTTTATCAATAATAAGGATGAAAAAGTGAGACAATCTGTGATAGCATGAATAAGGAAAAACAGTAATGATTCAACAAACAAATGTTCAGGAAGACGTAGTAGTCGATAAAGGCTAGTAAAAACAAATGAACCAATTGAGTAATGCTAGATTGTAAGGGAAGTAAATGAGACACGTTTTTAATGAAGATGTGATAAGATTAAGGGATGATTAAAAAGGAGTTGAAAATATAAACAAGGGGTAGTGTAAAAGTCATTAGTTGGTTATGTCTTAATTGGCCAAGGGAGGGGTAATGGCTGTACGAACTTCTTTTGAATGCATGGTTTAGGTTTAATAGTTCGAATGCTTATCACCTCAGCTGTGTGCAGTAGACAAATACGAAGTCTATTGGAAAGATTCGGTGGGATACGATGAATTACTTTGAAGGCTCTCGTTTTCTCCACTACATGACCACTATCAATTAAACGTAACAAAATTGAGCTATGGGTTGCTTTTTTCTGTCCTTTTCCAAACCACGATGGGAGATGTTCACTAACACGTTGGCTAAGCTGTTTAGTAGTACGCTCAACGTAACTGTCACCGCAGGTGCAATGGAATTGATAAATGCACATCGATGTGGCACAGCTATCTAGCTTATCCTTCGTTTGCGTTCCAACCATTCTTCGGCTATGGAATGACAAACATAGGTGTGTTGCGTAAAGCGCTCTTCGTATACCCCTAGAAAGTCTCTGGAACAAAGTTTCACTAGATAAATCACCATTAAATTGTAACTTAATAAATAGAGGCTTTTTACGTGCAGTCAGAGTCTCTTAGCTATTGATATATGACTAATGATACTTGGATTTGCGTTCGTTTTACTGTTACAGAGAAACACAGAAACAATGCACGACTGATCACTCGAATACTGTTCCTATACTCAGAAAGACACAAAGAAAGACTGACAGAGAATGCAGAAATTTATTTTTCCACGTAAAAGGCGGCAATATCACTAGAAATTACGACAAACACGCACACAGACAGACACCTTGCTGATGAGTACCAATAAGCACGAAAACTAGTTCCAAGAATTCCCGTCAGTTGTCTCCAATCATCTTATAACAGGAATTACAGCTGTGTTTTTTTTTACCGAGATTTGACCACGCACACTAACTTAAGTAATGGACAGTTGTTTCATCTTCGTCTGGTCTTCTTCGGTAGTTCGCGCCCATGACCAAAACAGGGATCTAACTTAGGATCTTTGAATTACTAGGCGAGATCGTATACCATTGAACTATTGGAACGGAATCCCGCGATAAGTCAGTGCGTGACCACTCTTCATATCAATCAAGTCCTTGAGAATGAAAAGGTTGGAAGTTTTCTAATGCCTACTGGTGACTGACTACTACAGAATGAAGTTAGCCGGAGTTCCATGACCAGCGGGATCCCTCATGTTGGATGTGAGGAGGATAGATACTCGCTGATGGATGACACACTACACTGGTTGGTGGTTGGCGCTAAGTGTTGCGAATTACTAGAAGTTAGTTTGTCTGTGCCTGAATAGTATACGAGCTCGTCTTGTACCCTTAGTGTTTTGAGCTAACGACTACTGAAGAGCCCCAAACAAGGATGAAACGATTGTTGGGTACTGCATGGTTTCCAGTGGTTCTCTAACTGAAGTTAATGTGTGATCCATGTCGAAATCAAGCTAAAACTTCAGAGCTGTTCATTATAGGTATTGTACATAACTAATATTTTGAATATCTGGTTTATATGTCACGTATACTGTGAATTTTAGCACATATATATATATATATATATCTTCTGAAAATGGGTCATCTATCTGTACTTTTGAATACTTCTTCAAATAATGTCATTTAGTATTAATTATAACCTTCTCATAAGAGAAATTTCTGTCTCACCAACTATATTCAACTGGCAACACCTTTATAAAATAATAGTTATACACTATACACTATAAATCATATCTTAGATGCGCAAGTCAGTCAAAGATTAATAATCATATCACCTGACCATGAAATGTTAGTGTTTTTTTTTTGTTTTTTTTACCCTCAGTGTATATTTTGTAGTCATTTTTCTTACTTAGGTTAAACACACTTGTTTACATAAAGATGATCAACCTATAAAAGTTAAGCTGTGACTA
Source organism: Trichobilharzia regenti (assembly GCA_944472135.2). Classification (NCBI taxonomy): domain Eukaryota; kingdom Metazoa; phylum Platyhelminthes; class Trematoda; order Strigeidida; family Schistosomatidae; genus Trichobilharzia; species Trichobilharzia regenti. The sequence goes on along the minus strand of OX235264.1, from coordinate 38,929,940 downwards.
TTATGTAGGTGATAGCAAGTATTTTTATGTCATGTCATATGATACTAACAGTGAATTCGTAAATAGTATGTATATTTGTGATGTCTTCTTCAATAATCTTGAAATAGCCAACTTGCAATGGATTAGGCTGCGCGCGCACACAAGAAATGGCTAGCAGTCGACTTAATTATATGATGCTGAGAGTAGTAAGACTTAAGCAGTTGTAAAGCCCAGACGACGGATTGATATCAGTTAGGCGACCACTGGAAACTGAAGAGTACTACTGATTAGCTATGTCGTCCTAGTTTGGAATCTACTGGCAGTACGCATCCATTAGAGTCGGACGCAAGATGAGTTTGTAGGCCAATCATCTTGAATTCCGTCGTCTACTAATTCGTAATGTTAGCTGTCTGTCTGTTTTCGACACAGAACTTTGCACCGATGTGCACCATTTCAAGTCGCCACACTCCCTGCAAATAGCACACAAAGCAACAGAAGAAAGTAGAATAAATGCATAATAGAGACAGTAAAAAGCGGCGTGAGACAAAGAAGTAGTACTAACGAAGAACAATATAGTTTCATTGGAAATCATAAGTCACAAGGAGTGGATGCATCTGCGCCATTGAGGACGATTTTGAGCCATATCACCAATTGTTTCCAACCATTGGTTTTAACCGTCCTGAGGACTCCAACCAAGAAGTCTACATCTTCCTACGTGGCTTAAACTAACTGTCATGGATTTTATTGACAGGTGCTATGTTTTGGTTTGACCGCCGCTAGCTCTTTTCCAGCCTGGACCCTATGTCAGCTAACATTGACCGTCGAGGAAGGCAATGGATGCCTAGGCTTACGTAACATATGTCCTAACCATCTCAGTCAATTTAGCTTCACAGCCTCATCTTCGTCTGGTCTTCTTCGGTAGTTCGCGCCCATGACCAAAACAGGGATCTAACTTAGGATCTTTGAATTACTAGGCGAGATCGTATACCATTGAACTATTGGAACGGAATCCCGCGATAAGTCAGTGCGTGACCACTCTTCATATCAATCAAGTCCTTGAGAATGAAAAGGTTGGAAGTTTTCTAATGCCTACTGGTGACTGACTACTACAGAATGAAGTTAGCCGGAGTTCCATGACCAGCGGGATCCCTCATGTTGGATGTGAGGAGGATAGATACTCGCTGATGGATGACACACTACACTGGTTGGTGGTTGGCGCTAAGTGTTGCGAATTACTAGAAGTTAGTTTGTCTGTGCCTGAATAGTATACGAGCTCGTCTTGTACCCTTAGTGTTTTGAGCTAACGACTACTGAAGAGCCCCAAACAAGGATGAAACGATTGTTGGGTACTGCATGGTTTCCAGTGGTTCTCTAACTGAAGTTAATGTGTGATCCATGTCGAAATCAAGCTAAAACTTCAGAGCTGTTCATTATAGGTATTGTACATAACTAATATTTTGAATATCTGGTTTATATGTCACGTATACTGTGAATTTTAGCACATATATATATATATATATATCTTCTGAAAATGGGTCATCTATCTGTACTTTTGAATACTTCTTCAAATAATGTCATTTAGTATTAATTATAACCTTCTCATAAGAGAAATTTCTGTCTCACCAACTATATTCAACTGGCAACACCTTTATAAAATAATAGTTATACACTATACACTATAAATCATATCTTAGATGCGCAAGTCAGTCAAAGATTAATAATCATATCACCTGACCATGAAATGTTAGTGTTTTTTTTTTGTTTTTTTTACCCTCAGTGTATATTTTGTAGTCATTTTTCTTACTTAGGTTAAACACACTTGTTTACATAAAGATGATCAACCTATAAAAGTTAAGCTGTGACTATTATGTAGGTGATAGCAAGTATTTTTATGTCATGTCATATGATACTAACAGTGAATTCGTAAATAGTATGTATATTTGTGATGTCTTCTTCAATAATCTTGAAATAGCCAACTTGCAATGGATTAGGCTGCGCGCGCACACAAGAAATGGCTAGCAGTCGACTTAATTATATGATGCTGAGAGTAGTAAGACTTAAGCAGTTGTAAAGCCCAGACGACGGATTGATATCAGTTAGGCGACCACTGGAAACTGAAGAGTACTACTGATTAGCTATGTCGTCCTAGTTTGGAATCTACTGGCAGTACGCATCCATTAGAGTCGGACGCAAGATGAGTTTGTAGGCCAATCATCTTGAATTCCGTCGTCTACTAATTCGTAATGTTAGCTGTCTGTCTGTTTTCGACACAGAACTTTGCACCGATGTGCACCATTTCAAGTCGCCACACTCCCTGCAAATAGCACACAAAGCAACAGAAGAAAGTAGAATAAATGCATAATAGAGACAGTAAAAAGCGGCGTGAGACAAAGAAGTAGTACTAACGAAGAACAATATAGTTTCATTGGAAATCATAAGTCACAAGGAGTGGATGCATCTGCGCCATTGAGGACGATTTTGAGCCATATCACCAATTGTTTCCAACCATTGGTTTTAACCGTCCTGAGGACTCCAACCAAGAAGTCTACATCTTCCTACGTGGCTTAAACTAACTGTCATGGATTTTATTGACAGGTGCTATGTTTTGGTTTGACCGCCGCTAGCTCTTTTCCAGCCTGGACCCTATGTCAGCTAACATTGACCGTCGAGGAAGGCAATGGATGCCTAGGCTTACGTAACATATGTCCTAACCATCTCAGTCAATTTAGCTTCACAGCCTCATCTTCGTCTGGTCTTCTTCGGTAGTTCGCGCCCATGACCAAAACAGGGATCTAACTTAGGATCTTTGAATTACTAGGCGAGATCGTATACCATTGAACTATTGGAACGGAATCCCGCGATAAGTCAGTGCGTGACCACTCTTCATATCAATCAAGTCCTTGAGAATGAAAAGGTTGGAAGTTTTCTAATGCCTACTGGTGACTGACTACTACAGAATGAAGTTAGCCGGAGTTCCATGACCAGCGGGATCCCTCATGTTGGATGTGAGGAGGATAGATACTCGCTGATGGATGACACACTACACTGGTTGGTGGTTGGCGCTAAGTGTTGCGAATTACTAGAAGTTAGTTTGTCTGTGCCTGAATAGTATACGAGCTCGTCTTGTACCCTTAGTGTTTTGAGCTAACGACTACTGAAGAGCCCCAAACAAGGATGAAACGATTGTTGGGTACTGCATGGTTTCCAGTGGTTCTCTAACTGAAGTTAATGTGTGATCCATGTCGAAATCAAGCTAAAACTTCAGAGCTGTTCATTATAGGTATTGTACATAACTAATATTTTGAATATCTGGTTTATATGTCACGTATACTGTGAATTTTAGCACATATATATATATATATCTTCTGAAAATGGGTCATCTATCTGTACTTTTGAATACTTCTTCAAATAATGTCATTTAGTATTAATTATAACCTTCTCATAAGAGAAATTTCTGTCTCACCAACTATATTCAACTGGCAACACCTTTATAAAATAATAGTTATACACTATACACTATAAATCATATCTTAGATGCGCAAGTCAGTCAAAGATTAATAATCATATCACCTGACCATGAAATGTTAGTGTTTTTTTTTTGTTTTTTTTACCCTCAGTGTATATTTTGTAGTCATTTTTCTTACTTAGGTTAAACACACTTGTTTACATAAAGATGATCAACCTATAAAAGTTAAGCTGTGACTATTATGTAGGTGATAGCAAGTATTTTTATGTCATGTCATATGATACTAACAGTGAATTCGTAAATAGTATGTATATTTGTGATGTCTTCTTCAATAATCTTGAAATAGCCAACTTGCAATGGATTAGGCTGCGCGCGCACACAAGAAATGGCTAGCAGTCGACTTAATTATATGATGCTGAGAGTAGTAAGACTTAAGCAGTTGTAAAGCCCAGACGACGGATTGATATCAGTTAGGCGACCACTGGAAACTGAAGAGTACTACTGATTAGCTATGTCGTCCTAGTTTGGAATCTACTGGCAGTACGCATCCATTAGAGTCGGACGCAAGATGAGTTTGTAGGCCAATCATCTTGAATTCCGTCGTCTACTAATTCGTAATGTTAGCTGTCTGTCTGTTTTCGACACAGAACTTTGCACCGATGTGCACCATTTCAAGTCGCCACACTCCCTCCAAATAGCACACAAAGCAACAGAAGAAAGTAGAATAAATGCATAATAGAGACAGTAAAAAGAGGCGTGAGACAAAGAAGTAGTACTAATGAAGAACAATATAGTTTCATTGGAAATCATAAGTCACAAGGAGTGGATGCATCTGCGCCATTGAGGACGATTTTGAGCCATATCACCAATTGTTTCCAACCATTGGGTTTAACCGTCCTGAGGACTCCAACCAAAAAGTCTACATCTTCCTACGTGGCTTAAACTAACTGTCATGGATTTTATTGACAGGTGCTATGTTTTGGCTTGACCGCCGCTAGCTCTTTTCCATCCTGGACCCTATGTCAGCTAACATTGACCGTCGAGGAAGGCGATGGATGACTAGGCATACGTAACATATGTCCTAACCATCTCAGTCGATGTAGTTTCACAGCCTCCTCGATTGATTTCCCCTCCCTACCTAGCACTCGACCGATACCTAACCTGAATACTGCTCAGCTTATTATATCACTTCACACGGGAGATAGAACGCAGGCATCTATGGTCAAAGACAGCTAATGTTAGCGCAAACACTAGCCAGTGTTATCGGTGAGTATTTGTCCTCACTGTCAAAAGGGTGGAACCCACTGAGTTGGATCGCAACGGCCCAATGATCTACGAGCTTCATGAAACAGCTGTCCAGTACTCCCATCTAGTTTTCAATGGTTCTCTAACTGATACCAATCCGCGGTCAAACTTGGAAGAAATCGAATACCTACAGGATAACTCGAACTATAGTTTATCTGATTTCTAGTCGCCTATTAAAACAATAATAAGCAAATATCAAAATTTAGCTACAGTACTTTGTTTTTTTAAATCTTGAACATTTATATAAATTTGATTAATTTGCATTCGTCCTTGTTTTCTTCTTAGTTTTGTTCCTCAGAGTATGATAGTCCATTGTTATTTCACTGTGAAATAGACACTACTCCTGTCCTCAGTATGGCTTTAAATCACGTAAGTTGTCGTTTTGAGCTTATTCTTTTGCTCTTTTGTACATTTTATGAAGATTTCTTTCCTATTTTAGCAGTAATAATACATTATTACTATTATTATTATTATTGTTTCCTTGGGTGGAAATTAGGGCTTCAAGAGCACATCTCTCCACTATGGGCTGTTCTCTGTGATCCTTTCTTGTTGACCCCGAGATTTTGCATAGGTTCTCATCTCTTCGCCGTACGATTCCCTCCTTTTGAACCACGGGGGCCCCACTCGAGAGCTGACCTGACACGCGATATATCTTCAACGTGTCTCCAATTCATCTCCACTATCTTTGGGATATTTGTTGATTAATCGGTTCCTAGTTGTTGTATTACCCCAGAGTTTCTTGTTGCTAATTCTTTCTGATCATTTGATGTTTACATTCATATGAAATAGATTCTTCTTCTCGGTATATATGACCTTCTTCGATTTAGATAGGTAGAATCATATCATTCGTAGGAGAAAGGCATAAAGAGTCAAATAAAAGTCCATCGATTCAAATTATACTTCACTATAGTAGAACAAAAATTGTGGAAATAAACAAACGGTTATATGATATGCAGTAGATCGTGTGACGAAGATGTCAAGACATGTAGATGTTCGTGGTGGAACTGGTTGTGAAAGTGACGACAGAAAAAACAAAGTGAATTTAATAGAGATGCACAGCTAAAACTCTACATCCCACTAGAAACGAATAATAATAATAATAATACTGCAAACCACTGATTCCAGATCATAATTATTTATTGTGTATCCCATTGTGTATGATGATTCCATACAGGTTCATATAGTCTCCTTTTCTGCTCTCTTCCACTGTGGTGTATATAGCTTAATCTACTAATCAACTAAAGTGGTTAAGCAACTGACTTCAAATTAGTGCTGATGTTTGAAAATTAGAAACCAACTTAGCAAATGTAGGTAATATCTATTGTTTTAAACCTAATGATATTATTCGCTTTGAGAGTGGGATTCCACCCCCAGTGATTACCTGTTGAAATTCACATAAACCAGTAATAGTGTAACCACAGAAGACAAGGCTAGTCAACAGATATTTATAGATTTTCATGTACATTATTATAGATTATTGTAAGCAAACAAACACAGTCTTCTGATTTGTGGTTTCTCACTGAACGTTAATCTTTCATCTCTTTTTGGCTGTTTCTTGAAGTTCAGATTATCTGTCTGCAAATTGTATCCGCCTATGCAAAGTCTGTTGTGATTGGTTGTTGAGTCAGTCTTTGTTCTTATTTTTCTCACATCAATATTGAGGACGTAAACATTGACGTAAATTACTATCTACCAATTTTGGCTAGCAGCCAGCTCTCACCACAATAGTAGTACTAGTAGTACTTGCCAACTCGTCAGAGATCGAAATGGTATCAAGCAGATCACACACACACACACATATTGTGATCTGAATAATTTTGGTTTCGAGAAAGGGAACTGTGACTAAGTTTCACTTCGAATTTGATTTGGTAGAGAGTTAGCGATTTACCCTGCCCCAAGTGGCCAGTCAGAAATCAGCTGGCTTGAATTGATTCGTTTCTCTGAGCTGAGTAAACCAGTTACTCCACTGATGAGCTTGACTGGCTAGCAAGCACCACTGGTTGATGTAATTGGTATACAATCACTTATCTCGATCAAAAAGTAGTAGTATATTATGTCGTTTTTCAGCATATGTATGAATATCATCATCTCTCGTTGATGTATTCATCGTTGTTTTATATCAAATCAAAAACGCTACTCCGCATTAGAGTAAACAGAAAATTCTCAAGTATCGGCTTTATTTTTGTAAGAGTTTCGTTTGATTGGTTGGAGGACTTCATCACAAGCTAACATCAGATAGAGAACCATTGAGAAACCAGTCGGGAGTACTAAACAGCTTCTTCGTCCTAGTTCGGGACTCTTCATCAGTATGAACCCACGCCAGGGTTCGGGCCCAGGACCTTTTGGTTACAAGGCCAGCGAGCTGGTTTGTAGACCTCTAAGCCACTGGGACCCGATCCAATCACCTATGAATTCCATTTCTGCCAATTCATGACATAGCGCGCGACGAATTCGCAATGTCCTCTTCGATGAGTTACTGCCTCACCTTCAACCTCCTGCACCCTATTGGTCGCGGCTTCTCACCGAACCCCAAGGTTAACTGCCTGAATATGGCCAGTCGCTATTGAGCATACTGCGTACTGATGAGGAGTCTCGGACTAGGATTTCCAATGGTTCTCTAAGTGATGTCTGCTCATGAGTGAAATCTTTGAATCAATTAAATAGAAAAAGTTTTATTTTTAAATCATTTGACTAGTGGGGGGCGGGGGTGGGCTTAGCACAATATTCCCAAGTTAAGTGTTAACGCTTTCGTTCATTATGAAAAAGGCTAACTGAAATTGAGATCCAGCTATAGAACAGTGTTTTCAAAAAACAAAACATGAACAAAAAAATCGATGATGTCATCGGATGTGTTAGTTTGAATGCCGAAGAATCAGTGCTTGGAAAGTCTTCAGCGAAATGAGTGAAATTTTCAAATATCTTGAGTACCTATCAAATTATATTTTCTGCCTTAAACTGCTTAAACACTTTGTTGACGGTTTAGTGCCTTTGTACTTCTATATTTTTCTCTTGTTGTTTTTTGTTCTTTTTCACTGTGTCAACTTTATATATATATTATAGATTTTCTTACCCTTTCTTCTTCTTTTTACATGCCGAATGGGACTTAAAGGGCTGTGAGGTGTTTATGCTTCGAATTTTCTTAGTAGTACTTGTATTGTGTGGCTAACAGGATGAGGTTATACTAGCCTCACGCCTCAACCATCCCTCTTTACCAGACCACTGCCACTACTACCAGGTTTAGGAATGTGTGTCAGCCTGAAATTGAACCTTGAAGAGCAAATGCGCATGCTGTTGTTGAATAGTCTACCCCCCAACCACCATCAACAACGCACACATCTAACTTCCATAGTCTAACTTTGATCACTTACTTTGAATGCGTCAGTGGCATAGCGGTTAGGACGCTTACCGACCATGCATATGGTCCGGGGTTCGATTCCCGGCTGACGTAGCACTCCTTTACCTCGCTCGCTAAGCCAGAAATAATGCTGGTAAATAGGAAAGCTTGGGCGTGAGGCTAACGACCCCATCCTGTAAAATAAACACAGCTACAGAAACTTCAAGCCACTAGCTTGAAGGCATATGTTCCACTGGGGAACGTGAAGGAAAAAAAAAGTTTGACTAATTAGTCTTCCTCACCAATGAAATTGTTGTACTAGACCAATTTTCTAAAATGGGCAGTTCACATTTTTGAAAGATTAGGCATATACGTCCCGATTATCCTCAAGTTTTTTGACAGAATATATCAACTTATCACAGGATTTTCAGGAGAAAAAGCAAAGAAAGGCACACACACCACAGGCACCACACACTCTGGAAGATTCCTTGATTGTCATCACTCAGCTCATTGACTCACGGTAAAACGAGGATTAATACAACGTCTTGCAGATAGAATACGTAGACTTACAACAACACCAGAGGACCAGTGTAAAGAAATAAACATCCTATTCAAAATGCCACTCGACAACAACTAAACCAAAAAAATTTGTCGAAGATTATATAAAAAAGAGAAAAAAGAGGGTTAAACCGGAGAATAACAAGATGGAAGAATGCAAAAAAAGAAAACAGTCACAATACCACATAAAAATGGTACATCAGATGCAATTCAAAGTAACCTCAACAATACTCGAATGCGCACTACGTTTAAACCGACGAATCTAATTAAAAATAAAATAAATCCACCGAAAGATCCCATAAAAATAATGGATAAAAGCAATATGATTTACAAAATATCTTGTGGTGACTGTCCGACTAAATATGTACGTCAAACGCGTCCAGATCACTCAAAATAAGAGTGAGTGTACATAAACGCCTGCCGAACCAAAGGGGTCAACCAACAGGAACACCACAAGCTTATAAGAATCTTGAAAAAAAAATTTCATCGATAGCTGCACATGCAGCATGGGACAAAAACCACAATATCGATTGGAACAATGTGTGTATTCCAAAAAAACTAACATGAACAAATGGAAAGAAAGACTCTTACACCAGAATTAATATTCATTAAAAGTCACACCGGATACATGTAACAAGGGTGACTCTGCTGCACACCTGTCAACAACCTGGAATATAATTCTGAATACAAAAAACACGAATGAGCAAAAAAATTATAATAATGAACTATATATATGTGAGTACAAATCATAAATGTGTGAATAAAACAATTCCAACAGAGGTGGTGTGAACACGGGTAGTAATTTTTCTCGAAATATTACCGATAACAAAACTTATCATTGTATGTATTATTATTATTATTATTATTGTATCCTTTAGTTCCTAGAGGAACATAGGGCTTCAGCTGCGCACCTCCATTGACTTCGGTTTTCTGACAACTTTTTCACCCTGCTCCAGGTCTGTCCACATGCTTTCATCTCCTCCTCGCATGACCTCCTCCAAGTCACCCTTGGACGACCAACTCGCCGCCTCCCTTTCGGGTTCCACTCGAGGGCTTGTCTAGTGATGTCACTTGATGGTTTCCTCAGCGTATGGCCAATCCATCTCCATTTCTTTCTGCCTATTTGTTTCACAATCGGTTCCTGATTGGTTCGCTCCCAGAGATCCCTGTTGCTGATCTTTTCTGGCCATCTGATCTTGAGTATTGAGCGGAGACAGTTGTTAATGAAGGTTTGAAGTTTGTTTGAGATGCTCTTTATGACTCGCCAAGTCTCTGATCCGTATAGTAGCACTGACTTCACATTGGAGTTGAAAATCCGGATCTTATTTTTGATGCTGATTGCTGTTGACCTCCACACAGATTTGAGAGTAATGAAAGCTTGTCTTGCTTTTCCGATTCTGGCTTTGATGTCCTCGTCAGTTCCGCCTGTAGTTGAGACGATGCTTCCCAGGTAGGTGAAGGAGGTTGTTTCTTTCAGGTTCTTCCCATTTATGCTTATTGTGGTCTGTTGGTGTTGTTGATGTTGGCTAGGAATCTTCATTATCTCTGTTTTATCTATGTTCACGTGAAGTCCTATCTTTGATGCTTCTTCTGCCAACTTGTTACTTTTCACTTGCATATCTTCCAGTTTATGGGAAATCAGACATATATCATCGGCGAAATCCAGATCCTCCAAGTCTTTTGTGTCAGTCCATTTTATGCCTGTTCCCTCGTTGGTTGCCGTTGTCTGTCGCATTATCCAATCAATTGCAATCAGGAAGATCATTGGTGATAGTAGACAGCCTTGCCTCACTCCCGTCCTCACTTCGAAGGCTTCCGTAAGTTTCCCGTTGTGGATTACTTGGCATGCAGCATTGTCGTATAACTGTTGGATGAGGTGTATAATTGTCGATGGGACCCCGTAGTAGCGAAGTAGTTTCCAAATGACCTCTCGATCGACGCTGTCGAAGGCCTTTTCAAAGTCGATGAAGTTGAGATAGAGAGGTGACTGCCATTCCAAGCTTTGTTCAATGATGATCCGTAGAGTGGCGATTTGATCAATACATGATTTGTTTCTCCTGAATCCAGCCTGTTCCGGACGAAGTTTTTCATCTAGGGCTTGTTTGATTCTCTCCAGGATGATGCGACTTAGTATCTTGCTTGGAATGGACAGAAGCATAATTCCACGCCAGTTTTTACATTGACTTAAGTCTCCTTTCTTTGGAAGTTTGAATAAGTAACTGTTCTTCCAATCCTCGGGTACTTTGCCCTCTTTCCACACCTTCTCCAGCAGTGGTGTCATCAAGTCCGCTGTTGTCTCTGGGTCTATTTTCAAAGCCTCTGCTGGGATTCCATCTGGTCCCGGTGTTTTCCCAGCTTTAAGCATCTTGATTGCATTCAGGACTTCTGATTTCGTCGGGGGGTCAGTGTTCACTGGTAGTTCTGCTTCCGTTGTTGGTATTGCTGGACGTGTTGTAGGTGGCGGACGATTTAGAAGTCTTTTGAAGTGTTCAGCCCAGTGTTTTCTCTGTTCCACCATCATTGTATGTAAACTATTGAAATATAATTATACTTTATTTGATCTAATCCACAATGCTCAAACTTTTCACTGATATATATCAACAAGCGAGATGATATCATTTCGTAGTTTCCTTACAACCGCTTTACAACTAAGATGGTTGACAACTATAATAATAAAATAAAAGGCATGACTACTACTCAGTTAAATAAAAACACAAAAGTACATACTAACGACCAATCATATTTAAATAGGTCATGTAGTCCAGGGTAGGCGAAGATTGAAGCCTTTTGTTTTTTGTTCACATAATTTAGGATGTATGTGATTAATCCAAAGTACTTCCATCACCTTCAGTAACCAACCTTGAATTAGAGTTATGTGAAATAATTGTGAAACAGTCATTAATATTGATTTTGTGACCTGACATTAATAAATGCTTGGCAATGGATGATGATGCTGGATTTCTATTCAGATTAATCGCACTGGGATTTTCCATATGATTTAGTAGCCATTTTGGAACATGTTCTTTTCGACGACATTGGACGATTCTGTTGGTTCTACCTATATAGATGTCACCGCAGCTGCAGGTGAACTTGTAGATACAGTTTGAAGTAGAGTCCATAGAATTTTGTCCTTTAATCGTAGGAACAGGGATCGAAAATGTTCGGCAAGTGAGAAAAAGAGATGCGGCGTAGAATGTCCGTTTGATAGCTGACCGAAGTCTTTGAGCTGTCTTTGAACTGCATAATCTGGTCACCCTTGAATGGTAGGTTAATAAAGACAGAAGCTGTCTTTTCGAGATATGGTCTATCCTTACGTAACAATTGATGAAGTTTTCCGGATAACCATTAGCTAATAAAACTGAATGTACATGTCGAAGCTCATCCATCAGTGTGTCACTCGTGCATATTTTTCGGGCACTTTAGAACAAACATTTCACTAGGGAACGTTTATACTGGATAGGAACAAAACTGGTAAAATGAAGATATTGTCCACTCCATGTCTGTTTACGAAAAATAGATCGCTCAATCGTTCCATCATCTCTCCTGGTCATAGTAATATCCAGGAAACCGAGTTTGTTATTCGATTCTAGTTCGGAAGTCACTCGAATATTTGGATGAATATGATTAAATAGGGTAATAAAGTTTTCAATAGATTTACTATTATTACCAATAATAAGAGTATCATCTACATAACGTTTATACAGCATAAATTCTCCAAGCATACCTTGCATTTGTTTCTGTAATTTCGACACTGCATTAAGACATCTTCTATGTGATTGATGATAAAATTAAATCCCACTTTTAGGATTGATTTTGAATTCTACAAAATCCTTGATAATTTTGATTTTATAAATCCGGTCATTCTTGTTATACAATTTATCTAATAAAAACATTTCATATTTCTCAAATTTTGAAGGTCTAATTTAAATCGAATACACACTAATGATTTGTACAGTTCTATGTAAAAAGTAAAAATTAAAAAAGCGTCGAGAGAGAATTGTTCACTCTCTGAATGTATTGACAAACAATCGTACGTCATTATTGATCGACAACAGAGTTCGTATGTGGATTAATTATTATTATTATTATTACTATTACCATCATCATCCTTTAACATTGTGTCACTTGGAAAATTTTTATTTTTACAAAAAATGTAAATTAACAATCTCATTTTTATATTTTGATCTCATTTCTGAATCACCTAAACCGCTTTTCGATCATCGGTGTGTGTGTGTATATATATGTATAAATTAAATCATTCAGTGTGCTCATTTGTGTTACTCTCAACGGCCACCTCTATATTTTATGTTGTAAAAAGAAGGAAAAAGGTTTAGTTTACTCACAAACTTTTTTGTTTGTTTGGTTAACCAACCATCCAATTTTTTTTTCTGTTCTTTCTACTCTGCTGTCCCATTTTTCAAAGCCAATTATAATATAACCAAACCACATGCTCTCTCTCTCTAAAAAAATTTTTCTATTGCTTGTTTTAATCGCCTACTTTTGTATTGCTAATCCCTTCTTGATTCCCAATTCTCTTCTAGTTTGCACTTGGTGTCAGTCATGCTTCCGGATCATTATACGTGTGTTATTTAGACCTGTTAGTCAATACAACCACTCCTCTTCCCACTAACCACAACAATAACATCAACCATATTATAAATAATTCCGAAGATAAATGCTTAATAAAACCTCTTGAAATACGTTTAGTTGAGTTAACTTTTCTTAGCAATGGTGGTTTTGGAATTGCTTCAACAGTACATCACCAACACCAGCAGCAGCCGATTGTATTGAATTCAGGTCAAAGTAAAAGGTTATCAAGACGCGTTCATCCGGGTTCAATATACTTACAACTTTTTACAAGAATTAATGCTGATGATAATAATGAGTATTTTGCTAAAAATCGTAGCAATTGTAATAAGTTATCGCCATCATCATCGTCATCATTGTTGGCAAATTATCGTCTTGTCACCTATGATATGGATGGTACTGTAGTCATATGGGATTTACAGGCTAAATGCATGATTAGATCTTTTAAAGCTGTAAGTCTTTTTGTTTTTGCTTTTGTTGTTGTTTTGTTTGACTGGATACTAGGTGAGTAGCCTGTAGTCCTTTGTTTGTCCCGACCGATAGCTGCTACCTTGATGTTGTCGGTGATCATCGGGGTTGCACATTGCGATGACCACCCAACAAGCTGCACTGGCTGAAACCATTGTTCCTGTAGATCCTACCTACCATACTAGGAAGGTTGTTAGGATAGCGATTAAACTGGAAGCAGTTACCCGGTCTAGTATAAGAATCTTTCTTACACTATGCTGGGGAACAGGGGTGTAACAGCCACAGTGAGGTATTTCCCTCAGATGACCAGCATGCCAGCCAGCTATGCTGTATCTCCACTCCGGAGGGAGTGGTTTAGAAGAGGTCGACCCCGAAAACTGTACATCCCCGACTTAACCTAAGGTGGTCCGTAACCAGCGGTAAGTTTACTGGTACGGAACCAAACCAACAGACCAGTTAATGCAGGCCATGTGTGACCGGCCTCAAGCAGTTGTCCTCTGGGCTCTGCGGTCACGCAACACTCTTTCTGGTTTAGGTACCGGAAGAATCAATCAACTTCCACAGTGTATGCAGCCGGGAAGTAACAACCGCCCATACACTTCCAAAAGCACACGAAACCTCCCTGAGCATCACTCTCCTTTACTCATATCACCTACCTCATCTTGCTTCTCTACTACAGTTACTTTTATTCTGCAGGCTAACGAGTCATCTTCACATCACTCTGTCACCACAAAGAACGATGAGAGCCTTTGTTTATAATGCGGCCACTATTCTGGGCGGCTCGCCATCAAGGCGGTGCACTTCGAATTGTTCTTGTTATTAGATGATTGGAGGCAATAAGCACACACAGAGAGAGCCCCCTACTGGTGGGGCGTAGGTTAGGTTTCATGCTAGTTGGCAGTCAATCAGCAAGGCGTATCTGTAACCTTGAAGGAATTCATGTCCTTTCCGGGAATTCGAATCCACATCACCCCAGTCAGTAGTGCTGCAGTCACCACTGAGCTATTCGGACTCGCCTTTGACGACCTCCTCCAGTAAGAGTGTATTGGATATTTTCGATTGGAAATTAGCCAGTAACTAGTGTGTGTAGTGCGTCTAAGTCCTTCGTTCTGTTTTATTGTGTTGTGTTATTTTATCTCTTATCCAGGAAAACACGGAAAGGTGGGGAGTCATAAAACACTCCTTCTAGGGTTATGTTGTGTGGACAGTCTCGAGACTAGCTTGCTTCAACATCATGTTGTGTAAGAGGATGGTGATTAGAGTTGAGGTTGAAATCTTGTTATAACAGCACCTGAATCAGCAGTGTTCCAGTTTTTGAAGCATCGTTAAACGGCCTAACCTCCTGACAAGGCTTTTTTTTATACATAATTCCGTTGTATTTATTTGAAGATTTCGCCCTTCCGTATTGTACATTCGTGATATTATTTTTCTTCACATGAAAATAATTACTCTATTCAGATGTTTGTTGTATTGAGAGTGGTTCTTTTTCCTCTTACAGAATGTGTCAACATTTAACATGTCGAATTTATTACTGTCTGTTGGCGGACGTGTAGTTTTCGGTGACCAGGTTAGTTGGGAGTTTTTTTTTTTGTTGTTTAATGTATTGTAAATTCAGCTTTGTATATACAGTTAGAAACGGAATCGTGCTATTGTTCACGCCAAGTAAAACACTACGTCGTGTTATCGTGAAGAGACTAAATGATGCACTAGATGCAGAACGCCGCTTCCCGGAAGAAGTGGATTCAGAAAAAGCAAATCACGTGCGGATCATCGAACAGAGTATAAGATGACAATTGAAGATCTCTCCCTACCTCGATCTCATGGACCTTGAAAATGCCTTCGATGACGTTGACTGTGAAGTCATTTAGAAACTGCTTCAAAACACTAATGCAGTGTCCCGGGATGTCTAGTAACCTCAGTCACAACAGATGTATGACAGTGACACGTATCAGGTGATTCACAATGGAAAACTCTGTGATGTGAAGACAGTGGGTAAGACAAGGCTGACTACTGACTAATTCATCGATGATATTCCTACTTGTGGTGAACTGGATTAAACATCAGACTGTGGGGGGGGGGGAGGCGAGAAGACAATACACACATTGAACTGATATAACTCTAGGGAGATATTGATTTCGCGGATGATTTATGCATGATATCGCACAAACTCGAAGACTTACAGGCGCGATGACAACTACCAGATGGGTGGGAGATGTAAACAGCAAAGACAGGACTTCGAGTAAACCTCGGTCTTCTGTAGCTACAACAACCAGTCGCCATCACTAGGACAGATTTGACAGACGTTACCTCCTTCACTTATCTAGGAAGCATCGTTTCAACTACAGGCAGGCAGCACGATGAAAATATCAAAGCTAGCCAGTCAGAATCGGAAAGGCAAGATACGCCTTCATCAAACTGAAACCAGTTTGGAAATCGTCAGTCTGCTTAAAGAACAAATGTTGAGTCAATCAGTTCTTCTATATAGGTCAGAAACGAAAAGCATTTACAACAGCTGGCTTCTTTCCATATTGAAGATCAAATGGTTGGCCAGAAAGAATTAGCAACAAGAAACTCGTGGAATAAACCAACCAAGAACCCAATGCTTAACAATTACACAGAAGAAAATAGAGATGGATACGATACACGTTGAGGCGACCTTTAAAAGACATCTCGCGCTAGACCCCACCCTAGTGGAACCTGAGTGGGAAACAACTGGTGAAAAATCCTAGGATGACAAGGAGGAGATCGTGTGACCAAGAGATTAAGGATCTATGGGTAATCATGGGCCAGATGAAGAGGACCACAGAAAATGAGACAAAGCAGAAATGAAAACAAAACACGTAGATCAGCGAAGAGTCTCTTTTCGGTAGCGAATTCATTTTCTTAGCTGTACAATGACAAATACAAGTATGTGTTATTTTGTATGTATGTGTACATCAAGTTTGTCAAACAAAATTACAATTGATTATTGTTATTTTAACTAAACAGGTGGAGATTGGTAATTGGAGTGACGTAATACAAAATCAGTCAAGAAAACTAGATGTAGTAACAATTCAGAGAAACGAAACTTCGATTCGCCGAAAAAGAAACTCTACGTGAACTTGGATTTCAAGGCAGATTTAACAAGCGATATTCTTAAGAGAAGGACCACTTCATCTCTGAGAACATTCTTTGCAGTAACACTAAGAATAGTGTTCTTCAGTCGCCCACTAATCTGCAGAAGCCTTAAGGACTAAGGATTGTTCTCTCGAATTTCCATAGCTTCGGCTATGTGTCAAAGACGGATTCGAATTCCGCCTGGAAGGCTCGATGGAATGCGATAGGTAACTTTGAAGGCACCACTTTTGTCCACTTGCTGACCGCTATCAATAATGATACAGCAGTTATTAAAGATAATTTGTTTTTCTGTTTGTTTCTTATTTTTTGTCACTATACACTGATGTGATGCTAGAGTTATCTACGAGTTGTAAATCCATGGACTGCTAAATATGAACGATCCGTTCAACTTTTGCCACCGTCTTCTGTAAATATGCGAAGTTCAAATTCATCACGTTTATCTGCGCTTCTACGTCAATGGACAAAAGAATTAGTTCCTCTTGGTGTTACTGGTGGTGATTTTAAATCATATAAATCAACCGAATTATATTTGATCGCTAATCAACAAAGCGGAGAACATATGCGCTTGACACCAATTAATCTAAAAGCACAGAAAACAATCCCTGCCGGTGGATCCTATGTTATTAGTATTGCTGATAGTGGACGAACCCTAGTCGTTGTACCGGTATCCACGATTTAATTTGATTGAAGAGAATTTGTAATTTTTGTAAACGGTGTTTTCGCTTCTTTTTTATCAATATAATAAAACTCTTTTCTTTTGACGTTTTTAACATTTTTTGGAAAAATTAGATTTTAAAAGTCATTATTATTTTATTTGTAATAAAAAACTTATGTTGTTATCTTACAAATTGGTAGCACTGGACTGGTTAATGGACCTGAAACTAAATGCTGATTGGTTACAGGATTTCATCATGAGCTGACAATGGTTAGAGAACCATCGGAAAACCTTAGAATACTGGACAACTGTTTCGTCCTAGTTTGGGACTCTTAAGCAGTACGCACCCATTGGGGTTCGAACCCGGGACCTTCTGGTTACAAGGCGAGCTCGTATACCATTGTGACCAGAAGGTCCTGAGTTCGAACCCTGGCTTGGGTGCGTACTGATGAAGAGTCCCAAACTAGGATGAAACAGCTGTCCAGTACTCGCAGGTTTTACAGTGTCGGCTCATGATGAAATCCTGTAACCAACCAAATCCCTAGAAACCGACACTTGAATATAAATGCTGATTGATATCAAGGCGTAGCGTATATTTCAATTAAATGATAAAGATGTCAGTTTTTAGGACCAACTACAAACGATTACGCTTGATCGTGTGACACGAATTAACACATACACAATATACTACTGCATACATCTAAGTAAGTAGCACATTAACAAAAAAACGAACCAATGTAAGACGGACGTGAGGGGAGACTAACTAAGTGACTGGTTTCAACGTAGAACTTTGCACCGATATGCACCAGTTCGAGTCGTCACACTCTCTCCGTGTAGCTCAAAAACCAACAGTAGAGAGATGCAAAACAGACATAATTAACATAAATATGGAGCAAAAAGATAGTGAAATGGAAGAACAAAGGAATTTTATTGGATATTATAAATCACAACGAGTGGATGCATCTGCATCAGGCATTGAGAGCGAGGATTTTGAGCCATATCATTAACTGTCTCCAGCCGTCATTGATTTTTACCATCACAAGGACCCCAACCAGTCAGTCAGGAAGCCTACACCTCCCTAAGTGACTAGTGATTTGTAGTCACACGATGTGTGTTTTGTTTTTGACAGTCTGTTATATTTTGCCATGTGTATATGGATCGATATTCCATTATAACTGACAATATGCTTCTGTCTGTCCATTAACTAAATAAACAGTGTATGACCTTGTTGTCACATGACAATACAACCAATCATGGTGGGACTGTCTTTCTATTGATTCATGTGTATTAGTCATTTTCATTTATACTCTTGCTTTGTATACTTGTTCACACATTTCGTACACTACGTACCTTTCCACTCTCACACTTGTGTGACAGTCATTTATTTTCCTTGTTTGGAAAATGCAAGTATCATCGTAAACCTGGTGGTCTTCTGATTTTACCCTTTCCGCGTCAGGACTATTAACCACTCAGCAGAACATAACAACTAGCTTAAACTAACTGTTGTGGATTTCATTGACTGATGAAGTCATGTTTTCGTTCAACTACCACTGGCTCTTTTCCAGCTAACACTGCACGCCGAGAAAGGCGATAGCTAGACAAGCATGGGTAACACATTTCCTAACCATCTCATTCGATGTAACTTCGCGACCTCATCGATTGATTTCCTCTCCTTATCTAGCGCTCGACCAATGCCTAACCTTAACATTGCTCACCTAATTATACCACTTCACACAGGAGATAGAACACAGAGGTACCTTTGATCAAACACAGCTAACCTTTACATATCTCCCACTTTGAATTGCCATTTCTCACAGCCATAAAGGAGGACAGAACGAGCTGGTGAGTAGTACACACGCCCTTCGGTCTGTAGCCGCATATCACGTCTCCTAAGCTAGAGATGGCGCGTGCCAAACGAGTCTTCTGTATCCGTGCTGAGATTTCGTCAGAGATCAATCCGTTGGCACTGGCTGATGGAACTTCCCAAATAAGTGAAGCGGTCAACGTGCTCTACCACTTGACTCCTATTTCTAAACTGGGAGTCAGTTTAGTCCAGTCCTGTAACATCTTGCATTTGGCGGGAGCAAATCGCATGCCAAACATTAGTAGATTGCAGCTCAAGGTGGTCAGAATACTCTGCATTTCGTCAGCGTCCTCGCCAAGAAGGACTATATCATCTTCATATTCTAAGTCAATGGCATCATTTATTTGGTGGTAACAAATCAATCCCTAAGTTGCTGAAGTGAGTTAAGGTTAAGTCCATTAGTACATCTATGAGGAAATTAAACAGAAATAAAGACGGTGGACATCCCTATTTGTCGCCGCTTCAGATGACAACTCTCTTAACATGAGGGGGAAATAACCTATTAAAAAAAAGGTTAGGAATTTCGATGATAAAATATGTGTGTACTTGCGCACCATTGTTGCTAATTCTGATGTGTATGTGTGTGAAGAGTCTTCAACTATTGATTCTTAACAGCCTGTGGAACATAGTCAAACCAACCAACAGTCACTAATATCTTATTGATACGATAACCCAGTCATAATCGTGCTCTATAGCTGATACTGGTCATTAAGAAGGGCAGAAGTTCTGCATGCTTAACATTTGACTTAGTCACCTCAATCGATACAGCTTCAGTTACTGGCGTTGTCTTATCTAATTCGAGAAATTAAACAGAGACACCTTAAATCAATAATATTTTTTTATGTTTTACTGTCACAAAGTATATAGAAGGTAGAACAAAGTAAAATGCTTTTTAGGTTATCGGATATATTTCTCCTGTACATTTGATGATACAAGTGTTAACAAAAGCCAAACGATATTTTTAATTCTGTAAAGATATTGTGATATCAATATCAGGCTGTAAAAGACTGATACTTCTGTATCAGTAAACTAACTAAACCTTAGTACAGATCAGTAAGCGTTCTGCTTATAATGCTCAAAACGTCCTCCACTCACACAGACCAATTTTTTGGTTGCCACAATTTGGCATTGTGTGCGTCGGTGGCACAGTGGTTAGGACTCTCGCCGACCATACACATCGTCCGAGGTTCGATCCCCTGCCGGTGCACAGCTGATATCTATGGTCGGCCTGCGAAATTTGGGCTACCGATATCCATGCTGAAAATTCCATACTTGTAGCAAAAATACAGTATGTAATCAAAAATAAAGAATAAAATAAATATTTTACCAGCAGCTTCATCTAAGTGAACTCAATTAGTTGCTTACTCTAACTCAAAAATATTGTTTTCAATGAAAAATCAACTCTTGAGACGTCTAAGTCCATACGACTCACTATCATCATCAAATTAAGTGAACATGGACATAATAGTTGCTGTCATTTTTAGATGACAACTCTTCTTAAGCTATACTACACGGTCATATGAGTTTTTCCAAAAACGTTGTACCTGTTGCATGGAAAGACATTCAAAATAGTTCCTGTCCTAAATCTGGAAATAGCATGAACGTAAAGTTCAGACCCATTGCCATTACTTCCGCGTTTCTAAAGCTCTTGGAAAAACTAGTACTTCTTAAACTTGAACCCTCCCTTAAAAGCTTCGAAGACCCCAAACAATTTGCCTACAGACAGAGTAGAAGCACTTTAGACGCTGCAGCCGTCTTACACAACAGTATCGTCTCATCATTCGATAAAGGTGCCAAATACGTCCGCTGCACGTTTCTCAACTTTTCTTCTGCATTCGACTCTGTACCTAGATGTCTCTTGCTAAATAAGCTCTCGATGACATAAACTGAGTCCTGGGTCACTAACTGGTCGCATTACTACTTTTCAAACAGAATGCAGTATACTGTATACAAAGGCAAATCCTCCTCTGCTGTGCTCACTGAAGCTGGTGTCCCCCAAGGTGATCTACTCTCCCCACTTCTCTTTTCTTTCTTTCTACATGACCTACCATCTTCAAATGACATTAATTTTGTCACATATGTTGATGACCTAACTGTATCTTTACCTGTCAAATGTCAAAGTGACTGGTCTAAACTAAATGGCTTTTTATCAGAAATCAGCCAGTGGTCCAAGGAAAACGGTCTTACCTTAAATCCTTCTAAATGCAGAACAGTCAATTTCACCTTTAGGCATAAATCTAACTTAAACAAACCGGTTAGCACTCACGAGGTGTGCAACACAAATGGCACTGAAATAGAGACCAAGTCGGAAATTAAATAGCTAGGCGTCATTCTATCTGCTGATCTTTCCTGGTCGCCCCATATCTTGATGATTTTTAAGAAAATATTCCGTCTTACCGTCTACATCAAGAAGTTAAGACATTCCGGAATGACCCAACTCTCACAATTCGTTAACTCTTGCATCCTGCCTATTGTTCTCTATTTTTCCCCCTTAGTTTTTCCAGGGCTACTGAAGAAGGACTATATCTTATTACGCAGGATGTTAAAGGTTGTCAGTAGGGTAAGCAACGTGCCACTTAACCAGCTTGTTAATATTCTGGTCGACAAGCATTTGGACTCATGTGAAAAATGGGCGAAATCCATTTTATCTAACTCATACCACCCTCTTCATTCACAACTCTCCCCTTGTATCTCATCAGGCAAGACCAGAAGCCTATATAGGAAACTATATGCTTGCACTAGCAAGTACAAAAACTCAACCACACCCTACTTAGCTCGTGTTCTGTGTGACAAAGAAAGCATTAGACGTGAGTGGAACAACTAGATCTCGTCTTTCCAACTCATATCATTTATAGGTACAACGTTTTCTTTCTTTCTTTTCCTTTTCTCTTTTTTTTCTTTAATGTGCTGCTTTGTTTCTCTCTTCCTTACAAATTCTACTTAAAACATTCTTCTTCGTTCTTTCACACTCTTTATATCTTGACCTTTTTGTTACCACTTACGCCAGTAAATATGCTAGCATCTACTTTTCTAACACCAAACACTCTGTTCAATGTTGGCTTTGCTACCGACATGCTAATATGTTGTTGTCATAATGAACTGATACTTCCTTAATCTATGTAGAATTTTATTTATTGTTAATGTACAAACTGGATGCAATACTGTAGTGAAATGCTGAGAATTCCATTCTGTATCACAAGCACTGTTTTGGAATAGAGGAAATTATTATTATATAGTGACTCGGTAACAGTATACTTCCAGTCTCTCTCTCTCTCTCTCTCTCTACAATAACGCAGTACGACAGCTCTTGATTAACAGCATTAGATACTGTCGAAGGAATTAAATCTAATCAAGATAGTCCCGCTTGGATGTGTCTGTTTACGCATCCCATTAAGTAGACAGAGACCGAGTGATTTCTTCAACTATCAAGTCTACCATCCTTCTAGGAGATCGTCTATTTCACCAATGTTTTATGTGGAAATACATTGGTAAGTCGTGTAAACTTAACCTACTTGTACACACTTCACCGTCACTAAAATGTTTCTTATAAAATTATGTTAAATGTGCCCAGCAGTTCCTTTTTCCCATTACGTCCCAGTGGAACATAAAGCTTTCAAGCTAGAGGGGCTTGGAGTTTCGGTAACAGTGGTGTTTATTTTTACGGGATGGATGGGGTTGGTAGACTCATACCTCCCCACCCGCAACTATCCCTCTTTATCAGTCTTACTAAAGGAGTGTGTCTTTGGTTGGGGATCGAGCCTCGGACCACACTAGGCGTAGTTGGCAAGCATCCTACAAACTGTGCAACCGAAGCAGCAGCAGTGTAGTAAAAAGAAATTTTCTAAAAAAAAAAGACTAATCAGCATTAGTAACAGATTTCTCTTTATCTTTTAAATTTTTATACAACTGACATACACCCTTTGAATCGGCAGTTAGTACACCGACAAAGTCTAATTTCTCCATCTTTGTGCGTGGACGTTTTGAAGCTTTCAAGTAGTCGATGAATGTTGAACGATCAGCTGAAATGAGTAAATAGAATAAATGAAAAGAATAAATATAACAGGCCGATAATATTATGAGAAAGAACATATACCAAAAAGCTGACATTTCACGAGAACAAGCACTTTCAATAAATAATGCCACTGCCAGGAATCTCATTGATATATGGATCATGAATATATACACACGATAGTTTAATTCTCCTGAAGCTTGCAGAAACAATCACTGTCAGGCGCCTGGAACCAGATTTATGTATTCAGAAAGAAGCAATTATCAGTCTTGCCTTGCCCTGCTACCTGGTTACTGGATGTCAATACTCACTCTTTCATTTGATTACGTAATCTTTAGCTTTGACCTCAACCCCCCCTCCATATTTGGATATAGGGTAATTGTGCTTGTCTCTTGTTTCTATGATTTGAGTTGAACTCAGTAAGTTGTTACTCAATGTATTAATGTGTTATGTACTGGTCGAGTAATTAATAGTCCTGACGCAAGAAGGCGGAAATCAGAAAACCACCAGGTTCACGATGATACTTGTATTATCAAACAAGGAAAATCAATGTCATACAAGTGTATGAGCGAATGTTCAAAAATGAACGAATCAATAGACAGTCTTAACATGATTGGTTGTAATGTCATGTGACAACAAAGTCAGACCTGTTTGTTTAGTTAGTGGACAGACAAAAACATATTGTCAATTATAATGGAATATCGATCCATATATACATAGCAAAATATAACAGACTGTCAAAAACAAACACACATATTATGTGGATACATATCATAATGACCCATTATTAAGTTTCTCGCGTTTATATCGATCTGTGCTTGCTGTTGTTGGTTAGGCATTATCATCGCCTTTTTCTCCTCTATGAATTCCAAATCTTTTAGTCTTCCTGTAGTGCCCGAGTTGTTGCCGCTCTCTCGCCTCTCACAATCTGCCACATGACCCAGTCGACCATAATAAGGAATATCATTGGTGATAGTAGACAGTATTTTCTTACTCCTGTCTTCACTCAAAGTCATCGTTGAGCTTTTTGTTGTGAATGCCTTGATATGAAGCATCATCAACATCATACAGCTGTTCAATGATGTTGATAAAAATTCGGAGCGCTCCGTAGTGTTGATTGTTATTTGTATTATTATTATTATTCCTTTGGGTTCCGAGGGGAACATAGGGCTTCAAAAACACATCTCCACTTTGTTCTATTTTTTGCCGTCCTCTTCAGTTGGCTAACTCCACGATCGCGCATAATCTCTCATATCTTCCTCACACAATCTCCTTCATGTCACCCTCGGATGACCCACTCGTCGCTTCCTATTCGGATTTCACTCCAGCAACGACGTCATTGCGCGCGATGTCATTCGACGGTTTTCTCAATGTATGCCCCCGATCCATCTCCATTTTCTCCTCCATATTTGTTGAGCGATCGGCTCTTCATTGGTTTTTTCCCAGACAGAGTTTCCTCTGGTGAATTCTTTCTGGCTGACCTGCCATTTGATCCGCAATATAGAGCTGGCGAAATGGGCAACTGGTGATAAAAGTCTGCAATGGCTTGTTGGAATCCTTTTCGTGATCTACAGTGCTAGTTTCTGACCAGTATAGAAGAACTGACTGCCTTCACATTTCTGTTTAAAATTCGAATCTTGTTCCTTGTGCTGGCTGGTTGATGGGGCGTATCTTGCCTTTCCGAATTTGACTGGCTTTCACATCTTCATCCGTTCCGATTGCCTGTAGTGGAAATGATGATGATACCTAGATAGGTGGCATTGCACATAAATCATTCACACGCAAAATCCAGATCTTCTAGAGTCTCCTCATTGGTGGTCCAACGGTATTCCTGTCTTCTCATTCCCGATACACAGTCTGGCGCATAATCCAGTCCAGCAGAATTGAAAATATCATCGATGATAATAGGCAGCTAGCCAACTTGTGTTACTCCTGTATTCACTTCGAACCCCTCGCTAAGTTTTCCGTTGTGGATATAGTAATGTAGCAAGTTATTTATTTTAAATAGTCTCATGAAAGAATGTTGATATTTATTCACCAGACACCGATGGAATTTCAGTTAGCTACAATCAGGATCACATAAAAATTAATTGTTTGTCTGATATATAATCAAGAAACTTGATAGTATTTTGAGCCACGAATTTCAACAATCCTTTCGGACCCAACCAGGAATTCGTGACGTACCAACCGATGCTAACCTACTACAAGTATCTTTCATCCCACGATGCCACACGTCATAGGGTGACCACCTCTCCGCCTTTTTTATCCACTTCAAGGGGTGGTGAACACAAACTGGTACGGAAGCCTTTGGAACAACATTCGTAGGCATGTCCAGTCCAAGCCATCGAAGCCGATGTTCTTCTAGATGACGACAACCAATGAATGGTGATCCCAAGCACACGCTCCCCCAGAACTCACAGCTACTCATACGATGATGTCATCGAACGCAGACAATTCCGTGGAGACAGTGATGGTCGAATATGCAGAGTCACTGCACATCCTGAACTCGGAGAGGTGAATTTTCACAGGTGTTGAGCACGACTGCATGCACCGAAGCATTGAAAACCCAACCTTTGACAGTCAGGCTAACAGCACTAGATGTGGTCCAAATTAGCGTATGTCGACTTAGATTTCACTATACAGTGAAGAGATATCGTCCGTCACACCTCCGCCAGCACTGGAACCAACTAGCTAGAAAGACACAACAACTTCAGGCGGTTCACCATCTGCAAGAGTGACTACAGGACTTTGCACTTAGACAACTCAAAGCATATACCATACATACATACATACAAGGGTGATCGAAATAATACGTAAACTTCGACTTAAAAATGAAATTCGGCAAAGTTGTATTGAGTACAAAACATACCACGCAAACACCCACGCACAAAAGAGAACCTCTTCTGACAGTAACTTACCAGGTTCAATCACGACCTTTACTTTGGGTGACTGGTCACTGGAGAATCTAGATAGGAAGAAAAAGTATTTCAGCAAAAAAAATAAGTGTACATCCCAAATAACACGCTATCAAAAAGTAAAATAATTAATAAGGTGGACTTCGATATGAGTTAAAACAAAGTGTTAACCAGAAAAACCTAAAGCTGCCTGGTAACTCCTTCAGTTCACACATGGTTTTCTAGTGCATGATTGGTTGATTCAATTCAAATAATGCGATGCAATAACTCCCAAAAGACAAACACCCAAATTTAACAATGGTCCGCTTCTTCATGGGTTCCTTTTCAATACATTCATTTAAAGCAATGAAAAGAAATATTACGTTGCATCGGTGGCACAGCGGTAGAATGAATGCTCGCCAGCCAAGCGCATGGTCTGGGGTTCGATCCCCGACTATAGACGCACTCACTCCTTTACTTCGCTACGCCAGTAGTAAGACTAGTAAAGAGGGAAGGTTAGGCATCAGACAGACTAGCGACCCCATCCCGTAAAAATAAACACCACTGTTACCGAAACTTCAAGCCTCTAGCTTGGGAACGTAAAGGAATAAAATAAATCAATATTAGAGAAGATTTGTAGCTCAGGTGGATGATTTGCAATTAATAGTGTTCTCTGAGCTGGTTGGTTTAGTTGCGGCGGAGCTTTCGTCGTCTCCCTGCTAGATAACATCTTCAGTGCAATATTTAGCATAAAGTGAAATGATTTAAATTTTTCTCCTTTTTCTGCTGGATGTGTCTTTCGGTTTGCAGAATATCGAATTAAGCGATTTAACTGACTGGCTTGTGTGCTATATCTATATCAAACGGTTTCAGTATTCTAGCTGTTATTTCAGAGATATTTTTCATGTATGGTAGGATGAATTTTCTTGTACTCTTTGATGATGGTTCTTTGTTGGTATTGTGACTTGATTTTAATATATACACACACATACAAAACAACCATATATATATATATTTGCGATTTTACAGCGATGCAAATGAATTTGCCGGTGAAAAAAGACTCTTCGCTGAACTTCTGTCTTTTAACGAAACTATCACATTAAATGTGAACATCTTAGAATAGACAAGCTTCCTTTTGTTAGCTATAAAGTTGTGATTTATGCATACACTGCTGAAAACAAGAGTAAAGCAAATCACTATCATTATCATTACAATCTGATTGAACAGTTTTGATTCGTTTATTCATGGCTTAATTTTCTGAGGTTTTTTTAAAAAAATGTGATTTACCATGTATTTTGTTGAATAAAACATTGTTGCAATCGACATACCCTTCTTCCTACCTTCTCCTAGCCCGTCTCATTATTGTTGAAGACAACTTTACGTGATCAGTTGATTAATGTGTTGTGTTCTAGAGGCGC
Organism: Trichobilharzia regenti; assembly: GCA_944472135.2. NCBI lineage: Eukaryota > Metazoa > Platyhelminthes > Trematoda > Strigeidida > Schistosomatidae > Trichobilharzia > Trichobilharzia regenti. The sequence continues at coordinate 38,902,286 of OX235264.1, read as the reverse complement.
ATTCTAGTCAAGTCAGACGAACCCATAAACCAGTATCACTCGGACATTAACGCGGATGGGATGGAATAGAATGTTAAGTATAAAATATTGTGTTACTCGATTGTGTGTGTGTTTGTGCATGTTACTCGACTGAAGTGGCTAGGAAGTTTGTTTTACGCATGCTTATTTCATTAAAACTCCAATGTGTTACAATACTCTGAGTTACAGTCAGATGGCTGAAAACACAAGATAACAACGTAAAGATTTATTCAAGTTACTAATCCTGTGCTCTACCGATTGAGCTACAGCACGTAAATACCAACCAAGTCAGTACACTTGACTGCAATCATCATGAGTAATGCTTGAAATGGAGAAATTACGATAAGCCACTCTATTTCAATTTCATTGATTTTGAAAAGGCTTTCGTTAGTGCTGACTGCGAATTAATCTGGAACTACTTCAAACTGTGGAATGCAGTGCCCCCAAACTCTATCAGCTGCACATTTAGCCGATATATGACAATCCCATGTGTCAAGTGACGCACAATGAAACACTCAGAGAAGCCTTTGAAAGGAAAACAGGAGTAAGACAAGGCTTTCTACCATCACCAATGACATTCCTAGTTGTGATGGACTGGAATATACGTCAGACTGTGGGGAGTACAAAAACAAGAACACGTTAGACCGATGAGAAGCCTTTAAAAGATATGAATCTCGCAGACGATTCAAGTCGAATGCCACACAAACTGGAAGACCTGTAGGCAGGCGAAAAGCAACAAACTGGCTGGAGAGGAAAGCAGAGAGACACTATTTCAGGTGAACAGAGAGAAGACGAAGATAACCAATCAACAGCGACAACAACCATCACCAATCACCATCAACGGGAGAGATTTGACAGAGGTTACCTCCTTCACTTATCTAGGAGGCATCGTTTCAGCTACAGGTAGAACAGATGAAAATTTCAAACTAGCTAAAAATCCCCCCCCCATTGAATCATATGAAAAAGAGAGAAGACGTTCAGCGAAGAGACTCTTTTCGCCGGCGAATTCATTCACATATAGCTGTACAATCGCATTTATATATAATTATTTGTGTGTGTGTGTGTACATGAGGTTTGTCAATTTTAGATAATTGATCAGGTAATACAAGAATGATCTAATATAGAAACAAGGTTAATCAGACAGCAACTAAAGTAAGATTGAGTTGGTAAGTTAGATGACGTAATATAATTGACTACAATGTTTCAACTTAGGTCAGGGCAGCAACAGAGGGAATTACAGGTAGAGAGTAAATAGAAGTGAGGCAGAGAATAATGCCATTTAAATTAGAACTGAAATTAAGCAATTAAGTTGGATGACGTAACATAAATAACTAGAAAATGAACATTGGTCAAGTCAGTAACAGTGGTAGTGAGGTGTAGAAATCAAATCGGGTGGGGGTAGAGAATAAGAAAGTTGAGAAGATAAAATAATAGTAATGAAGAGACAGAAAAAAAGATTAGGTAGAATTTACCTGTCGTGTAGTAAGAGAGATTACGTCCATTGCAAGTGCAGTGATTGAACGAACTTCTTCTGTATGCAGAGTTCAGGACTTAGCCATGAAGAAATCTGCAAGCAGTGGGCCTAATGGTGAGCCCATAGCTATACCATCTTTTTGGCGATATATTTCGTTGTTGAAAGAGAAATGTCAAAGCTGACCAGCCAGAATCGGAAAGGCAAGATACACCTGCATCAAACTGAAACCAGTTTAGAAATCGTCTGCACTCAGCCGACAACTGCTACCTTGCCGTGGTGGTTGGGCTTGAATAATGCAGTGACTTAACAAGCTAAACTGGCTGGGACTCATGTCTCTGCAGATCCTACCATGTCAGGAAGGTTGTTTGGATAGCGGTTAGACTAAAAGCAGTTACCATGGGGTACATGGGCTCCAGAATCCAATAGGATGAACCCATATGACTCACCGGAAACCATGGGAATGCAGCTCCTGACGCTGCTCCGCTGCCTTGCGGATTAGACTCCAAGTCAAAGGCTCGGGGGGTGGTCCCTTAAGAAAACCATCTGCTTCGGTCTGGGCTCCCGGGCAGTATCTCAGCCCTTACACAACAAATGAAATTTTGTGTGGCGCATCTTTCTTGGTGCCACATTGTACCAAGTTTTTTCTGCGTTTAGATAATAATAATAACAGCATAAACAACAAAATTCAGATTTTTAACGCCAATTTTAAATCAGTCAGTTATTCTCTATAGGCCAGAAACGAAAAGCATTTTCCAACAGCATGCTGCAGACCTTTATCAACAGCTGGCTTCACTCCGTACCGAAGATAAGACGGCTGTTCAGAAAGAATTAGCAACAGACAACTCTGGGAATGAACCAACCAAGAACTCATTGCTCAACAAATACACAGAAGACAATGGAGATGGATTGGACATACGCTGAGGACATCATGCGCCACGGTGTCGCTTGAATGGAACCCGGATGGAAAACAGTGAGTTGGGTGTCCGAGAAAGAGATCGTGAGAGGAGGAGTTGAGACTACGAGCAGACATGGGAGGGGGCGGCTTAGGAGGATCGCAGAGAATAGGACAAAAGTGGAGATGTGCTACTGAAGCCCTATGTTGCACTAGGATACCAAAGGAACAACAATAGTAATTGTTATTATACATCACCATACTAGAAAAATCAATGACCGTCAATAATCCTAAGTTCTTGATATACTATTTGCAGAAACATTAATTTTTGATGAATGTTAGAACTCAGTCATCACACTTAAGTCGGAAGGTAAGTTCTATGCGCCGTGGAAGAGAATCAGTACCACCACTTAGTTTTCAAGCCAGTCAATTTCTCGTTAAATCATTCCAGATCAAATCTGTAGCCGCCGAATGTTAACTAGCTGCAGTCAGTTAGCTTTAAAAGTGTCTCAAAAACCTATTGTAATCACAACAATGAGTGATATTCATTTTAATTTGTAACAGAGTGTTAATTTCTTCAAATTTGTAAATAAGATCTACCGCTGAGTATCAATATAACACTAGACCCTCGAAAGGGAGCTCATATGGGAAGTAACAGATCAGGATGTGACCAAAGATGATATAGAGAAGACCATGTCAAAAAGAAAATGAAAGCTTGTGGGCTGCTGTGAAGTCGACAGAGCAAGTGATGGCAGAGAACGGTGTACAACGGAAACTTGTCGTCTCCCCACCCACCCACACCTTATTTTTAGAAATGTTAAAGTAAAACACTTACCTATGATGCATTTGATTAACTCCTTTCGAATCTGTACGTACACGAAGACGTTCACATAGAATTGTTAAACTTTTCATAGTTTTAATCAGTGCAGGTGGAATAATACTTGATTCCCTGGCATCGATTTGATCACAGACAACAGTTCTGGCTAAACGTATCATTTCTGTAAGATTCAATGCAGTGAAATCATTTCCATTGGGACGATTTAATCCACTAGATGCATCACTTTTCATTGAACTTATTGATTGTATCCAAAAATTGCGTATTTGTTCATGTTCCGTGGATATATCACTGTACAAGGAGAGAATATAATCGAATTCAGTAGCTAGTGCGATAGCTTCAGCTTGTAGTGTCGGTGCTACAGGCAAAGCGCCAGAAGGACCTCTAGGGATGGGATATATTTAAAAAAAAGAAGAAAAATCTGAAATATTGTACACAAATTAACCAAAAAAAGATCATGAAATCTACAAAAATCACTAGAAAGAAGCAAACAAGTATGAATGCTTCGTTTCTATCCGGTTCCGAATCAGAATTTTTCTGTGGTACTGTCTGTCTGTCTGCTTTCGACATAGAACTTTGCACCGATGTGCGGCAGTTCAAGTCGCCACACTCCATGTAGAACACAAAGCAAGAGAAGAAATGCATAATAGAGACAGTAAACAGAGGTGTGAGACAAGGGAATAGCAATAACGAAGAACAATATAGTTTCATTGGAAATCATAAGTCTTTCAGAACGATTTTGACCCATATCACCAATTGTCTTCAGCATTCATTGGTTTTTACCGTCCCAAGGACCTCAACTAGCCAGTCAGGAAGTCTCTACCTTCCTATGTGGCGGACTGGTTGGCTTAAACTAACTGTTGTAGATTTCATTGACTTATGAGGCCATTTTTTGGTTTGACCGCCGCTAACCCTTTTCCAGCCCGATCACTTCTATGTCAGCTAACATTGACCGTCGAGGAAGGCGATGACTATGCATACGTAACACATGTCCTAACAATCTCAGTCGGTGTAGCTTCACAGCCTCGTGGATTGATTTCCCCTCCTTATCTAGCACTCCATCAATGCCTAACCTCAATATTGCTCACCTTATTATACCACTCAACACGGGAGATAGAACACAGGCACCTATGATCAAAGACAGCTAATCTTTTCATGTCTCCCATTCCCAATGACCAGGTCTCACAGCTAGGCATAAAGGAGGACGCAGCGGACTGATGAGCAGTACACACGCCTTTTGGTCGATAGCCGGATATCACGTCTACTAAGCCAGAGACGGCGTAAACTGGCATATGCGTCTGTATCCATACTAGAATTTCCCGTTGACACTGGCTGATGGTACTTCCCAAATAAGTGAAGTGGTCAACGTGCTATACTACTTCACTTCCTATTTCTAATCTAGCAGTCGGTGTAGTCCAGTCCTGTAACATCATCTTACATCCGATGGGAGCGAATCGCATGCCAAACATTCGTAGATTACAGCGTCTTCGACTAGAAGGACTATATCGTCTGCATATTCTAAGCCAGCGAGATTATTTCCTGGTAGCAAATCAATCCCTGAGTCTCTGAAGTGAGTTAGGGTTAAGTCCATTAGTACATATCTATGATGAAATTGAATTTCTACGATACACAATGACTTGCTTCACTTTATTGCAACAGAAGGGGAATATGAAATTCTACGGCGGTCTGCTTAAATATCACTGTACTACCTAAATTTTCTACCTATCGAAATAAGTCGCGCTTACTCCGTTTCATATTGTTCTAGTGATCTAATCACCACCAACTAATGAGTCACAATTTTATATTCGCGTGCTATTTCAAATAAGTTTCTTCTAAAAAAAGAGTTGGTTTGTAGGGATTTCATTTTAGCGCGACCACAGGCCAATGTCATCGGTGGCGTAAGTTATAATTCACATATCGTTGAGTTGGCTTCCAGTAGCTAGCTGAATGGTGGGGGGGGGTCTACGTGCCGACCGATGAGTCCCAAACTAGGATGGAGGAAACACCTGTCCAATTCTCCCCAGTGTTTCCGAATGATTCTGTAACTGGCGATCAATCCGTGGTCAAACTTAAAAATAACTCCCTACCCACCGCTAGGGATTTTTCGAAGGAAATAGGAGAGTGACATCGTGAAGTAGCATTGGAGTAGCGTCGGGTGGAATAACATTGCTTTGGATGATATACGTATCGATTATTATTATTATGATGATTATATTATTTAAGGATTCTGCGCAAGGAGTATATACCACGCAATGCAACTCTCTGAAAATTCTCTACTGTGTATAAACACATTTTTCAGCACAAAGCTTGTATTGTTATTTCTGATATTAGAAAGACTTTTGAGTACTTCAAAATACGAGTGAGAAAAAATAAAAAAGGTAGCAAAAGTGAGAAACACTTCGAGCCTTTACACACCTAACAACATTTGACGGTTAGTCAGTCTGTAGTGTATCCGAGATTAAAGCCACAACACTCGCAACCTTAAAACATGCACTGAATTACTTCAACTATTTAAAGTGGGATGACCTTTATCTTTTCATCACAGTAGTTCTGTAAAGATTAAAAGACCGATGAGGGTCAAAGGCAATGCTTATTAGGAAACAAACGCATTTATATTATTATTATTATTGTTCCCTTGGGTTCCTAGTGGAACATAGAGCTCCGACTGTACGTCTCCGCTTGCTTCTGTCTTCCTTCTGCTGTACTTTTCACCTGCATCCATGTTAGTCCATACTCTTTCAACTCCTCTTCACACGATCTCCTCCATGTCACCCTTACAACGACGTCCCACTCGCCGCTTCGCTTTCGGGTTCTACTCGAGCGATGGCCTGACGCGCGCGTGATGTCACCCAGCGGCCTCCCCAACGAGTGTCCAATCCATCTCAATCCACTTTCTCCCGCATATTTATTGGGCGATTGGTTCTTGTTTTGTCTGCTCCCATAGTTTCTTGTTGGTGATTCTTTCCGGCCCAGCCATCTGATCTTCACTATAAATCCAGCGAAGACAGTTGTTGATAAAGGTTGGTCTGCAACAGGCTGTCGGAAATATTCTTTGTGACCCGCCCACCAAGTTTCTGATCCGTATAGAAGAACTGACTGACTTGACGTTTGCATTAAAAATCCGACAGAATTTTGTTGTTGATGCTGAGTGGCGAAGATTGGTTTCAGATTGGTTTCAGTTGGTTGATGAATGTGTTTCTCGCCTTCCCGATTCTCGTTCGATTTGACATCCTCGTCCGTTCCGACTGGCTGTAGTTGAGACAATGCTCCCTAGATAAGTGAATGAAGTGACCTCTGACAAATCCCTCCCGTTGATGGTGATTGGCGCTGGATGTTGCTGCTGTTGTTGTTGTTGGTTGGTTATTTTCATAGCCTCAGTCTTGTCTATGTTCACATGGAGTCCTGTCTTCGCCGGCTGCTTCTTCGACCAGTTTGTCGGTTTTCGCTTGTAAGTCTTCGATTTTGTGTGACATCAAAGACAAATCATCCACGCATGACATCCAGGTCTTCTACGTTCTTCGCGTCGGTCCAGGATATTCCTGTCTTCTCGTGATAATAAGCACCCTTGTCTGACTCCTGTGTTTACTCCAAACGCCTCGCTGCGTTTTCCGTTGTGGGTCACTTGACATGTGCCGTAGTCGTACAGCTGTTGAATAAGGTTGATGAATATTTGGGGTACGCCGTAGTACTCAAGTAGTTTCCAAATTTCTTCGCGGTCAACGCTGTCGAAGGCCTTCTCAAGTCTATAAAGTTGAGGTAGAGGTTTGAATAGCATTCCATGCATTGTATGTACATAAATTTGATATGCCTTATCTTTAAGTCCTTATTAGCACATTATTTACAAATTGGTCCAATATCACCACATTCAATAGTTTTTTGGATTCTAAACAGTGTTGTAACGTTTTTCTCACAGTTCTCTTTTTCCGATTGCTTTTTCCAGTGTCCGAAACATATTGTTATTTTTCTGAATGCGTTTACTAATATACTACTTATATCTGACTATGAGTAGCACTCACCATAGTTCTACTCTACTGTCTATTACTTCTTACAGATTTGAATAGTAGTGATCAGTCTTCAGTTATCTGATTAGATCAAAAAATTTACGAGGAAAAGAAAACTAATAGACGAATTAGAAACAACAATAATAGAAAGCCAGTTGAACCTACCGTTTTGTAGTGGTTTTCTTGGAATCCGACAAGCAGACATACTGTTTAATTGAGTTTAAAATATTCACTACAGCTTCTTCACAAGCAGATACTTCATTCGGTTCCAGGTATTCTTTCGGTAAGTGTTCAAATATTGGGCCTGCTAACTATAAAAAATAGTATTTAATAATAGTGATCATAAATAAAATAATTATACACCCCATTTATTTTTTACTCAATTACAAAATGTTTATGAATCAGAAATAAGGAGTACAATCAGCTGCAATCAATTCGGTTACTCCGGTCGTTATACACAGAGAGAGAGACCCAGAGAGAAAAGTTAGCAGCTGAAAGGTGAAAAGTCAACTGCTCAAGTCGATTAAAAAAAAACAACACAATATAGTATGAATAAGGCATTTAGAAGACAAATTTCCCGAGATGATGGCATCATTTCGTAGTTTCTTTACAACCGCTTTACAACAAACATGGTTGACAACTATAATAATAAAATAAAAGGCATGACAACTACTCAGTTAAATAAACAACACAAAAGTACATACTAACGACCAATCATATTTAAATAGGTCGTGTAGTCCATGGTAGGCGAAGATTGAAGCCTTTTGTTTTTTTGTTCACATAATTTAGGATGTATGTGATTAATCCAAAGTACTTCCATCACCTTCAGTAACCAACCTTGAATTAGAGTTATGTGAAATAATTGTGAAACAGTCATTAATATTGATTTTGTGACCTGACATTAATAAATGATTGGCAATGGATGATGATGCTGGATTTCTATTAAGATTAATCGCACTGGGATTTTCTATATGATTTAGTAGCCATTTTGGAACATGTTCTTTTCGACGGCATTGGACGATTCTGTTGGTTCTACCTATATAGTGCATGTCGCCGCAGCTGCAGGTGAACTTGTAAATACAGTTTGAAGTAGAGTACACAGAATTTCGTATAGGGATCGAAAATTTTCAGCAAGTGAGAAAAAGAGATGCGGTGTAGAATGTGCATTTGATGGCTGACCGAAGTCTTTGAGTTGTCTTTGAACTGCACAATCTGGTCACCCTTGAATGGTAGGTTAATATAGATAGCTTTCTTTGGTACAGAAGCTGCCTTTTCGAGATGTGATCTTCTTTACTGCGACAAGTGATAAGTGGAGAATTTATGCTGTATAAACCTTATGTAGATGATACTCTTATTATTGGTAATAATAGTAAATCTATTGAAAACTTTATTACCCTATTTAATCATATTCATCCAAATATCCGAGTGACTTCCAAACTAGAATCGAATAACAAACTCGGTTTCCTCGATATTACAATGACCAGGAGAGATGATGGAACGATTCAGCTATCTGTTTTTCGTAAACAGACTTGGAGTGGACAATATCTTGTCACCAGTTTTGTTCCTATCCAGTATAAACGTACCCTAGTGATTTGTTTGTTCTAAAGTGTCCGAAAAATATGCACGAGTGATACATTGATGGATGAGTTTCGATATATACATTCAGTTTTATTAGCTAATGGTTACCCGGAAAACTTTACCACTTGTCACAGTAAAGAAAGACCACATCTCGAAAAGACAGCTTCTGTACCAAAGAAAGCTACCTTTATCGAAGGTGATGGAAGCCCTTTGGTGGATTAATCACATACAGCCTAAATTTAATATATAGATTAACTATAATATATAGATTAATTAATTATAATAATATAGATTATTGTAAGCAAACAAACACAGTCTTCTGATTGGTGGTTTCTCGCTGAACGTTAATCCTTATTCTCTTTGTGGCCGTTTATTGAAGTCCGGATTATTTATTTGCCAATTGTATCCGCCTACGCAAAGTCTCCTGTGGTTGGTTGTTGAATCAGTTTTTGTTCTCATTTGTCTCATGACCAATATTGGGGACATAAACATTGACGTAAATTACTGGCTAGCAGCCAGCTCTCACCACAATATGAGACATCAATTAATGAGGTAATGATTTTATGAGGCCAATTAACGTTAACCAATGCTGCAAATGACATGGAGCGGAAAATGAAACTAGAGATACACATTCACTCAACAACAAAAAATATTCACTGACCTTATTCTTTCCCAACAAGGTTTGTGATTCCATAAGTGGCCAGTATCTTGTTTGACGTTCAATATGTTGACGAGCTGAATATGATGACATAAAAGTTTATTTTTAAAAATCCATAATAACCACCAAAAAAAGCATAAATTAACTTCTACTGTTTATCAATAAATTTAAAGTTTCAACGAGTGTTACATCACCTTGTTTAATGATTAAATTGCAGACATGATTGATACATTTTAATCAACCCCTTGAACTAATTAGCTACAGTGATTGTAGTTCGCGGCGGGGGGGAGGAGGAGAATATGTAACGTACAAAGATGAGAAAGAGACTTGATAACGAATTATCTTTATTAAGGAAAAAAGTACACCCTATTTAAACATTCTTAGCCATATTACAGTTAGGCTAGGTCAAAGGTCATCACACCCCACCATCGGAAAGCTGTTAGTTGTTCCAAGTCTTCTTAGACGAAACTCTCAAGCAAAATAACTACACAAAGAACTTCATCAACAAAATCAAAACACTGACATTAAGTATGTTTGAAAACGTATTCCGAAAACATGGTCCTCAATAGTTGTCATTCCATATAGATCATGAGAAACATCAGACGATATATCAGAAGAATACTCAATAAGCACAAGATCAGAGTTTTCTTCAAAACATCAGACACGCACACTACAAAACAACTTTGTCCAAATAAAAGACCAAACCCTTTAAGGATTTTCAATCTAATTGTGGGAAGTGATGCGATAAACATCCGACAAACATCTCCAAAGAGAAATCAGAATCGGAAGAAATGAACATCGTAGAGCAGAGCATCCCCGCTTGACCACCGTCAAATCCAATCAGTGAACTACAAAAGCCTGAAAAATCATCAGGCATAAAATCAAGTCACCAAATTGATTTTGACAATATTGAAATCATCATCCAGAAAAAGCATTTCAGAAATCACAAAGAAAGTCTAATATCATTAGAAGCTATTCATATCAAATGGAATCTAAATTGTTTGAAGAGGAATGATGGACTAAAACAGAACAACCACCTCCCCCTACATGAAATGACAAAATCAACACGAATGTGATAAGCAATTTTACTATGTATGCGTACATTTTGCTTTCATAACTTTATACGCTTATTGAATCCAAAAATCTACACCTGGTTGCGTTACCTTTGCCGTTTGGCCAACTCGACAACGCGAAAATGACTGCATGCTGTGTGGATTTTGTAAATTCTGGTTTTATGTCACGACTTTGATAAAGCTATTAGCAACATTATTAAATAGTGAAACGTCAGTGAAAACAGCGATAATATCGTCTTGTAGCTCAGATGGATGATTTGCAATTAGTTGTATTCTCTGAGCTGACTGGTTGGTTTAATTACGGAGCTTTAACCCAATTACCCACAAAAGAAACTGTGTGCAGACATTGTTTAAAAGAGTTCAAACACACTGTTGAAGACGATGAATGGAAAAAAATACCTACTAACCGTCTTCAAAAAGAATGCATGTCCTCACAGTGTCATCATCATCAGAAAGTGTACAAACTCGTTTTATAACACCAACAACATCCCAACATCAAAGATTACAAGAAAATTCATCCTACCATATATGAAAAATATCTCTGAAATAACAGCTAGAATATTTAAAGCGTTTGAAATAGATATAACAAACAGAAGATGATATATCACAATCAGAATCGGAAGGGCAAGGTGTACACCTTCAACACTGAAATCAGTTTAAAAAGCTTCTGACCTCAGGCAAGAAGAAAAAATATCCGGATTTTCCGCACCAATATTAAGTCAGTCATTTCTCTCTATGGGTCAGAAAATTTCACATTGTGCGCGTCACGAAAAGAGTTTTGAACAAGCCATGCGGAAGGAAATGGAAAATGGATTGGACATACACTGAGAAGACCGTTGGGTGATATATGGTAAACCGGGCCTTCAAGCGGAATCCGAGAGCGGGGAGAGACAAGGTAGGCTTCTTTCCAAGGTTGACATGGAGGAAATTGTGTGAAAAGGAGGCTGAAAGCTTATGGGCAATTGTGTGGAGTCAGTTGGAGAGAACTGTATAAGGGAGGATAAGATGGAGATGTGCTGCTAAAGGTCCAATGTCCCACTCGGGACCCAACGGAGAAATAATAAAGCTTTTAATATAGGAGTTATACTAATGCATTCAATCAGTAGTGAAATTTCTACAACACGGCATACTGATATGATACGAACAATATACTATGCTTGAAACACCACCAACATATAATGAATGATCCTAGATTTCACTGCCACCTACTACCACCATATATATAAGCAAGTATTACATTCACCAGCAATTGCTGTATTTCCCATCATTCAGGAGATATATTTACAATATCATACTGTTTACTATTCACAATTAATTTCCACTTCACTAAAGAATATATTTTCAATTGTCATATATAGAGTGAATTAGATATGACAGAGAAGATTTCTAGCTCAGGTGAATGATTTTGATGTAGTTGTGTTCTCTGAGCTGGATAGTTAATTTGCGAAGCTTTCATCGCCCGTCCTATTAGGCAACATCTTCAGTGCATACTTCAATCTGTTGAAGTGAGCGTTTAGATTTCTCCACGAGTTTATTAATCATCTCTCTTGGTGGGTGACCTTGGACGTGATTGGTTGTTTGTGTGTGTGTTTTCACACCTTCTAGGTTACTTGTATTGATGTTGATTGTTTCTTTAACTCGAACTTTGACCCTTTGTGTGTGAAGTTTCTTTCTTACAATTTATAAATTGTAATAGCTGTGAAAAACACTACATTCGCCGAAATGGACGTCCCATTAGTCTCCGTATCCACGAACATAAGCTAGCCGTCAAAAGACATGACATCCACTTCCTCATATCGCCTCACTGCATACAGACAACCACGGACATCAATTTAACTGGGACAACCAACGTTTAAATATTAGACAGAGGAAACAACAAGAATGCTAGACAATTTTTAGAAACCCGTCTGGTATTCCAGTGGATCATCAGTCAATAGACACATCGAGATAGACAAAATTTAACAACCGATAAGAAAGAAACCTCACACACAAAGGGTCAGAGTCCAAGTCAAGGAAACAATCAGTTCCAATACAAATAGCCTGCAGGGTATGAAAACACACAAAAACAACCAATCACGTTGAAGATCACCCAGCAGGACAGATGACTAATGAGCTCGTGAAGAAATCTAAAAGCTCAGTTCAACAGATTGAAGTATTCGCTGAAGATGTCGCCCAGTAGGATGGGTGATGAAAGCTTTGCAAATTAACTATCCAGCTCACAGAACATAACCACATCAAAATGGATTTAATTCCACTCAAAGACAAACAGATCACTTTCAGTTCTTCATCCCGTCAACTAAATCAAAGAGAGAAAAAAATGTTTACACAAAGAGCAGAAGAAGAAGACGAAGAGGCTAGAACATACCTCTTTCTTTTGGAAGTACAGAATAATTCAATCTAGCCGAGGCTGGAGCTAAACGAGACGGGCGCAGAATATGATCAATAAAGGCTTGTGTACGATAATCCATTGATTGTAAGTTCAGATCAGGCTTTAAAGGAATATTCTGAGGATGACACATTGGAAATATTGTAGCTAAAACATGTATATACATTACAGATCCATGACAAGTGAGTAGAAGAGCTTCATCTGTTGAACAAGACGACAGGATATTCATATGCTTCGGTAGAACTCGAGAAGGGCAATCAATCCGATGAGCCAAGGCAACAGACCGACCTAATAAAAAGATTTAACAAATAACCAGAAAGTAATCAGCCGTGTTATTAGATAAATAAATAAATTTGGATAAAGCAATAGGAAGACGTAATTTGTTTGAATCGTGTGTGTAATGTATTTGCGCACTACATTTCCAACAATCTTATCACACACACAGACTTGTGATAGGAATGAATATATATGAAATTAATAAAGAGTTAAGAGGTGAGAAAATGGGCTTAGGTCAAGTTAAAAGGATATATAAATAATAATTTACTTCATTCCAAAAACAGTACTTATAATACAGAATGGAATTCTCAGTATTTGTCACAATATTGCATCTGATTTACTTAAAATACAAAATAAGATTAAAAATTAAAACAAAAATTAACCAGAGGAATTTGTCCACGTTCACGATATAAAGTCAAAATATTTGAAGCACGAGCTGAGATCATTAAATATAATAATAATATCTGCTAAAAGGGGCCATAACGGACTTCCCATAGCAATACCATCAACTTGGCGGAAACAATAGCCTTCAAATGTAAACCTAACATTGTTACTATATAGAAGCAATAAATCCCTATATCTTATTTAAGGGATTTATTACTTCTATGTACTAATAATGTTAGGTTTACATTTGAAGGCTATTGTTTCCGAAAAGGATATACTCAAGGTCAAAATACCAATGAAGACCACTAAACCAAATAGCAGAGGTAATAGTACATCTGCCATGGTATCAAAACAAAGTTTACCAAAGAAGGTTTAATGTGATAACGAATTGCTTGTGAACGCATAGAGGTGGTTTAAACTTTCTAATTGCCATCTAGGGCTTCCACAAACCCCAGGATACGCCCGAAACATGTTTTATAGATAGGTTTACAAGATCTGTTAACGTCAATTTTATGTCCTGCCTCTATAATATGTTTCGCAAAAGAGAAGCTAGGTCTCCTGTTTTCACTATTAATGGGTTCTGAAGATTCCATTTGTTTCTGGAGCCATTTAGGAATATGCTCTGAAGCCCTTACTTGCAGAGATCGATGAGTCTTCCCTATGTATGTGTGTATTTACCAATTTGAATGCACGTGTGAACACACATACACAGGGAGGATTCATCGATCGCTGCAAGTAAGGGCTGGATTCAGAGCATATTCTTAAATGGATTCAAAAACAAATAGAATTCCCAGAACCCATTAGTAGTAACAACAGGAGACCTAGCTCCTCTATTGAGAAACATATTATAGAGACAGGACACAAAATTGTTTACACGTCTTTTAAGCCTATCTATGCAACGTGTTTCGGAGGTACTATTACCTCTGCTATTTGGTTTAGTGGTCTTCATTCTTGTTTTCACCTTCAATGTGTCCTTTTAACTTGACCTAACTTGTCTATTTTCTCACCTCTTAATTCTTTATTATTTTCGTATTTGTATACCTATGAGAAGTCCGTGTGTGATCAGATTGTTCGAAATGTGTTGCGCAAATACAACATTACACGATTCAAACAAATTACGTCTTCTTATTGCTTTGTCCAAATTCATAAAGGGAACTAATTGTTTTAAATAAATAAATAACTACGAATAGTAAATAGCTTTTATGCTTCTACGAGTCAGTGGAATAACCAAATGTGTTCAGTAAAAATCGCACATTAAACTTGTCAGAGCATTATATACTAAACGACAAAAGGATATACAAATTTTACGGATGACAAAAGAAGCGAAACTAACAGTCATTTGTGCGCACTAGCATTATAACGTAAGTGTAAAATATCTAAGGCTATGACTGTCAACTTATTAAAAACCATTTGCCCTACTATTCTATTATTACCATTTCCTTGGCTGCTAAGTGGAACACAAACTGCTTCAACAGTAAGTAGTACATCGCGGAGCGGACACACCCAACTCGTTGTATCCCATTCACACACCTGATGCGTGGTGTGTCATTCACTCAACGATCTCTACAGTGTGTGTGTGTGTGTGTGTGCGCGTTCAATCCATCTTCACTTCCTTCTTCATAATTGTTGGCCGATAGCTTCAAGTTAACAGTGGACTGTTGACAGAATGCTTTGTGAGAAACTCTCAGTCTCTGAACTGCATTTTTTACAGGATAGGTTTGCTAGCCTGTCTCACGCCCAAACTTTACCAGTCTTATTACTGGCTTAGCGAGGTAAAGGAGTGCGTATGTGGTCGGGGATCCAACCCTGTGCCACCTGCATGGTCGGCGAGAACTCTACCACTGTGGAATGTACAAATTAGTGAATTACAATCATTTAAACTTTGTGAAACAGTTTACTGGATGACAATGTAAATAATACTGTTTCACTGTGTGATACATCTAATAAAAAAACTAATATGGAAGTTCTGCCTGTAGTTGAAACGATGCTCCACAGGTAGGTAGGTACAGCATGTTGCTTCTTTCAGATTTCTCCTATTTATACTGGCTGATTGTTGTCTGTTGTTGTTGCTGTCGGTGTTGGCCAGAATCTTCATCACCTCTGTTTTCTCTATGTTCACCTGAAGTCCTTCATATCTTTGATGCTTCTTCTGTCAACTTGTTGCTTTTCACTTGCATATCTTCCAGTTTGTGGGAAATCAGACAAACATCATCATCGGCGAAGTCCAGATCCTCCAAGTTTCTCATGAGGGTACATTTTATGCCTGTTTCCTCGCTGGTCGCTGTCTGTCGCATTATCCAACCTACTGCAATCAGGAAATTCATTGGTAATAGTAGGCAGCCAGCTTGTCTTACTCCCGTCTTTACTTCGAAGGATTCCCTAAGTTTCCCGTTGTGGATTACTTGGCATTCGCAGCATTGTCATACAACTGTTGAATGAGATGTATAATTGTCGGTGGCACTCCATAGTATCGAAGTACTTGCCAAATCACTTCTCGATCGACGCTGTCTGTCGAAGGCCTTTTCAAAGTCGGCGAAGTTGAGATAGAGAGAAAGGTGACTGCCAATCCAAGCTTTGTTGAATGATGATCCGTAGTGTGGCCATTTTAATCAATACATGACTTCTTTCTCCATAGAATAATAATAACAAATGACCATAATGCTTCTTTTTGATGACTTACCGCTTAATACAAACTGAGATAAACAAGTAGATGCTCTATGACAAACATCAGCTACTGTAACACGATAAGTTGCAACAGCAAATCGCAAGAAATCTACAGCAGAAAGAAAAAAATAATGTTACAAGAAATTTATTCTTTAACATACATGAAATTATTGATAACTGTGTATTGATGTTTGTAATGTGCATGGAAGTTGACGTGGTAAGTTTATTCACAAAAAACAATTTAAAAAAGTACTTTTTAAATAAACAAATACTCGCCAACAACATTTGCTGGTGATCGGACACGCTAAAATCATGAATTGGTAAGAGTTAGAATTCATGCACTGGTCACTGAGTCAAGTCCCAATGGTTCAATCGTCTACGGACTCGCTTTTTGTAACTGAAAGCTCCTGGATTCGAATCCTAGTGGGTACGCATTGCTGAAGAGTAACCAGCTAGGACGAAACAGAAGTCTAGTACTCGCTAACTGATATCAGTCTGTGATCAACCTTGGAATAAAATACAACTCATAGTTTGCTGGGGCACAAAGATCAACTTTAAAAAAACAGGAAACTGAAGTACTACTGCGGTGAGAGCTTGCTGTTAGTCAAAATTGGTGGACAGTAATTTACGTCAGTGTTTATGTCACCAATATTGGGCGTGAGAAAAATGAGAACAAAGGCTTTGTGTAGGCGGATACAATAAACATATAGATGATCTGACATTCAAGAAACAGTCACAAAGAGATGCAAGGTTAACTTTCTGTGAGGAACAACCAATCAGAAGACTGTGTTTTCTGCTAACAATAATCTATAATAATGTACATGAAATTCTATAAATACGTAATGATTTCCTTAATAAACGATCTGTTAACTGGCCCTTGTCTTCTGTTGTTACACTACCAGAAGCATACAATAAGTGTCGATGTGACCGAATGTACATCCTGGATTCTGATGTCTACCACCACTTGACACTAAAAAAATTCGTTATCAGGATAACGATAACAGCTGAACATAGTTATTGTATGTTATTTAAGCACAATTACGCCGAACATATTTCACATGTGCCGGGCTAAAAAAGCCACATTTATTATCAGGTGGGGCCTGATAATATTAGCCAGTTGGCCATGCTGAAGTAGGCGAGGCAGAACTTGAACCCATGACCCACTGACCGAAAACCCCGTTTTGTGTTAGGCCAATACCTAAAGGTTTGAAGAGACTTGAATTGACATCGCACACAAACCAACAAAATCACTTCGCTCAGTTCAATGTCAACCAAAAGACTCAACAAAGTGGATATCCTTTTCGTATCCACGAGCATAAGCTAGCCGTCAAAAGACATGACATTCACTCCCTCATATCGCCTCACTGCATACAGACAACCACGGACATCAATTCGACTGGGACAACTAACGTTCAAATATTAGACAGAGGGAACACCAATAATGCCATATAATATTCTGGAACCTGGTATTCCAGTGAATCATCAATCAATAGACACATCGAGATAGACAAAATTTACCAACTGATAAGAAAGAAACCTCACACAAAGGGTCAAAGTTCGAGTCAAAGAAACAATCAACATCAATACAAGTAACCTAGAAGGTGTGAAAACACACACACAAACAACCAATCACGTCCAAGGTCACCCACCAAGAGAGATGATTAATAAACTCGTGGAGAAATCTAAACGCTCACTTCAACAGATTGAAGTATGCACTGAAGATGTTGCCTAATAGGACGGGCGATGAAAGCTTCGCGAATTAACTATCCAGCTCAGAGAACACAACTACATCAAAATCATTCACCTGAGCTACAAATCTTCTCTATCATATCTAATTAAAGAAATTTTACAACCCAAAGAAAATTCTGAGTCAGTGGATTAAAGGTAGACTGCGCGCGGACTACACAGGCGGTCTAAGTTCGATTCCCAGTCGATGCACTCCTAAATCTCGCCTAACTGGAAAAGAGGAAAGGCTGAGTGTGAAAGTTACGATCCCACCTCGTAAAAATAACACCATGGAGACTGAAACTCCGAAGTTTCCACTCAGAAGACAAAGAATCAAAGAAACTATCCAAAGAAACCTATACAGTAGTGTTTCAGCAATGCACGCAAAAAACCCGAATTTTAGACAGAACCTGTTAGCGCGGACAAGAACCTTTGTTAGTCGTGAAGGCATGATTTCTGCATGTACTGACATGATAACCCTATTGGACAGTTTTCATTGGTTTATTTATGCCAACTAATCAGATTTGTTTATTTATGGGTTACATTTCTGAGGTATTGTGTAGATACAACACATATCACATAATTTGTCTAACAAAATTGCTATCGTTGTTGTTTCGGTTGGAGTTTGCCCAAGTTTGACATTTGTGTCCATTCTGAATGCGGGAGATATTTTCAAGTGATCAGTTGGTTATAATGTCAAGAGTTCTGGTCTACTTAGATAATCCTACAACTCAGTATCACTGCATCATCATCACAGAAGCCGATATCACAGGGTTCATTTGTTCAACAATGAAATGAAAAACGCGCGATAAAATAGTACCTACTTTGGTGGTTCTTTCAAAATAGCAACACTAGCCACCATTTTAATGCAAAACAAGTCCAGAAATATATATAAATAAATACCTAACATGAGATGATCAAAAACTGTGAGTAAAGATTAGCGATAAAATCATCGAAAATAATTGAGATTCTCTAACCGAAACGAAACAAAACACAAAAAACAAATATAACCCCACTAGATCTAACTGAAACTCGGCAAAAGTTGAGTCAGCTGAAATTATTCTTTTAAAAATAGTTATAGTATTTGATTCCGAAGACTGAAGCTGACAATTTTCATCAAATCGGCCTGGAAACATCACAGTAGTATTGAACAGAACACGATATTTTCAAGTATTGATTTTGTAAGGATTTTGTTTAATTGGATGAAGAATTTCATCATGATTTGACATCAGTTAGATAACCACTGGAAAACTTGGGAGTACTGGACAGCCATCGGCTATTGGATCGCTCGCCTTGCAACCAGAAGGTCTTGGGTTCGAATCCCGGTGGGTGCCTACTGATGAGGAGTCCCAAACTAGGACGGAGGAAACAACTGTCCAGTACTCCCAGCTGGTTTTCCAATGGCTCTCTAACCGGTGTCATTTATTTAAACGCATAAAAAACTTGGTACAATATGGCACCAAGAAAGATGCGCCACACAATAATAATAAAACAACATAGATCAAAAAAAGGAAGGAAGGAAAAGAAAAAATATATATAAGTAGAGAACGGATAAAGAACTTCATCTGGAAGGAAAACAGTCATGCTTAACAAGTTCAAACAGTGTTCGTTAGCTATCATCGGGAAGGGAAGAAAGAAGGAAATCGCAACACATTCGCCACTGATTACGATTCTTGGCCATATCCGATAACGTTTCGAGCCATCGATTTGAGCTATCTCTCGGACCCCAACCAGGGAGTCGTGACACACCAACCGATGCTAATCTAGCACAAAAATCCTTCATCCCACGACGCCACGTCATGGACTGACCACCTCTCCGCCTTTTCCATCCCGTCCCAGGGCTAGCGAACAGAGACCTGTACGGAAGCCTCTGGGGTGACATTCGGAGCACATGTCCAAGCCACCGGAGCCGGTGTTTCCAGATGACGACATTCAATGAATGGTGATCTCCACTTTGTTCAAACACACGCCGCCGAACCTCAGAATTACTCACGCGATGATGCCATCGAACGCAAGCAATCCTGCGGAGACAGCGGTGATCGAACACGCAGAGTCGCCGCACATCCTCAGCTCGGAGAGGCCAGGTTTCACAGGCGTAGAGCAGCGCAGCCCGCACCGAAGCATTGTATACCCGACCTTTGACAGCCAGGCTAACGTCGCGACGGCGCCAGAGGTGGCTCAAGTTGATGTATGCCACCCTAGCCTTCATTATACGGTTGGAAATCTCATCCGTCACCCCTCCGCCAGCACTCACACAACTACCCAGGTACACAAACTTATCAACAACTTCAAGCGGTTCACCCGCAAGAGTGAGTGCAGGTACAGGCTCCTGCCAATCTTGTAACAGTACTTTGCACTTAGACGGCGCAAAGCACATACCATACTTACAGACACTGATCGCCAACTGATTAAGTGCGATTTGGGCAGCCTGCATGCTATCGCACAGTAAGACGATATCGTCTGCATACTCGAGGTCGAAAAGTCTATCTCCAGGTAGCAGATCTACACCACCTTCACGCACATCCTTCAGAGCTGACTCCAGAATGTCATCGATGGCAAAGTTAAAGAGAAATGGAGAGATTGGGCAACCCTGTCTAACCCCACTGTTGGTTGGGAACAGTGGTGATAGTTGGTTGTATGCCCTCACTCTACCTGAGGTGTTTCTGTATAGGGCTTTCAGGATGTTAACAAATTTCTCAGGTACACCTCTCTCTAACAGACAGTTCCAGAGCACAGTTCTGTCCAACGAATCGAAGGCAGCCCTAATATCAAGAAACACAACGATCGTTGGCCTGCAATACGTGTGGCGGTGTTCCAACAACTGACGAAGGGTGAACACATGATCAATGCATCCACGACCTGAACGAAACCCAGCCTGCTCTTCGCGAATCAATCCTTCACGTATTTTGCACAGTCTGCGAAGCAAGACAGCAGCCAATATTTTAGACGCGACTGGTAACAGACTGATACCCCTATGATTGTCACACGAATTACGTCGACCCTTTTTAAAGATGGGGACGATAATGGCTTCGTTCCACATTGATGGTACACTCTCTGTCTCCCACACCTTCCTGAACAACCCAGTTAGAGCCATTGTGAGAGTCTCGCCACCATCTTTAAAAAGAGCCGGGGGTAATTTGTCTGGGCCGGGCGCCTTATGGCGTTTCAGAACTTGGAGTTCCTTACGGACCTCCGCTTCGGTGGGTGGGTCGGTACTAACCGACCAAGGAGCACTCGGGCTAATGATAGTAGACACTGAAGCTGGTGGCCAGCTGAACTGCTTCCCGAAGTGCTCTGCCCAGCGTTCCAGGCGTCTTTTCAGGCTGGTAATTGGAGTGCCATCTGCCTCACAGACCGTCTCGCTGACACCTTGTTTCTTGCTGCCGGTGGCTCGTATGAGTTGGAACAGCTTCCGACTGTTGCCAGATGCAGCAGCTGACTCCATCTCACACGCACGTTCTGACCACCAGGCTTCGCGGTCCTTACGTAAACACTGTCTAATCTTGCGCGTGAGCGCCTTTCGCTGATTGTTGTATTCGCTGCCAGCCGGAATGGACCGGCGTTCATCCATGAGTTGCAAGGAACTCGCAGAAACCCAGTGGTTGTTAGCGGAGCATTCTTTCAAGCCGCAAGCGGCTACACTCGCCTTTTGCATGGCACCTTGCACATGAAGCCAATGTTCATCTATACTACTTGGGGGGTTGCTGGCAAGCATTGTTTTTAACTCATTCTGATATTTCAAAGAAGTAGCAGGTGCTACTAGTTTGCTCACATCAACGCTTAGACGACGGCTTTTACGAACCCCACCAAATCGCAAGACGAACTTGGCACACACTAACGCATGATCGGAGTCCAGGCATGTGCTCCAGAAGGAGCGACAGTCTTGTATGCATCCTCGCCACCGGAAACTGACCGCGATATGATCAATCTGAGTCCAAGCTTGCTTCGCAGAGGGAGGACGCCAGGTAGCGCTACGGCGATGGCTGTGCCGGAAGTTGGTGCTAGCTAGAAATAGGTTGTGATCCGCGCAAAGCTGCAGAAGACGGTCCCCATTATCTGACCTGCGACCATGTAGTCCCCACTGACCACCTAGACGATTCTCCTCTGAGCTTAGACGCCCCACCTGTGCATTCAAGTCCCCAGCCAGCACTACGATATCCCTCCGACCCGCCTGTTTCAAGAGATCGCTCAGTTGGTAGTAAAACTCATCCTTCATTGCATCCGGGCTGCAATCCGTCGGTGCATAGGCAGAGACAACAAATAGACACCGCCTATCTGGCCTACTACTCTTTACTTTCGTATAACCTTCCAGCCTCACAGCACATAAACGACTGTTAATGGGAATCCAGTCGAGCAGTGCAGCTTCGGCTCTAGCGCTCAGTGCGACACCGACACCAGCTACGCCGGATGCCGACGCCACAGGGTCCCCGGATAAGCGCAGGTGGTACATACTACTAGAACTTCCAGATGGAGAGGATAGTCGAAGCACTTCACTGGGATCTTGAATGCGGGTCTCCGAAATGCAGCAGACATCGATAGCGAGGCTTTCCAAAGTTCTTGCCAACCCTGCCTGTTGTCCGATTTGCATCAGCGTCCGAACATTGTAGGTAGCCAGCTTGAACGCAGCACGCGGTTTCAGGATATCCGTGTTAGATGTCACATTGGGAACAACCATTTTGAGGACTACTCACTAACATCTCGAAACGACACGGATAGGCTGGGAATCTCGACAAAGGCGAAAGGCTGTCGAAGGTTAAGAAGCCAAGGTTAGAAAAGGTACAATACAGGAAACTATGTATAAAAATAAAAGTAGGGTAGGAAGGAAATAAGTTCCTTGAGGGATCAATATTGCTTGGAATCATTTTTACTAGCGCGCGTTGAGTTTCAATGGGAGTTCGTTGCTTTAATTCATTCATTGTGTGCGGGTGTCAGCTCATGAAATCCTGTAACCAATCAAACAAATCCCTACAAACCAATACTCGAATATCAATGAGGTGTGCACTGGAGACTGGCAATATCCAGGTAGGTAGTAGTTACCTGGGGTTTTAGTGGGAAGTCGTGACCAGTAGGGTGCAGCGGGTCAGATGTGAGGACAAATACTCGCTGAAGACATTGGCTAGCGGTTGCGCTGTGTTGTGAATTGGCAGAAGTTAGGATTCATGAGCCACTGGATCCAGTCCCAGTGGCTTAATGATCTACGAGTTGTGTTTTTTTCATCAATGCCTGGATGACGGAGGATTATCTGGAGTAAAACAAAATTCATACACTCACTTGCATCTGATGTTTTAGGTGTAACCCATTTGATACCAAGTGTTTTTGAAAAGCCTGAATTCGGACGTGATAATGACTTATCAGTTTCACTTTGTGTACGTATCAATAATTTTTCAAATAATCCCGCACATTTTAATAAATCATGCACTTCACTACGATGCAGCAGTTCAACACCATACATTGAACTACCAGAATTAACATTTGCCTCTTCTTTCATTGGAATATCTTGAACAAGTGTACTTGATAAATTGTAATGCGATTCTGCAAGACGCATTAAACCTGATATAATTCTTGACTGGTAGCTTGAAGTTTATGATAATAAAAGTGATGTTGAACATTTGAACTTAGATGATCAGGCAGCTAAACACGTGTTAATTTTTTTAAAAATAAGGGAAAAAATGATAATTCAATAATTCCATTAGTAGACAGAAAAATACATATATTACTGATATAACTGGTAGAGAGTGTGTGTGTGTGTGTGGTTGAAACGAATGTGATAAATAAATAATCTCCGACCGATAGCTGCTACTTTGACGCGGTGGTCGGGCTTGCACATCGCAATGACCACCCAACACGTTGCACTGGCTGGAACAATGTTCCTGTAGGTCCTACCACATGCCAGGAAGGTTGTTAGGATAGCGATTAGACTAAAAGCAGTTACCGGTATTGTGTAAGAATCATTCTTACACTATGCTGGGGGTCTAAGGGTGAAGTCGTACTGCTTGAGAGCAGGGGTGTAACAGCAGTAAGATGTTTCCCTCAGATGACCAGTATGTCAGCTATGCTGTCTCTCCACTCTGAAGAGAAGGGGTTAGAAAAATTGTACATCCCGACCTACCCTACGGTGGTGCGTAACCAGCGGTAAGTTTACTAATACGGAACCAACCCCAGAACCCAGTTCATACAGGCCGTGTGTGACCGGCCTCAAGCAGTTGTCCCCTAGGCTCTTCGGTCACGCAACACTAACTCTCTTTCTGTTTCAGGTACCCGAAGAATCAATCAACTTCTACTGTGTGGCCAACCGGGAAGTAACAACCGCCCACAAACTTTCAAAAGCACACAAAGCCTTCCTGAGCATCACTCTCCTTTAATCAGACAAATAAATAATCTGAATCGATATACCAAGGTTTGATTTCCACGCCGAGCAAAATATTAAGTCACTCCATCCCGTGGAGACTAAAAGATGATATAGATGCGAAAATCCTCTAGGAAAAATCTAAGTTCAAGGAAAGCAAATAATTTGTGAACCCGACTGTAACTATATATGCATCATCAACGCACACAGCATAGAAAGGAAGTCAAAGCTCTATCTCTCAACGCCGTCAACTTTGAAAATGTCTTCGATAGACTTGATCGTGAAGTAATTTGACAGGTGTTTCAAAAGTACGGCATTTCTTGAACCTTTTTATAAAACTTCACTCAACACCTATATGATGATGCCGCCGCTCCATACCAAGTGATTCACAACAGCAAAACTCAACGATGCCTTTGAAGAAGGGAAGCCAGGATTAAGATACGGTTTCCTAATACTGTAACAACAGAAGACAAGGGTCAGGCAACAGATCGTTTATTGAGAAAATCAAAAGATATTTATAGATTTTTATGTATATTATTATTATTCCTTATTGTCAGCAGAGAAGCAACGTCTTCGGATTGGTTGTTTTCTTGCTGAAGGTTTTTCTGTCATCTCTTTATGGCCATTTCTTAGAAAACTTCATGCAATTGTTCCCATTAAATAAACTTGAACAAAGCAAGAACAACAATTGTACCAGGATAATATGAGGTCATCTTTTATTATTATTTCGAGGTTGCTTCTCAACTGGTTATAGCGTGAGCGAAAAAAAATTGTGAATTACATTAAAGATTTGAACATACTTTTCTACGATCACAAGGAGTAATTGATAGGAAGTAAAAGTAACATTAGTTCGGAATGATTTAACTGATTAAGAATTATAAACACTGACTATTTATAGAATAGGTTACAGGATTTCATCACGAGTTGACATTGGTTAGAGAACCTGCAGGGAGTACTGGACAGCTGTTTCGTCCTAGTTTTGGGACTCTTCAGTAGTACGCACCCACCGGAGTTCGAACCCAGGACATCCTGGTTACAAGGCGAGCTTGTGACCAAATCCCCACAAACTCATACTTGAATATTTATAGAATAATTAGACAATTAGGCTTGGAAACAAAAACAGAAACAACTTTTGTGAGTCAACCCTTTTCTTGTTTAGAAAACTCTACTCTCTCTCTCTCTCTCACCTAAACATGACTCACCCTACCATGTTCTTTTCTCTATTGGCTATTAGATGAGACACTTTCTTTAGTTACGTAATCTACTTTTTTGCTATGCTCTTTCTAGCTCAACCTTATTTCTATACACACACACACACACAGATATACGCAATTCTGCTTTTTTTCCAAGCCTAATTGTCTAATCATTCTATAAATAGTCAGTGTTTGTAACTCTTAATTAGTTAAATCATTCCGGACCAATTACCCCTTGTGATCGTGGAAAAGTATGTTCAAATCTTCAATGTAATTCAGATCTTTTTATCGTTCAGGTTGTAACCAGTTGAGAAGAATCCTCGAAATAATAAAAGATGAGCTTATATCATCCTGGTACAATTGTTGTTCTTGCTTTCTTCAAGCTTAGAAAGTCATACCATATATCTGCGAATCGTATTTGCACACGTTAAGTCTGCTGTGATTGGTTGGTGAGTTCCTTAAGGTTAAGCTTTGTTATTGTTTTGTTTTTTTTCGCATGACCCCGATTCGGGACGTAAACATTGACGTAAATTGTTGTCTATAATTTTGGCTAGCAGACAGCTCTCACCACAATACTACCAACGATATTCCTGTGTTGCGATGGTCTGGATCATGCGGCATACTGTGGGCGGGAGCGAGAAGACAGGAATATATTACACCAACAAGAAGACTAAAAGATTTGGACTTCAAATAAATATAGAAAAGACACAGGCGACGAAGGTACCTAACGAACGATAGCAAGCACCAATCACTATCAATTTGAAGGACATCATCTCTTTTGGGCGGCATCGTTTCAACTGCAGGTGGCACGGACGGAGATGCCAAATCCAGGGTGGGAAAAGCAAGACACACCTTCATTAATCTAAACTCATTAGGGAAATTTACTACGATAACCATAAAGAATAAGATTTGGATTTTCAAGGCCAACTGTCAAGTTAGTCAGTTCTATATAGTTCAGAGACTTGGTGTGTATCACCAAAAAGCATTTCCAACAAGCTGTAGTACACTTTTATCAACAGCTGCCTTCAATAATTAATACTGGACAGGAGATGGCCACAGAGAGAGAGTTAGAGGCAAGGAATTCTACGAATGAATCAATCAAAAACACTTGCTAAGGGAACTGGAGACAGCTTGGATCCCCCCATTGAGGAAACCTCTGAGTTTCGACTCGAACCCGAACGAAAAACGACAAGTTGGACGTCGGAGAGTCACATGGAGTAGATCGTTTAAGGGGAAATGAAAGCTTATTAGCAGTTGTCGGGCCAGCTAAAGAGGATTGCAGAGAACAGGATTTAATGGTGACGTGCTGTTGAAGCCCTTTGTTCCAAAGTTTTCTCTTGAACTAATCAATGTATCGACAGTAAACTAACCTGAATACGTTTCGGATATACTTCATTCGCCTCCATTGAAAACTCTGAAGATGGAAATAAATCAATAAATATCCATTCACTTGAAGTAACAGCTACACACCTAGAAATAAGTGAGAACAAGTGATTGACTTTAAAACAAAATTCTAATCATGTATGTAGTCAACAATTTATATCAAGTTGAACACTTTAATAAAGCGAGAACAACATTGATTTGTGCAGAATAACATGGTACCATCATTTATTTCGTTGGCTTCTCGTCATCTGCTTACAGCCTAAATAAATTTTCAGGTTTAAGTACAGAAACGTGTTAACATACTTGCAAATTTTACATGTTGTCAGTTGACAGAAAGTTTCACAATTAGTAAACAGTGCTCAGAAAATTGCGCTTATATAGTTTTTACACAGGCAGTTCAAGTTAAAAAAAAATGATAATAATAAATAAATGTATGCATATAATAAAGATGGGATGTGCGTTGGATGCATAGTGACTAATAAGTTAGGTAACAATGCACTGAGTTGAACTCAAATCATAGAAACAAGAGACAAACAAAATTACAGATTATAAAAGAGGGTGAGGTTAAAGACAAAGATTACGCAGTCAGATGAGAGAAAAAAAAGACATCCAGTTACCAAGGCAAGGAAAGACTAATAACTGATTCTTTCTGAACACATAGATCTGGTTTCAAGCGTTT
This sequence comes from Trichobilharzia regenti, assembly GCA_944472135.2. NCBI lineage: Eukaryota > Metazoa > Platyhelminthes > Trematoda > Strigeidida > Schistosomatidae > Trichobilharzia > Trichobilharzia regenti. The sequence goes on along the minus strand of OX235264.1, from coordinate 38,874,721 downwards.
GATAGAAATTGCTTCGGCAAACTTGAGGAGAATGGAGCTCCTTTGTCTATTGATAATTTTGAAGGATTTCTCGATTTCCACCTCATGACCCGTGTCGAGATGTCTGGTAATAGCGCTGCTATAAGAATGCTTGCAGTCCCACTGCTTTCCTCGGCATCTCATCAAGTCACTCCGTAGTTGCAAATTGCCACCCTCTCTCAAAAACCTCCGACGCATTACGAAATCGCATATTGAATCAACAGAATCTCTGATTGCAAAATTGAGAAATGAAGCCAGATCCTTTGACGGTGTCGTCAATAGTTTGAACATAGTTTGCCGGATCAAATTCATCAATTTCATTCAAGAGCTTCAACAGAAAACCTGTGCAAATTTTTATAAAACCCTGACGAAATCCCTGACAAAGGAAAAAATATATGAAGTCTTCCCAGAAAACCCTGAGGATTTTGTATATAATCTGTCGAGTCTGAATTTAAGTCGCATAGAAATGGAAGTGCTTTCCCTCGGATTTAACTTCCATATCCCGAATAACTTTGTCAATAGAACCGACGTCGCAGCTCAATTCGAAAACCTATTCTATCAGCTGAATGATCTTACCCCAGTTGATGAGGACAAGAAGAGCTGGTTCAAATCTAAGCTGGTCGACGTTGCAAATCAATACCTCATCACACCAATGTCATATTCAAAAGTCCTCTCTGAAGAGCATCAAAAAGCATTGAAAGCTCTCAGAAATAATGACAAAATTGTCATACTGCGACCTGACAAAGGCTCAGGAGTGGTAGTGATGGATAAAGATGACTACATCGCAAGGATGAAAACTGTGCTGAATGATCCGTTGAGGTTTAAAGTCAACGACTGCCAGAAAGACAAGACAGATGTGACTGAAAAACGCATCACAAACGTATTGAGAGATCTTCTAAAGAAGAATTTGATTGACAACAACACGTACAATGAATTGAAACCCTGAGGGTCCCGCTTGCCATATATGTATGGCCTTCCAAAGACACACAAGAAAGAAGTACCTCTGAGACCTATACTTTCGATGATCAACTCTCCCCAACGCAAGATTGCCCGTTGGCTTGCGGAGAAGTTGGAACCCATTCGCCAAAGGCTAGCCACGCATACCATAAAAGACTCATTTCATTTTGCCGAAAGCGTGAATCACATGAACGTTTCAAATAAGTTCATGGTTTCATTTGATGCAACCTCCTTGTTCACAATGATCCCAATCAATGAAACCATTGAGATCATTTGTCAACAGTCTGATCTTCTCCCACTACCAGAGCCGGAATTCAAACGCCTACTGCTAATGTGTACCATGGGTGTACAATTCCAGTTTGACAACACTCTTTACCGACAAATAGATGGTGTAGCTATGGGCAGTCAACTTAGCCCTGTTTAAGAAGATATCTTTATGTCAAACCTTCAGAAAACAAAGCTGAAGCATGCAATTGATCAAACAACTTCCTATTGTCGATATGTCGATGACACATTTGTAGTATGCAACAACGAAAGTCATGCCTCCTACCTACTCAGACTATTCAACAACGCACATACAAATATTGTATTTACTATGGAACATGAAAATGATGAACAGTTCCATTTCCTTGACGTCGCCATAAAACGCCTAGAAGATGGTAGCCTCCAGAGGTCAATCTACCGAAAGCCCACATGGAATGGACAATACTTACATTTTAATAGTTTTTGTCCAAATAGCTATAAACGAGCACTAGTCAAGACTCTGTACTATAGAGCGAGGAGAATATGCTCTGCAGAGAAACTAGAGGAAGAATTCACGAATCTCGAAAAGGTGCTGAAAAACAACGGCTATACTCAAAAATTCATTAACAAATATGGAAGATGTGAAGGCCCAAATACCAAACAAAACACAGTCGAAAAAAAGCCTGTCTTCATTCAACTAGACTTTAAAGGTGAAGACATTGCAGAAATGGTCAACAGAAGACTGAGGACGTCACTAGCCAGAGCCTATCCTGCAGCTAAGTTGGTTCCCGTCCATCGAACAACATGCTCTTTGGTGCAGTCAAAAGTCGATAGATACCCTTCTCATGTTAACTCCAACTGTGTATACAAATTTACGTGTATCTGCGGGAGCAGTTACATTGGGAGAACAGAAAGAAGGGCACACCTCCGATTTTCTGAACATGTGCCGAAAAGCCTACGTCTCAAGGGAACAAACTCTTATAGCAGCGCTATTACCAGACATCTCCTCGACACGGGTCATGAGGTGGAAATCGAGAAATCCTTCAAAATTATCAATAGACAAAGGAGCTCCATTCTCCTCAAGTTTGCCGAAGCAATTTCTATCAAACGCTTGAAACCAGATCTATGTGTTCAGAAAGAATCAGTTATTAGTCTTTCCTTGCCTTGGTAACTGGATGTCTTTTTTTCTCTCATCTGACTGCGTAATCTTTGTCTTTAACCTCACCCTCTTTTATAATCTGTAATTTTGTTTGTCTCTTGTTTCTATGATTTGAGTTCAACTCAGTGCATTGTTACCTAACTTATTAGTCACTATGCATCCAACGCACATCCCATCTTTATTATATGCATACATTTATTTATTATTATTTTTTTTTAACTTGAACTGCCTGTGTAAAAACTATATAAGCGCAATTTTCTGAGCACTGTTTACTAATTGTGAAACTTTCTGTCAACTGACAACATGTAAAATTTGCAAGTATGTTAACACGTTTCTGTACTTAAACCTGAAAATTTATTTAGGCTGTAAGCAGCTGACGAGAAGCCAACGAAATAAATGATGGTACCATGTTATTCTGCACAAATCAATGTTGTTCTCGCTTTATTCAAGTTTATCAAGGGGAATAAATGCATGAAGTTGAACACTATTAGAAACCAACATTATCCATATTTGGAAGTTGGACAGTATTGAAAATCTGTTTCTGTCTGTCTGTCTGTTTTCAACAGAGAACTTTGCGCAGATATACAGCAATTCAAGTCGCTACACTCCCTCTATATGGCACACAAAGCAAGAGAAGAAAGTGGAAGAAATGCAAAAAAGAGACAGCAAACAGAGATATGAGACAAAAGGAATAGTAGTAACGAAGAACAACAGAAATATAACAATTGTCGGACGCTGGTAAGAATGCCTATGTTCCAGAATCTGTCGAAGAGTGAAGATATGATCAATACACCGTCTTCCTGACCTAAAGTGTGCCTGGCTCTCTCGTGTTTGTGCCTCCCGGAGCACCACTTAGTCTACGCATTATTATTGAGCCTAGAACTTTAGATACCATATTAGTCAAGCTAATCCTCCTGTGATTATCACAGAAGGACTTGTCTCCCTTCTTATATATGGGGATAATCAGTGACTTACACCAACCCGGCGGGACTTCCTCTGATTCCCAGGCACCGCCTAGTACCTCAGTTAATACAGGCAGTAAACTGTCTCCACCGTAGCTCTGGAGTCATCCCATCAGGTCCTGCTGCTTTTTCTCGTTTCAGAGTAGTGACAGCCTTAGTAACCTCAGTTAGGGATGGAGGACCTGTGTCTAGATCCCATTCAGGGAGGTGTTGAATGTTCGGTAAGTTGAGCGTGGCTGTAGGCCAAATAAAATGCTCCTTAAAGTGCTCTTTCCAGCGTTCCATTCGTTTATTCTGGGAGCTAATTATGGTGCCATTTTTCTCAGATATCCTTTATCACTTGTTCCAACCTATATCTGTGTAATGGGAGTTTATCTAGAATCATCAGTTTATCATTAAGTTATACTATTCAGACACTAGGTTGGGATAAAACGGTGAATGATTCTTCCCATCCTCTGTTAAATGATATAATATAATCAGCATTTAATGCTATCAACTATTGATTAACACATTTACTATGCCTCACTTGTCACAACTTATCACTAGAAACAAAGAATCTATCGAGAAACTACTTATTAATGAGCTGTAGACTGTATCTTATTTGGTAAATCTCGAAGATTCAATTGATATCCCGGGGGACTTCTCCATTGACTAACATTCAACTAGTGAAAGACTCTCTAGTTCATGTTGTTTTATGACAAAATAAATCTTTAAACTAATCAAATACCAATGAACAGCCTAGCAAGTGAATCATTTACAGTTCAACTCAGACCAGCATTACACACCTGCATGGGTTTTTGAATCTCTTCTATCTAACCATTAGCGAGAAGTCCTTTCGAGTTTCTGTAACGACTGGATTGCTTTTCCCAAGCTTGGGACCGTCTAGAAAACCAGGAGCGACCTAGTAAACTAGGCGAGGTGAAAACCAATGCACTGGTTGAAAGAGCAGTCGGCGAAGACAGGACTTCAAGCGGACATACAGAAAACAAAGGTGATGAAGATAACTAGCAAACAATAAGCACCAATCACTATCGATGAAAGAAATTTGAAACACGTCACATCCTTCATATATCTAGACAGTATCGCCTCGAATACAGGTAGACGGCACGGATAACACAATGTCAAAACTAGAATTGGAAAGGTAAGACAGATCACTTCATCATTCTGAAATCAGTTTGGAAATCTGTTCCACTCAGCGTAAACAACAAAATTCGAATTTTTATTAGTAGTCAACCAATTCTTCTATATGGGTCAGAAACTTGCTACTTCACACTTTTATGAGCAGCTGCTCTCTCTGGCTTTATAGTGAAAATTAGATGGCCAGAGTCAAAAATACAGTCTTCTGAACACCTTGAGCTGCAATCTACGAATGTTTTGCATGCGATTCGCTCCCGCCAAATGTAAGATGATGTTACAGGACTGACTGGACTACACTGACGCATAGTTTAGAAATAGAGAGTGAAGTGGTAGAGCACGTTAATAGCATCACTTATTTGGGAAATACCATCAGCCAGTGCCAACGGGTTGATCTCAGACGAAATCTAAGTATGGATACAGAGGGCTAGTTTCGCATATATCAGTTTACGACGTCTCTGGCGTAGACATGATATCAGACTATCGACCAAAGGGTGTATATGCTGCTCAGCAGTTCGCTCCGTCCTCCTTTATGGCTGTGAGTGAGACCTGGCCACTGAGAGCGGAAGACATGAAAAGATTAGCTGTCTCTGATCATAAATGCCTGTGTTCTATCTCCCGTGTTGAGTGGTATAATAAGGTGAGCAATATTCAGGTTAGGTATCGGTCGAGTGCTAGGTAAGGAGGGAGAATCGATCGACGAGGCTGTGAAGCTACATCGATTGAGATTGTTAGGACATGTGTTACGTATGCCTAGTCATCGCGTTCCTCGACGGACGGGAGATGTTAGCTGACATAGAGTCAGGCTGGAAAAGGGCTAGAGGCAATCAAACCAAAACATGGCCTCATCAGTCAATGAAACCCACAGCAGTTAATTTAAGGCAACCCGCCGCGTAGGAAGATGTAGACTTCCTAACTGGTTGGGGTCCTCGGGACGGTAAAAACCAATGAAGGCTGGAGATAATCAGTGATATGGCTCAAAATCTTCGTTCTCAATGACTGGTGCAGATGCATCCACTCTTTGTGACTTATGATTTCCAATGAAACTATATTGTTCTTCGTTATTACTATTCCTTTGTTTCACATCTCTGTTTACTACCTCTATTACGCATTTCTTCTACTTTCTTCTCTTGCTTTGTGTGGTACATGGGGGGAGTGTGGCGACTTGAACTGCTGCACATCGGTGCAAAGTTTTATGTCAAAAACAGACAGACAGACAGACAGACAGATGGCCAGAGAGAGCTAGCAACAAGAAACTCTGAGAAGGAACAAACACCCAGAACCTATTGCTCAGCAAACACGCAAAAGAAACTGGAAATGGATCGGACACATGCTGAGGAGACCGCCGGGGTGATATCGTGCGCCAGGTCATCACTCTGGTGAAACCCGAATGGGAAACGACGAGTGGAATATCTCAGAGTCACATGGAGGAGATCGCGTACAAAATGAGAGACTATTGGCGATCGTGGGGCCGGCTGAAGAGGATAGCAAAGAATATAACACAGTGGAGATGTAATGCTGAAGCCCAATGTCCCACTCGGATCCCAAGGCAATAATGATAATAACAAAGCACAAAAGACAGTTATGAATCTAATATACATTGCTCAAATTCTTTGGACCTGGGAACATATGGGTATCTAAAACAAATTTGTTGCATACAATGATAAAACTATACGAAACACATATAACTCATAGTGAAACTTACTCTGGTGCATCGACAGATTTTTCCAAAGTTGCTAAAATATCTGGAATCCACGAATTAATCTGATTACTACAATAAAATTTTTATCATAACTGAACGAAGTATTACCTCATAGACATACTTAGGACAACCACTCTACCTTTATTATCAGTACAATTATTTTCCTTTTGATGAGGTGTCAACATTTGTAACAAATGACATGCTGAAGACAAACCAGGAAGTGATTTGAGATCAAGATTAGTTGAAGAACTTTTTGGAGGACCTTCATGGGAAAATATATTCCAAATCTTATAAAATCATTAATCTTAAAAAATAAATCAACTTACAGTATCCAAATTCTGATCTTCATTTAACCATATAGAATGAATTTTTTCTTCATCATCAAATGTTACTATAGATATCTTGATAATTGAGGGTAATCTTATCAAGTGAAACTTACAGGTTTTTCTGTAGAAAATATATCAAAAACAACACGACAGTATTGTATAACACCTTCAACTAGATTGCTCCATATTGACTTGTGAAATGTCACTTTTGTTGAAGAGAATTTAGCTCCTGGATCCAGATTTAATTCATCTCCAGAGGAACAGCTAACCATATGAGTATGATTTATGACAAGCACAGTCTTTCCATTATATTCATCGGCCTGCATACTTCAACTAATTAAAGAAATTAACACGAAATGAAGGGAAAGCGGAGGAAAAAAATCTGTATTGTTGGATCCCTAAGTGTTAGAAAGATCATGTTGCCACATGAGGACAATAGAAAATCCGAATTAACTGTTTAAGGTATGCATGACAAGGTTTTTTTCTAATTATTCCTTTACGTTCCCAGTGGAACATAGAGCGCCTTCAAGCGAGAGGCTTGAAGTTTCTGTGGATGTGGTGATTATTTTTACAGGATGAGGTTGCTAACCTCATATGGCCAACCTTCCCTCTTTACCAGTCTTACCAGTGGCTTAGTGAGGTAAAGGAGTGCGTCGGTCGGGGATCAAACCCTGATTGCAATTAACAGTGTTCTCTGGGCTGGTTGGTTTAGTTGCAGAGCTTTCGTAGTCCTTCTGGACAGCATCTTCAGCCCAATATTATGCATAAAGTGAAGTGATTTAAATTTTTCATGACGACGAAAGCTCTGCAACTAAACCAACCAGCTCCGAGAACACTATTAATTGCAAATCATACACCTGAGCTACAAATCTTCTCTATTAGATCAAACCCTGTACCAACTGGGTGGTCGGCGAGCACTCTACCGCTGTGCCACCCACGCACATACATGGCAAGTAAATGGGTTATTTTACTTCAAAATACGGTAAAATTCCTGTTCTCCATCTATTATTACTTGAAATCACGGCAATCAAAACAAGTCCAGTAGAAGGTAGTAAGGAGAACAACTTACGAAAGATTAAAACGATGACAAGCAGGTTAAGTAAAAAAAATTGTATCGCCTTTTCTAAACACAAAACCAAAGTATAGACTGACCATATTCAACCCATATTTAGAGGCCTGAAAAATGATCGATAAAGCTACACTTCTTTGCAATAATCAGGCATCAACAACTGTACAATCGGATAACTCTTCTTCTTTCAACGAACTCAACTGCACAATATCTAGTCTCAAACTGATAAAATTATCAATCAAATCTTTAACATATAACAACCAAAATTGGACATTTATTCATATTCAGAAATACGAGTACTTATTGACGAGGATTTTTCCCGGGGGTTGTGCATCGTCATATTGATATACCTTTCAGATGATTGGCTAACCTTATTGACATGTGCTACAAGCAATGGAGTGCGATTTTGTTGGATTAGGAAAGAAAACCCTAAAGGTAACATGTCTGGTAGCTGCTCATTAAGTGTGTAACTACTAAAACTTTCCTAACAGCTCCTATGTAATTTTGACTAGATTCAAGATCCCGGCATGAATCAGATAGGCTTTCCTGTAAATCACCTACATAAATGCGAAATACATCGCTTAATATATGGAGGACAAGGATATATATATATATATATATATATATATATATATATATATAACTTTGGTATTCATTGCAGATTATTACCCTGAATAGGTCCCAACCAGAACGGTAAACGAAACGTAATCGTCTATATTTTTACAAACACAATTTTTATATGCCCATTTTTGGTGGAGCTAATACTGTCTGTCTGTCTGTTTTCGACATAGAACTTTGCACAAATGTGCGGAAGTTCAAGTCGCCACATTCCGTGTAGCACGCGAAGCAAGAGAAGAAAGTACAAGAAAAGCATAATAGAAACAGTGAGCAGAGGTGTGAGACAAAGGAGTAATAAAGAAATACAAAACAGTTTCATTGAAGATCATAAGTCACAGGGAGTGGATGCATCTGCGCCACTGAGAACGATTTTGAGCCATGTCACCAATTGTTTCCAACCATAGATTTTTACCGTCCCGAGGACCCCAGCCTGGAAGTCTACACCTTTCTACGTGGCTTAGACCAACTGTTGTGGATTTCATTGACTGATGCCAAGTTTTTGTTTGACCGCCGCTAGCTTTTTTCCAGCCTGACCCTATATCCGCTAACATTGCTCGTCGAGGGAGGCGATGGCTTGGCATACGTAACACATGTCCTAACCATCTCAGTCTTTGTAGCTTCACGACTTCGTCGATTGATTTCCCCTGTTTACCTAGAACTCTACGCCTAACCTCCATGTTGCTCACCTTATTATGCCACTTTACACGGGAAATAGAACGCAGGCACCTATGATCAAAGACAGCTAGTCTTTTCATGTCTTCCACTCTCAGTGGCCAGGTCTCACAACCATAAAGGAGGACGGAGCGGACTGATGAGCAGTACACCCGCCCTTTGGTCGATAGTCGAACATCTCGTCTACGCCAGAGTCGGCGTAAACTAACAAATGCGAAACGAGCCCCTTGTATTCGTGCTGAGATTTCGTCAGAGATCAGCCCGTTGGGGCTGATGGTACTTCCCAAATAAGTGAAGCGGTCAACGTGCTCTACCACTTCACTTCCTATTTTTAAACTAGGCGTCGATGTAGTCCAGTCCTGTAACATCATCTTGCATTTGGCGGGAGCGAATCGCATGCCAAACATTCGTAGATTGCGGCTCAAGGTGTTTAGAAGACTCTGCATTTCGTCAGCGTCTTCGCCTAGAAGGACTATATCGTCTGCATATTCCAAGTCAACGAGATTATTCCCCGGTAGCAAGTCAATTCCTGAGTCGCTGAAGTCACCTAGGGTTAAGTCCATTAACACATCTATGATGAAGTTGAATAGAAAAGGAGATAATGGGCATCCTTGACGGACACCACTGGTCGTCATCAGTTCAGATGACAGCTCGCCGTAAGCCCTCACCTGGCTGTATGAGTACGAATAGAGTGCCTTAATCAGTGCAATATATTTTCTTGGAATTCCCTTTACAGCCAAGCATCTCCAGAGAACTTCCCGATCGACAGAGTCGAATGCTGCCTTTAGGTCAAGAAATATAATGACTGTTGGACGCCGGTAGGAATGCCTATGTTCTAGAATCTGTCGGAGGGTGAAGATATGATCAATACACCCTCTTCCTGGTCTAAAGCCTGCCTGGCTCTCTCGTGTTTGTGCTTCCCGAGCACCACTCAGTCTACGCATGATTATTGAGCCTAAGACTTTAGATACTATATTAGTCAAGCTAATCCCTCTGTGATTATCACAGGAAGACTTGTCTCCCTTCTTGTATATGGGGATAATCAGTGACTTACACCAACCCGATGGGACTTCTTCTGATTCCCAGACGCTGCCTAGTACCTCAGTTAATCCGGACAGTAAGCTGTCTCCACCGTACTTAAATACCTCTGGCGTCATTCCATCAGGTCCCGCTGCTTTGCCTAGTTTCAGATTGGTGACAGCTTTAGTAACCTCAGTTAGTGACGGAGGACCTGTGTCTATATCCCATTCAGGGAGGTGTTGGATGCTCGGAAGGTTGAGCGTGGCTGTGGGCAAATTAAACTGCTCCTCATAATGCTCTTTCCAACGATCCAGTCGTCTATCCTGGGAGCTAATTATAGTGCCATTTTTTTCCGAGATTGTCTCACTAATGATTTGTCTTCTCCCACCCGTTTCCCTGATGAGTGTAAAGAGTTGCCTGGTGTTGCCTATCCTCGAAGCTTTCTCCATCTCTTTGGCTTTTGTCGCCCACCACTGTTCACGGTCCTTGCGGAGACTTTTCGTAAGTTTCCTCTTGTGCAGCTTTCGCTCCTCATTGAATTCGGAGCTCGCCGGAATAAGTCTTCTAGCATCTATCAGTTCGGATGAGGCGGTGGAGATCCAGTGGTTTTTACTCACCTTTGGGTTTACCTTATTCACAGCTTTTACAGCTGTATCTATGGCTGCCTGGATATTTTTCCAAGCTTCTTCAGGGTGAGCACAGCTGTCGAACACAGATATGTGTTTAGCTAGTTCTTCCTGAAATACGGATTTAGTTTCCTGATCGAGCTGGGGACGTGATGGTTTTACCGCCAGCTGTTTCCTACGTCCGTTCAGTCGTAAGCACACCCGAGCGCGGACCAGTGCATGGTCGGTATCTACGCACGTGTTCCAGAAGGAGCGACAATCTCCTACCGACCCACGCCAACGATAGCTTATTGCTATGTGGTCTATTTGTGTCCAGCGTTGGTTTGATGAAGGGGGTCTCCAAGTCAAACAGTGTCTCTCCTTGTGTTTGAAGTTAGTGCTTACAAGAAACAAATGATTATCAGAGCAGAACTGTAGGAGACGGTCACCGTTGTCGGTTCGCTGGCACGGAGCTCCATAGGTGCCACCGACATCCTTCTCAGATTGACACAATTTCCCTACTTGAGCGTTAAAGTCACCAGCTAGAACGACTATGTCTGAGCGTTTAGCCTTTCCACCAAACTAGACAGCTTTTGGTAGAACTCATCCTTCGTTTCATCTGAACTGCAGTCAGTGGGGGCGTAGGCGGAGATTACGAAAAGGCATCGGCGAGTAGTGCAGTCCTTCCTCCTTCTTACTGATCCGTTCAGGCGGACAGCACACATTCGGCTATCTACCGGGATCCAGTCAAGCAATGTCTTTTCTGCCCTAGTACTCAAAGCTATCCCTACGCCAGCTAATCCTCGTGAACTAGCTGTGGCATCTCCTGACACCCTCAAGGTGAATTTTGCAGATTCAACCTGTTGGCCAGGTGGGGTTAGGTGAATAACCACACTTGGGTCTTGTATGCGTGTTTCTGAAACACAGCATACATCAATGGCTCGTGATGCCAGGGTCTTGGCTAGTGATGCTTGTTGTCCTATTTGGCAAAGTGTCCTAACATTAAGAGCTCCTATATGAAATTGGTGGCGCGGCTTTAAGAGGCTGTCGGTGGTGGTTTTTTGGCTTCCATCGTTTTTAGTGGACGCAGAGTGGAGAGGAAGTGGAGAGCTATCAAGTCGAGGAGTTGCATCAGTGGAAGGAAGGCAAGATGATAGAGATGAAGATGAAGACAAAGATGAGTGAGTAATAGAGAGGTTTCGTGTGCATTTCGGATTGTGAGGGCGATTGTTACTTCCCGGCAGCCCACACCGTGGAGCTAATACGATAATTTTTGATGAAAGTTGATATGAAACGCTGTTAATTTGATATTTTTAGGACTAATAAATTATAAGAAATTCAAACACCACATAGATTATTAAGGTGAATAAGTGAATGTTTGATAAATCCTAATCAAAGCGATCTTCAAAAACCTTAAAATGAGTAACTGTATAAAGCAGGGATGATCATTCGCCTTTAGAAAACATGCCTACACGTATTTAACTTAACTTTACTTCATTATTAAAATACAAATAGAAGTAACTACATGCATAAACAGTATCAGCATTATCTTTTTGCTAGGCTAATTACCTATACAGATAACCGGGGAAGCACTCTGTGACATCTGACTGAAGAGGTGAATACATACGGCATCTCCTATTTATAACTCATTGTGATGATGACATTTCCTCCTACTAAACACCTACCCTGCGACAGAAGTCCTCCGACGTTTACCTACAACATTCTCTCTCTTTAGTAACTATCCGTTTCGCCAAAATAAACTCACATTTGAGACTACTTTGTTCTCACATAAGTATTACGTAACAAAAATTACTGTTGGTATTAGATGGTTGGAGGCAATCGGCCACAGGAAGCCTTGGACCTAGTCTTCGTGCTAGTTGGCACTCATCAGCAAGGCGTATCTGCAACCTTGAAGGAACTCATGTCCCTTCTGAGATTCGAACCTGCGTCACCCAGTGCTGCAGTCAGAGACGTTACCACTGAGCTATTCAGGCTCGCGATTGAGGTCCTAACTGTACCAGTCTGCACCAAAGACAGGACTAGACACATTACACTAGTTGCTAACTAGTTTCCAGTCAGAAATACCCAATAGAGTCCTACAGGAGGTCAATCCCGAGCCCGAATAGGTAACGCCTTTGACGCCCTGGCGACCACTGGGTGACGCAGGGACAAATCTCGGAAGGGACATGAGTTGTTCCTTCAAGGTTGCAGGTACGCCTTGCTGATGAGTGCCAACTAGCGCGAAACCTAGGTCCAAGGCTTCCTGTCGATTGCCATCTAACCATCTAATACCAACAATTCACAGTGCACCATAATGGCGAGCCACCTAGCATGGTGGCCACATTGCAAGCTTGACTGGTAGAATTCAGTCTGCAGTGGAGATAGGACTAGACATATTACACTAGTTACTGACTAGTATGCAATCAAAAATTACTGTCAAGCAGCTTGTCATTGAAATAAAAAGTAAGCCCCATTCTGTAACAAATGCAAAACTAATTCCTGTCTATCTGCCTCATGACATTACTTCGCAGTGTTTACTCTTCTTTCGAAAAAACATACAATGTATCATCGCAAACGCATGTACGTGATTAATGCAAATCTGACACTTCATTCAAGTTGATGCATTTACTTTTGAGTGTGAAAATATCATTTGACAAAGTAAAGAAAGTAAAGATGATGATTTTAATATTTCGTAGAAACATTTTTGCAAGGTCACACCTCTCCTTGACGCAAATTTTGTATATCTGCAACTACTGGGTCTTGAGGCAGCCAGTGAGAGCTGCAGCTGCTGAGACGAAGAATAGCCTAGTCTGAACAGTCCAATGGTTTCAGCATTTCAGAGATATTGTTTCGTGGAAAATGGCAATAAATGGAGAAAATCACTTCTTTGTTGAGTGGAGAAGACGCTGTTGTGCACATCGATGAAACTGTGTTGGTAAAAAAGAAATACAACCGTGGTCGGCAGCAAGCGAACTATACTTGGGTAATAGGTTTGTATGACACCTCCCTCCGAAAGGGATTCGTCGAAAAGATACCAGACAGAAAAGCAAATACTTTAATACCTATTATTACCAGATTTGTAAAACGAGGGCCTATAAAACATATGGACGAATGGAAAGGTTACAGTCCCCTTTCATCTCTGGCATATATTCACCATAGAGTCAACCACTCAAGTGATCTTGTCGATCCCGTTACGAGAACACATACAAATTATATTGAAGGATTTTGGGGCAGGTTGAAAAATATGATAAGGGCTATAAATGGATCTCAAAAAGATCTCATTTATAGTCATTTGGATGAATACATGTACAGAATAAGGTGTAACTTTTCTATTGACAGTCCGATGCTTAAATGGGAGATGTTTGTCTCACATGTTAGGGAAAGATACCCCCTGTAACAGTTTTATGCTTTTTTTGCTATAAATAAAGGTAGCAGACACATATACCGAAGTTTATTAATAATAATAAAATATACATAAGTTTATTAGCTCCCAGTAATATATACCACATAAATCCTCCTGTGTTTAGGAATCCAATGACTGCTTTTAATTTCAGTCATATGATTCAACACAAAGTCTATACACATTGGCTTGGTTGAACAATAGTGCCTTTTGTCTATCGCTAAGCTAATTTGTTCTAAGTTTGACCGGTGAGATCAGCCGAATTTCAAGACAAACGTAATGTAAGTTATTAAAAGTTAATAAACACAGTAAAGAACGTAAATTAATTTAGTAAACGTTAACCTCTAGACACCTGAGTTAATCAGATCTACTGCAAACAAAACATCACTGCCGTTTCACGTGTAAACTCTAACTTAATATCTTTGTTCATTTAATAAATCAACTTGAAATGTGAGGAATTCTCAGGATAATGAGCATGCAAGTAGTCAGGCCATTTCTGCTTATGTAAGCATGTGGAAAGTAAAACTATCACGTGAAGAAAGATAAAACATCGTGCAAAGAATTCACACAAGTGTTAAAAGATAAAGGCATATGTTGAAATTCGGAGGTGAGATGCTACGTTCACTGACTGTCTTGAAATCGTTTAGGGCTTACGGGATATGATCATTGTAAGAATGGTTAGCAATCATGTTCCCATGTGAGTAGTGAGACATATGTGTATGGATTAATACTTCAATCTAATTACGTGTTGCGCATTGTGTGGCACATTCTTAAAATCTTAAGCACTCTAATGCAAATATAGGGGAGCCATGTTGAGGAAGGAAAGACAAACAACAGCTTAGGGTATATTACAGACACGGAAAACTTGGAGTAAACAAGTCACGTCTCAGAGTGGGTTTCAAGAATTTAGTGGTCTTTTTGACCAAAATATCTGCGGTCTAACGTTGCAATGACGACAAAATAAGGTGGGTATACCAAACTATTTCAGAATTAAATGCTTTTCTAGGTTTACCAGGGCTATTACCAAGCTTGTTGAATTCATCCAGTATTGAAAGCCATTTTAGTGCTATATAATGCCAATAGGCACTTTTACTCCGCTTTTAGTATTCTGATATTTTCCTCTCACTGTCCCATTTATTCGGTTCGCCCCCCCTTTGAAAGAATAATTATTCCATAAATTTGTCCATTTTGGTTATTTCAGCACTGAGTACTAGTTTAAGCAACATCTACGGTATTAGTTCCACACTGAATGCCATTGTCAACGCAATATATTCTTACTGCATACATGCCTAGTGGTGTATCATCGTACAATTAATAGATCAGACCGCCTTAAGCGAATGTGTATCGACAATCAGTCAAAAAAGGGGGAACATAAACCTGAAGTTGGGACGAAATTTGCACGTATGAATTATTATTATTATTGTATCCTTTAGTTCCTAGAGGAACATAGGGCTTCAGCTGTGCACTTCCATTGCCTTCTGTTTTTTGCCAACTTTTTCACACACCCCCCTCCAGGTCTGTCCACATGCTTTCATTTCCTCCTCGCATGACCTCCTCCGAGTTACCCTTGGGTGACCAACTCGCGGCCTCCCTTTCGGGTTCCACTCGAATGAATAGAGGAAAGCAATGGGAAATAACGGAGGTATTGCCGCCAACTCCCTCTTTTCACAATTCTTAATTTGTCATAATAGTGCCAGTGATGCGCCCACAATTTACGTCAATTCTATCGTCCGTGGAAAAATTCACTCTTATATACAGACAGATATACATATATGTTGACAATAATTATTGACTGTATTCATAAGTAAGAATTAGGTTCATCAGTGAAATGTTCTAATTAGTTGTTCAGCTGAAAAATATCCCTAAACCTGATTTCTCTTTTTTTCTTCTTAGCAAAAGAATTTGAGAGCTAAGGAGGAAGTATCTCGTTATGGTTTACTGGTTCTTCTCCCAAGCTCAAATAAAATTTCTCCCCGGAAATCCCAGGAATTTCCCTCAGGAAATCGTGCGTCCAACTTCAATTGTCTCGTGTAAGAAGTTATTAGACAGGCGAAGACACTTATCATAAAAGAATTATCACACACCACAAACCTCCAACTCTCTACGAATTTTCATGGATAATCCCCATCCAGGCATTAATGAAAACAAAACACATAGATCAGCAGAGAGTCTCTTTCCGGCGAATTCATTTTCTTAGCTGTACAATCGCAAATATATATATATATATATACAGGTTGTTTTGTATGTATGTGTACATTAGGTTTGTCAAACAAAAATACAATTGGTTATGGTTATTTTAACTAAACAGGCGAAGGTTGGTAATACAAGTCAAGAAAATTAAGTGTTAATGAAACTAGGGTAGTAACAAAGGTGATGAGTTGTCACAAACAGTTGTTAAACAAGAAGTTATGTAATAATAATAATATGAATAGTTTGATGAGTGAGTTTTACTCAGTATGCACAGAAACAAAGTAGACAATACGAAATTATGTAAAAAATCTAAGTGAATATAAGAATTATGAGCAATTAAAGAACAGGCAAAGAGGCCAGAAGATGGCCTCAAGGACAAGATCCTGCATCTGGCCACTTCTATGTGCATATATCAGTTCACCTGCTGCTGTAGAGCCAGGTACATCGGTCGTTCGACGCGCATCCAGTCCAAGAGGATTCAAGGACACTATCCAGCATGGTTGCGAAAAAGCACTATTGGTGCAGTAAGCATTGCGATAATCGAACACTTGGTTAACACTGATCATTGCATTTCAACAAACGCCTCCTGCTTCAAAGTAATTTACAGAGTCAAGAGTAACCTACCAAAGACAGTACAGTTTTGTCTCCTTTGTATCACTGAAGCTTTGGCCATTCATACAGAAAAACCGGAGCTGTGCATACAAAAGAGGACTACTCAACCACTTCTACTGTCATGGTAACAACTTTTTTTGCTTTTATTGATTTGATTTGAGCTTTTTTGACTTTGATGACTTAATTTTGTTTCTTTGCCTGTTCTTTAATTGCTCATAATTCTTATATTCACTTAGATTTTTTACATAATTTCGTATTGTCTACTTTGTTTCTGTGCATACTGAGTAAAACTCACTCATCAAACTATTCATATTATTATTATTACATAACTTCTTGTTTAACAACTGTTTGTGACAACTCATCACCTTTGTTACTACCCTAGTTTCATTAACACTTAATTTTCTTGACTTGTATTACCAACCTTCGCCTGTTTAGTTAAAATAACCATAACCAATTGTATTTTTGTTTGACAAACCTAATGTACACATACATACAAAACAACCTGTATATATATATATATTTGCGATTGTACAGCTAAGAAAATGAATTCGCCGGAAAGAGACTCTCTGCTGATCTATGTGTTTTGTCTTCATTAATTCTCTACGAATAGTCCCGAAACAAGGGAAAACGACCTACACATCAAGTTTTCCGCGTAAATTATAATTCTATGGGCCGCCGATGACCTCGAGGTGGAAATCAAAATCAAAGACTGTTAAAACTCGTGGATTTGTCAATAAATCGCAAATTTAAGTTTAAACTGCTAAACTATTTAATTTACTGTTTTGCAAGTGTGCCCATAATCCAACTAAACTAATTAAAGTGATCAGAAGAAGGCTTATGTATCTCAGCAATGACTTTGATGTTAAAGAAATTGTGAAACCACATTGGAAAAACCATAACGACTACAAATACACAAAACCCACGTCTTGTGACGTTAATTCCGATGAAGCCATTACGAAGCTTCTTCGTCGTATGCTGCTATTTTTTAATTTCATCAGTAAAGGTTTGAGGACAATGTATCTGCAGGTAATTCCCCAGAATTATTAGCCGCATCAGTCATCATTGAACGTTGGATGGTGACCATCACTGTTTTAGTCCACTTGTTTAGCTGAAGGCTTACAACCAAGCATCCGCGCTGCTTGGTGCGCCGTCGTTCTATGTTCGTTAGTTAGTCCATGGTCCCCAGCTTGTCAAGCAATCATCTCTCACTCCAATCCGGCCCCGAAATATAATTCGTTATTCGGGCGGTCAATTCCAGTGTTTTGCTTTGCCTCTGGTCAACGCAAAACAAATACCATAGAATTTGTGGGTATTAGATCTTACGTTAGCATACCTCGTACTATCTGTAAAGGTCAACAGCTTTAGCCTCTAAAACACCTACTATTCGAAAGTCCACGGCATACTATTAAGCCACTGAAGTATGTAAAATCGTGAGTGAATTTCGCCTTACCATAATTTTTGTACTGTATTTCTACAGCCGACCATCAAGACTTGTGCGACATATATATTTGTGTAAGCGCGCCCAACTTATCTGCTCGAAAAGGCCCCAAATATTCTCTTTACCAGCCTTCATCAATATCGTCCAAACACTTCTTAGTGTTTTTAGTGTACTGGCGAGGACTTATAGGGTGATATGATCAGTCAAGGCTAAGACTAGAGTTTCGGATGCAGGAAGAAGCTGTCTTCTGGTTAATCCAATCAGCACAGTAGTTAATGCGGTGGAAAGAGACACTTCTGATGCTATTATTCAACATACTGAAGGAAAAAGGCCCTCATCAAGGGCGATCCGCTCTTGTTTGACTTACGTTTTTTGACAAAAATATATCAAGAATAATTTACACGTTGCAAAATCCTATCTTTCTAAAAGTAGCCCTCTCTTGTTCATTCCTTTGAAACCCAAATTTTCATCCACCCAAATTTAAAGTAACACTGATATCTCCAATTCCCTCAAAACACCTCACTTTTCCTGTGCTGGTTCAGCACATCTTAGTAGCATTTGAGAATAAAATAATTACACCATGGCATTTGCCGTTTCGGCAGATAAGGAAAGTCTTGCAGAATGACGCGAATAGCCTCGGAGTTGTTGACTTCAGTATTAAGGTAGCCATGAAAACCATGACATCCAACCCAGCCAACATCTAGTGAAACACCCCGGTGCAGAAATGATATGAATGATGGGCTGGACTTATTTATCACGTTCTGTTAAAATATCACTCAGAAATTTTTTCGCAAATAATTTTTAATAAAATTGTGTTATACGTCATCTGGATTGATGGAAATTCCCATTTCTTGGCTAGTTATATTAATGTCCGCGTCATGTGATCTGACTGCGACACACTCACAGCATATTGGTTGCAACGATCAGTGTTTCAGGCGGACTGTATCAAAATATCGGTGTAATGAGGAAGACAGGATAGTTGGAGCGTAATGCCATTTACACAAATTGTTTACTCCATGTAGAAGCTGCACCCTGTGGCATAATATCATTCAATGGAAACTTTATGTCTCAGAATATCAATACAGACCATTTTCGTGTGTATAACGACCCTTTTTGACAAAAGAATGCTATCAGTATATGGAAATCACCTGTAAGTGCTAGCTGAATCTTCTGTGGGGACAGAAGTTACCATGTAGATGTGCTTGTCAATTTATCTGTGGTTTGACAGAAACTATCGTAAGTTGAAAGGTTATCTCTAAGTGGATTTGATCTATATCTGCACAGATTGGTGCAGTGCGATAAGGGTTATGTGGATTCAATGTATAAAAATATCTCAACTTTATTAATAATTTGCCATTATAAGCTATAGCTGACCGATAGGCTAACAAATGTAGGTGGTTCTCACGATTGCTGCAAGTGCAGTGCATTGGAGAAAGCAACCAATCGTCTAAATTTCCTTACTGTATCACTTAGTGCATTAATTCACCGTATAGCATTATTCTACACTTGGATTGTGTTGATCATGAGAACTGAATTCAGTTAGCTCTATTATTATTAATCCACCATCTGTTATACTATTACCACTGACACCGTTTACTTAATTCTTAACTATTTTTGATCACCAATTGTGGAAATGAATTTCTCCCGAAATTCGCATTTACGTAAAGCAGTACAGGTGTAGTGTCACGATCGGATGTCTAGGTTAATCCAACTAGATTATAATATGACTTTGTTATCCTCATCAACACAATAGGTTTGCATACCCTACAATATTTTAAGTTCTTATCTATGCTGCAGCAACATGTTAACACTGTACATTGCTGTTCAGAGTTGATGCGTGTTCAGCTCATATCTGATTGCTATAGTTTCCGAAATACGAGAATGTAATTTCTGTAGGATTCATAAAGCTATGCTCACTACAGATTACTGGGATTTGGGATCAATTTCTAAATTACACATTTGCGATACCTCATTTAATGTAGACGTATTTAGTACGAAGTTGATCGGTAAGTAAGCTTGATGAAAGAGTGACCCCTCAGCAGCATGGATGTTCCATAGGTTGTCTTGAAATTCGCGTATAACCCTCCAATACTGAAAAACATATGAGGTCTATTTATGCATACGGCGTTAATATAAAACTATCTGTGGACTACAAATACCTTTATTTGCATCAGATATTGCTTAGTATTAACAGAACCAGTGTATTTATAGTGTATGCTAATATGCAGAATTATCTTTCATAACTTCATGTCCTTACACGTACTTTATATTTTTCAGGTATACGGAGGTTGTCGAATATGAAATCAGCGGAAATATCATTCGGTCAAACTAATGTTAATACCCTTCATCAGAATTTTCTTTTGTAAATTTATGAAATGTTTAATATACTCTTCATTTCTAGACTTTTTCAGTTCGTTGCTATACTATGTCATTTTGTAACAAGTGAATTCCGAATAATAAAAGGCTAAGCTTAGTTAGTGGGATGGAGATTAACTATAGTATTATGAGACTGTTACTTTAGTCATTAATAGGATTTTGTGTCTGTTTCCACACAAAAGCACACCGTAAAAGCTAATTGGGACTTAGCAAGTTGAACAATAATTCTGTACTGTTCGATACGCTTGTCTCCTTATCTAGCCAGTTGCTAGTGTGTATACTGTTAAGCGCCAAGTATGTACTAAATGTAAATGTTATAACTTAGGCTTGATAGCTACTTCACTCATATGTTAATATGCAGTGACATCAGATAGACTGTTCACTTGACAATGAGCTAAAAAACAATTTTTATTTATTTCAAAAATGCCATTGAATCATGGGGTGTTTTGTAATACCCATCATCTTTATGAACAACAGCAGCGGTATTTGCACATCTACTTTAAGGATATTAACTAATTTGCGCCTTCATGAATCTAATTACCTCCAGAATTCCCTACTAAATTGATGTGTGTACCCTAAACAAGTTGTCAGCCACATCTCGTAAACCATCAATGCTCAACTCTTGCTACGCTGGGACTCACGCTGTTCCTCGAAGCTTCTCAGAAACGCTTAGTACGAACGGACACAAAAACCAAAACACCGATTGGCCACTCGAGAATTCTTTATTATAACACCAACATATAAACAATGTTACAAATAAGGTCTGTGAACAAATATTACAATAATAAATCACAATATTACTTCTGACGGTTTGCTACTGACCTCTTTCTGAACAGCGACCGATGAGACGATGACTGGTGTTTTGATGCCTCCGCGAAAATTGGGGAAGTTGGTTTTGAGCAAACAACCATGAATTGATCGTTCAATCTTCAACTACATTGACACTCCCCGGCAAAACCGGATCCGTCCCTTTTTTAAATCACGACCAATACACGTTGACTTGGATGCCACTGCGAGAATCTGCGTCACACGGACAGAGCTGAAATGGGAAACAAACAGAAAATCCAACACACCACAAGCATACTCACAGCCCAATCTCACACATCGATGACGACCTGTGCCTTTCAGTTAAAGTATCCTCTTGACATCTTGCAACACAATCGCCACTTGACTCTTGCAGAATGCAACGTGACCATAGCAGCACCTCACGATACTCTACGCACATCCTCTTATCTACTCATTACCAATTTCCACTGAAATCGCTTGTCACTCATTCTGCCTCAGTTCTAGTAACGGTGACGCATGCGAGCCTCAGTCGTCTACACTCTTTCTCCCCGGCGTGTCGGACCGCAGCTAACAATTATCTCCGTGTGCATTTCATTCTCAGCAATAGCATAGACTCCCCGGCGTATACGACCCATCTGCTGTCCTTAACATCAATCAATTCATTCATGGATGTAGAAGACTCGAAACAACTTCAGAAATAATCACGACGAAACTTTTAACAAAATTACGAAATAACAACAAGGTACGAAACAACGAGTAAACAGAATGAATCCAAAACCACCAATTGATATGACACACCACACGTATACACAAACAGTCCAAATAACCTCGCGGATCATGTCTTGGTGGAATTCCTTTGAAGAATTGCAGGACTTACACCAGTACGCCTATAACCCTTCTCAGGTTGACGATTGTAAGTTGTGGAATGTCCGGACACAAACAAGATTAACCAACAATTACAATAATTGGAACTCCCACAATTATTTAACACAAACATATGTACAGTCAACACATCAAAATGGTGGATTCTGGGACGACAAACTACCCTTGAAGAAATGTAGGACTTACAGCAGTACGCCTACATTCCTTCTCAGGTTGATGATCCAAGTGGAATTCGTCCGGACGCAAACAGAATTACCAACAGCTAGATGACAGATGATATCAATTCAGTATATACAATATGAACATATGTACAAAATCAAACACCAAGCACATTGGACTGCTCATTGATGCTCTACCCTTTGAAGAATTGTAGGACTTACAGCAGTACGCCTACAACCCTTCTCAGGTTGACGCTCTAGGTTGGAAAATCGTCGCAGAGTTCATTTGCTGACTTCCTTCTATCAGCTATATCCTCAAATCTGAACGGCAACTCGCTCATGTCACTGTATCGTAGAATATAGATGACCAACAAACACACGACGTATCTGGTCAACCAAGCGTAGGCACAGAGTAATTAACACCAAAGATAATAGCATTCAACTAGTAACTTGAAACTAGAGATGCCTTTATTCGTGCAAGTCAATTTAACAATTACCCTCTCGTACACACTTGGCTTATCCTCACTAAACTGAGGAATATCTTTCGTCTATTTAAATGCACCAATACAATCATAGTCATTGCACTAGGCACTTGAGTTCATACGCGTCGTTTTCATTGTGGACGACAACACCAACGACGACTAATTGATACCAGTTGATGAAGTTAGCGGTGGATCAGAAGCTGTTCTTGTTCGGCTTTCAGAAAGTTGTCTAACTGCAAGATTACCACCACTGCTGTCTTTCACTATTAGCTCAGGTTTAGGACTAGCATCTGATGATAGGTGGGCTACACGCTGATCAATTACACTGACGGTCTCACAAGTATGCATGCCTTCTGCAACTGCATCTGCATTTATTTCTACTTCACGTTCAAGTTGTACAGAACCTTTGTTCAACTCAGCAGTAGTAGGCATTCGACTCATCTCAGCATGATCAACCAAAGACAAATCTGCACTATCATGATCATTATCACGAATATTCACTTTACCGTCAATTTCATCATTTTCAAACTCTTTGATAACAGAAGTAGACAATTTTGGTTCCTCCTCACGAATCCATAAAAGTTTTACACCTTCACTCTGACTGATAATACCTTGTAAACTTGTAGGGTCAGAACTGGACTCTGAAACTACAACTCTCTTCTGTGGCGTACTATTCAACAGTGGCTTACTGATTGCGACTACAGACTCCTTGACCACACCGTTATCGTCACGCAATTCGGAGTCAGACCTTGATTTCACACTCAGCTTATCCCTGAACTTGCTCACTGGTTCACAGTTCACCTCTGTATGCACCTCTTGCACACGTGTAAAACACAACCGTGTTTGCCTTGCATCCTGTAACTTATCTGTTGAGGATGTACTACGAAACCTGTTACACTCACTAGGTCTATATGCATTACTAGACATCATGGAGCCTTCTCGAAATCCACCTCTCTGAGGCCTATTCGTCATCAATGATTGCGTTTTACCCTCAGACTGCTCTATTCTAGGGGTGAGATTCAATTTACTGGCAAACTTGCTCATAGATTGATTGACACTATCTTTTACTAGTTTCAGGATATCATGGAACTTTGGCTCGGTACCTGATAGGATCCCACATATTTTGGTATTGACTGTTTGAACTTGCATATATGGTATGTTATCATTCTCACGCATTTTGGTAGTGACTGCTAATTTTGTATATTATCATTCTCACGCATTTTGGTAGTGACTGCTAATTTTGTATATATGGTATATTACCATTCCCACACATTTTGTTACTGACTGTCAATGTCGCACATATGGCATATTATCATTTCTCACACACTTTGTTATTGGCTATTAAGGTCAATTATTTCAAATGCTGTTAGCTGTCCATATTGTTGTAAAATGTATAAATACCATGGCTTTCTTTATCGTTGTGGCACCTCAATACACAGTCACAGTCCAGCCTTTGTCTTTTGATATTTGCGTGCTTTACCAAGTCGGAAGGTACGACGAGCAGATAGGCAGATTAGTTCAGGCGCAGACACAGCAAGATATAACAGTAACCTCATCCTCTATACGGGAGCTTATCTTCACCCACTTCCTTTGCAGTCGAGTAGGTAGGCGTCTCGCTATTACTTCTAGTATAAAACTCGAGTTGAGGTCACTCATGCGATTCATCAAAATCATTGCATTTTTTAAAATCAGCAACGTGTCCAAAACTCAGAGAGTGCCTGGGAGTCATCCTGTAATTGATCACCATTACCCTTAACAGCCTCGAATACGTTCCTTACAATCATCGAAGGTCTCCCGAATCCTTGGTGCAGTATACTCATAGCCCTAAAGTATCCTTCGTTTGGCTTCTTAAACTTACAGCACTGTATAGCTCTTGAAGCAACTCCAGTGCAATATTTCAACAAATACATCAACTTCATGTCATCACTTATTTCAAGCCCACTCAACATGACTTCAAACTGCTTTACAAACTGTGGATAGTCAGCTGGGTTTCCGTCGAAACACCGAGGTTCATATCTTGGCAGTTTAAATTCCTATTATCTCTAAACGGCGAAACATGAACAACAGACTCATCATGCCAAGCATCATACATATCATTACAATTAACAAGCAACTCAGCATTACTTACTTTCATGCCTGCTTCCAAGGCATTTTTTCCTTTCTTTGACCCATGCATCATTGAACTTGACCAAATATTCCAGAAACGTTCCAGATAATACTTGTCCAAAGAAGACTTGCAGACACCGGGAAAGACGAACAGAAACTATCAGAAACTGTCAGCCGACTCTCATAAACTGTCAATGTCCAGCTCTTACTACGCTGGACCTCGCGCTGTCCCTCGAAGACTTTCAGAAACAATTCGTAATAACCAACGCGAAAAAACCAGAACACAGATTGGCGACTCGAGAATCCTTTATACTTACGCCAATATGTAAACAACTATAAGGTTATCACATACAAGGTCTAAGAATAAATGTTATAACAATAAATCACGATAATACTTCTGATAGTTTTTTGTCTTCCACTGAACAGCGAACGATGAGAGGATGACTGCTGGGTTAATGACTCCCGCGAAAAATATGGAGGGGTTGGGTTTGAGCGAACAACCATGAATTGATGGTCCAATCTTCAACTATATTGACACTACTCGTATATCAAACGTAGGGCCGAAACTAGCAATCGTATACCTCCACTCTTAAGCAAGTCTGCAGTCCCACCTGAGTCAGGCTAAACAAAAGCTGAAAAGCCATCGGAATACTTTTGCGATTTCGTTTCGTCCAGTCGTACCACTCAAGGGTAAAGCGAGTCACTGCTGTCGCCAAAAATGCCCCCAATTGTGGTAGAGGATGAAGTGGCTCTCAAACTACTGTCCAAGCTGAAGGCAGATTAATCATTAGGAACCAGCAGATCTCACCCTAGACGGCTTATCTCCTAGGCGGATATAATATACATTCCGCTCACGGAGATTTTTCGAATGTCTCTGTCCCAGGCTAGTCTACCCAGGAATTGGAAAGATGCTTTTATAAGCCTTATCTTCAAAGAGGGAAACAGACAGTCTCTGACTACCGGACTGTAAGTCTGACCTTCATTATAGCAAGGGTGTTGGACAAACTCATAAGGGATCATTTCTTAGCACGCATGGAAAAAATGGCTTACTGGCAGTGGAACAGCGTGGATTCCGACCAGGACGATTCAGCTTGACAAAATCATTGTTAGTTAGGAAATATTGGGTCGAGGCTACGGATAAGAACCATCTATTGGGCGTTGTCTCTATCGGCCTGAGTAACGCATTCGATAAGGTATCCCATTTAGCTCTTCTTAGTAAACTCAAACGTCTTGGAATAGACTAATGCCTGTGCAAGTGGTATAGAGACTACCTGATGTACAGAAGGCAGAAGATTAGGGTCAACGGTGTACTTTCAGAGTGGTATGCAGTATCACGTGGAGTGCCTCTGGGAACTGCACATGGCCACCTGCTATTCCTACTATACTTAAATGAACTGCCAAAAATTCTTACCACATCGTCCATATTATTTGTGGACTATATTAAGATATGGAAACTGTAAATAATAACGATGATAGGTTGGTACTACAAAATGTTCTAGATAAATCAGCTGAATGGGCTAACATTCGGAGTCTTGAAACTAATTCGAAGAAAAACTTCGGTTGTCAATCACGTCTCATAAACCGTTAATGCCCAGCTCTCGCTACGCTCGGGCCCACGCTGTTCCTTGAAGATTTCAGAAACGCTTAGTTATAACGGACGAAAAAACCAAAACACCGATATGCCGCTTGAGATTTCTTTATTGTTACACCAAAATATAAAAGAATAAGTGAACTAAGATTTCTGACGATGTTTTACTCTTCTTTCTGAACAGCGACCGATGAGACGATGACTGTCGTATTGATGCCTCCGCGAAAATTGGGGAAGTTGGTTTTGAGCAAACAACCAAGAATTGATCGTTCAATCTTCAACTCCATTGACATCGGTAATGCACCTAGTCGGAAGTATTGCAGGTAGTACTCCATGGGGGATACAGAACTGCCAGATGTCAAAAGACAAAAGGAATTAGGAGTTATTGTAAGCCACGGCTTAAAAACAATAGCGAATTGTAATTGAGCCGCAGCTAAGGCTTTTCGAATGCAATGGGCACTTCGAAGTGTTTTCAAACGATTGGACAAGGTTATGTCACAAGTACTCGATAAAATACGTGTAAGACTTCATCTAGAATACTTCACGTGAGCGGCGAGTGGATGCCTCAAAAAGGAGGCACATATCCTGGAAAGAGTATAGAGGGTAGAAACCAAATTAGTTAGCGATATCTCACACCTTCCTTATGATAAGTGGATGAAGCATTTAAGTCTCTTCACATCTTCATACAGAAGGAGGAGGAGTGACTTAAATTTGGCATGCCGTACACCAAAGGATGATCTGGGGATTGACCTTTCAAATCTTCCCTCTCCCTCTAGGATACGTTTACGAGGTAGCCACAAGAAGGTGTTCAAACCGAGGTCGAATAAAATACCTGAGGAATTTAGATTCTCTCATAGAGTGCCCAACGATTTGAACTCCTTACCTGATTCAGTAGTAATAGCTTTCAAGGGGAAACTAGATCTCTGCGGAAAAATATATCCCGAGGATTAACAAAGGCAACAAGAGCCTCCTATCCTTATAATCTGAATCTGATACTATGTACGAAATACTGGCAGATATTAATTCCTCCCATAATGCAGCAGTTTAGTCTGTTATCAGCCTTATTGTCAAATACATGGACGTAGGCTTCACATGCATTTGGCCTGTTATCCTAATGTTAATGTGAGATATGAGATAAGACGTGCTTTTTCCGCTCTAACCGGAAATATCCACTTTTGTGAATTAGTCGTTTGGGAAACCTGATCTTCCTACACGGTGAATTTTATCCAACCATTTCTTCTTCACCGAGCCTGTGTGTGGTACTTCCCACTGTCTCGAACTACTGCCAAAGCTCCAGGTACTACTTCTGTAGCTACATCCTCTTCACTCTTTCAAATATACAGGACTTGTTGGTCTGTTACGTGATTGCTGTGAAGCCGAACAACCCAAAAGTTACAGGTAAAGTCAAAAGCTTTTATTTATATACTTTATCCTTCTGTTCTGTGCTCTCTATTGTCTTTTGCTGTCAGTCTATTGGACAAAATAACTCCACCGTCTCTTTTTATTTAATCACCAGTAATAATTTAGGAGCAATATGACGATAGATTCTCACCCTAAGATAAGTAATGGGACATCATACTCCAGGGCTTCAGCCAAACTAGACAAACAGGTGAAGGTGATGGACTCTAGCATACCGGTCTTGAAGACCAGGGGGAATATTCCCTGCTCGTACAGGTTGACCATGTCGCCACAGTCCTACAGTGAAGATGTGCAAAGTCAACCAAGTGGATGTGGCTCCATCCCTGTTAACACGACTAGGCTAACAGAGCCGAGTGGGAAAATTGCACTAAGTGAGAACTGTATAACACCCATCTCCATGGGAGGCCATGAAACAAACGGGAGGGCCGGAAAGAAACGTTCACGATGTCGCAAGGTGACAAAAACGCTCCCCAAGAAGGCAGACGATTGCAAGGTCTGCGATTCTGTTGTCGAACAAGCAGACTCTGCCATCTAATATAACTTATGCAAGCGATGGGTATATTGTAGATGCGACAATCAGTAAGAACTCATGCCCATGGTTCTGGTACATATGCCCAAGTTGCCGTTCTGATGCAGCCTCGCGTAGTCCTTTGAAAACTAAAGATGGCGTAGAAGTAGCAGGGAAAGATGTGAAATGTTCTACTCCCACCAACTTGGAAAATAGCACAAGTGCACGTAAACCGGGAATACGAAAATCCTCACCGGTTAAACCTGTAACTCTTGACATAACCGCTCCAGACACAGGGGCTGAAGCGCCACGGGTTTCTGTCGCTGGAAAAAGGCCCCTATCGTCTGCCAGTAATACTGGCCATGGCACTGAGACACACAAAAATACCCAGTCGCACCAGACGAAACAAAACGGTCTTAAAGGGATCAAAAATGTGCGAGGACCGAGCCCAAGCCCACGGTTAGTAGATCAAATTGTGTAATCCTCTTTAATGTACCAGACTGTAGTAGTAGTCTGCTGGAAGATAGGGCCCTATTTGATCAGGAACAGTGGTCCATCTTGTGTAGCACACTGGGTTTGGACATCCAACCAGTAAATCTATGCAGATTGTATAGGGGCACTGCTGCACCTGAAGGCAAACCATCCCCACTGAGGGTAACATTGGGCTCTACCGAGGATGTTGAAAAAGTGTTACTGGCTTCTCAAGTCCTTTCTATAGGGAGGGCCTGTAACATACGTGTTAAGCCAGACAGGCCGTGGAAGGAAAGACAAATGGCGAGGGAGTCGCCAGAGCTCATTCCTTCTGCCTCCATGGTTGTGCATGGCATTCCCGAACTGGTAACTGGGAACGCCTGCGAAAAGCATTGTCATGATGTACAACAATGGAGATGGTTGGCATCCCAGATGGCCCTGGGAAGTTCAGGGGCTGTCTCTATTTATAGACTGCCTCGACCCACTCATCTTATGTCAATTAACTCGCCACGTCTGTTAGCTGTCAAGTTCAGCTCCCAAGACCAGTTGACTACCGCTCTCCATAGATGGTACGAGACCAAGGACAAGGTCAGCAAACACATTCGCTGCTGCGAGAGCCGGCCTCGCACTCAAAGGAGAGAACAAAGCGTAGTAAAAAAAATCCTCAACCCCTAGTCACACTACAGCGGTGCAGCACGGACGATGATAGCCAGTGTCATCCGAGTGCTCCAACTGAACTAGAAGAAAAAAACGCCAACAGGCCGGTTCCTGGGGAATCGGCCAACTAGTTCGTAGGATAACTCCTCAACCGATAGCCAATATCAAGTCAACTACCCCCCAATACGGGGAAGTGGTGAGACTGACTACCAGTTGCCTGTACAGTAATGTGAGAGGGCTAAGAGGCAAAATAGCTGAACTTAGACACCTACAATCACAACTGAACTCCAAAATCATAATACTGACGGAAACCTGGCTAACCCCTACGGTGGCAGACAGCGAAGTCAGTATAAATGATATGGTCCTAGTCAGGCGAGATAGGGACCTGAAAGAAGGAGGTGGAGTCGCCATATACGTCGACAAACAGCTCAGATGTGTTCACGCGATGGACCCTCCCCTCACAGAGCTCCCTGACTCCATATGGTGCCACTTCACCGTTGGGTACTGCAAATATCTAGTGGGCAGCATTTATCGATCACCTTCATGTGGAGCAGACCACAACCAGGTACTGCTAAATACAATCTCAGCAACTCAAGACATGGGTTATGATCAAATTGTCATAGCTGGTGACTTCAATGCCCCATCTCTTAACTTGGTGTCGGGAAAAGCCCATGATAGATTTGATCGAAATCTGCTGCATACCATCAGGAAGGCTGGATTCACTGAAAATGTCAAGATGGATACTAGATGGGGCCCTGATGGGAAGTCTTCTAGACTGGATTACGTGCTCACTAGTGACCAGCTACTAGTGGAAAACGTTCAGATCACGACTCCCATAGGTAGTAGTGACCACGCGGTCATAGTATTCGACATAGTCCTCCGCGAGCGCTTACAGTGGGACAATACACAGCCCTATCTGTGTTATAACAAAGCCAACTACACCAAAATGCGAAGACTTCTGTCTGAAGCAAATTGGCCTAAAAAATGGACAGAGCTAACAGTAGAAGAACACTGGAGAGTGGTAAAGGAGATCATTCACCAGGCGGTCTCAGACACTGTTCCTTTAGTCACACCAAAAGCTAGGAAGCAACGATCATGGCTAAAAGGGGGACACAACGCCTTCTGCAGGCGAAGCGAAAAGCCTGGTTTGCGTGGCGACGATCGAAGAGTCAACCCGAACATGAAGTGTACCTTGAACTCAGGAATCGATGTAACATACGAGTCCGGAGCGATAGAAGGACATTTCAGGGAGACCTCGCCAATAAGCTTCTCGTGAACCCCAAAAGCCTATACAGGTTTATGTCCGAAAGAAAACCGACCAACCAGGGAGCATGCAATCTAGTGGGTTCTGATGGGAAATCTCTTACTAGTCTTGAAATGGCAGAGACATTCAGCCTAGCCTTTCACAGGCAACTAAACAGTAACGAGGATATTACCCCACAGAACATCCAGATTACATCGCAAAACCAACACGCGAAAACCTGCTGGGTACATTTCAAATTACCCCGGCTATGGTACTTGCAAAATTGGGAAGGTTGGCTTCGGGAAAGTCTTCAGGTTGTGATGACATCAGACCATCTGTCCTGAAGCAGTGTTCAGAAAGTCTCTGCCAACCCCTAAGTGATCTGTTCCAACACTCCCTTGATGTAGGGAAACTTCCATGTGAATGGAAACGAGCAATCCTATCCCCTATCTTCAAGGGTGGTGACCGGCAGAATGCGACCAGTTACAGACCAGTTGCTCTACTTCCAGTGATATCGAAGATATTGGAAAGTCTCATTGACGACCACATGAGAAAATACTTCGATGGGACTAACCTTCTTCACGAAGCACAGCACGGTTTCAGGAGGGGAAGATCCTGCGTGACGAATCTTCTACTAGCTTGGAACGATTGGACACTATCCTGGGACAAAAAGGTACCAGCCCACGTGATCTTTCTCGACTTTGCGAAAGCATTCGACACAGTTCACCATGGTCTGCTCCTTCACAAAATAAGCAAGGCGGGTGTTTCTGGAGCACTTCTCGCATGGCTGAAAGATTACTTAGGCGAGAGAGAATTCTGCACCAAAGTCAACCGCATCCGATCATCCTGGCACACCTCGGCATCAGGGGTTCCTCAGGGTTCTATCCTAGGGCCGTTGATGTTTTTGATTTTTATCAACGACCTGCCCTCCCAACTAAACTGCTCTGCGCTTCTTTACGCTGACGACGTAAAGATTTGGAGAGCAATAAACTCATCGGAAGACTCAGATAGATTGCAGGCTGACCTGCAAACTCTGGGAAACTGGGCTCTGGCTAACGGAATGCCTTTCAACCTAAAGAAGTGCAAAGTAGTGCAACTTCATTCCGGCAGGTCACAGAGTGTAAATTACACCCTTGGTGGCCAGAACTTGAGTTGTGTTCCATCAGAGCGTGATCTAGGTCTTATTCTAACAGAAAAGCTAGACACCAGTGGAAATTACTCGAGGGACGTCGCCAAAGCCTACGCAACTTACACTTTATGCATAGGCAGCTGGGAGCTCTCACTCCCGAACTGTTCTTAAGGTTATATAAGGCATATGTGAGGCCACACCTTGAGGTGCATAATATCATTGCACCTCCGCTACTCAAAAGGGATGCTAACATTCTAGAAAGTGTCCAGAGACGAGCGACAAAATGGGTGATCGGCCTCCGCAACAAATCATATGAGGAAAGACTAAAGAAATTAGGTCTTTTCACACTTAGTTACCGTAGGCACAGGGGAGACCTCATCACCGTCTACCAAATCCTAAATGACCAGGCCCACCCAAATAAAAGCATCCTGCCATTAAGTGATTATAGGCTTCCACGAGGTAACCCGCTAAGGATAGCACACCAGAGACCAAAGACTCGAGTGCGATCACATTTCTTTTCGCTTCGTGTTTGCCGTCTCTGGAACGCTTTACCGGCGGCCGTGACTACAGCGCCATCTCTGGAGATTTTTAAGCGGAAGCTAGACAATCATGCAGAAATGCAAGGTTTGTGTCTCAATGGCTTATCCTCATAAAACTTGAAACCACACTGTCAATGGATAAGCGTACAAACTAAATCCCCACGACCTATTCTGCCTTCTCTCACTCTATCTTTTCCTTAGGTCACCTTTATTATTCCACTTATCTCAACCTATATTATCTACACTACAACCCATTATTTTTATTCTTATTATTATTACTACTATTCTGCTTTTATGACTACACCGAATGACCAACGGGAGTTAGGTCAAACTCCATTCACGGCAGCAATACAGTCCTAACATACTGCATACTACAAACCACATCTCGACCAATCCCCGCACCACTCCTCCTGGAGTCTACCAGAGCTAAAGCAGTCGAGTGGCGGGACTTACTACGCAGAAGCTCACCGAAGATCTGGAACCTCTACCTCACAATCAAGAAGCGAGCTCAGAGAAATCACTGGTTTATACTATCTCGTAATCAGGATATTGGATCCGACCTTGAAGCTACTGGTGACATTTCAAGCTGTAGGTCACCAGGGTAAATTTCACCCCATATGCCTCGCCTACTTAGTAATATCCCAGTACTGCTGTCATGTATGTTCTGGGTGGTTCACTTATTTTGAAGTAATAGGTGTACGGTTTGCCAGAATACCTAGATATGTGCGCCCGTATCTTAGGGATCTGTACAGGAGGAGACTGGCACAGGTCCGGAGATATTTCGCCCCAGGAGTGACTGGATGTGTTGGAATCGTGACTCCGAACTATCTGCATTCATGTCCAGAATCGGTGAAAAAATGGACAGAAACGATATTGAAGTTGTTTTGACCGACAAGTAAATCTCGTAAGCATAAATGTTTAACATGAATTTAGATCGTATACTTCATACTGGTCTGCAAAGGGAAGTGAACCGAGTAACAGAATACTTCATGACAACTTTGAGCTCGCACTTGTAGGTGAGTCCTTGTCTTGCAATGCAGTAATATATGTCTCCATAGCTTATAACCCACATTAAAGTTTTGGAGTGGGATTTAATGGGGCTTCTTTTTGAGGGGAGCGGGGCGGGATTTCGCATCTCTCCAAATTTCATGCTCCCACACTTTCACAACATTTTCATTCTGGTAAATAGCAGCTTGACGACATGAGGATAGTTGTATAAGGGTGTTTGTTACTGCAGTAACCGACGCCCCACAGTTTGGTGAAATGAATACTTTAGTGCTACTCAGACGCTATATCTGGCATTTTTAGTGCCACCGAGGCTCCAAAAATGTGCAGAAATGTGACCAAAATATGGAGTGGAAAGATTAGGGTTTATTTTCTTTCGTGATTGTGACGTGGTGAGTCCATGGGTTAAAAGGCTGTGACAGAATTTTGGAGTAGTCAATTGCAAGTCATTCTGCTTAATTACTTTTGAACAGTAGTCATTCATCGCATGTGCAGTAAATTTGTATCCAGTTAGCAACCTGATAAATTTCTGGTGGTGTCAAGAAGTTAACATTATTGTTTTGCATCTCAGCACCAAAAACGACACTAAATTTGGAAAATTTGTTAATTAGTGATACTTAATAAGCATTTGTTACATAATTCGACTGTTGACCATCAACTTAATATAGATTCGTATTTCTCTGTTGTCGTTACCCTCTTTAGTGCCTAATTAACTGCCTTCTTTGGACTAGTAGTAAAAAATTATCGTTTTAAACAGCAGGGTTTAATTTTAATGAAAGGGCGAATTCCTAACATTGTGGTGAATGTAGTGTTTCATCATATAAAATGTATTGTGTTGAAAAGCTTTCCGAATATGGTTTATTGTCCGTAATCTATTATGTGCGTGCCGGTGGCACTGCTGTAGAATGCTCGCCAACCACCCAGGCGGTCCGGGGTTCAATCCCCAACCACAGACGCACTCCTTCACCTCGCTAAGCCACTAATAAAACTAGTGAAAAGGGAAAGTTAGACATGAGGCTAGCAACCCTATCCCATAAAAATAAACAACATTGCTATTGAAACTTCAAGCCCGTAGCTTGAAGCCCTATGTTCCACCTGCAACGTAAAAGAATAAAAAAATCGAATATATTGAGTTTCTCCTGTCTGTTGTATTGAAAAGACAAACTAATATATAATCGGGGTTTTCACGTTATTGTATAATGGTTTTCGTCAAATTTATGCCCAGATTCTAATCATCCTAATGGAATCTGAAAACTTTAACTAATTCCAAACATTCTTTTTTTTTTTTTCAATTTTTCTATAGGTCGTGATGTCTCTCAAAAATTTCTTCTCGTTTTTCTGCGCTCAGTATATCCCCAGTTTCCTGAAGAGTGGATATTGGATATTGTGCAGCACTTAACTTCAACTTCTGAACTCGCTTATATAGCTGCACACTTGGGAGTTAAAGATATAGTACTTTATAGTGATCAGACTGATAATTCAAGCAGTAGAATTGTGTCAAAACCACCAGAGTTGGATGTACTAGCTAATGCATTAATGGCGCTAACTGGTGCATTAGCAAAAGATAAGGTAATATGCGTTAACTGACTTATGTTGTGTTATCTTTTAATGAACTCTGCATATCTTTAAGGGACTAGTGTAATTTATGAGAAGATAAAGTGGTCTCACTAACTGACGGATAGACGTTGTCTTGTAATGTTCACTAATATCATTTGGCTGAATAGACCTAAGTATTTGAAGTGGGTTTGAGTTCATTGGCTAGTCAGGAATATGGATCACTCAAACCTTAATGTGATGAACGCGAATGACTTTCAATCATGGATTTTTACCGGCCGGTTTATAAGAAAGGTAGTAAATTTCCTTACGCATATCACAGGGGAATTATCTGAATAACATTTTGTGCAGTTCTAAGCTCCGTAGCACTGCGGAGACTAAATGAGACCCAGGGAAAACACATTGTCGCAGAATAGTCTGGGCCCGTTTTATTTCATCGGTCCTCATCAGCTGCGTACAGCCTGAATTCTTTAATAAATTAAAAAAGTGTACAATTTTAACAACACTTTGTCCATTAGCAAGCATATTGTCAGAGCGTCATAGTGAAATAAGGCGTTGTGATTTACAAGGTGTCTAAAGTGTTACGACATATGTATATCCTGTTGGAAAGAAGCTTCTTGAAAAAATTAATTAACAGTTGTGTTGTTGGGGTGGTAACAAAAGAAAATTAGTAATAGTTACGTAATTAGATAAGAGAAGATCACAATTTCGGTGCACATGAGGTCATATGAGAAGTTGATGACGTAATACAGTGAACAGAACTCAGAAGACCAAGAAAAACATTATCTCTTAAGGGATTCATCGAAAAATAAAGGGAGAGGGGAGTGAAAAGATAAGTTAACAAGATTAGAAAACAAAGAGTTACTAAGAAGTGAGTCACCAGGGTAGTTGAAGTTCAACAACGGATTCTTTTTGAACACATAAGTCAGGCTTCAATGGTTTTATTGCTATAGGTTCAACAAACCTAAGAAGACTTGAAGTACTTTGTCTGTTAATTATTTTGAATGATTCCAGCACATCTCGGTGTCCTGCGTCAATCTGTATGACGCTATGACAATATGCTTGCTAATAGACAAAAGGTTTTTTTTAAATTGTACACTTTTTTATTTTATTAAAGAATTCAGGTTGTACGCAGCTGATGGGAACCGACGAAATAAAATGGACGCAGATTATTCTGCGCCAATGTTTCTTCTTCCTTTGTTCAAATTTATAAAAGGGAATCATTGTATGAAATAAAAGATATGAATAGGTTGGTAGTTAATAGGGTGTGAAAATGTACAAAAGGAACACATGAGAGTGATAATAGTGAATTAATTATTAAAGCAAATGCAAACCAAAAGTCAATGCAGCCCCGATATTTGTATACAGAAAAAGTCTCTTATTCTACCTTGGTCTTAACCTCCCTTTAATAGTCGTTTCCTGCAAAAAATTTCAATTTTTTCTTTTACTTTTAGTTTACTTTTGCTTTAATAATTAATTCACTATTATCATCCTCTCATATGTTCCTTTTGTATATTTTCACACCCTATTCACACTTGTTAAATTGTCACTCAGCTACCTTTCCTCTCACTCAATAGCAATTTTGACTTTACCAAATTTCTATCTTTGTGCTATTGAGGTTGGCAGTTCACGATCATAAGTGCGCACATCCAGCCTCTCGTGTTAAGGTTAGCAATATGGGGCATGTGGTAATAAAGTTAGGCGCAGTTTTATGCTATGGGGGGATATTCCGTCGATAAGCTTGTAAAAACGTCTATCAATTGAAATAGCTAAGGAAAGTGTTACGCTTCCCAAGCCTCTAACTTCTTTGATTAGCACTGTTAGTTGATAAACAACAAGACTGAGTTTTAACGTATAACTTTGCTTAGAAGTGCAGCAGTTAAAGTTGCCGCAATCCAATGGGACATGGTACCATTTTTTATGAAGTCTCTTTGACAGAACAAGGAAGTGTAAACTATGTGTTTCGGCGGTCCTAAAATGCGAGGAATCGACGGTTAAAGACTGTTGGTGATATATATATATATATATATATATATATATATATATATATATATATATATATATATATATATAAACTAAGTCAAATACGAAAATTTGAATAAATCAAGCAAAAGTAAGTAGGTTTAGTTGTTTGCAGTTTATTTGCTCAAGAAGTAAGATCTCTTATTCAAACTGAAAGAATATGGGGTGTAAACATTGACAGTGTTATGACAGAGCAACTTTGAAGCTTCAAAACACGCATAGTAGTAGTTAACTAGTAGTTCTGCATGCCAAATAATCCACAACGGGAAACTTACTGTCTGTCTGTTTTCGACATAGAACTTTGCACAAATGTGCGGAAGTTCAAGTCGCCACATTCCGTGTAGCACGCGAAGCAAGAGAAGAAAGTACAAGAAAAGCATAATAGAAACAGTGAGCAGAGGTGTGAGACAAAGGAGTAATAAAGAAATACAAAACAGTTTCATTGGAGATCATAAGTCACAAGGAGTGGATGCATCTGCGCCACTGAGAACGATTTTGAGCCATGTCACCAATTGTTTCCAACCATAGATTTTTACCGTCCCGAGGACCCCAGCCTGGAAGTCTACACCTTCCTACGTGGCTTAGACCAACTGTTGTGGATTTCATTGACTGATGCCAAGTTTTTGTTTGACCGCCGCTAGCTTTTTTCCAGCCTGACCCTATATCCGCTAACATTGCTCGTCGAGGGAGGCGATGGCTTGGCATACGTAACACATGTCCTAACCATCTCAGTCTTTGTAGCTTCACGACTTCGTCGATTGATTTCCCCTGTTTACCTAGAACTCTACGCCTAACCTCCATGTTGCTCACCTTATTATGCCACTTTACACGGGAAATAGAACGCAGGCACCTATGATCAAAGACAGCTAGTCTTTTCATGTCTTCCACTCTCAGTGGCCAGGTCTCACAACCATAAAGGAGGACGGAGCGGACTGATGAGCAGTACACCCGCCCTTTGGTCGATAGTCGAACATCTCGTCTACGCCAGAGTCGGCGTAAACTAACAAATGCGAAACGAGCCCCTTGTATTCGTGCTGAGATTTCGTCAGAGATCAGCCCGTTGGGGCTGATGGTACTTCCCAAATAAGTGAAGCGGTCAACGTGCTCTACCACTTCACTTCCTATTTTTAAACTAGGCGTCGATGTAGTCCAGTCCTGTAACATCATCTTGCATTTGGCGGGAGCGAATCGCATGCCAAACATTCGTAGATTGCGGCTCAAGGTGTTTAGAAGACTCTGCATTTCGTCAGCGTCTTCGCCTAGAAGGACTATATCGTCTGCATATTCCAAGTCAACGAGATTATTCCCCGGTAGCAAGTCAATCCCTGAGTCGCTGAAGTCACCTAGGGTTAAGTCCATTAACACATCTATGATGAAGTTGAATAGAAAAGGAGATAATGGGCATCCTTGACGGACACCACTGGTCGTCATCAGTTCAGATGACAGCTCGCCGTAAGCCCTCACCTGGCTGTATGAGTACGAGTAGAGTGCCTTAATCAGTGCAATATATTTTCTTGGAATTCCCTTTACAGCCAAGCATCTCCAGAGAACTTCCCGATCGACAGAGTCGAATGCTGCCTTTAGGTCAAGAAATATAATGACTGTTGGACGCCGGTAGGAATGCCTATGTTCTAGAATCTGTCGGAGGGTGAAGATATGATCAATACACCCTCTTCCTGGTCTAAAGCCTGCCTGGCTCTCTCGTGTTTGTGCTTCCCGAGCACCACTCAGTCTACGCATGATTATTGAGCCTAAGACTTTAGATACTATATTAGTCAAGCTAATCCCTCTGTGATTATCACAGGAAGACTTGTCTCCCTTCTTGTATATGGGGATAATCAGTGACTTACACCAACCCGATGGGACTTCTTCTGATTCCCAGACGCTGCCTAGTACCTCAGTTAATCCGGACAGTAAGCTGTCTCCACCGTACTTAAATACCTCTGGAGTCATTCCATCAGGTCCCGCTGCTTTGCCTAGTTTCAGATTGGTGACAGCTTTAGTAACCTCAGTTAGTGACGGAGGACCTGTGTTTATATCCCATTCAGGGAGGTGTTGGATGCTCGGAAGGTTGAGCGTGGCTGTGGGCAAATTAAACTGCTCCTCATAATGCTCTTTCCAACGATCCAGTCGTCTATCCTGGGAGCTAATTATAGTGCCATTTTTTTCCGAGATTGTCTCACTAATGATTTGTCTTCTCCCACCCGTTTCCCTGATGAGTGTAAAGAGTTGCCTGGTGTTGCCTATCCTCGAAGCTTTCTCCATCTCTTTGGCTTTTGTCGCCCACCACTGTTCACGGTCCTTGCGGAGACTTTTCGTAAGTTTCCTCTTGTGCAGCTTTCGCTCCTCATTGAATTCGGAGCTCGCCGGAATAAGTCTTCTAGCATCTATCAGTTCGGATGAGGCGGTGGAGATCCAGTGGTTTTTACTCACCTTTGGGTTTACCTTATTCACAGCTTTTACAGCTGTATCTATGGCTGCCTGGATATTTTTCCAAGCTTCTTCAGGGTGAGCACAGCTGTCGAACACAGATATGTGTTTAGCTAGTTCTTCCTGAAATACGGATTTAGTTTCCTGATCGAGCTGGGGACGTGATGGTTTTACCGCCAGCTGTTTCCTACGTCCGTTCAGTCGTAAGCACACCCGAGCGCGGACCAGTGCATGGTCGGTATCTACGCACGTGTTCCAGAAGGAGCGACAATCTCCTACCGACCCACGCCAACGATAGCTTATTGCTATGTGGTCTATTTGTGTCCAGCGTTGGTTTGATGAAGGGGGTCTCCAAGTCAAACAGTGTCTCTCCTTGTGTTTGAAGTTAGTGCTTACAAGAAACAAATGATTATCAGAGCAGAACTGTAGGAGACGGTCACCGTTGTCGGTTCGCTGGCACGGAGCTCCATAGGTGCCACCGACATCCTTCTCAGATTGACACAATTTCCCTACTTGAGCGTTAAAGTCACCAGCTAGAACGACTATGTCTGAGCGTTTAGCCTTTCCCACCAAACTAGACAGCTTTTGGTAGAACTCATCCTTCGTTTCATCTGAACTGCAGTCAGTGGGGGCGTAGGCGGAGATTACGAAAAGGCATCGGCGAGTAGTGCAGTCCTTCCTCCTTCTTACTGATCCGTTCAGGCGGACAGCACACATTCGGCTATCTACCGGGATCCAGTCAAGCAATGTCTTTTCTGCCCTAGTACTCAAAGCTATCCCTACGCCAGCTAATCCTCGTGAACTAGCTGTGGCATCTCCTGACACCCTCAAGGTGAATTTTGCAGATTCAACCTGTTGGCCAGGTGGGGTTAGGTGAATAACCACACTTGGGTCTTGTATGCGTGTTTCTGAAACACAACATACATCA
The DNA here is from genome assembly GCA_944472135.2 of Trichobilharzia regenti. Taxonomy (NCBI): domain Eukaryota; kingdom Metazoa; phylum Platyhelminthes; class Trematoda; order Strigeidida; family Schistosomatidae; genus Trichobilharzia; species Trichobilharzia regenti. The sequence continues at coordinate 38,834,313 of OX235264.1, read as the reverse complement.
ATGGCTCGTGATGCCAGGGTCTTGGCTAGTGATGCTTGTTGTCCTATTTGGCAAAGTGTCCTAACATTAAGAGCTCCTATATGAAATTGGTGGCGCGGCTTTAAGAGGCTGTCGGTGGTGGTTTTTTGGCTTCCATCGTTTTTAGTGGACGCAGAGTGGAGAGGAAGTGGAGAGCTATCAAGTCGAGGAGTTGCATCAGTGGAAGGAAGGCAAGATGATAGAGATGATGATGAAGACAAAGATGAGTGAGTAATAGAGAGGTTTCGTGTGCATTTCGGATTGTGAGGGCGATTGTTACTTCCCGGCTGCCCACACCGTGGAAGTTGGTTGCGTGACCGCAGAGCCCAGGGGACAACTGCTTGAGGCCGGTCACACGCGGCCTGTTTTTGCTCGTTCTTTTTTGTTTGGTGTGTCTCAGTAGCAGGGAAACTTACGGAATCCTTCGAAGTGAGGACGGGAGTGAGGCAAGGCTGTCTACTATCGCCAATGATTTTTCTGGTTGCGGTAGATTGGATAATGCGGCAGACAACGGTCGATGAAGAAACAGGCATAAAATGGACTCACACAAAAACTTGGAGGATATGGACTTCGCCGATGATATACGTCTGATTTCCCACAAACTGGAAGACATGCAAGTGAAAAGCAACAAGTTGGCAGAAGAAGCATCGGGAGAAAATAGGACTTCAGGTGAACATAGGGAAAACAGAGGTGATGAAGATTCCTGGCCAACAATAACAACGGACAACAATCAGTATAAATGGGAGGAACCTAAAAGAAACAACCTTCTTTACCTACCTGGGAAGGATTGTTTTGAACTACTCGTACTCATACAGCCAAGTGAGGGCTTACGGCGAGCTGTCATCTGAACTGATGACGACCAGTGGTGTCCGTCAAGGATGCCCATTATCTCCTTTTCTATTCAACTTCATCATAGATGTGTTAATGGACTTAACCCTAGGTGACTTCAGTGACTCAGGAATTGACTTGCTACCGGGGAATAATCTCCTTGACTTGGAATATGCAGACGATATAGTCCTTCTAGGCGAAGACGCTGACGAAATGCAGAGTCTTCTAAACACCTTGAGCCGCAATCTACGAATGTTTGGCATGCGATTCGCTCCCGCCAAATGCAAGATGATGTTACAGGACTGGACTACATCGACGCCTAGTTTAAAAATAGGAAGTGAAGTGGTAGAGCACGTTGACCGCTTCACTTATTTGGGGAGTACCATCAGCCCCAACGGGCTGATCTCTGACGAAATCTCAGCACGAATACAAGGAGCTCGTTTCGCATGTTAGTTTACGCCGACTCTGGCGTAGACGAGATGTTCGACTATCGACCAAACGGCGGGTGTACTGCTCATCAGTCCGCTCCGTCCTCCTGTATGGTTGTGAGACCTGGTCACTGAGAGTGGAAGACATGAAAAGACTAGCTGTCTTTGATCATAGGTGCCTGCGTTCTATTTCCCGTGTAAAGTGGCATAATAAGGTGAGCAACATTGAGGTTAGGCGTAGAGTTCTAGGTAAACAGGGGAAATCAATCGACGAAGTCGTGAAGCTACAAAGACTGAGATGGTTAGGACATGTGTTACGTATGCCAAGCAATCGCGTCCCTCGACGAGCAATGTTAGCGGATATAGGGTCAGGCTGGAAAAAAGCTAGCGGCGGTCAAACAAAAACTTGGCACCAGTCAATGAAATCCACAACAGTTGGTCTAAGCCACGTAGAAAGGTGTAGACTTCCAGCCTGGGGTCCTCGGGACGGTAAAAATCTATGGTTGGAAACAATTGGTGACATGGCTCAAAATCGTTCTCAGTGGCGCAGATGCATCCACTCCTTGTGACTTATGATCTCCAATGAAACTGTTTTGTATTTCTTTATTACTCCTTTGTCTCACACCTCTGCTCACTGTTTCTATTATGCTTTTCTTGTACTTTCTTCTCTTGCTTCGCGTGCTACACGGGGTGTGGCGACTTGAACTTCCGCACATTTGTGCAAAGTTCTATGTCGAAAACAGACAGACAGGCGGAGATAACTGGTGAGGATTTTAAAGCGAGAATTGGAAAAGCAAGACAAGCTTTCATTACTCTCGAGTCTGTGTGGAGGTCAACAGCACTCAGAATCAAAATAACATCCGGGTTTTCAACTCCAATATGCAGTCAGTCAGTGCTAGTATACGGACCAGAGACTTGGCACGCCATAAAGAGCATCTCAAACAAGCTACAGAACTTCATTAATAGTTGTCTTCGCTCAATACTCAAGATCAGATGGCCAGAAAAGATTAGCAACCGGGGTCTCTGGCAATGGGCAAACCATCCACGAACCGATTGTGAAACAAATAGGCAGGAAGAAATGGAGATAGATTGGACATACTCTGAGAAAACAAACCATCAAGTGAATGACATCACAAGACAAGCCCTCGAGTGGAACCCGAAAGGGAAGGGGCGACTTGGTCGTCCAAGGGTGGCTTGGAGGAGGAGGTCATGTAATTTGGAGATGAAAGCATGTGGGCAGACTTGGAGCGGAGTGAAAAATTTGGCAGAAAACCGAACGTAATGGAGACGCGCGGCTGAAGCTCTATGTTCCTCTAGGAATTAAAGGACATAATAATAAGTAGTAGTCAAGATCAAACGATAGACTGATGCAATGTAAATACCACTGTTTGATAGCAAGACTTTTTCTGGTAGATCTGTAGATATCGACATAAATGTCTCTCTCTTTTTCCCTTTTGCAGTTATCAGTGAAATGAGTTTTACTACACCCTTCAATTTTCCACTATATGTTAATGTCAAGTTATTTGGTTGAGTTGAGTTTCCCTAATAACTTAAGATTCACACTTTTCTTTTAAATTTTTAATTATGTTCACTAATATTTTATGCTTTTCGAACAATATATATGTGTGTATAAACACGTACCGATGACTTTTTTTATCCTAACTTAGTTGGAGAGAGCACACTTATTTATTCGGGATTTTATTGTGGCGAGACTAGGTGATTTGGATTTGACTGAATTGGTTTCCATTCCTGAACCGCTGACTCTTCTACAAGGCATACTTAAATCTGAAGGACGTGGACCACCTGAAACCAGGTAAGCTACAAACACTAATTGTGTTAATAATAAACACTAGACTATGTTACTTCTTTAAAAACCTACCATAATATTAATAGTGATTCACAGTCATAAACTTATGTTAAAAAGTTAAGTTTTGATAGTGTGAAATATTCCCATAATATGGATTAAAAGACATGTTACGAAGGTGATTGAGTCTTAGAACGATGAGTGATGCTTGAATCTTGAAAAGACGAATGAACCAAGAATTTAGGCTTTATTCATTTTACAATGAAGCCGGAATGGCTTAAACATATAAAGGAAAAAAAGAGTGTTAATAGCGGTAGAGATATGAATATGACTAGATACGTATTATAAGAAAAGTTCACAACATTCACTACGGCTTGAAAAGGAATGAGCCATTATGTCACGCTTCTCTGGTACGCAAATTGTAAGGCCGTACACGTTGTTGTTTTTCCAAAAGAATACGCCAGTTGTTCGTTTCAGTTGTATTTTCTTCACGAAGAATATTAGGATCAGTGGTCGCATCCCCATTTACTTGTTGCTCAGGAATTGCGTCGCCCTCCGGTATTGAATTTTCAACTTGATCTATATCTTCGCCTTTGGGTGCCAGATGATGAGCAACTGTATCTTCACGTCCATTACCGAAGCGAACGTGAGCGAATTGCGGGTTACAATTCAATAGCTCCACCTCTTCAACCAGGGGATCGAATTTGGACTGACGAACACTCCGCCGGGGAAGTACTGGTCCTGGTACAGTGAGCCAAGTAGGAAGAGTTGTCCCAGATGTCGATCTTCGGTTATAGGTAAACAGTCGTTCGTGTGGCGTGGCGTTCGTTGCAGTACAGAGCAAAGATCTGATGGAATACTTTACTTTACTTTACTTCGGCTATCTCCTACGGGAGGATGAGCCGGCTTCATGAACGTCTCGAATCATCGCTGCCCAGGCGCGGCAATTTGTAAGAGAGTTCATGAAGTTTCATGGGAATTTGGTACGAGTGATGTCCCCAGCATCGCTCGGCCTTTTGTTTGAGAGTGCAGCTCTAGCCTTTACACAGCCAAGTGTGACCTACAAGGCAGTAGGAGTGGAGTAAGGAGTCCACTATCCATTGGCAGCCGGTGACCGGAGTTCGGTTCATACGCCTTTCTGAATGGGGCCAGACATCCAGGACATCCAACAAGCCCTTTGTCCATACGTCTGCCGGTGAGCTCCAGTGAGCTTCATACGCCAATCGTTGGAGGTTTGGAATCAGGGTTTAGCCATCTCCCCTAGACCGTCATCCAATGGACAGTCAACCCGGTGGAGAGCGCCGGGCATCCGCTTTCGCCCTCTTACTTTGGTGAGAAACACCTCCGCCACGTGAAGGCAGTGAGTAGGACTTCCTCAGGAGAGGCTATGTAAGACGCCCGGTCATATGGGAGCATTTCAAGAGGTGTGCGGAGGGGTGGCCAACCCGCAGCGCAAGGCACCCACCCCCGACCATCCTGAGGCTTTGGAGGCAAGGCGTCGAGTAGAACAGACTCCCATTGTGCCGTTGGTAGGCCCCGTGATCTTAATGCTAGAGTGATGGCACGCCAAAGTGTTCCATTGAGGCGCTCGACCTGCCCATTGGCTTGAGGATTGTATGAGGTAGTACGACTGGTTGCTACGCCTTTCTCCAGAAGAAATGCCCGTAATTCGGTAGACATGAAAGCAGCTCCTCTGTCGGTATGTATGTAAGAAGGCATACCGAAAATCGAAAACAGTTGGCAAAGGCAATTCATTACCGTTTGAGACGACATGTCGGGGCAGGCGAATGCAAAGGGGAATCGAGAATATTCATCGATCAGCGTGAGCAGATAGTGATTGCGGCTAGCTGACGGTAGAGGTCCTTTAAAGTCGATGCTTAACCTTTCAAAAGGTTGGGTTGCTTTTATGAGTTTGAAATTAGAGGGATTGTAAAATTGAGGCTTTAACTCACAGCATGTCACGCATTTACTGGTTACATTGCGCACCTCGTCAAGGGAGAATGGAAGGTTTCTCGAGCGTACAAAATGCATCATTCGGACAACTCCAGGATGGCACATAGAGTCATGGAGAAATTTCAAGTCGCACACTGACTGCAAGGAACCGCAGAAACTACGGGAAAATGTATCAGCAGCTTGATTATCCCTTCCAGGACGATAAATGATGTCATATTGATAAGGGGATAGCTCAATTCTCCAACGCATTATTTTATCGTTCTTGATTTTGCCTTTATGAATCTTGTCAAACATGAATGCTACTGAACGTTGATCAGTGACAAGTTTGAAGTGATTTCCGAGAAGGTAATGCTTCCACTTACGAATTGCTTCAACCACGGCATAGGCTTCTTTCTCAACCGATGAATGATGTTTCTCACTTCGAGAGAGGCTTCGAGAAAAGAAGGCGACAGGTTTACCATTCTGGTTTAATGTAGCTGCAATTGAGACATCTGAAGCATCTGTTTCAACAACAAGGGGTGCTTTCGGATCAACTACCACAACGACTGCACGTTCTAAGTCGTCTTTCAGTTTGTCAAAAGCATTTCGAGTTTCGATATCAAGAGGGAAAATCCGATTATTTACCAATGGGTGGATTTTATCTGAGAAGCGAGGGATCCACTGTGAATAATAAGCAAATAATCCAACGGCCCGTTGTTGAGATTTGATATCTGTGGGTGGTTCTAGATCACGAAGAGGTTTTAGCCGATCGGGATCTGGTTTAATAACCCCCTTTGAAACTTCATAACCGAGTAATTGTATGCTTCTGCTTGAGATCACACTTTTGGAATCATTAAGGGTTATTCCATAATTGCGTGCTGCTACCATAAACTTGTTTAGATTTTTGTCGTGTTCCTCCTGAGTTTTGCCGCAGATAGTGACATTGTCAATGTAGGCAAACGTGCTTGTGAGTTGTTCTTTACTGATCAATTCATCGATAATGCGTTGAAAACAAGCTACGCCATTGGTAACACCAAAAGGAATTCGGCAAAATTGGTAAAGTTTCCCACAAGCCTCGAAAGCAGTATATGGTTTATCTTCGTTCCTTAGGGCAATTTGATGATAAGCATTCTTCAGATCAAGAGTGCTGAATATGTCATATTGTGCGATTTTTTCTATCATTTCGTCAATCCTAGGTAATGGGTAAGCATCCAGAAAAGTGAATCGATTGATTGTCTGACTATAATCAACTACCATCCTCTTTTTATGGCGTTCGTTTGACGTAACAAGAACTTGAGCTCGCCAAGGAGAATTAGAAGGTTCAATAACACCTTCTTGCAGTAACCGGTTGACTTCGGTGGAAATAAAACTTTCATCTTCACGAGAATAACGCCGGGATTTTATCGCGATCGGTTTACAGTCTTTTGAAAGATTTTCAAACAGGGTAGGCAGGTCGACGCGAACACAAGGTAGACCACAGAGAGAAAAAGGCGGCTTTGATCCCCCAAAAGGAATCTCAATGTGTTTGTGAAGTTTTAAAAAATCATGTCCAAGAAGGACGTCTGCACATAAATTATGAAGAATGGAAAATTTGAATAGATCATAAGTGTGGTTTTTATAGCAGATGGATAGAAGACAATGTCCTTCAGTATGACTAGTAAGATTCGTACTCGCCATTGTGATTCTGTTTCGAGACTTATGGACTTTCCAGTTATACTTACGAACAACTGAGGAAGAGATGTAGCTCTCACTGCTTCCGGTATCCACTAGAGCTTGCATTGATTTCCCATTGACAGTAAGCTGCGTAACAGCATCAGTGAGACTTTGAGGTGCTGAAGCCACAACGAGAGATGAAATTATAGAGTTAACTGAAGATGGACCTTTTTTCGTAGATGGCGCAGACCTGCAAACCTTCTGAAAATGTCCTTGCTTGCCACAAGCTTTGCAAACTGCATCACGGGCGGGGCATTTGGAACGAGGATGTCTACGATTACCACAGAAAAAGCATTTGGATTCAACGGCAGCAATGGTTGTTTCATTGACGGAGGGTGTGGAATCTGATGAATGAGGTACATCATGTAAAGAAATGGACGCGCAAGGTGTAACAGGATTGTTGTATGACTGCGATTGTTGATGTGCCATCTCTAGAGCTCGTGCTTGATCGTATGCCGCTTGAAAAGTTAAAGTACGCTGTTCTAATAGCCTCTGGCGTATCATCGAAGACTGTATACCTGAGATGAATGAATCACGTAGAGATTCGTTACGATGTTCTTCGGCTGTAACTGCCCTGAATGAACAATCTGTAGTCAGCGACTTGAGTCGACGAACAAACTGATCCAGATTTTCGCCAGATTCTTGTTTACACGTTGCTAACAAGTGTCGAGCAAACACTTCGTTGCAAGGCTGCATGTAGAGACTCTTGAGAGTGTCGATAGCTTCTTCGTATGTTTTGCATTCAGAAATGCATTCGTATACAGAAGTAGAAATATGATTGAAGAGAATATGTAGTTTCGAAGGATTTTCGGATCCCATTGATTCAATGAAGTAGGAAAAAGTCGCAAACCAGTGATCCCACTTCTTGGCAGCTCCAACTGCGTTAGGTTCTACGTCGAACCGATCAGGTCGGAAAAATCGTTCCATGAATATTGTAAAATGAATAAATTGTTACGAAGGTGATTGAGTCTTAGAACGATGAGTGATGCTTGAATCTTGAAAAGACGAATGAACCAAGAATTTAGGCTTTATTCATTTTACAATGAAGCCGGAATGGCTTAAACATATAAAGGAAAAAAAGAGTGTTAATAGCGGTAGAGATATGAATATGACTAGATACGTATTATAAGAAAAGTTCACAACAAGACAATCTGAACGAAGAATATTCTTTTCAATAATTTCTCTTCAGGTTCTTACAATTATAAAATATAATTTTTGCTGTCGTTACAACTCAAAGATGTCTTACCTAACCATAGCTCTTCTTCATGCATATACCATTTCAACTGTTCCTGTGGTTCAAGTTATATAGGGCGCACGACTAGACAGGTTCGTCTACGGGTTCGAGAACATTTACCTGCTTGGTTCAGCAGGGGGGAAATTAAGTGCATAAAAACTCGATCTTGTCACACTTGGTCGATACTGGACATCGTATTGATGTCAACACAGCTTTCAGGGTTATATACCTACTTCCAAAATCGTTATCACTTACAGTTCGCTTACGTCTCCTACACATAGCTTAAGCTGCTGCAATAAGATAGACTAAACCGGAACTTTGTATCCAAAAAGAAGACGTCCAAACGCTGTTCCTACCGTGGCCAAACTTGGATTGATGGTTCTTCTTCTCACCAAGAGTGCTCCTTTCCCTTAACCCTCTTGGTTTTTCTCCTTTATTTATTATTACAACTATAATTAAAATTATTATTATTACGATTATTATTATTCGTCATAGTTTATGCCCTTCATGCAAACATTCCCTCAATACTATCGAATTCTTCATTTATATTATCCGGAATTATTATTAGTGACATTACCTCTTTTCTCAATATATGCCTCCGCCTGTTTCACTTCACATATTCGTTATTTCATTATGAGCTTCCCATTGCAGTCTTACTATCTCCTGTTTAACACAGACCACTTTTACTAGCCACTCATCTGACACCTTTATAACCTTGAACTGACTTGTCAATTTTCTTACCCCACACTCTACAAATCTATTATGATTAATCATCACCATTGTCTCCCGTTTTACAATATTTTCTAATCGATTTCAGCCTAGCGCGTTTGTCACACAAATACGATTATTTATTTTGACACCCAATAACTAATCTGTTATTCTGCATTAAAAAAATGTATCTGCCGCATAACTGGCCTTTATTGTAACGACAATAAATATTATATTGTATAATTGTAAGGACCTGAAAAGAATGTTCTTCGTTCAGATTAACTTTTAAAAAGTTAAGTATTATTGGGTTAAAGTGAAATATCTCTTTGTTCAAATAATTAAGAACTCAGTGAGGCTTTTGTATATATATATATATATATGAGACATTCACTTCACTCCGTCGTAAACGTTGTTGTTGTAGTTTCTTTCTGAGAAATGTACGAAGCTTGTATTAGGAGTTTCCGAATTCGATTGCTGTGGCACATTGGCTTGAGCATCCAACTTCTAATTAGTAGGTCACAAGTTGGAAGCTTACTTATTGTGTAAATGTTTGGGCAGATAAAACTATTATCTTTCACCTTGTAGACTTGGTTCATTACCAAAATAGATTAAGTTCAATTATTGAATACTATGTGGACATAAATTTTGACTAAACATCTAGTCACACATGTGAAGAGTGTTCATCTAAAAACGAATGGTTGGTATTGTGTGCCAGCTTCAAGCAGATTTTATTTTTTATTCCTTTACGTTCCCAGTGGAGCATAGGGCTTCAAACTAGTGGCTTGAAGTTTATGTAGCAGTGTTTATTTTTACAGGATGGGGTTGCTAGCCTCATGCCCAACCTTTTCCTCTTTGCCAGCTTTTATTTCTGGCTTAGCGAGTTAAGGGGTGCGTCGTCAGCCGGGGATTGAACCCCGGACCATATGCATGGTCTGCGAGTGTCCTAACCGCTATGCCACCGATGCACAAGCAGATTTTCTAATTGACTGAAATTCAGTAATAGTCCACTTAAAGAAATATCCACACTACAGTTTTTCTCTCTAATGTGAATTAGCTTCTAGAAATTTGAAACTTATGAATAAATTACAAATTCTATGTGGTAGATATTTTACAAGTCATATTTTTAAAATCTTATGTAATCATGTCTAACTTATGAAGAAGTTCGGTCCAGTTTGCCAAACGGAACTGTACTGAGAGCCCAGGTTTCAAATCTAATCTTGATTAAATTCCATTTACCATTCAATTACCTATTTCTTTTTTTCTTTTCCAGGCTAATTTACCAGTCAAGTATGAATACTGTTCTGGCTTGTTTTCAAGTTGGTATCTATAGTGATCGTCAGCTTGTTGGAGAAGGTAAGGCAACCGAAGCTAGTGTTTGAGACTAGTCTATCTATATAAAGCAGCATTTCTATGTGGAGATTTTTTTTCTTCCAAAATGTTGGTGTTCATTACTTATAAAGTCACTGTCACACAATATATACGCCTAAGAGGAGATTTCAGTGTGCGGCCGAAAGATGACTGTTGGAGCTTCTGAGAAGTAAATTTGAAATTCCGCTACCTGTTACGGATATGTTAGTTTGATATATGTCTAGTCCTTTCTTTGGTGCAGTCTGAATTCTATCACAGTCAGATTAGCAACGTGGCCACCATTCTAGGTAAGTAAGGTTCTTGAGTTCCTTCAAGGTTGCTGACGAGTGCCAACTAGCACGAAACCTAGGTCAGGCAAGGCTTCCTGTGGCCCATTGTTTCCAACCATCTAATATCATAGTTTGAAGACAACTAAAGTGCCTATATTACTGACTCAAAGTCTTGATGTGATGTTTCCTCCTTCTCTTCTTTCCTTCTTTCCTGCATATGTCCAACAATTATTACGGCTATTGTATCGTGTGTTTGCACTCTGCGACTTATTGTAGACGAATACAAAAGTGTGGAGTCCATTTTATTATTATTATTGTTATTCCTTTTAATTCCCAGAGGAACATAGGGCTTCAGCTGCACGTCTCCATTGCGTTCGGTTCTCTGCTAAAGTCTACACCTGTCTGTCTGTCTATTTTCGACATAGAACTTTGCACAAATGTGCGGAAGTTCAAGTCGCCACACTCCGTGTAGCACGCGAAGCAAGAGAAGAAAGTACAAGAAAAGCATAATAGAAACAGTGAGCAGAGGTGTGAGACAAAGGAGTAATAAAGAAAAACAAAACAGTTTCATTGGAGATCATAAGTCACAAGGAGTGGATGCATCTGCGCCACTGAGAACGATTTTGAGCCATGTCACCAATTGTTTCCAACCATAGATTTTTACCGTCCCGAGGACCCCAGGCTGGAAGTCTACACCTTTCTACGTGGCTTAGACCAACTGTTGTGGATTTCATTGACTGGTGCCAAGTTTTTGTTTGACCGCCGCTAGCTTTTTTCCAGCCTGACCCTATATCCGCTAACATTGCTCGTCGAGGGACGCGATTGCTTGGCATACGTAACACATGTCCTAACCATCTCAGTCTTTGTAGCTTCACGACTTCGTCGATTGATTTCCCCTGTTTACCTAGAACTCTACGCCTAACCTCAATGTTGCTCACTTCATTATGCCACTTTACACGGGAAATAGAACGCAGGCACCTATGATCAAAGACAGCTAGTCTTTTCATGTCTTCCACTCTCAGTGACCAGGTCTCACAACCATACAGGAGGACGGAGCGGACTGATGAGCAGTACACCCGCCGTTTGGTCGATAGTCGAACATCTCGTCTACGCCAGAGTCGGCGTTAACTGGCAAATGCGAAACGAGCTCCTTGTATTCGTGCTGAGATTTCGTCAGAGATCAGCCCGTTGGGCTGATGGTACTTCCCAAATAAGTGAAGCGGTCAGCGTGCTCTACCACTTCACTTCCTATTTTTAAACTAGGCGTCGATGTAGTCCAGTCCTGTAACATCATCTTGCATTTGGCGGGAGCGAATCGCATGTCTACACCTGGCTCCACGTTTGCCCACATGCTTTCATCTCCTCTTCACGTGACCTCCTCCAAGCCACCCTTGCATTGCCGACCAACTCACCGCTTCCTTTTCGGGTTACACTCGAGGGCTTCTCTAGTGATGTCACTTGATGGTTTCCTGAGGGTGTGGCCTTTTGCTGACCTTTTCTGGACATCTGATCTTGAGTATTGAGCGAAGACACCTGTTGATGAAGGTCTGTGGTTTGTTAGAAGTTCCCTTCGTGACTCGGCGCCAAAACTCTGATCCGCATGCTAGTTAGCACTGACTTCACATTGGAGTTGAAAATCCCGATCTTATTTTCATTTTCATGCAGAGCGCTCTTGACCTCCACACAGACTTTAGAGTAATGAAAGCTTGCTTTGCTTTTCCGATCCCCGCTTTAATATCCTCGTCAGTTCCGCCTGTATTTGAAAGGATGCTTCCCAGGTAGGTAGGTAAAGGAGGTCGTTTCTTTCAGGTTCCTCCCATTTATGCTGATCGTTGTCTGTTGTTGGTGTTGGTATTGGCAAGGAATCTTCATCACCTCTTTTTTCTCTATGTTTACTTGAAGTCCTTTCCATCTGTGATGCTTCTTCTGCCAACTTGTTGCTTTTCATTTGCATGTCTTCCAGTTTGTGGGAAATCAGACGTATATCATCGGCGAAGTCCATATCCTTCAAGTTTTTGTGTGAGTCCATTTTATGCCTGTTTCCTCATTGCCCACTGTCTGTCGCATTATCCAGTCTACCGCAACCAAGAAAATCATTGGCGATAGTATGCAGCCAGCCAGCCTTAGCTTACTCCCATTTTCACTTCGAAGGATTCCGTAAGTTTCCCGTTGTGGATTACTTGGAATCCATTTTAGTTTTCAAATATCCTGGTAGTTTTTCTGGGGGTCTCCGGCTTTATTATTAGAGCTTTTGATTTCAATCTTAATGTTATCTTCGGTACTCTTATACATTTTTCATGAGTATTTATAGGGATTTTCTCCTGGATACTGATGTTTTTTTCCTTCACTTTCCCAGTGGAACATAGCGCCTCAAGTTAGTGTCTTGAAGTTTCTGTAGTAGTGTTTAATTTTACAGGATGGGTTGCTAGCCTTTCCTCTTTACCAGCGTTATTTCTGGCTTAGCGAGGTAAAGGAGTGCGCCAGTCGGCCAGGGATCGAACCCCGGACCATGTGCATGGTCGGTGAGCGTCCTAACCACTGTCCCACCAACGCACGGATACTGATGTAATGGTTTTTTTGGTTAGTTGTGAGTCAGGCTTCTTTGATCCGCTATAATCGCATTGACCTTTAACCGTCTTCTCTTCTGAGTCTGGGAATTGTTGTTGTTTACTGAGATAATTTGGGACAGTCTGGAACAACCAATCTTTATTTTCAGCTTTCATGTGATGAGTATCCTGCATTTAGTATATGGCAATCGCTGGTTTATTTTAGCGGTTTTACTTGCCCTTAATGATGAGTTTTAATTTCATTACGATAATTGAAGTGTGCATTCCACCACTTACTGTCTGAAGAAAAATAAGACTTGTCTTACAAGTAGATTAGCAATTAATGAAAACCAGTGTACCCTTTACTAGGTGTACTAAATTCACTTCCTTTGAAGGGTAGTATCAAAAGTGACTAATATATTTATCTGAAAACTTCCTTTACTAATAGAATCCAAAAACTAGGGAAGTAATCTAACTACATGAATTTCTCTAAAATGAGGTGTTAACACAGTTTTCATGACAGTTAAAGCATTCGTAGTTTGGCTTGTATTTATCTTTAAAAATACAAAAATAATTCTGCCTGTACCGTCACTGTAACTGACGTTACTTTGGGAACATATAAAGTTAGAAATAACAAATGTGTCCGACAAACTCTTAGTGGCGGGCATTTAGGTTAAAGTGAAGTCTGATCAATCACAGCAATAAGTTTAGACCTATCGCTATTACTTCTCCTTTTTTGAAACTAATGGAGAAATTATTGTTACTAAAACTTGTTCCTCCCTAAGCTTCTCAAATGATCCAAAGCAGTTTGCTTACAAACAGGGTAGAAGTACTTTAGACGCTGCTGCTGTGTTTCATCACAGCATTGTATCCTCCTTAGACAAAGGAGCCAAGTATGTCCGTTGTGCGTTCCGTGATTATACATCTGCTTTCGACTCTGTACCAAGAGGCCTTCTGTTAAACAAGCTTAGCCTTACACAAACTGAATCCGGGGTTATCATCAACTGGCTGCACTCTTACTTCTCTAATAGGATGCAGTACACGGTATATAATGGTGTAGCTTCCTCTCCTTTGCTTACTGAAGCTGGAGTTCCTCAGGGTGCTGTTCTCTCTCCGTTTCTGTTTCCCTTCTTCTTACATGACTTACCTCTCAGACGAAGTCAACTTCGTCAAATATGCAGATGACCTGATTGTTTCGCTTCCTGTTAAGTCACAGTCAGACTGTTTCAGATTAAATAGCTTCCTGTTGGACATCAGTCAGTGGTTTAAAATAAATGGCCTCATGCTGAATCCCTCAAAACGCCAAACTATTGACTTCTCCTTTAGGCATAAACGAGATCTACAAACACTAGTAAGCACTCATGAAGCCTGTAGCATTGAGGGGACTAAAATTGAAACTAAGTCTAATGCTAAATACCTCAGTGTAGTTCTTTCTTCCGACCTTACATTGTCATCTCATTTCCTAACGGTTTCTAAGAAAGTGTTCCGTCTAGCCTACTACATTAAGAAACTTAGACTATCTGCAATCACCCAATCTCTACTTTCACAATTTGTCAACTCTCGTATCTTGCCTATTCTACTTTACTGCTCCCCGTTAGTCTTTCCTGGGCTACTTGTAAAGGACTATACCATCCTGAGAAGGATGTTGAAGGTAGTTAGTAAGACTACTGGTGTAAAACTGAGTCAGCTCGTCACTACATTAGTAGAAAGGCATCTGAATACATGCGAGAAATAGTCTAAAACCATAATCTCCGACTCCCAACACCCCCTCTATTCCCAACTGTCTCCTCGCATCACATCAGGTAGAACCAGAAATCAGCATAAAATAATATATGCTCGTACAACCAAGTATAGGAACTCAACGATACCATATTTGGAGCCCGTGTTCTAAGTGAAAGAGACAATGTTAAGCGCGAAACCTTATGACTTGCTTTGTTGTCAATAACATAATTTTGGCTTTTATTTTTCTCGTATTTGTACTCTATAGTGAACAATCTTCTTAAACATACTTAGCTACCTAAATCATTAACATTGGCTTACTTCCTTTTTTGTACTTTACTCTATTCCTTCTTTTGTGTATATCTACTGGTTCCGACTATATTAGCACTATCAGTATTACAAAATTGTCCTGTCATTAACCATCACGTAATATTAGTTTTGTGGTTGTTTTTTGTTCGGCAATATTAAACTGACAATCTTGTTTGTGAACACCGTTATCACCATCTAAAAAATTTTGTATTATGCAGGATTACTCACACTACCACTACAAACACCGCATTAGACCTGACAATAGAAAACCCGAAATGTTATTTTATGATTGTTTAGTGTTGTTCAATCAAATTAACTGACCATCATGGCAATAAACACTTTTAAATATCATTTCATAACTTCTTGTATGACTATAGCTTTACTGTCACCACGCATAAACAAATCATAGCTTCCACTACCCAATACTGAGATACTATTTTATGTTGTTTATTTTCCTTTCTACTTCTTGGTATATTTTCGCATTTTTTACTTTCGCTTTTTGTTTTTATATTTACTTTTTGTAATACTCCTTTTAAATGTGCGATGAAATTAGATGCAATATTGTAGATATGTGCTAAAAATTCCACCCTGTACCACTAGTACTGTTTCTGGAATAAAGCAAAAATTATTATTACCTAGTACGCTGTGGTCATAGTAAAAAATCGACCAACAGTATCTATGTATATTTTGAATATATGATGCATTGATTACATTTGTGTCTTTCCTATCAATGATTCTTTCATTTATCGATTTTTTATTTGTATGAACAATAGCTCCCGGTGAGACTGTATTAATCGCGGAAGAAGAAGCCCTCCGTCAGTCAATAAGGAATTTCTTCAAGCTAACGGATAGTCTACCTTCTGTCCCATTAGATGGGGATTTGAACTTTTTGGATTTTGAAAAATATGAGAAACCTAATATTTCGCTTAATTATTATTTAAAACTAGCTGCTAGTGACAGTGCTTGATAAAGCAGAGTGTGATTCTTTGAGAATTATGTTGTATAACTGTAAATAGATTTTTTCAGCATTAGTTTTTTTTTAAATTTTAGTATCTCACTTGACAGTTCATAATTTATAATAGATTTGGAGATCTACTAGAAGGAGCATGATTGTATTTCATGTCACAGCTTGCTTCATTGATGGTTGCTATCCAGGTCGGTTATGCTTTACTTGAGAATGAATGAATGATCCTGTATTGGAATCATGCAGTTTTCACGTCTCAAAAATAAATTATTTGATCAGCAGCTCGACGGAATTTTGCATCGACTTAAGTCTCCGAGTATCTAGTGATGTACATAGTCCATCTGCAACTGAGGTTAAGATTTATGACGCGGCTGGACCTTATCGATCCTTTCAGTGGGGATAGTGCAGATTAAACGGTGTCACAGACAACAATCCATTATTTGGTGCGACTTTAGTATCACCATTTTTGTGGTTTCGCTATAAAGATTCTAACTACCCTCAATATAGATCTCAGATGTTAATTGTGAATGAAAATTTCAAATTTCCCTCTTAAGGAAGAGGTGAAGCACCTCCACTTCACCGGCACATATTTATTCAGCAAGGGTTCATTAAGAGAAATTCACCACCTTTAATTGAAAAATTAACACCACTAGTTTTGACAGAGGGACAATTATATGACCGGTAGTTTTTACTAGCTATGTGTTAAAGGCTCCGAAGATGTCCGTAAAATTGGGGATTTGTGTCTCCATTTTGAAAGATATTTGTAATATAATAAGTCCACTGAGTTCCTTAAACATAGTGTTAGTATCAACTGATGACAGTGAAAGCAACCAACGATTCCCTACTTCGTTGCACTCATTTTTGTGTAGTATCAATTCATCCTTCTTTTTGTATGCTTTTGCTGACTACAACCAATTATTCTCCTACGTGAATAACACTTTGTATCTCTGTTTTCGACATAGAACGTTGCACCGATGTACGGCAGTTCAAGTCGCCACACTCCCTCCATATGGCATACAAATCAAGAGAAGAAATGTATAATAGAGACAGTAAACAGAGGTGTGAGACAAAGGAATAGTAATAACGAAGGACATTGGAAATCATAAGCCACAAGGAGTGGATGCATCTGCACCAGCCATTGAGAACGATCACTTTGAGCCATATCACCAATTGTCTCCAGCATTCATTGGTTTTTACCGTCCCGAGGACCCCAACCAGTCAGGAAGTCTACATTTTCCTACATGGCTGGCTAGCTTAAACTAACTGTTGTGGATTTCATTGACTGATAAGGCCATGTTTTGGTTTGACCGCCACTAGCTCTTTTCCAGCCTGATCACACCTGTCAGCTAACATCGCTCGCCTGTCGAGGAAAGCGATGGCTAGGCATACACAACATATTTCCTAACCATCTCAGTCGATGTAACTTCACAGCCTCGTCCATTGATTTCCCCTTCTTACCTAGCACTCGATCAATGCCTAACCTCAATATTTCTCACCTTATTATGCCACTTCACACAGGAGATAAAACGCAGGCACCTATGATCAAAGACACCTAATCTTTTCATGTCTTCCAGTCTCAATGGACAGGTCTCACAGCTAGTCATAAAGGAGGGCGGAGCGGACTGATGAGCAGTACACTCGCCTTTGGTCGAAGGCCACATATCACGTTTACGCCAGAGACGGTGTAAACTGACATATGCGAAACTGAGATTTCGTCTGAGATAAATCCGCAGGCTGTGGCTGATGGTACTTCCCAAAATAAGTGAAGCGGTCAACGTGCCCTACCCCTTTACTCCCTATTTCCAAACTAGGAGTCAGTGTAGTCCAGTAACATTATGTCACAGTTTGGCAGGAGCGAATCGCATGCCAAACATTCGTAGGTTGCAGCTCAAGGTGTTCAGAAGACTCTGCATATTGTCAGCTTCTTCGCCTAGAAGGAATAACACTTTTATAGTCCTAAGAAAACAATAATGTAAGTATACTTCTCGTCATAGAATCAAATCAATCGCGTTCATCAGAAGGCTACACTTATTTCTAATCTCACTGGTAAACTTGTCTGGAATGCCTTTCATGAAAATAATTCAGCGTCACTGTTTCTGTTGCTTACGTATGTAGGCTGAGAAATAATACAGATCTATCGCCGAATTGGTAAGCACCACTTATCATGATTAAGTAAAGAAAACGTACGTTTTAATTCGCACCGGTAATTACTAGTGACCGTTGCAGGCAAACAGACTGTGCGAGTCTTCTTCATTTAACAAAAGAACCTGTTATACTTTTGTATAAAGTATAAACGGTTGTAGCTTACAAAGCAAACTTTTCACTTTTCATTCAATAGATCAAAGTATTTATTTACTTATATTATTCCGTTGATGTCTTCACCATCTTACAAATACCCGATTTCTCCAGCCACTGATTATGCAACAATTTTTTTAGTACCACTAGAACTATGACAACTCGACCGACGGTTAGTAGCTTGGGTTCGTAAATACTGTTGATGAACCCATCGTCATTAGGTACACAATTTAGAACGGTAGCCTAGGAGCTTAGACGAAGATCATTCGAATGGAAACATTTCGCGCAACTCGTTTTTTATAAATTCAAAGTGAAATTTGGCCCAAGTGCTCTTAGGCAGGACGAGATCAAGTCACCCTCGTAGTGTGTGACTTCTGAAACAGGCGTAGACTGCTCCCTGTTTATCTTCAGTTTATTTAAATGATGCCTGGTAAGGATATTTACGTAATAATAGACAATAAAGCACATTCAACATAAGACCAGTTATGATACTTCAGACTCCTTCGACAAAATATGAACTCGCAATCTATTTAATAAAAGTTCGACGCTATCCTGATGAACCAGTTGTTACGACTAAACACCTACCTTATATAAGATACGCTCAATGTTAATTAAAGACAGGGAGATAAAGTGTGATCAATGACAGCGAAGCAAAGCAGAACATGTATGTCCAGTGTCAGATGATTATGAGGACGACATAAAGTATAGATATTCAACACAAACAGCCACATTACTTTTTTACGGTCGCTTGAAAAGACCAATTCTTAAGCATCATCATGAAAATAAAATGTGCCGACTTCATTGAAAGTCGGCTTGCAACCGTTAACATTCCCTGAAGTTACTACCTATCAGTAGTTACTCGGATTGCTGATATTCATATTTTATCTTACGGACAAACTCATCTGTGAGAACTTATAAATGAAATACCTCTTGGTATACTAAAAATCAGGTAGGAAACTATGTCAATTACTGACAGTCCTGAGTCTATCTAATCATGGAAGCAGTGAAAAAGCAAAGAATTGGTTCTCGCAAGGAAACCACTGGCACCAATAACATTCGACTCCAGTGAATGCTAGTTGATAACGATATTCTACTGATTCGTCAAAGTTCATCATAGGAATGTGTAAACCTTATTTCTGAAGTAGCAAGATTAGATACCTTTGAGACGTTTCACCACACTCGTAATTATGTAAAGAAAACTGATCCACGTTGCCAATGGGTGGTGAGGAGGGAACCATGCTGTTAGTTTATTGGTCGCGACGAATGATAGCATGCACTAGGGCCCAATGATATTTTGGACGCCATGACATACATACAAACTGTTACCTGAATATTTTGCAGACCTTGGGATGCTTTGTCGAAATGCAGTTATATAACTACTGAAATACGCATTAATTTTCTTATAGTTCTTAGACGACGATGTGGTAGTTTCCAAAAGCAATACAACTCTAAAAATAAAAGACTGAAAGTCACTTGGATTTGTGACACTTCATTTAAAAATGAATAAAAAGTGCAATGCGACGTGACACAAGAGAACTTGTGATCAATTTCATTGACCAAAACTATCTGCAAACTAGATAAGAAAAAATCTAGTGAGAAAAACTCAGCTGTGAAGGACGAATTTCATGGGTTTAAACTAGTATGCCACCTAAATGCTCCCACAGCATTTGGATATATTATTTTGATTGGCATAGAAAACTGACTAATTCCTTAATTAATTTGATTTTTTTTATTTTGATTTACAGCTTGATTCCACACTGTATTTTTGGTACAAGTATGGAATTTTCAGCATGGATATCGGTAGCCCAAATTTCGCAGGCCGACCATAGATATCAGGTGTGCGCCGACGTGGCTCGAACCCCGGACAATGTGCATGGTCGGCGAGAGTCCTAACCACTGTGCCACCGACGCACAGGTTCAAAATATACGTCCTAATTTTATAGGCTGTGGTCTTTTTCACCCAACACCCCCTGAATCTCGGATTACCATTGCTGTATTCTGCGAACTAGAGTACTAACGACTGGGCAAGAGATGCACAATAATTAAACCAATACCCATAGACGAAGCAACCCAAAAGAGAGTTAGAATAAGGGACATGTTTATAGAACAAGTTATTGATAGCAAGTTCAGTGCATCTTTTCTATATTTCAAAGTAGCAAAATTGAAGACAAGATCGGCAAATAACTGATAAATATGTACAAATAAATCACAATATCCAAATACGCAGTTCCTATTCCATATCAATAACGTCTTCGCCTTCTGATTCAGACTCTGTACCAGATGATCCCTCCATTTCTTCGTCCACTTCCACCTCTTCTGCTGCTACTATCTTACCTTCACACTGTTTGAGATCACAACCCGTTGTCAAATTACTGATCTTATTTTGCAGTTCAGTGGTGTTTTTGCTACGAACCAACTGTATCGCCTCAAATAAAAGATGTGCAACTTCTTCGTATGAGTTATCCTCACATATTATGTTCAGCTCATCATCCAGATAATCTTCTAAGAAATCGCATATTTCATCATCGTATTTGGACTTCGAAACAACCTGAGGTAAATATTCATATAAAGTCTTTATCTTTTGCTGTGTATTAGGACCTCCAGATTCTTGATTTAATCCAAGACGTAGAGCTGTCCATGAATCCAAGACCTTAACTGTATACTGCTTAAATAAGTCCATGTGACAACAAGTTGGAAAATACCGCTTCTTCCAGTAGTTGGCTTAAACAATAAACATATCAATTCTTATCCGAAGACTAGTCCCTTTTCAAAACAAGTACGAAGTTATCAAAATTTGAAAATTTCCTATTTCATGAAAGAACATATGTAAAGCATGTCCCTAGATAGTCTGACAAATCTGAGTAGACGACGCTGACAGATTTCGGGCTGTCATCATATAAACTCAGATTCAGACTATGAGGATAGAAGGCTCTTGTTGCTTTTGTTAATCCTTGCAACACATACCTCTGTAGAGATCCAGTTTCCCTTTGAAAGCGTTCACCGATGAAGCTGTTTCTACTGAATCACGTAAGGGGTTCCAGTCGTTGACCTCTATGTGAGAGAATCTAAATTCCAGCCGTATTTTATTCGACGTAGATTCCGGCACCTTCTTCTGGTGCTTACGTAAATGTATCATAGAGGGAGAGAAAAGGCCTGAAATTTCAATCCCTAAATCACCCTTGAATATGACAGTACACCATTAACCCTTACCATCTGCCTCCTATCCTTCAGTGAGTCACTGAAGCATTCAAATAAGCGTTGGTCTGATCCAAAATGTTTAAGTTTACTAAGAAGACCTGAATGGGGTACCTTATCGAATGCTTCACTAAGATGGATAATGACAACGTCCAGCAGATAGTTCTTATCCCTGGCCTCGGCCTTATCTTCCCTAGATAACAATGAGTTTGTCAAGCAGGATCGTCCTGGTCGGAATCCATGCTGTTTCAATGCAAGTAAGCCATTTTTCCATATGAGCTCAGAGCTGATCCCTTATGCGTTTTTCTAACACCTTTGCAATGATGAATGTCAGAATTACGGCCCGGTAGTTAAATGCTAACTGTCTGTTCCCCTCTTTGAAGATGGGGCTTATAAAAGCATCTTTCCAGTTGCTGAGTGGCTTAGCCTGGGTCAGAGACATCTGAAAAATCTCCGTAAGTGGAATGTATATTATATCCTCCTCGGAGATTAGCAATCTAGGGTGAGATCCGCTGGGTCCAGGTGATTAACCTGGTTTCAACTGAGACAGTAGTTTGAGACTCACTGCATCATCTACCACAACTGGGGGCATTTTAGGGGCTACATCAGTTACCTCGCTACACCCCTGGGCGAGAAAACATCACGAAGGTATTGGGAGAGCTTCTCAGCTTTTGCTTCGTCTGACTCGGCAGCCTCTCCTAGCCTCATCTTCTGTGAAAAGATGACCAGTCGAACAAAATGTCGTAGTCAGTGTTGCACAGTTTACCAGCTGTTACATGAAAGAGTGGTGCGTCCACAGCTCGATGGCTAGAGCCCTTGAATGAAAAGATACAAACGCCTGGTTCAACACTGCTCTGAACTCTGTTTTCGCTTTGTGAATTTAATAACTTCTAGGAAACCTGCCATTTACGCTGCTTGAAAGACTCTGAGTTCATTTCCGATTGGCTTCTACTGGAAAAATTTCTCAGGGTTTTTTCATGGTAATCATTCATGTTAAACCTCAGTTCGAGTCAAAATACCTGCTGACATTTTAGCCTGGTCCACTTGGCCTGACGAACTTCTTTGACTGCCTACACACGTACCGCATAAATTCATATTAGTAGTGTAAAAGATTTGTGCGGCTGAGTTTTACGAAGAGATCAGTGTAAATCGTTGTCAATTACGGTTGAATACGTACTAATATCTAAATGACATAGCAAAACTTTCAACGATAGTATATATTATATTATTGTTTCCTGGTATACTAAATGGAATCTAGAGCATCTCGATCCCGTCCATTCTCTGCAGCCTTTCTAGATGACTCTATGGACGCACGTTAACTTTGATTTCTGCTTGTCTCTATTGCCTCCATATAACCATCGGACGTCAGTCTGGTCGTATCACTCTCAGTGTCAATCCAGGACCTTGCACTCAAGGTCACTGACAGGAAGCGGCCGAAATTGACGTTATCACTTGAGGCCAATGGTTACAAAGACGGGCGTTTTTAATTGCTAAATGTGAGTCCAGTTTATAACGTAGACATGAAATGACTTTACATCTCGCTATCTCACTTTTCACCAACTACCAACCAATCATAATCACTTCTTTACCCCTTTAATATGGTTAAAAATGCACAATTGTGACGTGTTTTCCCCTGAAAAACGTAGTGTCAAAGGCCAGTCTTTGTATTCTGATATTTGTGTTGCTGGCTGAAGCGAGAAATAACCTCCTGTATTATTTTAGTTGAACTGATCGTCGCGCACAGTTTTATATGTGCCCCCGTGCAAACCCACTCGGTCATAGCAGCCACCTAGCGGCCCCCTTAGCCCGTGCTCAATACAACCATTTTTCCTCTCGCATGTTGGTTAGGTGACAAGCCCTTGTGTGCTTCTCCTTTGGGGTTTCTTGTTGCTTGTGGTTTCTGACAGGCTATCAAATGTTCATTATCCGGTGAAAATGATTCCTGTTGAAAGTCTAAGACGCACCAGGCCCCCGAATCTTACTAAGGCAATGAACTGACTTCAGCAACAGATATCCAGATCTTGTTCTTGGTGCCGAATACTGTAAATTTTTACACAGATATCAGGTTAATGAAGGCGTCTTGCTTTTCCTATTATGCCCTTAACAAACACTGTCAATGTACTTGAAGATTGAACGATCAATTCGTGGTTGTCTGCTCAAACCCAACTCCCTCATATTTTTCGCGGGAGCCATCCACCTAACAGTCATCGTCTCATCGCTCGCTGTTCAGTCGAGGATAAAAAACTGTCAGAAGTATTATTGTTGGCGTAAGAATAAAGGTTTCTTGAGTCGTCAATCATTGTTCTGGTTTCGCGTTGGTTAACACAAAGTGTTTCTGAAAGTCTTCGAGGGACAGCGTGAGGTTGAGCGTATTAAGAGCCGAACATTGACAGTTTATGAGAGTTGGCTGACATCCTCATTTGCGGCTCCTGTAAGTGGAACGAAGCTGTCCGAATGACTGAAATAAGTGAAATTCCCCGAATTTTTCCCCATTGGCAGTTACTAGTGTTCGTTTCTGTCGGTTATCTATTTCCACTGCCTCACCTCTCTGTTCTTTTGAGGTGTATTTATAGGAAGTTCGTCTACCAACTTGTTTATTTTCGTTTGGTCTTCTAGTTTAGATGTGGGTCACCAGTTAATATCAGCCAGATAACCATGGGAAATCCAGAGGGCATTAGGTAGTTGTCTCGTCGTGTTTGGTTCTCTTAATAACATGCACTCCTTGGGGTTCAGACTCAGTGCTTTGCGTTCACACGACAATTTTATGGGCTATTCATCCACCGGGATCTGATTCAACGGCCCATGTGTCCCAGCTTGTGTCCATTTGCAAAACATAAATATATATGTGTACTTAACGCAACCACCAGCCAGTGCTATGGGCGAGTAACTGTCTCCCAGCGAGACTTTGTGGTCGCCGCTGGCAACGAATTCCCACTGGAACTCTAAGTATTTTCCTGATGGTTTCGCTATATGTATTATATAATATATATACCATATATTGGCAGGGGTTAGAATTCATGGGCCACTGGATCGAATCTCAGTGGCTGGCTGGTCTGTGATCTTGCCCTGTAACTAGAAAGTCCTGGTGTGGCAAGAGCAGGCTGCCAGCCGATTGGTTGACACTAATCTACGTTAATATGGGCCGTGAGAATATATGAACAAGGCTGAGTCAACAACCAATCACAGCAAAGTTAACGTGGCAAAATATGATTCGCAGATAGAGAACTCTATTTGTCGAGGAATCCCGAAACAACCAATCAGAAGCCTGCGTTTGTCTGCCTAACTTCTGATAAACAACCAATCAGATGACTGTGCTTGTCTATAATAATGTATGTGAAATATGTATAAATACGTGTTGATTTTCATAATAAACGATCTGTTGCCTGGCCCTTGTCTTCTGTTGTTACACTGGGTTTTAACTGCAGTGTGTGCATAATGCTGAAGAGTTTCAAAGGAGGGCAAGATGGCCATCCATTAATTTTTGGTTTTCCTACGGTTTTCTAACTGACATCACTTCGTAATCAAGCCTGAATTCAATCAAACCCCGGCATACAAACACTTGAAAACATATTCTAGTTTGTGTGGCACTAGAAATAAGTCATCCACAGAGTCCAACTACTCCAGTGTTATCGTGTCATTTCAACTGATGGTTAGTTGGATCTTCTAGTTGACCAGAGTCAGGGATGTCTCCGGCGACGGTTGACAGCCTCTTGCAACTGTCATCTTCACCTCATATGCCTCACTGAGATGCCACTTTTTTAATTAAGACAATTACAAATCCTCTAGCTATTATTTCACGAAACCCAGTTGAAGCACTGGTAGGACCTCTTAGGGTGCAAACCACCTGATGTGCGTCCTCTTTTTTGACCAAGAATAATAGGTACATTGTTTCAAGAATTCAGTAGAATTCCTTGTTCGAAAGATAGATTAAAGTTTATTTCTGGTGGTTTGGATCGCTTTTTGTTAACTTTCCGAAGAACATGAAATCTATATTTGTTCAGGTAGACTGAGTTCGGTGATATTTGTCTAGGCTCAGTATTATGTTTGCTAGTATATCTGGCGTAGGGTGCCCGGCTAAATCATCATCCATAACCTATGCGTATTATACTATCAAGATGCATTTACGTCAATGCTAAATTCAAAGCTGACATCTTCGCACCCAATCCAGAAAATATAATACGCGATCTCGAATTTCTGCGGCTACATGTGAACACTAGAACTGGAGCCCGATTAATTATTCATTAATATATGATACATTAACACATTTTAAGCTTTTGTACTTATATACGTATTCATCTATGCCAGCGGTTCAGAAGAAACCACATAACCCAGAAATTTTAATCCGCATTACCTCATGCTAAAAAAATTTGGTGTGCATAACGAAGAACATTCACAATCCCCCTAGACACGGAACCCTCCTATTTACAGAATCCAACTTACACGGCTTTTACGCATATCTCCACGCTTAGCCTTACACGTACCATTAGAGAATAATCAATGAAATGTGGCTCCTTACTATGTCGTATTGGTGCCTTGTCTGAATTTTAAAGGGTTTGCGCATTAACAGGCACCATTACCATGAGGCTGCCAACTTATTATGGTTTGAAAGCTTTCAGTGACGAACTGACTGGTGTGAAATCATTTTTTTCTCCGACTTGATTTTCGGTCATCTGAATCTGATTTTTTCCCGGAATGTCTCGTCCTAAATAATAAACGTATAGTTGGATGTAGCATCTGCGCACCCGTGAATAGAAAATGGAATTGCTAAATTATATGTTGAACTACCCACGTGTTCACTGTTAGCACCTTCCTATAATATATGTTTTAAAATACTTCTTGAACAGTCTGCAATCATATGGATAATCCACTTCAATAGCACGAGTGAAAAGCAACCATCGTATATACCATCAAATGGCCTTAATTTTGATCGAAGAACATCGAATATCCTTCACACTGAAAAGCTGAGTTAGAAAACGCTCAATTTTTGAGTGGTTTATCAATGAGGTTCTTAATCAAGTTTGTTGCTCCAAGAAACCTGTGCACTGTGGCCTAAGAAACGGGTCCTAGCACAGGCCCAAAATACCTAGCAGCCACATGAACTGACGGTAACTCTGCTCTGAATTCCAATGGCAGGAATCAATCGTCTTCGACCACTTCTAAAGGAGTGTAAGCAATCACTACTCACATATTTCTGTTGAAGTACCCTAAATTACTGATAAACAAGTTGTCCATTATTAGGGAAAGAAAGTTGTCCACGTTTCGCTTGATTTGGAGCATCTTTTTATTGTCTAACTTCTTAGAGAAATTAGACCGTTTCAGCTGATAAGTGGAGTGGACGAACATTCGCATACAAGCAGTGAGTTCACGATAGCACGAATATGCTTAGAGCGATGGTCAGAGCTAATTAGACCAGAACTCATAGTAGTTTCTCGCATGCGTTAGTGATTAATACCTTCTCAGAGTCTACACCTCATTATAAACCGGCCAAATTTGTTGCTACGATGAAAGTTCCCTAAGAAATTCAGTGACGTTTCCCCACATTCTCTCTTGTTAAGGTTGGCTATCATACACTATACTACAAGATTCCCGAAAACAAATTTTAGGTGCCTTGTTTACTCATTCTCACTCCAAGTAGAAACCAGCAATCTTTTAATCTAGGAATATACACAGCTGGGAACCTGGGAAAACCCATCAGTCAGTCTCTGAAGTGTCTAAGCTGTGATCATGAGTTCGAAATGCGTTCATTTGAATTCTTGTCAGTTGAAAGGTGTAGGAAATCCGTGAGTGATTTTGGACTCGTTTTCAGTTGGTTTCGACCAGATTTAACGCTCACGACTGATGTGTGGCCATCAGTCCTGCTAGACCTCAGCTCTAGTCATACTTCCTGCTGGCCTTTTAGACTGGCCCACCTAATCTGGTGACTAGGCCGCTCTTAACAACATCCCTACTGGCAGAAGACCATAACTTTTACGACTGCTAAAGAACGCATTTATTGACGGTGATTTAAAGCGAATGTGCAAGTAGATAATCACACTACAACGAAACTGTTTAGATCCTGTCCCTTGAAATTCATATTGACTGCCACGTTTCAGTCGGCATGGATAAACAAATTGATTGATGAGATGGCTGTAGTTCAGTCGAGTTGACAGCCATCTTTGATCTCCTATAAATTGGTCGCTGTTTTCGATAAGTTATCAAGATGGATAGGAATTTGATTACCGGATACGAAAGGGTTGAATTTCGAGAATACACTGATGTCAAGTGGTCACCTGAAAATATTTCTGATTTAGGATAGCTGAAATCGAAAACGAACTGTCTCTTTTCCCGCAGCTCAATAGTGACCTAGTGATCCTGTAATATTTGTGCTGCATTTCGGAGGCCAAAGGAATGCTTGGGAACTCTATCAGTTCTAAAGGCGTTATGGTAATGGCTTTTGGAATGCCTTCCGGTGCGATTGGGGTTTGACGGTACGACATAACTAAGCCCATATTCGAAAAAATAATACTGAGAATGGGCATACTGCCGAGTTTTTTACCGTTAGCCAATTTGTCAGGAGTAAGTCGTTGTGCCTCGAAGGTCACGGCTCATGCCGCACCACAATGTGATGTCTATTATTGCAATTTATGCATGGCGAACCGTCACAGGGCAGTACGCTTCCGGGTACTTGTCGACAATCAGTTTGAAAGTTACATAAACTTATGTTTTCTTCCTAACCAGTGGCAATCTCCGGCCTACATAGGTGATACAACTAGTAAACGGTCTGCCAGTAGACGGTAGAGAACACCTACAAGTAGATCATGGTGATTAAGTATGTTCTTGCTTGTGACAGACACTGCAACGTCAATAAAAAATAAAATTCACTAAGTAGGTTTGTGTACACCTATGCTCAGGCAGACATAACTCCACCAGGGTTTACCAACCTTATGTTGTCATATTAAGGCAGGTTATTTCTGAAAATTCGCTACTGTTGCAGTGCGGACGCTGGAACCAGCACCTGGGCTAATCAAGCAGTGGATGTTCTTAACAGCAACCCGACAGTGGTGTTGATTGATACTGCCACCGGCTAAAGTTGTCGCTAATGCGTGCCAGCGAGGTAGTTTTCATCACTCACCGAAACATTTCATAAATCGCATGGTGTTATAAAGGGAATTACGACCTAGTAAACTACGAACGAACTCCAACTTGATGCGTGGTCTAATCTATCATGATCGCACGTCAATGACAACATGGACAATAAAATGCACCGAACGCAAATACAGAACTGAAGGCTGGGTATTGGTATGAGAGCTATTGTGATGAGGGCTGGTTGCTAGTCAAATTGGTAGACAGTAATTTACGTCAATGTTTACGTCCCCAATATTGG
Organism: Trichobilharzia regenti; assembly: GCA_944472135.2. Classification (NCBI taxonomy): domain Eukaryota; kingdom Metazoa; phylum Platyhelminthes; class Trematoda; order Strigeidida; family Schistosomatidae; genus Trichobilharzia; species Trichobilharzia regenti. The sequence goes on along the minus strand of OX235264.1, from coordinate 38,805,620 downwards.
TCATGAGTAAAATAAGGAGAAAGACTGATTCAACAACCAATCGCAGCAGGCTTTGCGTAGATGGATATATCACGTGGTTTTTGACAACGCTTAGCCATCTGGCCATAGGTAATGTGATACCATCACTACTGTTAGTTCTCAGGCAAATATGGTTTAGATTTCACACGACCACGTGAGTTGTGATGTTGTGGTGACTTTCATCAGCGATTGGAGGAAATACGGGGGCCGCCTGACCTTGGAAGTTGTTTAACGGAGTCACATAACAAAGTAGGCTTACGGTCACGATTTGAAGATTGCTTGTTGATCAGTGACTGGCCAAAGCTCTATTTCTAGAATTGCACCAGCCGAAACGGCAACACCTTGGAGTATAGCAAGCACAACCTTCATTAGCCATGGCAACTCAAACAGGAACAACTCCCTGGAGAGTTTCTCATCGGACTTACGTTGACCCTTTACTTCTCTAATTCGTGTAAGTATATACACAGTCGAATGATCATCTAACTGGAAATCGCAAAATAGTTCATGAAGACGTTGCCGACACTAGAGATCGTTTTTCTAAGTAATGGCTGCTTTAAGCATGTCTTAGGAGTTCATTAAAGCAGGGATGGACTTTTGCCCAGTACCACACCCATTGCGGCAGAGGAACGAATGCGAACAAGAATCAGTGACTCCATGTTGGCGGAAGTTGTCTTCGGCGCACACAAACCAAGTTTCTGAGTTACCTAGCCAGAATGGCAGTGGTTGAATAAGAGTGCCATTTTGTCAGATATGAACGAGTTCGGCTGTGCGGTCAATCAAAGTAAAAGCGATATGAAATATAATAAATATAAAAACAAGACGAATGCAAATTGGTTGAACTACCCGGAATTGTTCGCGTGTTTACAGATTAGGTGAAGCTATAGACCGGTAGCTCCACTCCCTGTGGCAACAAAAGTACTGGAAAGTATTATTGATGATCCCATCAGGGATTACCTCGATAAGTATAATATACCCCATGAGGCTCAACACAGTTTCAGGAAAGGCAGATCCTGTGTAACAAACTTACTATCAGCTTGGGACGATTGAACACCATGCTGAGATATGAATAATCCAGTCTATTTGGTCTTCCTAGACTTCGAGAAGGCATTTGACATTGTTCACCATGACCTTCTCCTACACAAAATAAGCCAGCAGGTAAAGGTAAACCACTTCTGGCATGGTAAAAGGACTACCTGGCTGAAAGGAAATTTCGCACACAGGTCAATCGAGTCTGACCATCTTGACATGGCTCGTCATCAGGAGTGTCGCAGGGTTCTATCTTAGGACCACTGATGTTTTTGATTTTTATCAATGATCTACCATGCCGTCTAAGCTGCCCGACTCTTCTATGCTCTGACGACGTAAAGAAATGGAGGGCGATAAAGTGTTCGGAGAACTCAGATAGGCCGCAGGCATATCTGAAGATTCTGTAAGACTGGGGGGTGACCAGTGGCATGACTGCAAGATAAAAAGGTGCAAAGGGGTGAAATTATGCACCTGCAGGCCGCAGAATGTAAGTTACACCCAATGCAATAAAAGCTTGTCCTGCACAACAGCAGAACGCGACTTAAGTCTAGTTCTAACGGAAAAATGGACGCAAGCGTAAATTGCACGGGGAAATTAGCGAGAGCATATGCAGCCATACACTTTAAACATAAACAGTTAGGTGCACTAACTCCCGAGATCTTTCTACGTACGTCAGACCACACCTTGAAGTGCGTTATATTATTGCACCCCCACTGATGAGAGGAGACGCCAACCTCTTGATAAGAGCCCGAAGATGGCGATAAAAGGATTGGTTGGTCTCTGAAACAAATCATATGATGGAAGGCTAAAGAAGCTAGTACTATTCACACTTAGCTACCGTCGGCTTAGGGGAGATTTGATTACTGCCTAAAAAGTAACAAATGACCAGAATCACCCAAACAAAGGTGTTCTGCCATTGAGTAGGTATAGGCCTCCTCGTGGAAATCCCAGAAGGATAGCTCACCAGAGTGCAAGGACCCGGGTGCGCTCCCACTTCTTTTCACTTCGGGTTTGCCGTCCCCGGAGTTCCTTACCTGCAGATGGCACCGTCTGTGGACACCCATATGCAAAAGCTGGACAACCATGCAGCGACACAAGGACTGCATCCAAATGGCCTATCCCCTTAAAATAGCATACAACATTTAGGAGTAGACAACTGATGTGAAATACGATATATACTAACACCAGTTCTTATCCTGGAACTTTCACAGCATTGATTCTACGTAGACTAAAGGTAGATAAAAACTCTGAAATGGTCCGCCAAAACACGAAACATATTTTGAGATCAAAATCGTAGTGCGATGGCTTAGATAGCAAGGGGTGGTGCAAGAATGAAATAACATAACACAAGGGCGCACCGAAATGGCATGGATGATTAATCACTAGCTTTCTGCATAACCAGTAGGCTTAACCCGACCGAAAGCTGCTACCTTGACGTGGTGGTCGGGCTTGAACACCGCAATGACTATCAAGCTATACTGGCTGAGACTTATGTCTCTTGAGGTTCTACCATGCCAGGCAGGTTGTTTGGATAGCGGTTAAACAAAAAGCAGCTACCCAATCCAACATCATGTCCAATACAAAATACAAAATTTCATGCCGGATCGGCCGTGGCCCGGATTAACAACGACCGCGCTTCCTGCTGCCGTGTCACAGGGCAGGAGTGATAAATGCTACTGAGACACACCAAACAAAAAGAACAACAAAAACAGGCCGCGTGTGACCGGCCTCAAGCAGTTGTCCCCTGGGCTCTGCGGTCACGCAACCAACTTCCACGGTGTGGGCAGCCGGGAAGTAACAATCGCCCTCACAATCCGAAATGCACACGAAACCTCTCTATTACTCACTCATCTTTGTCTTCATCTTCATCTCTATCATCTTGCCTTCCTTCCACTGATGCAACTCCTCGACTTGATAGCTCTCCACTTCCTCTCCACTCTGCGTCCACTAAAAACGATGGAAGCCAAAAAACCACCACCGACAGCCTCTTAAAGCCGCGCCACCAATTTCATATAGGAGCTCTTAATGTTAGGACACTTTGCCAAATAGGACAACAAGCATCACTAGCCAAGACCCTGGCATCACGAGCCATTGATGTATGCTGTGTTTCAGAAACACGCATACAAGACCCAAGTGTGGTTATTCACCTAACCCCACCTGGCCAACAGGTTGAATCTGCAAAATTCACCTTGAGGGTGTCAGGAGATGCCACAGCTAGTTCACGAGGATTAGCTGGCGTAGGGATAGCTTTGAGTACTAGGGCAGAAAAGACATTGCTTGACTGGATCCCGGTAGATAGCCGAATGTGTGCTGTCCGCCTGAACGGATCAGTAAGAAGGAGGAAGGACTGCACTACTCGCCGATGCCTTTTCGTAATCTCCGCCTACGCCCCCACTGACTGCAGTTCAGATGAAACGAAGGATGAGTTCTACCAAAAGCTGTCTAGTTTGGTGAAAGGCTAAACGCTCAGACATAGTCGTTCTAGCTGGTGACTTTAACGCTCAAGTAGGGAAATTGTGTCAATCTGAGAAGGATGTCGGTGGCACCTATGGAGTCCGTGCCAGCGAACCGACAACGGTGACCGTCTCCTACAGTTCTGCTCTGATAATCATTTGTTTCTTGTAAGCACTAACTTCAAACACAAGGAGAGACACTGTTTGACTTGGAGACCCCCTTCATCAAACCAACGCTGGACACAAATAGACCACATAGCAATAAGCTATCGTTGGCGTGGGTCGGTAGGAGATTGTCGCTCCTTCTGGAACACGTGCGTAGATACCGACCATGCACTGGTCCGCGCTCGGTGTGCTTACGACTGAACGGACGTAGGAAACAGCTGGCGGTAAAACCATCACGTCCCCAGCTCGATCAGGAAACTAAATCCGTATTTCAGGAAGAACTAGCTAAACACATATCTGTGTTCGACAGCTGTGCTCACCCTGAAGAAGCTTGGAAAAATATCCAGGCAGCCATAGATACAGCTGTAAAAGCTGTGAATAAGGTAAACCCAAAGGTGAGTAAAAACCACTGGATCTCCACCGCCTCATCCGAACTGATAGATGCTAGAAGACTTATTCCGGCGAGCTCCGAATTCAATGAGGAGCGAAAGCTGCACAAGAGGAAACTTACGAAAAGTCTCCGCAAGGACCGTGAACAGTGGTGGGCGACAAAAGCCAAAGAGATGGAGAAAGCTTCGAGGATAGGCAACACCAGGCAACTCTTTACTCATCAGGGAAACGGGTGGGAGAAGACAAATCATCAGTGAGACAATCTCGGAAAAAAATGGCACTATAATTAGCTCCCAGGATAGACGACTGGATCGTTGGAAAGAGCATTATGAGGAGCAGTTTAATTTGCCCACAGCCACGCTCAACCTTCCGAGCATCCAACACCTCCCTGAATGGGATATAGACACAGGTCCTCCGTCACTAACTGAGGTTACTAAAGCTGTCACCAATCTGAAACTAGGCAAAGCAGCGGGACCTGATGGAATGACTCCAGAGGTATTTAAGTACGGTGGAGACAGCTTACTGTCCGGATTAACTGAGGTACTAGGCAGCGTCTGGGAATCAGAAGAAGTCCCATCGGGTTGGTGTAAGTCACTGATTATCCCCATATACAAGAAGGGAGACAAGTCTTCCTGTGATAATCACAGAGGGATTAGCTTGACTAATATAGTATCTAAAGTCTTAGGCTCAATAATCATGCGTAGACTGAGTGGTGCTCGGGAAGCACAAACACGAGAGAGCCAGGCAGGCTTTAGACCAGGAAGAGGGTGTATTGATCATATCTTCACCCTCCGACAGATTCTAGAACATAGGCATTCCTACCGGCGTCCAACAGTCATTATATTTCTTGACCTAAAGGCAGCATTCGACTCTGTCGATCGGGAAGTTCTCTGGAGATGCTTGGCTGTAAAGGGAATTCCAAGAAAATATATTGCACTGATTAAGGCACTCTACTCGTACTCATACAGCCAGGTGAGGGCTTACGGCGAGCTGTCATCTGAACTGATGACGACCAGTGGTGTCCGTCAAGGATGCCCATTATCTCCTTTTCTATTCAACTTCATCATAGATGTGTTAATGGACTTAACCCTAGGTGACTTCAGCGACTCAGGGATTGACTTGCTACCGGGAATAATCTCGTTGACTTGGAATATGCAGACGATATAGTCCTTCTAGGCGAAGACGCTGACGAAATGCAGAGTCTTCTAAACACCTTGAGCCGCAATCTACGAATGTTTGGCATGCGATTCGCTCCCGCCAAATGCAAGATGATGTTACAGGACTGGACTACATCGACGCCTAGTTTAAAAATAGGAAGTGAAGTGGTAGAGCACGTTGACCGCTTCACTTATTTGGGAAGTACCATCAGCCCCAACGGGCTGATCTCTGACGAAATCTCAGCACGAATACAAGGGGCTCGTTTCGCATTTGTTAGTTTACGCCGACTCTGGCGTAGACGAGATGTTCGACTATCGACCAAAGGGCGGGTGTACTGCTCATCAGTCCGCTCCGTCCTCCTTTATGGTTGTGAGACCTGGCCACTGAGAGTGGAAGACATGAAAAGACTAGCTGTCTTTGATCATAGGTGCCTGCGTTCTATTTCCCGTGTAAAGTGGCATAATAAGGTGAGCAACATGGAGGTTAGGCGTAGAGTTCTAGGTAAACAGGGGAAATCAATCGACGAAGTCGTGAAGCTACAAAGACTGAGATGGTTAGGACATGTGTTACGTATGCCAAGCCATCGCCTCCCTCGACGAGCTATGTTAGCGGATTGTAGTAATTTATTGTACTTGGAATATTAGTATTTCGAGATGACGGAATTACACGAATCCAACCAAAACTCAGAGAGGGCAGCAATCAGGAATTTGTATTTAGCGGAATTCTAATGCAATTCATATAAGAAACATATCAACAGTCAACAGTAAGTATTTAAACAATACAGAGATAGAAATTGTCAATCACCACATCCGCCACACCTCGAATATCTCCTCGCGTATTTATATCGATGTCTCGGTTTGCTTGCAAGTAGCTTCGACCTAACTGATTCTGTGATATTATTTTCATCAGTATTATCTGGACCTATTTCTGAATTATCTACAAAATCAGGATTATTAGCGGAATCAATAATATTATAATTGGAACGACCTACTTCATTTATTGTCACTTTGTCCAGATGTCTGTTATGAACTGAGTGATCTTTGATGTCTAATATCTTCACCACTCGATTTCCCATTTTTTGTAGTATAATTCCAACAGAAGGTCTATAGTTATTATCTTTGTAATAATGTACATTAGAAGTCGTGGACATCAGATGCTTTTGGAGAATTCGAGATTTGAATAGTTTTGCAGGACTTTCACGGGTACTTGTATGCTCTGCATTCGACAGACACAGTCTATGCATATGCAGTAATTCCTCAATTTTAATCAGTTGCTCTCTCATCTCATTCAGGTCTTTTCGTGTTTTCGACAGTTCACATTGTAACTCAGCTACCTCATTTTTGAAAACAGTTGACACTTGAGTTGCCGAACTTGTAGTGGAGGTTTTCATCGGATTAGCTTGAGTATTTTGAAAGATTGAAAGACACATTGACTCCATTTCACTAGACAGCTTGGGAGAATTATAAGAATGTTGAGCAACATAAGTATTCGAACTTCTGCAAACCGTCTTGATGTGTCCAACTTTACCACATTTGTGACACTTAGCACCCCGAAAACGGCAAGTGCTTCGTAGATGTAACTTTCCACAGGATAAACACGGTTTAATGTTTTTGATCTCTCGCTGCATTCTATTACCTGTGGACGGCAGTTTGGATTTATTTCCATGAACACTTGTATTTTCGACTTTAGAAAGTATAACATCAGACATTGACGTAGTGGGAGCAGAGTATTCATTATTGACATCTTCATATGTAATACATACATCTTTAGCAGTTTGAAAGGTACAAGAAGGAATCTGAATTAATTCTTTCTCTAATTTAGGAAAATTGATTCCAGCAATTAGACGATCACGTAGTTGAGTATGCAGCTGATCTCCAAAGTTACACTTTGAAGCTTGAATTTGAAGTTGAAGAATGAACTCTCGAATCTTCTGGTTAGGAGCACGAACCAGTTTGTTGAAGTGAGCCCTCTCTCTGGTCTCAAATGTAGTTACATGAAAGTGATTTATCAGAAGTTCACGGAGTTTATAATAAGGCAGAGAAATAGGTTTATCTGGAAATGACAGAGTCTTTACTAGGCTATACGCATCTAGCCCAATAGCAGTGATGAAATATGCTGGTATTTTGTCATCCCGAACATTCTTGGAAATGCACCACGCATCGAAGCATTCCAAATAATCAGCAATCTCCCGCGGAGACCCATTAATGGGGAATTTTCCCAGGTTACTTAGCTCCATCGCGACGCCAATTTGTAGTAATTTATTGCACTTGTAATATTAGTATTTCGAGATGACGGAATTACACGAATCCAACCAAAACTCAGAGAGGGCAGCAATCAGGAATTTGTATTTAGCGGAATTCTAATGCAATTCATATAAGAAACATATCAACAGTCAACAGTAAGTATTTAAACAATACAGAGATAGAAATTGTCAATCACCACACGGATATAGGGTCAGGCTGAAAATAAGCTAGCGGCGGTCAAACAAAAACTTGGCATCTGTCAATGAAATCCACAACAGTTGGTCTAAGCCACGTAGAAAGGTGTAGACTTCCAGGCTGGGGTCCTCGGGACGGTAAAAATCTATGGTTGGAAACAATTGGTGACATGGCTCAAAATCGTTCTCAGTGGCGCAGATGCATCCACTCCCTGTGACTTATGATCTTGAATGAAACTGTTTTGTATTTCTTTATTACTCCTTTGTCTCACACCTCTGCTCACTGTTTCTATTATGCTTTTCTTGTACTTTCTTCTCTTGCTTCGCGTGCTACACGGAATGTGGCGACTTGAACTTCCGCACATTTGTGCAAAGTTCTATGTCGAAAACATACAGACGGAGAGACAGTAGGCTTAAACAGTGAGGGTCAGCATCCATTGATGAGTGATGAATGCAGTAGTCTAATAATTTTGGGGAATTACATATAGCTAGAAATTTAATTACGGAGCTCTCACTGTCCTTCTGGAAATCATCCTTGGTAGTAACTTCGGAGTGAAACAAGTCCCTAGACCTCTTCATGAAATAAAAGTCTTCCTTGATGATTATTATTGTGACTAACTGCATCGTTTGTCCACTTGATACTAGATCTTCTAATTATGTCAGTTCTTCCTAACTGTTCAGAAAATTTTGATCTTCTTCATTATTTTCGTCAGTTGCAGGTTAATTTGAATATCAGGTATCTAGGGATTCGCTGACATTTTTAAAGTCATACTCGTGTTCCAAATTGTCTACGTACATTCATATTAAGCACTACACATCGTATCTTTTGACATTTAGTTTCTTTTCTTGGGTGCAAAGACGAATAGGACTTTCTATTGCAGCCATATATTATTTTTCACATCAGGGACACTTTGTTTTATAGGCAATGCCGGTTTTATACACTTAAGACTGGGTCTTTTAGTCTGTGTAGTATTCGAATTGATCGACTGTATCGATCCCCTGGAAAAATCTGATGCAGAGGATTTCAGAAATATTCTTCATAATTAGTTGGATGGTCTTCCTTCTTGTTTCAGAAAATGATTTTGCATTAGTTAGCTGGATTTAGCGTTAACATTTTCCGGACATCCTTTTTCAAAACAGGCAGGCAGATATTTCTCCGCTCATCTCTTCAAGATGGGAGAGCTGAAGTGACTCTAGGATCATCTGAACAATGTTCTCACAGAGTCTCATTTGAGCTTCATCTGATTGTTTCTGTTGTATTCAAGCACTTGGTATGTAGAAGGCAGCTTCCAACATAACTGCGTAATTTTTCTGTACTTAATATATCTACCAGGGAATTTCTAAGTGGAATTCCGCCCGTCACCTGATTTCTTTTCTTTCTCGTAGGTTAGATGTCTTTAAACGCTATTGATCAGGTTGTAAATGTTTCCCCGTAATACTTATAATTGTGACACGTTTAACGTCGAGATGAAGCATCCTAATTTTCGGTTCTCTTATTGCTAGATCTGCAGTTTATAGGCCTTGCGCAACGACTTTCGAAACCAACCTCTATAAGGACTATCCTATAGGTGGGGCTTTGGTCTATTCATATATAAATAAGTATTTCATCCTTTAGGTTATGAGACGTAAATCTATGAACTGCATTCAACCTAAAGGTTGTACTTAGACAAATAAATTTCCTTCAGATAATTAGATATTGAAGATCATTTATTTACAGAATAAACTAAAACTATGCTATCGCAGGATGAGATCACCATATCTCAGATTATCGACAAGTTGCAATTCATATAATCCAATGTAATTCAGTTATCCGGCACAGTCTTATGCGCTGGGTAATTAGTCACTCTCAGTATGCTGAAGATTACCATATTACCCCAATACTTGGCGAGATATTCCTGGAGTGGATTTTGAATTTGGACTAGTGTATAAAGGATAAATGCTTATATTAGTGAGCCGTAATACATTAATGTAACTATAACGGCAGAAGACGTGACTATATGACAACGGATCTATTGACTGGCAATCTTATACGCAGATATAGGCAAAATACATCTATATTAGAACATAATGGAATCAAAGCTTGCATATATCTTCATCAGTCTGCTTCTTCGTCTTCCTTTCATGTTTTTTATGTTGTTTCATAAGCATAGTTCATTAAATCCACTTCTCTACCATTCAATATTCGTGCTGCTGACATATATATTTATTTCTGCATCCATACACTACTTATAAATATTGTTAGTAGTATACGCCACATAACAAAAAATATTGAGTATGAAGACTTGAGTATAAAACTTGGGAACTGTGGTAGAGTATAACTCCATTATAGATAAGATTTAATTTTGATAAATCACACAGTGTTACACAGTAATATTAACTGATGACAACGATTCGAACACAAGTTCTCACCGCTCAAAATCATATCAAGACACTACACACACAACTTTTTTCCTTCATTTATATACATGTGTGGAATCGACTAGATATTTGAAAAAAAAATCAATATAGGATAATGTACATTCAGAAATAATAACAATATGAGTGCTATTCATCAAATACAGTCAGATGGAAAATAAGACGAGTGTTTTTATAGTCATAATAAGTAACTTGTTAGAATGTTGTGATGTACTTGAATTGAAATAGAATTTTGAGATTATTTATTATCCTCTTCTGATTTGACTGTCTGGTGATAATAATATCTTCCATGCATATCTCTGGTATTTGCATTCAGTCATTTCTGTTGCATGTGTTGTGTTGGCTGTAGACTCGATGAACGAGGCAGGATTCAGTGATCAATCTCTCTCTCTCCATTCACATAGATTACTGCTTAGAATCTTAACCCTCTCCTAACCTATTGTGTGGTTGTTTGTTAATGCATGCAGTGCAATTCCTGAGCTTTTTTCTAAATTACTTATCTTCCTGGGGTCAATCATCTTATCATAGCCACTAAATTCTTATGTTCCGACAATCTGACTGTTCCCGATCTACTACTGTGACCTATGTAGTTGACCTGACTCACAGTCATTTCAGGGTATTTTGTAAATTATATTATTTTGTTTAATTGGGTTCACCGGGTCTTTTAGCCTACAAAGCTTGCCCTACCTGAATGAGTTTGTAGGTTTGAATACCACTCTAATACCTGCCTTATTAAGAATCCTATGTGGGGAGCATTTCAGATGTCCCCTCTTTATTTAGTATAGCAGTGGATTACTTATATTCTCTCTTATTTATGTTATCATTACTAATTTCATAATTAATTTTACTTTGACCTTTTTCTATCTTCCTAATTAATTTTATAGGATAGTTAATTATCTAACACCAAAGTCTTTTCTATCTGTTTTATTTCGTCATTTAGGTCTTCTTTTGTGCTACTTAATGCCACTGCTCGGTTTGTTAAACACTTAACTAAGCCTGCCTTAACAGACAGACAACGGATGGGATGAATTAAAGTCTAAATATCTATTAGAATGCGTTGGTTTTTTATAAACGCTAGTGTGTAGTTTACCTTCTTACGTTCGTCTTATTTTACAATATAACATAGCTAATTCTCCCTGTTCACTTTCCGATTCAAATATGTGTTTTATTCCCTCAACTATTACTGTATAACGCCACTGTGTGATTTTATCAAAATAAAATCTTCTCCATAATGGAATATGAAGACTTCACTATTCCCTTAAAAGCATGCGAGATCCACAAAATATCAGAATGAAAGAGTAGCAGTCAGGTATTGTTTAGTAAACACTTCAATAAGACAGATGACCTTTTGCTACAAATCTTTTGCACAGATAATAGAGCTAACTAGAGCTAAGAATGAGAACTCGAAAATATCCCAGCAAATAAAAACGCAACCTGAACCGTAAATCACTGGATGAATGAAAGATTTTAACTCAAACAGGTGTTCTGCACACTTCATTTCATAAGAGGAACACACAATGCATTAATTATTCACTTGTGAGTTATCATTCTAATTACCCATGCATTGTTTAAAATAACAAGTTACTACATACAAAATACATTACTAATTTTACAAATATTATGATATATATCCAATCCTACAATTGACAAACAACCAAATGCCTAAACTTAAGGTATTTATTATTATTTCCTTTAATTCCTAGAGGAACATTGGGCTTCAGCTGCACGTCTCCATTGCGTTCGGTTCTCTGCTAAAGTTTTCACCTGGCTCGACGTCTGACCACATGCTTTCATCTCCTCTTCACATGACCTCCTCCTCCAAGTCACCCTTGCAATGACGACCAACTCACCCCTTCCCTTTTGGGTTCCACTCGAGCGATGACCTGTCCTGTGATGTCACTTGATGGTTTGTTTTCTCAGAGTATGACCAATCCATCTCCATTTCTTCTTGCACAATCGATTCCTGGATGGTTTGCTTCCAGAGATCCCTATTGCTGATCTTTTCTGATCAATTAATGGGTAGAGAGGCGACTGTATAATGACAATTTTTACGATACAGCTTTTCAAATAGAAATACCCTATTTGTTTAAGTCATCCTGTGTTTCCTGTTGATCGATAGTACTAAACTGAAATTTTCGACTTCTGTTAACGCGTCAGCTCCTACGGATGTACGGATGTTTCGACGATGTCCCAGGATTAACGTAGTCTTATTTGATGCATGGTGACTAACAGTAGAATCCAAGACGTGCATCACCTCCTATTTGGAACTCGTCAGATGGATGTACTTGTATCCCCATTGAGACTCGAACTCACTCAGTATCACTCCTTTCAAATGCCGAAGCTTTAGCCGCTAGGTCATGGGGCCACGATAAGACTTTGGAACATCCTCATTTACTAGAGATGAAGGTGAGTCTGGATGACAAGTCCTGAATGGGACGAAATATACATCCTGAATCCCGTTGCTAGCCATCATCAACCACATAAAAATACCTTATTTTTCAGTTCATCCAGCTGGTAATGTCTTAAACATTGTATTAAGAGCTACATTGTAAAGAAAAAAAGGCCAAGGAGGTTCGAAGGCAATGGTCTACTAGGAAACAAACGCATTGCAGATAGATCAATTTAGTATACCTCATCTTTAAGTTTTTATTTGCACATCATTTGTAAGTTGGACGTATATCACCACATTCGATAGTTTGCTGGATTCTGTGCAGTGTTGTAACATTCTTCTCACAGTTCTCTTTTTTCAAATGCCTTTTCCAGTGTCGGAAACATATTGTTACTTTTCTGAATTCATTTACTGGCATACTACTTATATCTGATTATAAGTAGCACTCACCATAATATGACACATATTATCAACATGACAGAATTTACTTTCATACAATGATTCCCTTTTATAAATTTGAACAAAGAAAGAAGAAACATTGGTGCATAATAATCTAGATCAATTCTGTTTCGCTGGTTCTCATCAGCTGCGTAAAACCTGAATTTTTTAATAAAAAATAAAAAGTATACAATTTTAACAAACCTTTGTCCATTAGCAAGCATATTGTCAGAGCGTCATAGTGAAATAAGGCGTTGCGATTTAAAAGGTATCTAAAGTGTTACCACATATATATATCTTGTTGGAGGGAAGTTTCTTGAAAAAAAAATTGTGTATACCAATTCACATGTATCTGCGGGAGCAGCTACATTGGAAGAACAGAGAGGAGGGCCTACGTCACATTCTGCGAACATGTACCAAGGAGCATCCAGTTAAAGGGACAGAATTGTTTAGGCTCTTCAATCGCCAAACACCTGATTGACACAGGACACCGAGTAGATGTGCTGGAATCATTCAAAATAATTAACAGACAAGTTAACAGAATTCAAGTCTTCTCAGGTTTGCTGAAGCTATAGCAATAAAACCATTGAAGCCTGACTTATGTGTTCAAAAATAAATAATCCGTTGTTGGACTTCAATTACCCTGGTGACTCACTTCTTAGTAACTCTTTGTTTTCTAATCTTGTTAACTAATCTTTTCACTCCCCTCTCCCTTTATTTTTCGATGAATCTCTTAAGAGACAATGTTTTTGTTGGTCTTCTGAGTTCTGTTCACTGTATTACGTCATCAACTTCTCATATGTGATTTTCTCTTATCTAATTACGTAACTATTACTAATTTTCTTTTGTTACCACCCCAACAACACAACTGTTAATTAATTTTTTCAAGAAGCTTCTTTCCAACAAGATATACATATGTCGTAACACTTTAGACACCTTGTAAATCGCAACGCCTTATTTTATTATGACGCTCTGACAATATGCTTGCTAATGGACAAAGTGTTGTTAAAATTGTACACTTTTTTAATTTATTAAAGAATTCAGGTCGTACTCAGTTGATGAGAACCAACTAGATAAAATGGATCCAGATTATTCTGCGCCAATATTTCTTCTTTTCTTTGCTCAGAATTTACATTCATTTGTTGTTGTTTTTTTTGACAATAAACCTTGTCCTTTAAGTGTATTTATGAGGGAATTCGCATCGATTGCCTCTGACATATATTTAAGACTTGAGGAAGAAATTATTATACGAGCGAGCCACTTTTGTGTCAATCATTTGATTTTTATAATCAGAAGCATAAAATGTTTGTATGAAAAAAGAAAAACAACAGCAACACAACGACAACAGAAAATTGTACAGACAGACAGACAAAACAAAAATAACTAAATTCTATATGGAAATACAAATATGCAAAGGTTATTCAGATAATCTGAAAGCGATAATGTGAATGAAATTCGTTAAAAAAGGGAAGTCATACGCAACGACATCCCTTTAGAGTATTTTATACAAAAGGATTCGGACCGCATATGTACACACATTTATTTATTTATTTATTTATTTATTCAATTCTAACTAATTTCCAGCCTTTAGGTAGAGTTGTAGCAGTCTCACTGATTAGTGAATAATCCTCGGGTGTTAATTGTAATTCCATTGTATGATACTGTCGAACAGAACTATGATGTCCAATTGAAAATGGTGTAATTTGACGTCTTGAAAGACTTGTATAGGCTTGAAATTCATCATTTGCGCTTAACTGACTTGTCGATTCATCCATGAATACAACATCAGGTTGATAAAAGCATACGGCTGCTATTGTTAACCGTTGCATTTCTCCAGGTGAATAATTGATGTGTCTAAAAACATTAATAGAGATGTTAAAAAAAGAAAAGAAAATTTTTGAAATGACAACGAACAAACGAGAAATATTCGGAAGAAAATCATTCCTATTCTGGTGGGCTTGTTGACCTATCTCAGACAATCATAAGGTTTCAGGCTAAATTTGCTTGGGTTCCCCTGTGATAAGAAAAAAATAGTATCAGTAGTAAGTTTATACTCCTGCCATCCAGCCAACAAAACCAACGATATTCGTTACAATGGATATCCTACAAGGTTTATTGAACATAACATCAAGAAAGAATCCACCCCTAGACAAATCACAGTGCCAAATAAAAAAACTGTTCATGAGTCTTGCATTCAAAGGTGACACCATTTCTGAATTGATTAAAAATCGTTTATCTAAATGTATTAAACACGCACTTTTCCTGCAGCTAACTTGCAACTAGTTTTTACCAGACGAAATATGATGATTAGACAATGCGCGTCAATGGATAGATTACCGCTTATGTCCACATCTATGTTCATTTACTCTTTTACCTGCTCCTGTGGGGCTGATTATATTGGACATTGTAAGCGTGTAGCTGAACACTAATCAGTTTGGTTAGTGAAAGGCGAACGTCTATTTGTGATCACCTGTTAGAGTCTGGTCATTCAGCCCCGCATGATTCATCCTTCAAGGTTATCAACATGGCAAAATCGAATAACCGAAGCTTTAGCGATACATGAACAGAAACCTAAATTACGTGTTCAAAAAGGTTTTGTCAAACCCCTTTTTTATTTTATTTTACCCCTTGAATTCATTCCACTTCACCTCACATCTTTATTCTTATCCTAATCGTACTCCTAATTTTTAAAATTTTTAAACAACGCTTGACGTCATTTAAAAAAATATTTTTGATATCAATTCACTTATAAAACAATCTTTAATAATTTTGTAATCCATCCACTTCAACTCTGCCCCTTATAACATTTTAATTATCGTTATTCTTATCACTTATATGTGTATATTGACTGAGCAATTATTTAGTGCCACTTGATAACTTTTTCTGTAATATAAATACGACTGTACAGCTTGAAAATGAAGTCGTTGAAAAGAAATTTCTACACTGAACAAAAAAACTGTGTTTTTACTTATGAATAAATGGGTATTTTTTCGTGATATTCGTTACGTCAGTTATGAGAATCACTGTCACTCACTAAGCGGCACTTAAGATAACATCCATTATCGCGAATTCTAGCTTTACTTAGCCTGATAGCCGAAGTGATTATGTAAAATATTTCACTCTTATATAAAATGAATATTTGTATTAGTTGCTTAAAGTTTATTTCAATGTTTAACTTTGTCATTCATCAGTCTGTTGACACGTTCTATGACAATCATCCATTTAACATAATCGAACACAATGCAATTATGACACAAAGGTTAAATGTACTACGTGATTACTGGCCAAGTTAAAGAATAGATATCCACGAGTGCAATCGCACCAATGACCTTGAACGCATACTATTCATTGGACAATGGGACCTGCCATTATCCTAGCGTGACTATGAACGCTGTGCACGAATTAAGGTGCGAATTTTATCCAGACCTCGTTGATATCACGTAGCTGTTCTTGTGGTGCTTCTATGTACATCCAACGGTGTTTACAAGCAAGTGGTGGACACATATTGAGGTAGGAGACAAATAACTGGTCAAAATGGTAAGTGGCACACTTAATTCATTTATTTGTAGAAAATTCCGTTTCTAATTCGAAGCTGTCACTAACAAATATACTTTTCACCTATCATTAAATAGGTATTAAAGACTGAAACGAAACCAATGATTCGCACGAACGTGAAGGATAAGCTTCCACTGGGGGCCTCATCAATGTGCATCTACCAATTCACTTGCTCATGTGGAGCTAGGTATGTCGGCCGTACCCAGCGTTTGCTATCCAAACGAATCAGCGAACACTTACCTTCATGGTTTTATAAAGGAGAAAGAAGATCCCCCCCGCCACAGCTCTATCCTAGAACACTTGATCGAATCCGGACACCAAGTAAACCCACAAAACAACTTCTCAGTTATCTACACAATACGTGGGAATCTTGCCAAAAGAGTACGAATTAAACTTCTTCAAACTGCAGAAGCAATGGCAATTCACATATTGAATCCTGAACTCTGCATACAAAAGAAGTTTGTTCAGTCACTAAATCTACAATGGTCCTGATCTATCTTAACACCAAATACGTAATTTTGTCTTACCTCTTTCTTCTTTGTTTGTCCACCATTTCTAACAGATTTTTATCAACAGCTGCGCGTTCACTGGTTCCATACTGAAGACCAGATGGCCAGAAAGAATAGACAACAAGAAACTCTGGGGATGAACCAATCAAGAACCTATTGCTCAACAAATATGCTGAAGAAAACCGACATGGGTCAGGCACACACTGAGGAGATCATCGAGTAACATGCTGTGGTATCCGAATGAGAGACGACGGATTAGGTGTTTGTATGAGGGTGACACGGAAGAGATCGCGTAAGCAGGAGATGAAAGTATATAGGCAATCGCGAGGTCAGCTGAAGAAGACTGTAGAGAACAGGACGAAATGGAGATATGCTGTTGAAGCCCTATTTGCCACTCGGAACCCAATGGGATAATAATTATGACAATAATAATAATAACAATAATAATGTTAAAACATTGAAATGTTAACCTACTGATCAAATCCATAGTCTTTTCTATCCGGTGGTATAACTCGACAACCAGAATAACAAATCTCAGTTAACAAAGACGGCAGACAACTGTGATTGTATATTTTAACAATATCTTGACAATGCTTATCATCATCTTGATAGTAGGACTTTAAAATTGTTTTCAATAGACTGCATTGTTCTGCTTTGATAAGACGAAATTCTACAAGAAGATCCAAGGCTTTTTCAAACGATTCGAGATTATAATTGTTTAGTAAACATTTAGTGTTCATTGATTTTTGTGGTGAATTACAGCTGGCGTCTGTAGTGATTCAACGAGGCGAAAATATATGAAGTATAAAAGAGTAGGTATTAAAGCGTTATGACTTACCAGTAAAATAGAAAACAATCTTATGGGTTAACTGAATAACTGAAACCTTACATCAGATAGACAGAGGAACAATAGAAATGAATAAGTCTCATTACAATCTTGCAAAGCAAATTATTTATTTTATTTAACTGATTAAAAATGCCCATTGAAATTTTTAGAAGAATGGATACTGAACAAAGAGTACTCTTTTCGACAACCCCTTCATCATCAGGCTCTGCAGTTATATATCCATCCATTACAGTGAATGAATGAATTAGTGTTATGAACAACATTAATGCTGTTTAAATAACACCGAATCAATAATACTGATAGATTACAGCTAAATAGCATCAACATAAAATAAGCTGAATGTCGGAAAAATTAGGACAGATAATATCACAAATTTACGAATTTATAGTCTCTACTGAAGGCCGGCCAGAGCATTAGTAGCGGCTAGCTGGATTTGCTTCTTTTGAACACAGAGCACTGGTTGTTTGAGGCGAACTGTAAAAGCCTCTTTTATTTGAAGAAACTAAGGGGGAGCAGATATTTTCTGAAAGTTTATATGAAGAAATCAGGCCGACGGGCAAGTACACGCCAAGATTGTATGGCTTACCTAAAGTGAGTAAACCGGGGGTACCGTTAAGACCAATAATTAATACGAAAAACTCACCCTACCATGCTCTAGCTGTGATTCTCTGTACGTATACTGAAAAGTCTACGTCTCAAGGGAACAAACTCTAATAATAGTGATATTATCAGGCATCGCCTTGATACGGGTTATAAGGTGGAAATTGCGAAATCCTTTAAAATGACCAATAGACAAAGGAACGAGATTCTCCTCAAGTTCACCGAAGTAATTTCTAGCAAACACTTGAAACTCGATTTATATTGTTCAAGAAGAAGCAGTTATTAGTCTTTCCCTGCCTTGCTGCCTGGTAACTGGATGTCTTCATTCTCCCTTTCAATTGATTACGTAATCTTTGGCTTTAACCTCACCCCTCTTTGATAAAGTGTGATTTTGATTGTCTCTTGTTTCTGTAGTTTGAGCTGAACTCAGTACACTGTCACCCAATTTATTAGTTACTTATAATCTTACGCATCTCTCGTCTTTATTACGTAACTCCTTCACCATTGTGTACATATATTTACTTTCTTTAAACTTGAACTCACTGTGTAAAAGCTATGTAAGCGTAATTCTGAGCACTGTTCACTAAGTTCGGAACTTTCTGTCAACTGACATCGCGTAAAATTTGCAAGTATGTTAAAAGCTTTTCTGTACATAAACTTAATAATAATTTATTTAGGCTGTATACGCAGCTAATGAGAAGCCAACAAAATGAACAATTGGTTACAGGATTTCATCACGAGCTGAAATCAGTTAAAGAATCACTGGAAAACCTGGGAGTACTGGACAGCTGTTTCATCCTAGTTTGGAACATCTCAGCAGTACGAACCCACCGGGGTTAAACCCAGGACCTTCTGGTTACAAGGCGAGCCCATAGACCATTAAGTCACTGTGACCCGATCCAATGGTCCATGAATCCTAACTTCTGCCAATTCACGATATAGCGCAACCGCTAGCCAATATCTTCGGAGAGTACTTGTCCTCACACCCGACCTGCTGCACCCCAGGTTTTCCAGTGGTTCTCCAACCAATGTCAGCTCATGATGAAATCCTGTAACCAATCAACTAAATCCCTACAAACCAGTACTTGGAAATGAACAACCATATTGATCTGCACAAGCCACCATCGTAGTTCTTGCTTCGTTCAAATGTGTTTTATCGAAGAGTTTCAAACTAGGACACGATAACTGTCAAGCAGTACTACTGGGTTTTCAACGTTTCTCAAGCAGATATCAGTTAGAGATCAAACTTGTTATGCTGAACGAACTCTTAACTGGAGTAAATGTTTTAAGCTAGAAATACTTTTTTTTGGTTGTTTAGATACTTACTACTTATGTGATCATTTTAACTCATACATTCTTAAATGTTTCAACAACTAAACTGAGAAAATTGTAAGCTGGTTTATCGCAGCAAATAAATGCATAGAAAGTACTCTGTCTAGACTACAGTCTCAACAAAAAACCCAGTTAGAAACACAGAAAGGATAGGCGAAATTTCACTCATTCAGCAGGTGGACAGATTATAAGTTCAAATGAAAGATGAATAGAAAGAAATCAGAAATATATCATCGGTTATGTCCAGATCCTCCAAGGATTTTGTGTGGGTCCATTTGTGCCTGTCTCCTCGTTGCCCGCCGCTGTCTGTGGCATTATCCAATCTACTGTAATCAGGAAAATCATTGGAGATAGTAAGCAGCCAGCCAGCTTGTTTTACTCCCGTCTTCACTTCAAAGGATTCCGTGAGTTCCTCATTGTAGATTATTTGACCAACCTTAAATTCTTTTCCAAACAGCTAATATTTCTCAAGGAGAAACACGATTGTTTTTTCATGAGTAACACGTGTCCTAGCCATCTCAACCAGATCACCTTTGAGATCTCATGGACTGATTCGCCTTGCCTTCTTAACTCTATGCCTAATCTCATTATTACTCACCATATTATTTATACTATCTAACCTTGAGAAACAGAACGCAAACGCCTATGATTAAAGACAGCTAGCCTCTTCAAGTTTCTCACTGCCCTTTAACTGTCATCGATTCAGTTTTCTTTAGAAAACTGTAGAAAACGAAGAAAAAAATTCATTAACAGTTACACATATATTCATACATATAAGCGTCTAAGAATAGTAATTAAAGGGCTATCCAACTTTGCTATAAATTTCAGCTACAAAATGAAAACAAATCTTGGGTTGATTTTTGAACTTAATATTCAGTGGTATGATAATTTATTAACTTCAGTAAAATTATAATTCATCATGAATAAGTAACTTATATATCGATAACAAAGTTCAATGAATGCATTGAAGTATTTAATGAACTCATCGGTTAAACACTTAATATGTATATATCTTAAATATTTGACTGATAAACTATGGAATTGTAAGCGCCTAGAACTATAAACTGTTATAATAGTTATTAGCAAAACTATCTGTTTAATTGGTGGATGGTGACTAGCAGTGGAATCCAGGATACCGCGCGTTTCGTCTTATTTGGGACTCGTCAACTAGCTGGATTTACCTGCATTCCTCAGTGAGTAGTGATGTTCCCAACGAGGTTCAAACCCAGTACCCATAGTTTCAAATGCACAAAAGGTGGCTGTCGTGGCCACTGAGTTCGAACCTCGGTGGGAACATCATCATTCACTGCGGAATGCAGGTAAATCCAGCTAGTTGACGAGTCCCGAATAGGACGAAATGCGCATCCTGGCTGGATTCCACTGCTAGTCACCATCCATCACTTAACTTCTAATTAGATGCCCAAACATTGTCGAAGCATGTGCACAAGAAGTTGACATGTCAACCTGAGACGGAGCACTTTGGGGTTGAATCAATCGACGCGAAAATCTAAAATTAAATTAAACTATCTATTTTTCTGCATTCATAAATTCTGTAGGATCATTAGATTGAAACACACACACACACAAATACACATCAATAAGTTGATGACAAGTTAATATTAAGTCAAAAAAGGAAAGATGTCGATCTCAATGGTCAGTACAATTGTCATGATAGAGATAAGAAATTATCACTTCAAGGATTCACACACAAAGCATATTTATTCGCCAGATAGAATTACTCAGCTGGAAGCTTACTGATAACTGGGTTTTCTTTTAGCGTTAAAATCTATTTAACATTTTACACTTCCATGCCTCAGAAGCACGTCCAATTTTCATTACTTCTCCTAATCGTCTTCACTGTGGATACTAAATGAAATAAAAACAAAGCAACTAACTGGAAGGATGTGTGTGTGTGTGTGTAAGTAAGATCAAAAACCACTATCTAACTGTTCAAACTTTGGTGGCTTCCATTAGAATGCAGCATAATCGATGAAAGATGAATTTTCCAGACTAATGAGATAAAGCTTGGGTGGCTTGCCTTCTTCATTTAAAGTGCTGCAAGATTATTCACACGCTAGTTCTCTCCTAAATGTTCGGTGACAGCATTCGAGTACACCTGATGGCGATAAAGTCGAGACGTCCTACAATCGGAAATTTGTAACTTATCAGTAATCACTGTGGTTACTGATACAATAATAATAATAGACTTGTTATGAGTAAACGATTAATATGATATACAGAGTTATGAGCCTAGTTCATTGCATAATACTCTCTCGTCATCCAGAATCTCCAAGTTAAGGAGCAGTCCACAGTACATCACGTGACATGATGCTGTTCGATATAAAGAATAAATGTAGTACCTTATAGAATTTCTCTTTCGTCACCAAGAAATGCCCAGAAACCGGTTGAAAGCCTATCAAAAGTATGCGTGAGTACATTTGGCGACCCACGGACATAGGTTAATTAAGTGGTTAAAAAGAAAAGATATAGATAAGAACTTCATGCACTTTATTGGATAGAAACTCAGGTATCCCAATGATGTAAGCACACCTTTAGTATATGTGTAGTACTGTGACTTAGACAAATCCTTTTTTACATTTTACATGCCATTCTGTGGTGAGATCTGGCTGCTAGCCGAAATTGGTAGATAGTAATTTACGTCACTGTTTACGTCCTAAATATTAGTCGTGAGAAAAATGTGAACAAAGAATGATTCAACAACCAACCACAGGAGGTTCTGCGTAGGCGCATACAATTTGCAGATAGATAATCTGAACTTCAAGAAACAGCCAAAAAGAGATAAAAGATTAACGTTCAATGAAAAACCACCAATCAGAAGACTGTGTTTGTTTGCTTAAAATATTCTATAATAATGTACATGAAAATATATAAATATATGTTGATTTCATAAATAAACGATCTGTTTCCTAGCCCTTGTCTTCTAATGTTACAATTCTAGCATCTATTTCGCTTTTTTGGAAGAGTTGTTCTCTTCCTTTAGGACAAGGAGTTTGTACACTATATATTGCAGCTAAACAGTTAATCATTAGAGTACATAATAAATTATTGAATGAGAAAGCCAGTACTATACATAGTACCATGATGCAATTAATTACCCGCCTGAGTGGACAAATACTCGGCGACGACACTGGCCAGTGCTAGTCAAGCTAAAATCACGAATTGCTAGATGTTGAAATTCATGGGCGATTGAGGAGAATCCCAGTGGCTCAATGATCTACCAGCTTGCCTTGCAAGCGGAAGGTCCTTAATTTGAACCCTGGCGGTAGACGCGTACCACCGATGAATCCCAAATTAGAACGAAGGAAACAGTTGTCTAGTACTCCCTGGTGATTTTCAATGGTTCTCTAACAGCAGTCAGTTCGTGATCAAACTTGAAACAGCTCAGTAACACTCTGTCACAACACATATTTGGCGAGGTTTATTCAAGTCACTATCACCGGAATATATTTTGGCAGCAGCATTATTCAGTTCATTAGAGCCATAATATATTTTGGCGACAAATGAAACTGAATGCTATAGAGTGTTTTAAGCCTGTCCTTCAGTCTTGAGTAAGTTCAGTTACTGTTACAACAGAGACAGAAGCATTATTATTATTGTTCCCTTGGGTTCCTAGTGGAACATAGAACTTCAACTGCACGTCTCCACTTGCTTCTGTCTTCTACTGTACTTTTCACCTGCATCCATGTAACTCCATACTGTTTCAACTTCTCTTCACACAATATCCTCCATGTCACCCTACAACTGACGACCGACACGCCGCTTCCCTTTCGGCCAGGTTCCACTCGAGCGACGGCCTGACGCGCACGCGATGTCACCCAGTGGCCTCCTCAGCCACAACTGTCCAATCTATCTCCAATTTCTCCTGCATATTTGTTGGTTGGCGATTGGTTCTTGTTCTGTTTGTTCCCAGCCATAGTTTCTTGTTGGTGATTCTTTCCAGCCTGGCCATCTGATCTTCAGTATAGAGCCAGCGAAGACAGTTGTTGGTTGATAAAGGTCTGGTGTGCAACAGGCTGCTGTTGGAAATATTGTTTGTGACCCGCCCTCTAAGTTTCTGATCCGTTTAGAAAAACTGACTGATTTGACGTTTGTATTGTATTGAAAATTCGACCGAGTTTTGTTGTTGTTGATTCTGAGTGACGAATATTTCGAGATTGGTTTCAGGTTGGTTGATGAATGTGTTTCTTGCTCGCCTTCCCGATTCTCGCTCGATTTGACATTTTCGTCCGTTCCGACTGCGTGTAGTGGAGACAATGCTCGCTAGATAAGTGAATGAAGTAACCTCATTCGAATCCCTCCCGTTGATGGTGATTGGCGCTGGATGTTGCTGTTGTTAGTTGGTTAGGTTATGAAGACTTCCAACTGAAATTTATCAAAGTGCTTACTAGTAAATTATCTTTGCAACCATTTAGTGATTGCCAATATTGAGAATATTGATTCTATCATATAATCAGCCACAGAAAAAAGTACAGAGTAATTTATCATTTCTATGCATTATATGCATAAGTGGGTTTCGACAAGTCCATGGAAGCTGATGATACAAAAATTATATGGATAATCTGGATCCCGTTAAAGCTTTGAAATCTAGTGACGTCACTATTTGTGCAAAACCATCAGGAGAGATATGATCAGTTCAAATGCAAAGATTTCCACTCCAGTTTCTTCTAGCTCAGATGAGGAGAAGAAGGAAGAACTTTCTGCAGTGTCTATTACGTGTCATATTGCTAAAAAGTCTTCTTCTGGAAATATTTTCAACTTAGTTGGTGAGATCTTTCGTGATATCCGTTTTTTTATTTGACACTAGTAACCAGTGTGATGCGTCTAGTCCTCTGATTGGTCTAGATTGTATTCTATCAGTCAGGTTGTAATGTGACCACCATTCTAGCTAGCTCGCCATCACAGTGCACATTAATTTGATGGTATTAGATGGTTGTAGGCAATCGGCAGGAAACCTTGGACCTAGGTTTCGTGCTAGTTTTTCAAAGAATTTTGAAAATTTATATTCTCCTACCAATCGACATGATTTGGAATCGAACCCAGGCCCCTCCTGTGTAGGTGGAAACTATCCTAACAATGGACCAACGAGTCAGTAATCAACAGGTCTAGTGAACACATTTTTGAATAGTGACCAGCTAGCATAATTTTAACCATTTCAAGTAAAAGATTAATTCACCTATTTGTCATAAAAACACACTACATACAATGAAATATTTAGAACATTCAATGAAACTGTCACTAGTACACTAACTAATTTAGACGAAGAGAAGAAAAGCTGAAGTGACTAAAAACTCTTTCTAACTCAAAAGAAAGTTGATTTGTAACTTATACAAAAAAAATCAAAATCATTAACAGAAAGTGCTACATACTGATGTACACCTTTTTGTGTTCACTAAAACCAAACTAATATTACTACCAATAGTACTAGTAGTATGAACACACACCATGAAATAAACAATCAGACTATACACACACAAAAGTACAAACGCCTACGCATCACAGATAAATCAAACAGTTAATTCGATTTAAAGGTGACAGCTGGTATTTTTGAAGAACTAGATAAATGCGAAAGCAAATTTAAGATGCCTGAGATATAATATGAAGAACTAATGAAGAACACCTAATGAAGACAACTGGACATCTGTTTCACCTAAGCTACAACCCTCTCTCTATATAACCAACCGTAAATAGTCAAACAGGTAGAATGAAGATATTTGAAGACACCTCCATTTTATTAATCCATAACATGATATTATTCAACACACAAGAATCAACTGGAAACAGGATTTCAGCATGAGCTGACATCGGTAAGAAGGTAACAATAGAAGACAAGGGCCAGGCAACAGATCGTTTAGTAAGGAAATCAACAGACATTTATAGATTTCCATGTACTGCACTTGTGGAGCGAGTGATAATCCCCGTTGCTCTAGGAACTTGATTTTTCGTGCTCACTAGGGAACCTCTCCTACTATGGCCAAGTAAAGGTGTGGTTAAAACCATAGCAATTTCGATATTGGACCACCTTGTCCAAATGGAGTATAAAGTCAGCATTGAAGAATCCTCTTCTATCATCTACTGGGTACCAAATAAATTGTTGAAAATATCCAGATACCGAATACTCCAAACAGCAGAGGCTGTTGCAATTCGCCTCAAACAACCAGTGCTCTGTGTTGATCAAAAGAAGTAAGTCCAGCTAGCCCCTATTACTGCCCTGGCTGGTCTTCAGTAGAGACTATAAATTCATGAATTTGTAATATTATCCTTCCTAATTTACCTGTCTTACATTCAGCTTATTTTATTTGATGCTAGTGAGCTGTAATCCATTGCTATTATTATTATTGATTCGATGTTATTTAAACAACATTAATCTTGTTCATAACACTAATTCATTCATTCAGTAGAGTCTGATGATGAAGTTCAGTATCCATTCTTTTGAAAAAATTTTTTCCTTCATGTTCCCAGTGAAATATAGGGCCTCAGGCTAGTGGCTTGAAGTTTCTGTAGAGCTGTTTAATTTTACAGGATGGGGTTGCTAGCCTCATACCCAACCTTTCCTCTTTGCCAGTATTATTTCTGGCTTAGCGAGGTAAGGCAGTGCGTCGGCGGGGATCGAATCCCGGACCATCTGCGAGCGTCCTAACCGCTGTGCTACTACGCTTTGAAAATTTTAATGGGCATTTTTAATCAGTTAATAACAAATAAATTTTGACTCTGTAGAAAAGTAGAGGAAAAATGCTTCACAAATCCATTCAGCCTCTAAAAGGATACTTATAGACAACTTAACAATTCAACGAGGATTACTCAAGTTTGGTCACTAAACAAAGACTTGAAGTGGTACTCAACACACCTTGCTATGCTGCTAAACTCATTTCCATACAGAAAACTAAAATTCACCTGTGTTAGAAACCCTCACAGCGTCTGAACATAATGTCACAACTCACACATGTCCTATGTGGTTGTAACAGCAAAAATAAAATCGTCCAATTCAATTGACCTTGTAAATGGATGCAAAACCTCATCTGTTGATAACCACATCAAATAGACGGGCTGTAAAGTCGGTTTGAATAGTGCGTATTATATACTTATGGCATATTATATATATATATATATATATATATATATATATATGCATGCGTATTATATACTTAATATGGCAGTCACCTCTCTATCTCAACTTCATAGACTTTGAAAAGGCCTTCGACAGCGTCGACCAAAAGGTGATTTGGAAACTACTTCGCTACTACGGGGTCCATCGACAATTATACATCTAATTCAACAGTTATACGACAATGCGGCATGCCAAGTAATCCACAACGTGAAACTTACGGAAGCCTTCGAAGGGAAGACGAGAGTAAGACAACCTGGTTGCCTACTATCGCCAATGATTTTCCTGATTACAGTAGATTGGATAATGCGACAGACAGCGGTGGGCGACGAGGAGACAGGCACAAATGGACCCACACAAAATCCTTGAAGGATCTGTACTTGGTAGATGATATATGTCTGAGTCCTACAAACTGGAAGATATGCAAGTGAAAAGCAACAATTTGGCAGAAGAAACATCAAAGATAGGACTTCAAGTGAACGTAGATAAGACAGAGGTGATGAAGATTCCTGGCCAACACCAACAGCCACAGCAACTAAAACAGACAACAATCAGCCAGCATGAATGGGAGGAACCTGAAAGAAACAACCTCCTTTACCTACCTGGGAAGCATCGTTTCAAATACAGGCGGAACTGACGAGGATATCAAAGCCAGAATCGGAAAATCAAGACAAACTTCATTACTCTTAAGTCTATGTGGAGGTCAACAGCACTCATCATGAAAAACAAGATCGGGATTTTCAACTCCGATGTGAAGTCAGTGCTACTATACGGATCAGAGACTTGATCAGCGCGTCATAAAGAGCATCTCAAACAAACTACAGACCTTCATTAATAGTTGTCTTCGCTCAATACTACTCAGATCAGATGGCCAGAAAAGATCAGCAACAGGAATCTCTTGCAGTGAACGAACCAACCAGGAACCGATTGTGCAACAAATAGGCAGGAAGAAATGGAGATGGATTGACCATACTCTGAGGAAACCATTAAGTGAGTGGCATCACTAGACAAGCCATTGCTAGAGTGGAACCCGAAAGGGAGGCAGTAAGTTGGTCGTCAATGCAAGGGTGACTTGGAGGAGGTCATTTGAATAGTAGATGAAAGCATGTGGGCAGAAATGGAGCCAGGTAAAAACTTTAACAGAGAACCGAACGCAAAGGAGACGCGCGGCTGAAGCCATATATTCCTCTTGGGGAATAAAAGGAAATAATAATAATATGCTTAAATTTGTACAAGCCTTAGTCATATAACGGTTTGAACTTGTTTTGTGTTCAAAATGACTTATTATTATTACTACTTTGATATTTCTCTGATATTCCAATAATAAAACCAAATTTTACTTTATATAACAGTATTTTCATCCCTTTTCCTTCCTTATACACTATCTGTGATCTTGAGCTTTAAACATTTTGACCTATATTGATTCAATTTTGACCATATACACTCTAAAACGCCAGGGGACTTCATCCTGTAGCAAGTCACTAGCTAGCACCTGAAGGTCCTTGGTTTAAACCCAAGCTGTGGGTGCATACCGCCGATGATTCCCAAACCAGACTGATGAAACAGCTATCCAGTACTTTCAGCTGGTGGTTTTCAATGGTCCCCTAACTGATATCAATCAATCCATGATCAAAGTCATAAAAAAACAAATCTAATCTTCACAAATCAACCCTTGAAAATTAATCTGATGTACGCTAGTGACTGGCTACAAGATGAGTTCTAGTGAGGAGTTACAGTTATAGCCAGTGAAGTTCATCATCAAGACATTGGCTGGTTGTCACGCTGAAATCACAAAATGACAGAAGTTAGGTTCGACCTGAGTTCGACTCCCAAAAGGATTGTGAAGAATCCTGAACAGATAAAGAGTTCCCAACTAGGTTGAAACAGCTTACCAGAAGTAAGTACTTCATGGCATCTAATGATTTTCCAAATAAATATCACTGCATCATCAAACTTGAAATATTTAACTCGCTGAAGTAATAGAATCCTACAAGTACAAATCATCTCAAAAGAATAAATAATATTCAGTGAATCACTTACTTTGCTCATGAACATTAGTTGATATTTTCCTCGAAATATTTTCCCAGTCTGATAATGGCTGACTATTTATTAAAGCATTCGCTGTATTCAATAATAAATAGCATAAATGTAATTCCCTGTAGACTGATTGTACTTCACATGAATGTAATTCAATAAACGGTGTTAACTCAGTAAGTAATCGATGATGAAAATCAGTCAATGGAATTGTACTCCATGGAATATAAAATTCTTGAGGTATAAAAATAATACGTAAATCATTTGAATAAAAGAAATTACATGAATCATTGATGGCATTATTATTATCATCATCATTATTATTTTTTTCATGATTATGATTAGATTGTTGTGTGGTAATTAGACCAGGCCATAGACCGGCTAATACACGAAATAATGCTGTTTTACCGACACCACTTGGACCAGTAATAAGTAGCGGTTCATTTCGTCGAAGCGTTAAACTCAAATCTAGGGAAGATGAAGAAAAAAACAAACAGAAACAGAAGTGATAAAGCTAAAATTAAAATGTCCGGGCACTACTACTACTATCACTACTATTAATTTTCAGAAGGAAGTAGTTAGGCTTGAAAACTTCTGCGCTTCTAACATTATAAGAGTTTCAGTCTCCCCTGTTCATGTGATAAATGTGTTGATGCTTCTCACAGGGTAGGTTGTACACCAGACATGTATATAGTCTTGGATTCAATCCCCAGTTGATGCACTTCTAAACCTTGACTGGTAACGATGGAAGCTTGGTTATTATTTATTTAAACGCAGAAAAAACTTGGTACAATATGGGACCAAGAAAGATGAGCCACACAATAATAATAAAACAACATAGATCAAAAGTAAAAAATATAAGTAGAGAACGGATAAGAAACTTCATCTGAAAGGAAAACAGTCATACTTAATAAGTTCAAACAGTATTCGTTAACTATCATCGGGAAGGGAAGAAAGAAGGAAATTGCAACACGTTTGCTATTGATTACAATTCTTGGCCATATCCGATAACGTCTCGAGCTATCTCATGGATCCCAGCCAGGGTGTTGTGACGCAACAACCGATGCTTATCTAGCACAAAAATCCTTCATCCCACGATCACCCCTCCGCCTTTTCCATCCCGTCCCAGAGCTGGCGAACAGAGACCTGTACGAAGCCTCCTCTGGGATGACATTCGTAGCACATGTCCAAGCCACCGGAGCCGGTGTTTCCAGATGATGACACTCAATGAAGGTGATCTCGACTGTGTTCAAACGCACGCCGCCGAACCTCAGAATTACTCACGCGATGATGCCATCAAACGAAAGCAATCCTGCGAGACACAATGATCGAACAGGCAGAATCGCCGCATATCCTCAGCCTACTCGGAGAGGCCAGGTTTCACAGGCGTAGAGCAACACAGCCCGCGACGAAGAATTGTATACCCGACCTTTGACAGCCAGACTAACGTCGCGACGGCGCCAGAGGTGGCTCAAGTAGATGTATGCCACCCTAGCCTTCATTATACGGTTGGTTGGATATCTCATCCATCACCCCTCCG
Organism: Trichobilharzia regenti; assembly: GCA_944472135.2. NCBI lineage: Eukaryota > Metazoa > Platyhelminthes > Trematoda > Strigeidida > Schistosomatidae > Trichobilharzia > Trichobilharzia regenti. The sequence continues at coordinate 38,775,191 of OX235264.1, read as the reverse complement.
CCAGCAGTCATACAACTACCCAGATAAACAAACTTATCAACAACTTCAAGCGGTTCACCCACAAGAAACTTGGTTGTGTAGCTGTCAACCCCACCTGGTAAAAAAAGGGATCATCCTCAATGCTACTGAAACTTCAAACCTCGAAATTTGAAGCCCTTAGAACGCAGAGGAATAAAATCAATTTATGTGATAATGAACGCAAATTCTACCTTTTACAAATTAGTAACAAAACTCAGTATACATCTATTAAATTATCATGAATTGATAGTAAAAGATCAACACACCTACGGCATATACTACTGACAAGGCATATCAGTAATATAGAGATGCAGCTTGATAGGAAGCAGTCAAAACTGAAGTCAATATTTAAAGTCAATGGCTACAGCAGAGGCAGGTAGAAGTGTTTATTGCTGAAATGTAGATCTACTTTACGTTATAGACATGAAATAATCTCATTGGACAACTTTCTGTCTCATAGTATAACCTTGGGGAAATCGCCAACCAATCAGGATAATTTGCTGTCCACTGACCTAACCATCCTTTAATGCGGTCAAAAAATCAATAAATATGTTTTTTTTCCTTAGTGGAAAGGTCCGCTAACAAATTCTACCTTTACACAATAAATATTGGTGTTCAAGAAAATAAAAAACTGCTCACATTCTCATATTCAGAGAGTCATGAGGTACCGAAGTATGCTAACGTGACACAATTGTCTTTCATGTGACGATGAAATACCAAGGGCTGGTCAGCTTCCCGATGTTTCCAACCAGTTCTAAAGTCAGAAGTAAGCGAACGACTACCATTCATAACGCATAATCAAGTAAATGAAGTTTAGATATAATCTTCGTAATAGGAGAACGATCAAGCCAACAATCACAAGGCTGCACCCTAGTTAAGGTGTTAATGTATATGACACTACGTGGATATTAAAAACTTGTGAAGTTGAACAGACCTTTAACTTACTAAATAGTCAGCGAAAATACCTCATAATATAACTCCAATTTATCCTTATCATACTTAAGTTAGTTTGTTGGGATATGGTTGGTTACAGGATTTCATCATGAGCTAATATCAGTTAGAGAACCATTGGTAAACCTGGGAGTACTGGACAGCTGTTTCGTCCTAGTTTACGACTTATAGGCAGTACGCACTCACCGCAGGGGGTTTGAATCCAGGCCTTGCGGTTACAAGGCAAGCTGGAATACCATTCAGTCACTGTGACTCGATTCAAATGGCACATAAATTCTAACGTCTACCGCCGATGACATTGGTTGGTGGTCACACTAAGTCACGAATTGGTAGAAGTTAGAATTAATGTTTCATTGAATCGAATCCCAGTGGCTCAATGTAATACAAGCTTGCATTGTAACAGGAAGATCCTGGGTTCGAAACCCTGTGGTGGGTGTGCACTGCCAATGTTTTACAAACTAGGCTGACGAAACAGTAGTCCAGTACTCCTGCCTGGTTTTCAGTGGTTCTCTAACTGATATCAATCAATCCGTGGTCAAACTCAAAAAAACAAATCTAATCCTTACAAACCAAATCTTAAAAGGATATATCCAAGTTTTCCAGGTTTTACAATATAGTAAAACAATGTTAAAAGTAGAAAGCTGCATTACAGGATGATATATATATATATTTCTATGAAAAACCTACCATGAATTAAAATGTTATTTGGATTTGACGGCACACATACTGACAAATGATCGATTTGAAAAACAACATCACTTTGCAGTGATTCATCACCATATCCACCGATTACGTCATGAACAGGGCTATCCAGAAAAAAACAACAATTGGGAAAAGAAAATCACAAAAAAACTAATTTTTTAAGTAAATTTAAATTAGTACTTTTGAGTAAAACGTATAGAAGAAGATTCAATTTAAATATGGTGACAAAAATACTCTTTTGACTCAATCATTTTTTTTGGTACGACTATGGAATTTTCAGATGTAATACCGGTAGCCTAAATTCAGCTGGCCGACCAATGATACCAGGTGTGCGTCCACCGAGGATCGAACGCCGGACCATGTGCATTGTCGGCAGCGTCCTAACCTCTGTGCCACCGACGCATATCCTGTATTCCGCTGCTAGTCACTATCGAACGAAACAACTCAAACTATCCTTAAAAACTGATAAACCGCAATTATATCCTTTGAGATAATCCCATTAAGACCACTAAGTCATAATGGCCTTATATGTGAACCTTAGGAATTAATCATCACAATAGCGATGAGATGTTCACTTTACCTGAATAGCTGAGAAAAATTTCAAATCATTATACACACACAGACAGAAGTCATAACCACATCAGTGAATTTCTGAGGTTGTGATAGCTAAAACATGTGTTACGCATATCGAGCCATCATCCTCCTCGAAAACGAGCAATGTTAGCTGACTGACATAGGATGGATCAGGTTGGAAAAGAGGTAGCACGTGGTGGTCATACCAAAACATGACTTCGGCAGTCAATGAAATCCACAACAGTTAGTTTAAGCCGACCACATCGGGAGGTGTAGACTTCCTAACTGCCTAGTTGGGTCCTTGAGATGCTGAGAACCAATGAGGGCTAGATAAAATCGGTAATAAGGCTCAAAATCCCAGTTTCCAATCGCTGGCGCAGATGCATTCACTCTCTGTGATCTGGTTTATTTCAAAAAACCCTATTGTTCTTCCACATAACAATTCTTAAGTCACATTTCCGTTTCCTATCTGTCTTTCGATGAATCTCTCTTAAATCTCTTCTCTTGCTGTATGTGCTACATTTAGGGACGGAGGGAGAGTGGGAACTCGAACTACCTCACTCCTGTGGCAACCTTTCATGTTGAAACCAGTCAGACATTTAAGTTCGCAAATGAAAATTTGTTTATGAAGACAATAAAAATATCTATACATTATAATAAAGGGTTTCTTGTATTTCCAAATGAATGAAAAACGAAACGACACCGCTCTTTTTACTGACATTTCGCTATTCACTATTGCTCACTATATTGCGGATTGTACTCATAAAAACAGTTGAAGAATCCTAGAATTGGCTGAAACAGCCGGATTGACGACCATTTTGATTAATTGACTGACCGACTGACAAAACAACGTAGAAATATGCAGCATAGATATGCAACAAATGAATTTCTCACATTCAGAATAAAGGGGAGATTGGTGGAAACTTTTAGAGTCTATAAGATACTTGTTGTGACTTTTATTCCTTCGCATTCCAAGTGGAATCGACAACTTTAAGCACTGAGCTTTGAACTTTCAGCAGTAGAAGGGTGAAGTTGCTAACCTCATGCCCAGCCTTTCATCTTTACTGGCCTTAACGCCTCGCCGACTTAGCGAAATTTATGAGTACGTGGGCGGGGGATCAAACCCCATACCACGTGAGGCGTAGTTGGCGAGTAATTAATTATACCACTAAACCATAAACACACAAATTATAAGAAAACGAAGTGAGAGTTCACCTGCACTGTTGTAGACGACTTCAAGTTACATCACAAAGAGTTTCCTACCATTAATGTTTAGCATCTCGAAAACTCAAGTCAGATAGTTTATAAATATATATACTTTGATGGATCATATCAAATGTTCATTTCAGGTGTTCAGTGCTCCTGTGGTCTTAATGATTACCTAACTTTATATATAATTTAAATCGATCAAATCCTAAGTGAATTTAAACCTGAAAATGTTAGTGAGTGTAATTCAAGATGTAAGCATCCACACTTATATATATATATATATTTGATTGGACACTAAGTCAATAACTAGTGTAATGTTTCTATTCCTATGTTTGGTGCAGACTGAATTCTATCAGTCAAGTGTGAAATTTAGCGTCGGTGGCACAGCGGTTAGGACGCCGGCCAACCATGCGCATGGTCTGGGGTTCGATCCACTGCCGACGCACACCTGACATCAATGGTCGGCCTGCAAAATTTGGGCTACCGATATCCATGCTGAAAATTCCATACTTGTACCAAAAATACAGTGTAGGATCAAGCTGTAATCGAAAAAACAAAAAACATTTTAAAAAATCATGCTAGATGGCTCGTCATCAAGGTCTGCACCAAAGACAGGACTGGACAGACACATTACACTAGTTACTGACTAGTTTCCAGTCAAAAATACCCAACAGAGTCCTTCCTACAGGAGGTTAATCACGAGCCCAAATAGTTCGGTGGCAACGTCTTTGAGGCCCTGGCGCCCACTGGGTAACGCGGGGACAAGTCTCTGAAGGAACATGAGTTTCTCCTACAAGGTTGCAGATACGCGTGTCTTGCTGACTGGTGACTGCAACTAGCACGAAACCTAGGTCCAAGCAGGCCTTCCTGCTGATTGCTTCCAACCGCCTAATTCCATATATATATATATATATATATATATATATATATATATATATATATATTAAAGACCTCAAAGACGTGAATAATTAACGACGTTATTCAGACATTTTTTGAGACTAGACAAAAAGAAGTGAGTTGAAATACAAAAACTATAAAAAATAGAACTAGACAACTATTGACCTAGAACATCTCACCATTGAAATGAATAGTAATAGTTATAATAATAATAATTTAAAAACCTTTTGTTTCCAATATATAACTTTCGTTATATACTGACTGATGAAAGAGAAAAAATTCAATGTAAAATAAAATAAATTAAACGTGAAGAATACGTAGATTCGTGACTTTTAGTAGATAGATCATGTATTCAAGACCAGTTTTTATTTATTGACATTTATACAGCTTACCAGTTTGACCAATCCACATGTTCTTGAACTGTGCGTTATTCATTAGAAGAGAAAGTCATTTCTCAAAGAAGAGTGGTTTCCAACAGTAGATCATTTAGAATATGGGCTTTGAAATAATTTAACTTCAGCTTTTAGGTTTCTTCACGAATCAACATAGATAAGAGGCATCGGTGGCACAGCGGTTAGGACGCTCACTGACCATGCACATGGTACGCGGTTCGATCCCCTGCCGACGCATTCCTTTACCTTGCTAAGGCAGAAAAAAAGCTGGTAAAGAGGTACGGTTGGGCACGAGGCTAGCAACCTCATCCTGTAAAAATAAAAACTCGTACAGAAACTTCAAACCTCTAGCTTGAAGCCCTATGTTCCACTGGGAACGTGAAGGAAATAAAAAAAAGCAAAAAAAAAACGAAACCACAGAGTACCGATGCACAACTATCCCGTCCTATTTCGGGACTCTTCATCAGTGCGCATCCAAAGTCACACCAGGGATCGAGCACAGGACCTTCAGGTTACGATTAAAAGCTCGTTAACATTCAGCCGCATGGATTGGAATTCAATGATTTGTGAATTGTAACTTTGATATAAGTATAAAACTTAGGCACTGTGGTAGAGTATAACTCCATTATGAATAAGATTTTATAAAGTATAATTATATTTCAATAGTTTACACACAAAGATCAGTTTTGTTATTGTGTGTAAACTATTGAAATATAATTATACTTTATTTAATCTAATCCACAATGCTCAAACGATTTAATGATATCAATAAGATTTTATTCTGATAAATTACACAGTATTACACAGTAATATTAACTGATGACCACGTTTCGAGCACAAACTATTGCTACTCATAATCATATCAAGACACTGCTCACACAACATTTTTCCTTCATTTATATACATGTGTGAAATTGACCATATATTTGAATAAAAATCAATATAGGATAATGTACATTCAGAAATAATAATCATATGAGTGCTATTCATCAAATACAATCAGATGGGGAATCAGACGAGTGTTTTTATAGTCATAATATGTAACTTGTAAGAATGTTGTGATGTACATGAATTGAAATAGAATTTTAAGATTATTTACCATTCTCCTCTGATTTGACTGACTAGTGGTAATAATATCTTCCATGCATATATCTGGTATTTGCATTCAGTCATTTCTGTTGAATGTGTTGTGTTGGGTGAAGACTCGACGAACAAGGATTCAGTAATCAATCTCTCTGTCCACCTACATAGATTACAATTTTAACCGTCTTCACCCAGCCACTAGTGTGGTTGTGTGTTGAAGCATGCAGTGCAATCTAGTGCTGAGCTTTTTACTAAATTACTTAACTTCGTGGTGCCAACCATTCTTACCTTAGCGAAATTCTTATGTTCCGACAATCCGATTACCCCCAATCTACTATTTTGGTCTATATGGTTGAACTCATAGTCATTGTAGGGTATTTTGTTAATTATATTATTCTGTTTAATTGGGTTCACCGGGTTCTTTAACCTACAGAGCTTTTCCTATCTGAGTGAGTTTGTAGGTTTGAATGGCACCACCCTAATTCCTGCTTTATTAAGAATCCTACGTAGAGTCTCAGATGTCTTCTTATATGGTTGAACTAATGTAGATGTCTTATATTCTCTCTTATTTATGTTATCATTATTGGTTTCACCATTATTTTTATTTCGCTTTTGGCCTTTTCTGATCTTCCTAATGAATTTTAAAGGATAGTTAGTTATTTAACACCAACGCCTCTTCTATCTGTTTTATTTCATCATTTAGATGTCTTTTTTTGTGCCACTTAGTGCAAATTTACAAACTCACTCAGAGACAAGCTCTGTAGGCTAAAAGACCAGGTAATAACATTCAAAGAGGTTACTTATTTTGACTATAAAAATACTCGTATTATTTCCCATTTGATTGTAATTGATCAATAACACTCGTATTATTATTTCTGAATGTACGTTATCCTATGTTGATTTTTATTGCAATATCTAGTCAGTTCCATGTAAATAAATGAAGGAGAAAGTTGTGTGAGTAGCTTCAAATGATTATAAGCAATAGTTTGTGCTCGAAACGTGGTCATCAGTTAATACTACTGTACAACACTGTGTGATTCGAGCTCAAGTAGTTGAATGATCAACCAGCATCGTCTGATAATCTAAGGGTTCCAGGTTCGATCTTTGGCGGTAAGGTAGTGAATACGCATTGATGAAGAATCGCAGCCTAGAATGAATTTACAGTTCCAATGGTCCTTGGGTTAATGATGTAATCTAATAGCGGTGAAATTAGTTTGTTTATCTGTTGTGGCACAAAAACTGACACATGAAAATCTATAGGAAAAGGGTTTAAGTACAACTTTTTCCTCATAGTCATTTGAAATGTACTAAGACTGACACTAAAAAAGAGAAAGATGTCAGTTTAATTTGTTCAACTAGAATGAAGTTTTACAAAATACGAAAATGTTCTTCACTCTCATATCTTTTTTTAAGACAGCACATGAGAATGATTAAAGTACTGATTTTCAGCAAAACAGGATATGTGTTTAGAAAAATACCAATACTATTATTATTAAGTAGGAGGTTTAAGACTAATAATGATGTTCAGCAGTGCTCAGCAGTCCGCTCCATCCTCCTTTATGCCTGTGAGTGAGACATGGCCATTGAAAGTGAAAGACATTAAAAGGGTTGGTTAGCTACCTTTGATCATATGTGCCTGCTTTCCATCTCCCATGTTTATTGGTATAATAGGGTGAACAATATTGAGATTAGGCTTAGGTCGAGTCCTAGTTAATTAGGGGGAATCAATCGATAAGGTTATGAAGCAGTTACATCGATAGTCTTATGCATGCCTGCCTGGCCATACATCGCCGTCTTAGACTGGCATAGGATCAGGTTGTAAAAGAGCTAGCTAGTGGTGGTCAAACGAAAACATGGCCGCATCAGTCACAACAGTTAGTTGAAGCCAGCCAGCCAGCTAGACACGTAGGGAGGTGTAGACTGCTAGACTGGTTGAAGTTTTTGGGATGGTAAAAAAAACCAGTAGTTGGAGGCAAGTGGTGATATGGCTGAAAACAGTTCTCAATGGCTGGTGTGATTTACTATAGCCAATAAGATTCTATTGTTCTTGCTTATTACTGTTCTCTTTGCCACGTATTTCTGTTTATTATCTCTCTCTCTCTTTCGAACCTCTGTTTATGCTGTTCTCTTGGACTGTGTGCTACATGGAAGGAGAGCGGCAACTCGAACTGCTGCAAATATGCACAAAGTTCTACCCTGGAACCAGCCAGTCAGTCAATCAGGCTCTGTAAAGAAGGCAATAGCCTGTTATTCATAGTCGTATATTAAAAGAAAAATTCCTTGGTTAACACAAAGATTCAAACGCTGATGAGGACAGTAACACAACAATTGTGAGTATAAATCATTAAAGGCTGTAGAAATTCCTAGATCGCATTTTGATATGATGATGAATTGCCTTTCTTATTTCAATAACTATTTAAAGCTATTTTTTTATTCACTATTGTGTTGTCTCTTTAGAACAAAAATGAAGCAGTAATGAATTATTTGTTTTGATTTTTTTAAATTATAGATTGAAACCACAAAGTATTTTTGGTACTAGTATGGAATTTTCAGTATGTGATATCCGTGGCCCAAATTTTGCAGGCCGATCATTGATATCGAGTGTGCGCAGGCAGGAGATCGAACTCCGGACCATGTGAATGGTCAGCGAGAGTCTTAACCACTGTGCTACCGACGCACAGTGGCCCTAAAAAGAGCCTTTGCATCGTTCTCTGCGTTCATAATCAACAAACATCTAAGCACGCTCACCACGAATGCGACGAGCCGATTGGATATCTTTTGGCATGATGGTAACACGCTTGGCGTGGATGGCACACAAGTTGGTGTCTTCGAAAAGATCGACCGGGTAGGCTTCACTGGCTTCTTGCAGAGCAGAAACTGCTAAGATTTGGAAACGCAAATCAGTCTTGAAGTCCTGAGCGATTTCACGGACGAGACGTTGGACAGGTAATTTTCGGATCAACAATTCTGTGGTCTTTTGATAACGACGAATTCTACACAGGGTGACGGTTCCGGGTCTGTATCTGTGCTGTTTCTTGATACCACCAGTAGCTGATGCGCTCTTAGGGGCAGTCTTGGTGGCCAGCTGCTTTCTTGGGGTCTTCTCCCCTGTAGATTTGCGGGCAGTCTGCTTTGTACGAGCCATAGCGAGAAACCGAGAGACGATGATATGTGAATACAATTAAATTAAAATAAGAAAAAATATCTCTATTATTACATTATACACCCCAACTGTGGCTTCCAAATGAGACGATAAACTGAACTTTTTTTCTACACTTGTCCTTGATAACAACGCTAAAATTTGATTTTTATACATTCCAAAATACCTGAAAGAGATTTCTAGTCTGCAAAAAACTGTACAAATAGAAAGAAAACTTTATCAAACTGTCTAGTTTTGTTGGATGTTAACATTTTCGCTGAAGTCAATACGTGAGCATTGAATTACCTTTAAAGCTGATAAAGGTTTCTGTCGGATTATACCTTGTTAACATGGGAGATGGAAAGTAGACATACATGATCAAAGACAGCTAACCAACCCTTTTCATGCCTTTCGCTTTCAATGGCCATATCTCACTCACAGTCATAAAGGAGGAGGATACAGTGAATAACTTAGCAGTAATGACGCTCTTTGGTCGACAGCCAGCCGGATATCACGTCTACTAAGCCAGTTGTTTCTTTGTTTTACTCTCATAACTGCCAACACCAACTTATCTCTATGACTGCTGTAATCTTTGTTTTTCCCCTCATTATATCATGTAAAGAGAACATTATATTCAATATTTTTAAACATGCTAGGATTTCTATACCGCATTGACAATACTGTGTGAAACAAGCCCATGGCAATTTTCACTTGTATTATTATTATTATTATTACCTTAGCTGTTATTATTATTATTTCCACTTTATATGCTGTGTGTTTTTGATATTACCCGTATTGTAAATGTGGAAAATGTTCTGTGTGATTAATTTTTATTGATAATTTGAGGAAATTAGATGCAATATTGTGTGTGATCAATGCTGAAAATTCCATTCTGTATCACAAGTACTGTTTTTCGAATAAAGTAAATTATTATTATTATTATTAGATGGTGTAAAGTGGCATATGCCAAACGAGCCTTCTGTATTCGTGCTGAGATTTCGCCAGCAATCAACCCGCTGGAGCTGGCTGATCAAACTTTCTACCAAAAAAGGAAGCAGTTAACACGCACTACCACTTCACTGCTTATCTCTAAGCTAGGAGTCAACGTAGTCCACTCCTATAGCATTAATTTGTATAGCCTGCTGTCAACTAGTCAGTAACCACCTTTCATAATACATATACACAACTTTGCGGTCAGGCGAAATTTTTTCATGCATTAATTCCAAACGCTTTTCGTTTCACCTTTTTATTTCGTGAATTCTTTCTCTTCAACTGCATACATCCTAAACAAAATGGCCTCGATTTGCAGATAGAAAGGATAGGCTACATAATTCCAAAAATGATACAAATAGACAAATTATTCAGTGTGAAGAATTGAATAATTAGACAAGAGGGTAGAGTTCAGATTTCTCCAAGAAATATGGATCGACTAGAGACAAAAACAAGATAAAAAAAGAATATGGTGAATTTATACATATTACATGATAGAGAGTTCAGGAAGGTGGGGATGGATAGTGAAGTAAAATTATAGATATGATAGAGACGATTTGTAGCTCAGGTGGATGATTTCGATGTCGTTGTGTTCTCCGAGCTGGATAGTTAGTGATATGAGGGAATGGATATCACTGCATACAGACAACAATGGACGTCAATTCGACTGGGACAACCGGCGTTCAAATATCAGACAGAGGAAACAACAAGAATGCTACAGAATCTTTAGAAGCCAACCTGGTATTCCAGTGAGTCATCAATCAATAGACACATCGAGATAGACAAAATTTATCAACCAATGAGAAAGAAACCTCACACACAGGGTCAAAGTTCAAGTCAAAAAAACAATCAGTTCCAATACAAGTAGTAGTCTAGAAGGTTTGAAAACACACAAAAACAACCAATCACACCCAATGTCACCCACCAGGAAAGATGATTAAAAAACTCGTGGAGAAATTTAAAAGCTCAGTTCAACGGATTGAAGTATCCGCTGAAGATGTTGCCTAGTAGGGGGCGATGAAAGCTTCTCAAATTAACTATCCAGCTCAGGGAACACAACCACACCAAAAAAGAAGTAAAATCATACAATAGGTAAAATAATTTAGTAGATTTGGTAACTTAATAAGTGAGTTCAACCCAATATGTGAAAATCGAAATCAAAACTAAGCGGAATATTACGCAACATAACAAATCACAAAAATTTCCATATGAAATAATAATAATAATAACAGGTTTATTCTGAACAGAGTTCATATAATCTGTAGAATTTTCAGCGGAGTTTATTGCATGATATTTCCCTTCCTTCCTTCCAGGATCTTCAAATAACATATTAACTGGCACTTCTATATGACTTGAAGCGCAAGCTAATCCATTATGATGATATCTGTTCTTTGTCTCCTACGAGAAGTTTACGACATTTGGTTGAATGACAATTGCAAAACGCTTAAGAGTATATTTTTTGAACCAAGGGCACAACCCAGGTCATATTTTACTAGATTTAAGTAAACTGAATCTGAGAAAGTATATGCAATATATTGATGGAGGTTTTTGGTAGCTCACGTCTTAGATAGGCCGCCGAATTTCACAGCACAATGGTCCCAACTACAATTGCCAGATACCTTAATGACAAGGAACAAACAATGGGATTTAGTCATCCTTTCAAAAAAATAATCAATACACAAAAGAAACATGGTTACTTCGGTTGGCAGAGGCCATTGCTATCAAAAGACTCCGACTTAACCTCTGTAAACAGAAAGGTAGCGTGAGTAATCTCTCACTATCCTGGTTACCATAACTGCCTTGTTTGTGTGATTTTGTTTTGTGTTCTGTTGCACAAGGCATCACTTAATTTTCATTTTGATTAACAATTACTGAGTTGAACTCATTATAAACTTTCCAAATCTACTTAATTATTTTGTCTATGTTATAATTTTACTTTAATATTCACCCACTCTCCATCATAATATGTACAAATTCAGTCATTTGTTCAGTCTTGTATTTTGTCTCTTGTCTATCCTTGCTTCGTAAATTGGTTCTTTTTCAACCATTTTAGTCAAGGTGTCCTTTCACTAGAATAATTTGATATATTAACTTTAAAGCGCATCTACTTTGGATAAAGTTCCTTTCGATAACTGTGAGTTTCCCTTCAATATTATCAATCCATTCTGGTTTCCAAGTGAAATTTAAACTTCACCCTAATGATTAAATGGTTAGCTATGTTAGAATATAAAATCAAACGAATAGAAAGCAAAATACATACTCGTGTTTATAGAAAACCAACGCATTCTAATAGATATTTAGACTTTAATTCGTCTCACCCGTTAACTGTTAAGGCAGGCTTAGTTAAATGTCTAACAAACCGAGCAGTAGCACTAAGTAGTACGAAAAAAGAGCTAAATGATGAAATAAAACAGATGGAAGAAGCGTTGGTATCAAATAACTATCCTATAAAATTCAGTAGTAAGATCAGTAAAGGCCAAAAGCGAAATAAAAATTTGGAGAAACAGTAGTGATAACATAAATAAGAGGGAATATAAGACATCAACCGTTATACCATATAAGGAGGCGACATGTGAGACCCTACGTAGGATTCCTAATAAAGCAAGTACTAGGGTGGCATTTAAATCCACAAATTCACTCAGAGAAAAGCTCTGTAGGTTAAAGACCCGGTGGACCCAATTATACAAAACAATATAATTTATAAAATACCCTGAAATGACTTTGAGTGAGGTCACCTATGTAGGTCAAACAAGTAGGTCAGGGGTAGTCAGATTTCATACATTTATTCCCCTTAATGAATTTGAACAATGCAAGAACTACAGTTTTAGCAGAATAAAATGGTACCATCTTTTATTTCGTTGCCTTCTCGTCAGCTGCTTACATGGCAAAGACATTATTAAATATATCTACAACAACAATTTTAACATACTTGCACAGAGTTCAGTTTAAACAAAAAATCAATCGATCAATATACGCATACACTAAAAATATATACATATATAAATATGCAATATTAACCACTATTCCGAACAATAATCATCAAACACAATGGAAACTTTTAGCATTTCACATTCGGAACATAAGAATTTAGTGGCTAAGGTAAGAATGGTTGACGTGAGAAAATAAGTAATTTAGAAAAGGGCTCAGTGATTGCATTGCATGCATTAACACACAACCACACGATAGGATGGGAGAGGGTTAGAATTCTAGGAAGTAATCTGTGTTGGTGGAGAGAGAGAGATTGATCACTGAATCCTTGTTCATCGGGTCTACAGCCAACAAAACACATGCAACAGAAATGACTGAATGCAAATACCAGAGATATGCATGGGAGATATTATCACCACCACTCAGTCAGTCAAAAGAGAGGAGGATAATAAATAATCTCAAAATTCTATTTCAATTCAAACACATCACAACATTCTAACAAGTCACTTATTATTACTATAAAAGCAGTCGTCTTATTTCCCCATCTGATTGTAATTGATCAATAACACTCATATTAATTATTATTATTTCTGAATGTACATTATCACATCTGGTCAATGCCACATTTATATAAATTAAGGAAAAGGTTGTGTGAGTAGTGTCTTCATATGATTTTGAGCAATAGTTTGTACTCGGAACGTAGTCATCAGTAATAATACTGTGCAACACTGTATGATTTATCAAAATGAAATCTTATGCATAATGGAGTTATAACTCTACCGCAGTTCTCAAGTTTTATACTTATATCGGTTACTCTTTTAACACTGAATAATTCTT